>OX638297.1:15812122-16412122 GCA_951812265.1 Taphrorychus bicolor
AAACTCGGAATTGAACTAAAATCCGACTTTGAATGCCTAATTTAAGTAAATTCCAACTTTAAACTCGGATATTAACTAAATTCCGTCTTTTAACTCGGAATTTAAGAGAAAGAATCTTGCTTGCTGTCCCTTGTACGCCTTCGCAGAATCTAGTTAATCTAGTCGGAATTTAACTAAATAGTCGGAATTTAACTAAATTCCGACTTTGAACTCGGAATTTAACTTTTTTCTGACGTTAAACTCGGAGTTTATCTAATTTCCAACTTTAAACTCGGAATTTAACTAAATTCCGACTTTAAACTCGGAATTTAAGAGAAAGAATCTTGTTGTCCCTTATACGCCTTCGGCAGAATTTAGTTAATTTGTTTAAAACTCGGAAATTAACTAAACTCCAACTTTCACTCGGAGTTTAACTAAATTCCGACATTAAACTCAGAATTTAGCTAAATTCCGACTTTGAACTCGTAATTTAACTAAATTCCAACTTTAAACACGGAATTTAACTAAATTCCGACATTGACCTCAGAATTTAATTAAATTCCAACTTTAAACTCGGAATTTCAATTCCGACAAAATTCCGACTTTGGACTCGGAATGTAACTAAATTCCGAGTTTGAACGCGGAATTTAACTAAATTCCGACTTTAAACTCGGAATTCAACTAAATACCGACTTTGAACTTGGAATTTAACTAAATTCGACTTTTAATTAAGAATTTAACTAAATTAAAACTTTAAGCACAGAATTTAACTAAATTCAGACATTGAACTCGAAATTTAACTAAATCTTATTGGCCCTTCTTTAATAAAGAAAAAAAATCTTATAGGCCCTTCTTCGCCTTCGTAATTACTATTAAAATTTAATAAAATTTTCTCAGCCCTAAAAAATATATTTTTTTACGATCATGTAAAAATAAACGACTTTCGTCATTCCTTGCCCTAGCCGAAAACGTAACTTTCGTCTCTAGTGAGAGAAAATCCCATAACGTTAACTTTCGTCTCTAGTGACAAAAGTAAGTTGTTCTAATTTCGCCTGTATATCGCCAATTAAATGCGATTTAACTGTTCTAATCTTAAAAAACACCATGAAAAATGGTGATATCATACAAAAAACATGTATATTTTGCCTTCCCGGGCCTCAGAAAAGTGAATGAAAGTGTTGAAATTTGACCAAACTCACAGTCGAGGTGTCACGTTGACAATGACGCGCCTTAATTTTTGAAAGAAATACTTTATAGAGGTCGTTTTTAAAACATTAAATTTAAAATAAGTAATGAAGACTTAATGTTAGCATGGTCGAAGAAAAAGTATAGTGTTTTACTCGTAAAAAAAGCATTTTCTATCGCTCGAGAACATTACCAAACACGGCTTCGCCTCGGTTGGTAAACTGTTCTCTTGCGAGAGAAAATGCTATTTTCGTCCCTCGTTAAACAATATATTATTTTTTTTTTAATTTTTGGTCAAAAATGTATCAAATTTTTCTTTTGCCTCAGGCCAATTAAAAAAATTGCGAAATTTAGAAAAGAGATAAATTTACATTTGGCCCATAATTGCTATTTATTTACCAATAGACTAAAGAAGGTATCTTTATATCGCAGTGAAGTTTACAAGTAAAAAATGGATAGAATGGCAATTTATTTCCGAGGTGTAAATCACCAATTTTGGCACTTTGTAGTATGTTTTTTTTTTTACTTTGGATAGTGAAACATATAAAGTATTCAAGATATTGCTATTCCCATAGAGGTGGACTTTTTTTTCCCAGAGGGATTAAACGTAGAGTAAGTACTTTCTATCCCTTCGAGAAAAAAGAACTGGCACAATAATTAGATAAAAGCGCACTTTTTCCGAATGGAATAAAAATGTACTTTTTATACCTCCGCAAAAAAAGTGACAATTTATTCCCGGAAATAAAACTAAAAAAAGGCCTTTTTATTCTATAAAACGCGAAAAAAAAATATTAGAAATCTTTCAATTTTTTCAATTACTTTTGGCCACAAGTTGGTTAACATCGCCTCGAATTTATCTGAAAAATCTCACTGAAGAAGATCTATGTTTTAAATCAAGACCACAAAAATTGATAAAAAGAGTTATTCGTGTTTCTAAAGTATTAAATTTTTAGATAAAAGTTAATTTAACTCGTCGTAAATCTTTGAAAAATACGATTTTCAATGCAAAATTTCGATTTTTTGAAAAAAAAGATAATCCTTTCCGATATATAAATTAAGCCATTTTAGAAATTAAAAGAAAATTAGCTTTACTAAAAAAAAACTAGTTAAAATTGTCTTATTTCTACAAAAAATAGGGGTAAAAGTGATTGCAAAAAACGTTCCTGTTATTTTAGAAATGTATTTTGAGACGAATTAGACAGAAGCCTGTTTAGGTTAAGAAAAAGAGTAATTTATTTACAAAAAAACGTTTTGCACAAACAAAAAAAAAACATTTTTGATAAAAAAAAAACTGGACCTTCCATTTCTTAACACTAAAAAACACAAAGTTTCCAAAGAGCAAAAGATTTTTAATTTATACAAAAAAACTCTGGCTATAATTGTACTAATAATTATATTTTTAAATGTTCTTGAAACGAAATATTTGTTGACACTTTGTTTAGTTTATCCCACATTGCTTCAAAATGTTTCCAACTTCAAGAAGTAAAATGCAGTTAACTATTTTTACGATTATTCGGTGCACGGCATCCAGATAATATTTATACTTAAAAACGTATGCAGGAGATTGATGATGGGCTTAATATAACACCAGCACACATTTTCGTTTTGCGAATGCCGTTATACGAAAGTGTGAATTATTATTTCTAAATGCATGTGGAATAACATTTGAAGCAGCCTTTGATGCAAAATAAATAATTAGTCCTGCTATTTGGAAACTTTTTGGTTGAGTATCTAAACAAATCCAGAAGAAATTTGCAGAAAATAACAATTCTTTTCTCTCTCTGATGTATTGCAGTCTGACCGAAAACCGATTTACCTGCCAATATTCAGGAAAACTATCGCATGCACTCGCAATTCCTTCAGTTTGGGAGTAATGTCGTTTCCGTCACACTCCAGGGTTACGTAGTCGGCCAGCCCTTTCCACTTCCGCCTTAGCAGGTCCTTGCCGCCCATCTGGCCGTAGAACATTTTGTTTCGAAGTCTGGAATTGAACTTTTCCGGATGGGCCTCTAGAAAATAAAGCAGAAGTTTCGTAACGAAATCAACTGAATAGAGATTTTAAATTTCCCCAAAGGTTTAACTTTTGAAATTATTATAATACAAAACCCCTACAACAAGATTACTAAACTCTTGTTGAATCCTTGCAAAGACTTGCTTTATGGGTTATTTTGGTATTCTAAGTTTGTTTATGGGAGAAAGAGGTAATCAAGTAAAAGATGCTTTATTAATAGAACTCATGAATATGGAAATGTTTTTTAGTCAGTCACTAACGGAGCATAATGACAATGACAATCCCTCGTATATCGCTTTGGAATTTTTCCAGACCCGACATAAATTAAACAGTGCTAAAGTTGGAAATGTCGCTATCCATTCACGGTCTCTTCGCCCATATATTTTTAACAATACCGGAAGGTTACCCGACCGCTTGAAACTCAATTAGCCCCAACTGTAACGCAATTAAACACCCCTAAGAGGGAGCTTGTTTTCGCCTCGCTCCTGCAGCTTCTTTCTCCCATTCTTTCGCGTTTTTGATCCCTCAGAAAGTTTGAGCGAGTGGGCGAAACTTGGTTGTTTGTATTAAGACTCTCATTCACGACGGTGATCGATAAATTATCGCTTTGACGTCAAGCCGTCGCTGTGTGGAGAAATCTCTTGCCCCGGAGAATGAGATATCGTCTAACCGGCGCTTATTCCCTCAAATTAAGGAAATTGAGCTTCTCTAACGTTCCCGCGTTTGATCTTGCCATCACCAAATAAATGGAACTTTACATTTTATAACTCGTTAAGAATCAAACATACAGGGTAGATACACGTCGGAAAGAATTTACACAATTTTTTTTCTAACTGACTATATATAACGAAAATCGCTCAAACACGACAACTTTACTTTTTAGGGAGACGAAATACATTTTTGAGCAGTTTCAGCCCCATAATTTGACAGAAGAATGAAAGCCATTTCGCTGGAATTTAAATTGCCTGAATTAAAGCGTTTTAAATTTACAAATTTCTAACCGGTTTAACCGGCCGCCATTTTAAATTGGTTTGACCAAATGACATGAAATTCTGCAGATTACCAAACCGTGATAAGACCTTCAAAACGAAGTATTACGGCTTTCTGCATTGAAATTTTCAGGCCAATGCTCACCCCCACCCCCCTTGGTGGAAACTGCTCAAAAATTTTCCCCTAAAAACTAAAGATGACGTGTCCGAGCCATTTTTGATATACAGAGTGTCCCGTAAGCACATGATCAAATAGATATTGCGGCATTCTTTGGTCAAGAAAAAAGAACGATTTGATCAAACTTTCGGAAAGAAAAAATTTCTGGTTTCGTTGCTATTGATGGTCAAGGTTCTTGGAAGAAATTGTGCTTTTGGTAATATCTAGAGAACTTTACGACGGTTTTCAATAAAATTTGTGATGTACTTGTTTCTAAGTGAGATTGATATTTTGCAGGGCGTCCATCCGAGTTGGACAAGTGGCAAGTTCTTCAGTGTCCTGTTACAAAAATTTACCGAACTTTTAAGTCGTCGGAATCCATTTTTTTTCTTATCTGACATTTCAAATTTTATAAAAATTTTATTGTCCTTAGTAAAACCTTCTAGCAATCATAGTTTTTATGCAAAAAAAATAATATTTTTTCCCCACACAAAGCACAGTTACTGCTAAGAACATAGCAGTTTACACAGTTTACAATTTTTGAATTTTATTTGAGAATAAGTCTAATTCTACCGGCCATAGATTTTTATTGACATTGAACTTAATGGAAAATTCAATAAAAAAAATTTATTAAATTGTGTAACCTACTACCTTCACATTGGAGCTCGTAGTATTATTAAATAACAAAAAAAAATTTTTTTGTTTGAACAAAAACTATGATTGCTACAAGTTTTTTCCAAGAGCAATAAAACTTCGAAAAATCATCAAAGTGTCAGGTCAAAAAAAAATAAATGCGATCATACGGCTAAATAAATTGTTCTGATAGTTTTTGTAACAAGGCACTGAACAACTTACCACTTGGCCAAGGCGGATCGACGCCATTTTTCCATCAAAACATGAGTCTTACTTAGAAGTAAGTTGACAGTAATTTTCATTAAAATCCATCGTAACGTTCTTTAGATCTTATAAAAAAACAAATTTTTTTCCAAGAACTTTGACCATCATAACGATGGAATAATAAACTTTTTCTTACTAAAAGTTTGATCAAATGCGTATTTTTTTGAACCAGACAATGTCGCAGTACATGTTTGATTATGTGCTTACGGGGCACCTTGTATACAGGGTGTCCGGAAACTAAACCAACAAACGAAGACAGCATATTGTAGAGATGCCGATTTGAAGTAAATCGTTTAATTTCCTAATGTTTTTTTAATATCAAAATCGCAAACTTTCTAGTATTTTAAGTTTAAAAAAGTGTTCTTGTCCCAAGTTGCTAAAATACACAATGCATAGTCAACATTTTTTTGTACTGGTACATGGGTCAATGTCATTTTGTCTGTTCTTTAAAATGCCCAAAATCCTATCGTTTCGGCAAAAATTGTGGCGGCTATAGAAGATGGTCGCGGACAGCGGGAAACTGCTAAGAACTGTGGAGTAAGTCTATCTTGTGTGTGATGGTGTGTGTGTGTGTGTGTGTGTATCTGTATTAAGTGGTTCAGCGGTATGAAGAGACTGAACTGCTTACTCGAAGACCTGGATCAGGACGAGGAAGGGCTACAACAGCTAGAGACGACCTTCTTCTTCTTGATCTCAGCTTCTCCTTCGGAGGTTGCTGATCTTCATGGCTATTCTAACTTTAGAGGCAGCTGTCCGAAATAGTTCGACATATGAGAGGACAAATCAGTCTTGCAGGTTACGTAGCCAGGAAATTCTATGTCGACCGACGCTTCTGCGTCCCACGATCTGCCCCTGCATGATGAGCTGCAGAATTTCATATTTTGAATTACGCATAACATGCCCAAGAGGCTCTAGTTTTCTTCTTTAATTGTGAAAAGAATGTCCATTTCCTTATCCATTCTTTCCAGAACTTATTCGTTCGTAATGCGGTCCATCCAGGGGATCTTTAACATTCGGCGGTACACCCACCACTCAAAGGTATCCAGTCTCTTCGATGTTTCCTTGTTTAGTGTCCACCCTTCAAGACCATAAGTAATACTGAAAAGACATAACACCGCATCATTCTTACTCTCAAAGTCAAAGATAGATCTCGGGCCGTCAGCAGTTTTCTCAGTTTCATAAATGTTGTCCTCGCTTGCTCAATTCTTGACAAGACGTTGCACACGACGTGTGCAACGTTTTCATTTATGATAGTTCCTACATATTTGAAGTGATGGACTTGCTCAACCGTCCTATTGCGTATAGTCAGCTGACCACTGATGTTCCTTTTGGATAATATTAATATTTGTGTTTTATTGATATTAATATTTACCCCATAATCTTCGCTAACTACTGTTACTTTGTCTACCAGTGTCTGCAGATCTTTGAGGCAGCTTGCTATTATAGCGGTATCGTCAGCGTACTTGATGTTGTAACAGTTCTGCTATTGATTGCTACACCCGCCAGCTCCTCTTCCAATGCCTCCCGAAAAACACACTCCGAGTGTAAATATTAAATAGCATAGGAGAGAGAACACACCCCTGTTTGACTCCCTTCCGAATATTAATTTGTTCTGTCAAAGCATTGTCTTATTTGACTCTAGAAGGTTGTCCTCAGTAGAGGATTTGATATTAATTGGACATCATGGCAATCAATCCCAAGTCCTTCGAGTATATCCAGAAGCTTTTCAAGCTTGACATTGTCGAACGCCTTATTATAATCTAGGAAGCATACGTAAAGGTCTTGGTTTACATCTAGGCGTCTCTGAGTGAGATTTTCGTACATTCAAAGCAAAGATGGCCTCTCTCGTGTCCATTCCGTTGCGGAATCCAAATTGTATGTCTGATGTTTCAGCCTCACATTTTTGTATATTCGAGTATGTATAATTTTTATAAAGATCTTCAGAACCTGACTTATTAGTCTGTGATCGTCACACTTTGACGTTCGAGATTTTTTCGGTATAGGAACAACTCGGGTTTGCCTTACGGGCTCTGACAGACGTCTCCTACATAACATTAAAAAATTATTCACGATCCTACCACATTCCCTCAAACTACCCAAAAGAAACATTCTTTAAGTAATATGAAGGTAACATGAATGTATTCTTCAATGGAAGAATGTCCAAAAAGTACGTTCTTGTCATGACCCCACATATCACGTACTTGTTGGTATGAGAATATCACATGACAGGGAGATTTTTGAAAGACGTTCTTTAAAGGAACTTAGTCAACTAAGTAAAATATTGATATCCCATTTATTAAATTACCAATAAATCAAAAATAGTAGTAATAGAAGTGAATTTCAAGTATGAAATAAATTTTAAAAGTTGCCATTTTCTGGTTTATTACGTAAAATGCCAATGGCATCTCTAGGTGGAATTTTATAAAAATTAATCGACTCTGCTAAAACTGTTTCATTGGATACGGATAATTTCCTAATCCTGCGAATGTAACTTAGTAAACTTTTTCGGCAAATATGTTATTTTATATTTTTAATATATATAATAAAATATATTTTTAATAAATATGTTATTTATATAACACCTAAGTGTAGGATTCCGTGATCCAGAACAGCTCTGACTGGTCTGACTAAACACTATTTGAACGCAGTATCAATAACCGAACGTCGTATTACGTCATTACTCTTGCCTGTTTTTAAAGTAAAGTTTTTGCTGTGGTGGAATAGGTCTGTCACTGGCGTACATTTGAAGATTTATATATGTATAGTCTCTTTCTTTTAGTTGTTGAAAAACGTTATCCACCACATGAACGTTTGGATAGCAGGTGTCCTACACCTGCTATCCAAACGTTCACATTAATAAATAAAGGACGCTAAGCACAGATGATGTTATCCACTACATGAAAAATTAAAAATAAAACGTACGCATGTTGCTAGTGTCTTTGTCGTGTCAAATTGTCAATTACGCAAAAGGTCAATGGGGGCGGGGCTGGTAGCGGGAGCAATCAAGATAGGTAACTCACTATTTCCTAGGTGTGTGCTGTAAAAAGCCTATTCCGCATGCATTTGATTGTGAAAGTAGAGCACTTTACGGAATATAACTAGAACGTCCTGAGTACTTGTACAGGGGGTCACCGGACACGTTCTTTTCATATGATATTCAAGTTCCGAATGATAATATTTCACATGAATATTACATGTTCTTCTCCTGAAAGACTTATTCTTGTCAGGGGCTAAGTATGTCCCAAATGAACATAAATGGTGCATGTTTATGATTTTATCACCTAATAATCATATGCCACGGAACATAATTGACACGTTCTGACACCTGAAAAGGGGTTCGCTGGGCACGTTCTCCTCATGTGATATTTAAGTTCCAAATGATAATTTTTCACCTGAATATCACATTCCATCTTGTCGAACGCATATTCTTGATATTTTTTAAGAATGTAAAATTGCTAAGTGGGGTGAAAGTGTGGCGACGACCAGGCGAGAGATATGCCCAAGCCTGTATTGCTGAAAGGCTTTCAATTGGTGAACGATCAGTTATGGCATGGGCAGGAATTTCTTTTGAAGCTCGAACGGAGTTAATTTTCATCCGCAATGGGACTCTGAATGTGTTGAGAGAGATTCTAGGAGACTATGTTGTGCCATTGATGGTTATTCTAGGAGAGTTTACGCATGATAATGCATGGCCCACACTGCTCGCATGGTTACCGCTTATCTTGATGAGGTTCAAATTACGGGATTTGTCTGGCCTGATCGAAGTCCGGGTTTGAATAAAATAGAACACGTTCGGGATGAAATGAAAAGACGCTTACGAAGACGTGTGCTGGTTCCTAGAACATCTAGAGACCTTTGCAAAATGCTGGTGCAGGAATGGAACAATCTTCCTCACGAGGTGATCCAAACTCTTATTCGTCGTCTACAAGCTGTTATCGCTGCTAGAGGAGGAAATACTCGGTACTGAAGTTCGCAAAACTTTATGTTCCAAACTCTTGATTCATAAAGTGCAACCTCTTGTTTCATAAATTTTGTAGCAAGAGCAAAAATGTCTTTTTATTCCAGCAATAACGATAAAATTACTTCATAAGGTTAGTAAATAATGTGACAGGCGAAACAAATTTGAATAAATTATGAGCTATTAAATTAAATGCAAATTACGAGGTGACCCTAATTCTATGCCCCCCCAAGTGTATATCGAAAACGAGAAAAATAAAATTATACGTTTTTTTCCTTATCTCTGTATAGTTATAAAATTACAGAGTTTTTGCTAAATGTACTAATAGACTTTAAAAACGATTTCGTTGAAATTTGCTGTTAAGTAGTATTACCAAATGGCAAAAGTTATAAGAAAAACAATTGACTAAAAAAAAATATAATTGAGACATTACAACTTGAGACAAAATCACCTTTTTTACCTAAAATACTCTTATGTTTTTGATTTGACGTTTAAAATACAAAAATGTGAAGAGAAAAAAAATATCAGTTGACCCCCCTAAAATGGGACGCCTATTGGTTGCAAATGAAAAATAATTTTTTCTACAAACGTCAAATAATGACGCACTTTACACTTTCATTAGACAATCGAAAACAACTTTTTTGAGGATCAGAATGTGAGTTGACTTTTCCGCGCGTTGCCCAGGACAGCAAGCGAAAATAGTTATTTTCCTAACTAGTGCGGAAAGTGTTACTTTCCCGCACGCCGTCTGCCGATGATCCGCCAGCTGACGAGTGAGGGAAAGACACTTTCCGCACGAGTTAGGAACAATATTTTTTCTACGAGCCCAAGTAAAGGAACAGATAATCAGCCTTATGATAGAACGTTATCTTTGTCAACAGTATGACAGTTGAATTAATCAACAATCAATTGGTTGTTATGACAAAAATTTGGTGTGATTGTTGGCGTGACGTAATGTTTCAGACATTAACTGGTGACATTGGAATAAAAAGTACGTATATTATAGGTATATTTTGTATCAAAAATCAATAAAGGCAAGCATAATAGGTCCTTAAAATGTTTGATACGGCTGTAAGGCAGGTGCACCTATCTAGATAGACAGACTATAAAGCCTAAATTATATTATAAATCAGACATTCTTTAAATGTTTACTTTCCCGCACGCCAAATTTACTTTCACGCACGCCGTGCGAAAAAAAAAAGCTTTCAAAAACAAAATGCGTGCGGGAAAGTGACATAATAAGCACGCTCGTAGAAAAAGATACTTTCCGCAAGTGTTAGGAACAATATTTTTTCTACGAGTAAGGACGACTTTTACAACTATCAGTAAAACTTCAGTTTGAAGTTAAAACACCAGACATTGTGTTGTTTATCTGTCAGGTAAACAATGCAATGTATGTCATATCTGGTATTTTAACTTCAAACTGAAGTTTTACTGATAGTTGTAAAAGTCGTCCTAAAACTCTGTCAATATATTGGTATTTATTGCCTCAGCTGCGCGATGAATAATGTTTGCTTACTTCTATCGCATATAGCAATAATTAAAGAAATCAACCTCTACAATTAAAAAATGTTGAGATCGATATCCTGCCTTTTTTGCAAAACTGAAATTAAAGATGCAGTACAGGTATAAGTAAGATGGTATACCAGGCACCTAATGCCACCATTCCTGACAACTATAAATCATGGTAGTTTTACTGGTTCTTATTACGTTCTTCCATACCAACCATAGTTACCAAGGTTATTTAAAGCAAAAGAGCAGCCATTTGAGGTTTTTTACTTTTCCGCACTAGTGCGGAAAAGTACAACTTTCCGCACTCAAATGCGTGCGGAAAAGTAAACTATCGCGCACGCGAGTAGGAAAAAGATTTTTTCGCTTGCTGTCAATAGCAATTACCACCACTCAACCAAATATTTAAAACGTCGTTGTCACTTTGATTTAAATTTTCAGATTGTGTCTTCAGTTATGCTCAGCTCTGATTCACATTATTTGAAATTGATCGTTTGCAGAAAAAACGTTGTATGCATTACGACCAAAAAGTAACTTTTTTGCTCTCGAGTGATTGCCACTTCACTCTCCGAGCAAAAAAGTTGTACTTTTTGCTCTTAATACATAAATAACTATTTACATCCTAAGAGCGATTATGTAAGAATTAACACATATGTCAAAGAGACAACTTCAAGGCACCCTAGATCCCTTAAGAGACATTTTTGGATAAGACGATATACCTCAAATAGTTTTGAAAACATCTCTGAAATATGATTTCTTTGTTTGTCGGGTTTGTTTCCGGATTGTGAACCTGTGTATACCATATTCACTTATTTTTGGCATCTCGTTACCTTTGAAACCTTCATTTTTTTAATACGTTTCTCTTTTCCGCACATGATGAGAAGAAGTAATAAAAATGTCAAAGTCAGATTTCCAACGCCTACTTGACAGCAATAATAAGTGAATGGTTTATACTTAGTTAGAATAAACACGTGGATCCTTCTCGATTGACTTTGTATTAAAAAAAAATCAAGAAGACATACATTCGAGTTAGATAAACGAGGGTTCTTTTTAAAATTTATATATACAGTTTTTCTAATTGCGATAGTAACAAATGTCAGAGCAGACGAACTAATTAGTTGCAAAAAATTGATCCTAATAAACTCCAATGTGAAAGAGGCAACGCTTTAACTCTGCTCTTTACTTATATTAGCATTTATGTAAATTTAGAAGTCAAGTCTGTAGGGCAAACTAAAGAAAATCTGGCAATTGAGTACTGAGGCAGAAATTTAATAAAAAGCTTTATGTAAGTGCTCGTATAACTTAGAAAGAGGGTTAATACAGAGCTTAACATAACGTTCTTCTTCCATGTGTTCAATAAAAACTCCTTTATCAAAACAAAACTATTTAATTTCACAATTCATTTTACACATTCTATGTGCTCCTTTATACTTCTATGTCGTTCGCTTTACACTTTGATGGTTCGCTTGTCACGTAAGTCTGACTAAGAAACCAAAACTGACTTGCATCGATTGTCAGCCTTCTTCTAGACGAGCTGATTGCTGACCTAGAAAATTTTCCACTCCCTAGTACTCAATAAGCTTGTCCAAATGAACAACTTTCCAATAAGGTCTCAATCCTGTTGCTTATCCGTCAACATTTTACCCAAATACTGCATCACAGTCCTAGAAAACCTTTCAACCATGCAATTTGATTGTGGTTGGAATGGAGCAGTTATTCAATTGCATTATTATTTTCATAATATTTATTATTAATTAAACTCCTCATTATCAAAATTGCGATCTTGATACGATCGCAATTCCCAAGAGACTACAAATCGGCTAAAGAACGGTTCCAGTAGTACTCTGGCAGCGGTAGCTGTTTCCTAGTTACAGCCGTATTTTTGGGCTGCGATTTATTCAGTCGCAGCCCATTCGAGTAACACCATTTGTCTAATAACAGATTGAGGTCACTGAGTCCGATTCACTCCAAAGAATGGTAGCATCATAGACGAAAAGGGTAAACATACCCATAATACTTAACGGGTAGGCTAAAACAAAATTAGTCTCAGCACCGATTTCTGCGAAACTCCCCATGCATTTGACAGGACCCTCCAATCCTCACACTCATAGCCAACTCTCCGAGTTCGGTCCTCAAGATCCAGTGCAAGCAAGCAAGCCAATTTCTCTAAATTCTTAACATTTTAATTTGTAAATCTTATTATTTACGGAATCGAAAGCCTTTTCACAAAATATAGCAGATGTAGACTAACTTTTGTTGAGTGTGAGAAACAAGGAATCTCAAAACGAGAAGTTTCGTACTGTTTAACGATGAAACGCCAAATTGTGAAATGCTCAAAATACTGTGCCTCTCAAAGAAGCTCAGATTGCGGCTATTCTTTAGTCGCTCTGATGTTTATGATAGAGTAAACGATTTGTTCTCTTGATAGGTAGTAACACGACTGGCCAGAAGTTTCATGAGAGTCTCCCCTCCCCTTCCCTCTTACAGATAGACAGTTGACAGAAGGCAGGCAGGAAATAGATCCGAAGACAAGGCGATGTTAATCGAATCCGTCAAAACCTCCAGCGGACTATCTGGGAAGACATACAGGGTATTCCGGAAACATAACCGACAAACGCACCCTGCAAATTCTAAATAAGATTTCATTTCGATTTGACGTAAATCGTCTTATCCAAAAAAATGTCTCCTAAGGGAGCTAGGGCTCTTGGACATTTTTTTAAAATAATTTTTTATATTGCGTTTTATCTAGAAGGACTACACTTAAGTTATGTGTTAACTCTTACATTAGCTGAAGGGGGTGGGACATAAATAACACTCCACGTTTGTGAAATTGCCAATGTTTCGACCTCTATTGCGTCTTCCTCACAGCTCTTTCAAGAAGTGTGTCACACGTTCATAGGTCTGGAATAACTTTACACTTTACTAAAGAGCAAGAATACGAAGAGCACACTCATGTCACATGAGCCCTGAGGCACCCCTCAATAAAAATCGAATCGCTATTTATGTCCTGCGTCCGCTATTTACTCCTTTCAACTTGGTAAAAATGCGCAAAACATATATGATCTTTACGTTATAATAAGTATCATATTTGGGAAGGTTAACTGATATTTTTTATCACATTTGTTTGTCTTCGACTTTTTGGTATTTTTAATATAAAAATCGAAAAATTCGTATTTTAGGTTAAAAAATTGTTCTTGTTCTAAGTTGCTGAATTCTACCGCAAGCGACAAAAAACAATGCATGTTCTTAAATGTAGTAAAGTGCTTAAAAAATATCATTTTGTTTGAATTTGGTGTTAAATGATTTCACAATGTTTCAAAATTGGAATATTTTTTTAAGTATTTTACTCGAAATTAGACCAATTCTGTGACCGAATTGGCTTTCTCATCTCAAGAAGCTGAAAATGAGATACTCATTGACCAGGTTATGCTCAATGGGTAAACCCAAATGGAAAAAATTTTTGATGTTAAAAGATAGGAAAAGCATCTTATTTGACTTGTTTATAAAATGCAATATTTTTGCTAGTTTAGATCTAAAAAAACTAGGTTTTGCAAGAACTTTGGAGAGCTTAGAGATGTTTTTTAATTTAAAAAAAAAAACTTAAAATCTCCTAACTGTTCAAGTCAGGATAGTAAATGGCATCTCAATTCTGATGAAGAATTCCGAGAAAGAAGTTTTCTGAGATCGCTCAAGGTATCCGAAGGAATGATACAACTTATTGTCAAAAATAAAATCCGATTTTGGAGTTTAAAAAATATAAAAAATATGTCGCTTCTCGCTGTTTAAGTTAGCAGAATACGTAATAAAATACGTAATAAATTTACGTTACATATAAACTAAGCCTAAACGCTTTATTACAGATATGCGGTTGAACACCCTGTATACACCTCCACAATAAATATTAGAAATCACTTCACGATTAGAAAAATCGTTTTTTGTTGCAAAATATGAATTTTCCATAAGTATACGCATCTCTAGAATGTCATAAAAATCGATTTCTCTTTACTATCTTTAATAAAAATAACAATATCTCTTTTTTTTCCTACTGAGTGTCATAATTGTCCATAAAAACATTTTTTATTTTTTTACTCAAAAATATTAAGTTTTGCGAATATGTGTTAAGAGGTTTTTAATTGATCAATTCAGCAAGATAAAGTTCGTCTAAGAAAACCAGTGGCGTGCCGTTTCAATCTTCAATAATGTAATCTTCAATCACGACCACTTACATACGCCACTGGCAATAGTACAAAAAATATGTCAGGTTCTGACATAGTGTTTGTTGACATAGTTGACTGATAGCTATGCTTTCTCCATAGCTATCAATATTTGCAGAAATTCATAAAAATAATATTGCAAATGGTTTTATTAGCTATTTATGTAACCAGTTACGAAAAGTCCGATTTTGTGTAACGAATGAATGTTTGCGGGACGAAAGCAGCGAGTTCCCGCAATTTGAATGAGGTACACAAAAAAGGCTTTTCGTCACGTGTTTCATACAAGATTTTTTCTAATTTTGACTACAAATACCTACTTAGAGAGAGAGTTATTATTATTAAACTTCAATATTTACTTTTAAACCACTTTGTATCTACTTAATACCGTAAAACTGTAGCAACGGTGCGCCACAACCGAAACCTGCAACTGGTGGTGACACGAACTTTTCATCACTAGTTACGAAAGATTTTACTTTTCGTAACTAGTTACGAAAAGTAGGACGTTACGTCACTGTCATCAGTATTGAAAAGTGCCACTTTATATGTCAAAATTAGAAAAATACATTTAAATTTACATGTTTTTTTTTCAACGAAATAATATCACCCTGTATATCTCTATCGAACCCTTTTTGGACTATAGGGGATATAATAAAGTAGGCTTATTTTTTATTAGAAATTCATAGCTAACGTATGGAGATTTACTTTCGGGACACCCTGTATATTGAAACTCTGATTACAGAAATCTATTTCATTCAAAAGCAGGTAAAAATGAAATCCGAATTGATTGAATTATTGTCAAAAAAATATATGTTTTTCGAGGTAAAACGAAGAAAAAGAAATTAAAAATCCATCTTTTTTTATGAACTAAAATTTTTTTTTCTACTTTTGACATAGAAAGTCACATTTTTCAATACTGATGACATTGACGCAACGTTCTACTTCTCGCAACTAGTTACGAAAAGTACTGAGGTAACTGGTGAGCAATAGTACGTTATTTCATCATGAGTTACAAAAAGAAGATAAATGAAAAATTGACAATAGATAATGTAACCAAATCACCTTTCCATGGAAAGAAGACGGGGTTTTGATAATTGCTTACCTTTGCCACAGTTTTACGGTTTTAAGTCAGGAAAAGTC
Organism: Taphrorychus bicolor; assembly: GCA_951812265.1. NCBI lineage: Eukaryota > Metazoa > Arthropoda > Insecta > Coleoptera > Curculionidae > Taphrorychus > Taphrorychus bicolor. Next base: position 15,828,159 of record OX638297.1, read on the forward strand.
TTTTAAAAGTAAATAATAAAAAGTAGGTTGTCACCAATTTGTTGATGAACCCATCTGCATACAAATTTCGGGGTCTACCCCTCATCAATACAGCTTTGGCTAGTCGAAACGAAAAATTGAAGACCGTGAATTCGTGACTTAAAGCCAAAAATCTGCGGCAGAACGGTGAGATATTGTACAGAACAGTAGCAGGCGACATCCACCAGCGTATTAAATTTACCACTGGTTATCGGTACCTCGCTGGTTATCGGAACCAGAACGAAGTGAAAAGAGTAGGTGGTCACCAATTTGTCGATCAACCCATCTGCATTTCAGGACCTACCCCTCATCAGTATAGCTTTAGCTGGTCGACAAATTGGATACCGTGAGATCGCGGCTTAAAGCCAAAAATCTGCGGAAGAGCGGTGAGATGTTGCACCGAGCAGGAGCAGGCGACATCCACCAGCGTATTAAATTTAACACTGCATGACAGATGGCTCTCAGTTCGAGAAGCAACCTCTATTGCTCTGTACCTCGTAAGCTATTGGAACCGGAACGAAGTTCAAAGAGTAGGTGGTCACCGATTTCTTGATCAGCCCATCTGCATACTAGTTTCGGGTTCTACCCCTCATCAGTACAGCTTTGGCTGGTCGACAAAACAAATTGGACACCATGAGTTCGCGGACTAAAGCTAAAAATCTACGGAAGAGCGGTGAGATGTGGCACCGAGCAGGAGCAGGCGACATCCACCAGTGCATTAGATTTAATAATGCATGGCAGATGGGTCTCAGTTCAGGTCCTTCAGCAACCCATATTGCTCTGTACCTTCCAAGTTATCGGAACCAGAACGAAGTGTAAAGAGTAGGTGATCACCAATTTGTCGATCAACCCATCTGCATACTAGTTTCGGGTTCTACCCTTCATCAGTACAGCTTTGGCTGGTCGACAAAACAAATTGGAGACCATGAGTTCGCGGCTTAAAGCCAAAAATCTACGGAAGAGCGGTGAGATATTATACTCGTCGCGAACTCACGGTCTCAAATTTGTCGACCAGCCAAAGCTGTACTGATGAGGGGTAGTCCTCGAAAGTAGTATCCCGATGGGTTGATCGAGAAATTGGCGACCACCTACTATTTACACTTCGTTCTGGTTCCGATAACCTGCGAGGTACAGAGCAATATGGGCTGCTTCTCGAACTGAGAGTCATGCAGTATTAAATCTAATACGCTGGTGGATGTCGCCTATTCCTGCTCTGTACAACATCTCACCGCTTTTCCATAAAGTAAATAATGTTTATGTTTAATAACCAATAATTCACTGTTTGTAGGCAAAATGTGAAAAAAAATTGTGTGAAACAGGGGACGAAAAGTTTTTGTGTAACTCATTCAAATTGCGGAAGATTAATTCGGTACATAAAATCGGACTTTTCGTAACTGGTTACATAAATAGCTATTAGGAAGCTGCAATCCAAAAAGTGGGAAAATTAGGCACACAATACACTTAGTTATGAAAAAGAAGAAATAAGGGTTTTGGGTAATTTCGTATATTATGAAGAAGGTATGAACCAAAAATCACTCAGAACAAGGGTTGTAGAGATCACGTTGCTGAAAAGTTTTTAATGCTCACCAAGTCATCAAAATAAGAATTATTATCAAAATTATATTTTATTAACTTATTTAATATCCTACGTCTTTTCGTCCGACAGAAAACCCGTATACGAAATTTCACCCAGATATTAAACATAGAAATCGAAACATTGGCAAGAAAAAAACTTAACACCCAAGTAATTCAAAAATGAAGTAAGATAGAACATAAGTTTATGAATCCTAAAATGTGACAAGAAATTACTCGTTGACATCAGTGGAAGTTTTAATGTCAAGCAATAAATGTATTAAAAATAAAGTAACTTTGACTGTGAACTTACAATATCTATAAATGTAATTTTTTAATATCAATTTAAATAAATTGACCACGTTTCTATATCTCATTAATTTATTTTTGACATTTCGTTACCTTAGAAATATTTATTTCTTTATACCTACCTCTTTTTAGCACATGTTGAGAAGATACGATAAAAATGCCAATGTCAGATTTCCAATGCCTACTTGATGTCAATAATAAGTGAATGGTTTATATACAGTTGCATGTTGTGTTTTTTGCACACTGTGACCATGCTTTCAAATTTCAAGCCTCAAAAAAATGTTTTCACAACTAATATCTTCGTTGTGATAAAAATATAATGAAAACAAAGCAAATTCAAAACAAGCAGATATTTGAAAATTGAGCAAAATTGGTGGAAGGTTGTTCTTTTTTCAACTTCTCTGAATTCAGAAAACTTCTATCAGAATAACTCAGCCAGTACTTAAAAAATTAAGAAATTTAAATTTTCCTTTTAATTAATAATTTGGTTGGGAACCTTAAAATTTTAGAACATGTGTACCAGTCCAGACACTGACACTAAAGACAAACTTACCCCGAGCTTCGTGGAACTCCAAAGCTATATGCGCGTCCACCCCCAAAGAATAGTAGTTATTGACCACACTAAGAGGAAGAGTGTCTTTCCCATCATTGGTCTGCTCAGCGTGCGGATTGGCATCCACATCCAGACACCAACGATCGAGAAGAACGGTGTCGCTGTGATTGATGTTGGTTAGTATTTTTGAAATCGGCTCGTCAGTATAACCCTGTAAAAAGAATTATAGTTTGATTGAAATTACGAAATAATTGCCCAAAGAAGGTTTTAGGAAAAATTTAACTTACTCCTCCCCAACCCAGGGCCCTAGCCAAATCGTTGCCAGTCCCTAGCGGAAGTACCCCCACAGGAGGTGCGGGCTTCATTTTAATTTGATCTATCACGCTGAGTACCCATCCGACTGTACCGTCCCCTCCGCAGGCGAGGACCCGCAGGTTCGGCACTTTCCTAAAGAGATCCAGGCCGAATTTCGGCCCTCCTTGCGTCAGATCGAAAACCTGCCAATCAGATTTACCTCTGCAATACGTCCGATTGTTTCTTAGCAAGCAAATGCGTTTCCTGATGGAAGTAACGCGTGGGAATTTTAAATGTAATAAGACAAATAATAAATAACGGGATAAAACGGAGCACAGAAAGCCTACTTTCAGTGAGCTTTTGCCGAGCGTGTCCCCTGAGAGAGTTCGTGGTGGAGCTACATCATAAAACTCCCTGCTTAAGGTAGAAAAATGGAAAACGGATTTCACAACGTTACCTCCTCCAAGCATCAGGTTTTATATATAGATAACAGAATCCATAGGGATTACGTAAGTAGCTATATAGACCAAAAATAACATAAACTTCCGTTTTGTGGTGTAAAGCTGAGCCACAAGAGACAACTAGACAGTTATATATGGTGAGGGGATAATTAATGGAGAGGTGGCTTACCTGCCTAGGATTAAGGAGCCACTGGAATTTCTGCATCAACTTTAGTCCCTGATTGCCTCCGGATTTCGGGTTAATGAAAACGATCACAGGGGTTACAGTTGTCGATGGAATGGGTTTGATCACGAAAGTTCTATATTCTTTATCCTAGAAAATAATATTCATCTGTTTTCAAGCAATAATATCCAGCATTATTTTGATCAGCACTGGTAATTTAGGGCTTGTTGTTGGGCGAGCGTCAAAAGTTATATTATTAATTAACTTAATGGGTAAAGTGGTCAATAGAAGAATAATTAAACGGCGCTCCATATTTAGCTATAATCACACTGTAAACCCCCAAGTGGGAGGCTAAATGTAAACATAATTAATACTTTCATTTTTGCCCTTTCCACCGGTAATTAAATGAGAAATTCTGAAAGTTGTGTTAGAGGTTAATAGTTACCTTATTACTAACTCTTCTTTTATTTGATCCCTTTTTCTTTGGCACTTTTCTTAGGCTTGACTTAAAACTCCCTTTTCTTGGAAGTTTCACTATCCAAGACGGAGGAACTATAATATTGTTATGTACACCTGAAAGAAAGATTTTGTTAAAAGAAAAACTGTGTATATTCGAACCTCAGCGCTCTTCTAAGTGAATAAAAAAGTCTACAAGGAATGAAATAAAACGTAACAAAAAAAGTTTTTTTGTCACATAATAAACCAAATAATAAGTTATAAGTACAGTGACCCCAAAACTTTCAACCTTAAAAGCATTCCGCTAGAGACAAATTTTCCTTGAATGCAACTATGTTTGGCAATCGATTATGGTAATTGAAGTGTTTTTCTTTTCATTTTATCATCTACATGTAAGTTGCTGTCTTCGTCTAACAGGCAACTCTTAAAAATAAATCACAACGTTGCGATTGGCATTAAAGAGCTTATTACGTGAGGCGAGACGCTCTATGAAAGGAAAATACGGGATATGAAACTGCCGAGGCAGACAAAGTTTTTCTGCTTTTGTTTTAAGATGGATGAGCTGTTTCCAGGAAACAAGCTTTTACACAGTTTTTAAAGACCATTTTTATGATTTTTCCGGATATTCTTGTAAGACCGAATGCTGGGAGTCACTTTTTTTCGCCTGCTTGTTGCGGGACATTAAAATGGAGTAATCAAGGAAATGTAATTGGAAAATATAAAAATAAGCACGAAGCCTTGAATTTATAATACTCATATTAGGTGCTAAGGAGGGTTGTTGTAAGAAGTAATATTGGTTTTTGTTGGCGTTTCGTGACTGGGCCGCAGACATTTGCCCCGCGGTGTAATCAACTGAAAGTTTGATTGTAATTTCCTCAAAGGCCATTACAAATAGAAAAAGATGTATTCATGATTTTATCAGGTAATGTGTTGAAATTACTGATATAAAACATGGCAGCAAAGACAGTATAATTTTTGAAAGCAGCTGTCTGGAGCTATCTCCACACATAACACGTAAAGTCTTCTTCAGTTCCTCTAAAGCTCTCATGTAATTTTCTTTTCATTAGAACCTTAAATTAGCTTACTAATATGATACACCAGAAGATGCTTTATTTTGATATTTTTTAGCGAGGCTTTAATACATTACCAAATATTTATGTATATGATCATCAAGCTGTATGTCCAACGATTTCTGGGTTGTGTAAATATTTTTGAAAAATTCTGGATAACTCCACATTCCAACAAAAATAAACTGCTCAACTTAAAGTTCGGCACAAGCAATTTTTCGTGTCATTTTCAATTAGCTGTAACTTTTTAAGCAATGAACTGTTTTAAATATAACTTGCACTGTCTGAAACTTTAATTCCTCTAAATTAAGGAAGCAGATAATTTTGAAAAAGAACCGACATTATCTTTATTATATAGGGTGTGAAACAAAGTGATGCAAAAATTTCAAAATTTTGATGTTCTGCTATTTCGCAATAAGCTATTTTTTCCTTATCGTTTTCAGGTCAGGAGTAAGCCAACATCCATATCTCGGGACCTTTTCGCCAGATTTTTTATTAAAGCACTGTTAAATTTTATATAGAGCGAAACGTGAAATGTGTGAAATTCTTGCTGCTGATATTTTTAAATCGTCGTAGTTCGGAAAAGCGGTAAAGAATCTTACGGTTTTTTCCCTCATTTGTTGACATAGTGTCTGTGGATGGTTACCTATTCAAAAAATTTTAAATTAATTGCCGTTTTTTCTTGTATACTAGCATTCAAAAAATATGATACCATTATTGTTGATACTCGTGACTTATAATAGCAATATTAAATAAAATAACCTTTCTAGAGGTAAAGGGAAATTGAGTGATACCGTCGCAGATAGCCAACATCAATATCTCTAGTCGTTGTTGTCACTTTTTGTTTTTAAGGTATTAGAACTTATACAGAGGGAATCAAAATATTCTTAAAAATTTCGTTAGTATTTTTTTTTAAATCATCGTAATTCGCGGACAAGTTACCGGATTATTATTTTTATTCTTTGGATCGACAGCATTATCTATAGATTGTTCCTCAACAAGGAAGTTTTCCAAAAGTGATTACTGAATTACAGGTACGGACTTGACAAAATTAGTATACGGAGTGAATCATAATGGGTGGTCGAAAATGAAATCTCATATTCTTTGGTCGTTTTTAAGGGTGTTCTGTCATACAATTGTGTTACCTATCGAGCTTCGTTAAAAAGTTACAGGGTTTTGAAGAAATTAGAATTTCAAAATGCATATGTATTGATTATTCCGAAAGCGTACGAGATATTTGATTGAACTTTTCTACGTTTTGACTGCTATGAAAGGCGCACATTTTGCAATAAAAATTTATTTTTATTTCCGCTGGTGGCGCGCTTACCAGCACGACAATTTACATTATTTGAAAAAAAAGTAGCACGTCACTGATTTTTTTTTCGAAGTTTTGCAAAACAAAACATCGTTTTTTAATACCCATTCTACTGTAAAGAAAAGAGTCCTCTTCGGTTTTTTTAGTACGACGCACAGTTTTCGAATAAATAAATAAAAACCATTGTAATGTATGGTAGTAAGCCGTGCATAATTTCATTTTGATGAAAAATCTAAAATATCCGATTATTTATGGCTTGAATTTTATTGCAAACCAATAGATTTTAATGGGCATTCAAAAACTAAATTTAAGTTTTCGAGAAACCAGTGACGTCCCACTTTTTTTCAAATAATATATGTCGACGTGTTCTTAAGCGCGCCAATGGAGGAAATAAAAATAATTAATTATGGCAAAAAGTGCGCCTTATCTAACAATCAAAACGTACAAAATTTCAATAAAATATCTCTTACGCTTTCGGAATAATCAATACATACGCATTTTGAAATTCTAATTTCAACACCCTGTAACTTTATAACGAAGCTCTATAGGTAACACGATTGTATGACAGAACACCCTTAAAATAGACCAAAGAATACGAGATTTCATTTTCGACCACCCATTATGATTCACTCCGTATACTAATTTTGTCAAATCCGTACCTGTAATTCAGTGACCACTTTTGCAAAACTCCCTTGTTGAGAAACAATTTGTAGATAGTGCTGTCGATCCAAAGAATAAAAATAATAATCCGTCAATTGTCCGCGAATTACGACGATTTAAAAAAAAATACTAACGAAATTTTTAAGCAAATTTTGATTCCCTCTGTATTTGTTCTACTACCTTAAAAACAAAAAATGACAAAAACGTCTAGAGATATTGATGTTGGCTATCTGCGACCGCATCACTCAATTTCCCTTTACCCTCTAGAAAGGTTGTTTTATTTAAATTTGCTATTATAAGTCACGAGTATCAACAATAATGGTATCATATTTTTTGAATGCTAGTATACTAGAAAAGACGGCACTTATGTTTAATTTTTTTGAATGAGTAACAATCCGCAGCAAGTATGTTAACAAATGAGGGAAACACAGTAAGGTTCTTTACCTCTTTTCCGAACTACGACAATTTAAAAATATCAGCAAGAAGATTTTCACACATTTTACGTTTCGCTCTGTATAAAACTTCAGAGTGCTTTAAAATAAAATCTGGCGAAAGGATCCCGAGATAAGGATGTTGGCTTACTCCTGACCTGAAAACGATAAGGAAAAAAGAGCTTATTGCGAAATGGCAGGACATCAAAATTTTTAAATTTTTGCATTACTTTGTTTCACATCCTATATAATGAAGATAGTGTCGGTTTTTTTTCAAAATTATCCGCTTCCTTAATCTAGAGGAAATGAGGTTTCAGACCGTGCAAATTGTATTTAAAACAATTCATTGCTTAAAAAGTTACAGCTGATTGAAAATGACACGAAAAACTGTTTGTGCCGAACTTTAAGTTGAGCAGTTTATTTGCTAGATAGCTAAACAGTTTCTGAAGATGCCCTATAGAGTTTTGAAGCGAAAAGAATGTAAAGGTCTGTGGTCTGTGGAAAATACTTTTACGTGTTCGAACCAGAAAAAATTAAAATTATCGTGTTTGACAACTTCGTTCAAAAATCTAAATTCCAACAAAATTCTTCAGAAAGTACTCAAGAATTTCTAGAAATAGCTCTTCAATTCATAATCGTAGAAAAAGTCAATTTTTTCTCTAAGAGACTGGTAGAGATTCAAGTTTGAAAATAGCGAACCCCAAGTCAACAGTCTCAAATTGATTTTCAAAGTCTTTAGCACATGTTTCGCTTTAAGAGGCATCATCAGGCCTAAAATATAATATATAAAAAACTTGAAAATAAATTTGAGACTGATTTAGATTACTGTAAAGTACAGGAATCAACTTTTAGCCGTCGGTACTACGAAAACGCTGGTTTCGACCTTTTTTTTAAACGACTGATGAACCATCATTTTGAAAGCTCTAATTGTGCCCATCCCCAGACTAGTTTCGCCATATACGGCTCGTCAGTGAGGCTTTGACACAATCAGAACTTGCGAAGTTTTCGGTACTCCAGACACGTTTCATAGCAGCATTGAGAAAAGTCTCCCGGTGGCGCCATCCGTGCCCGTTTGTTGAACTAATGAGATTGCACTTGTCCAGTATCGCGATGATTTCCTAAGTGAGACTTTTCTGCCGGTGGCGCCATTTGTATCTGTTACTTTTCTCGATGCTGCTATGAAACGTGTCTTGAATACCAAAAATTCTGATTGTGTCAAAACCTCACTGACGAGCCGTATACGGCGAAACTACTCTGGGGATGGGCACAATTAGAGCTTGCGAAATGATGGTTCACTATTCGCTTAAAAGATCGAAAACAGCATCATTTTTCCTTAGACCGGGCAATGACGTTAATACTGGACGACTGCAAACTCGTTAGTTCAACAAACGAACACAGATGGCGCCACCGGGAGACATTTCTCGGTGCTGCTGTGAAACGTCGTTTATAAGATCGAAAACAGCGTTTTCAAATTTGTGAATGTTGACTTGAAGTTCGCTATTTTCAAATTTTAATTCATAGTTGTTTAATAATACTCAACGTGACATGTATTATTAGGACACCCGTATATACAAATGCTTTTTGACTGAAATCGTTGGAACTCTAAAGTATTCTGTTTCAGATAACTGCGTTTAAAAATTTTGAGTACCCATTCTGCAGGCAATAATAAGAAATTCCTTAAAACCATCTTTCAGTGTGTCATGTTCGAAATCTTAAAACACTACATTGGAATTAAGTAGTGGTCTCTATACAGGGTGTCCCGTAAACCTTCGACAATACTCCGCCCGATAGAAACCCCATCCTTGATAAATCAAAAAATGAAAAATTAGTGTTAATGAAAGTATCATGGTTTCCAAGATATTTGCGCTTTTTTCAAAATCGACTAAAACTGACATCACTTAATATTTCGTACATTTACTCTTCCACAAGACCATGTAGAAAAATAATGTATTCAGTTTTAGTTTCGCGAATGGTCGTAGTACAAAAGCTAATTTACAGATTTTGAACGTATGCTTTGGATTTTTAAGAAACAACTTTATTTTAACCTATTTCTTAAAACTCTATTTCAATTATGCAACTTTTGATTCCTACTGTAGCAAAAGATGAACAGCTATCTTGATGCCCTTAAGTGCAAAAAGTAGCGTCGTTCTTGTAGATTCTGAAATCGTATAATACGTAACTATTCCTTAAACAGTAAATATTTTTATGACCGTTAAATGCATCAAGTACAATTTTTAGCACCACATTACATCACCATTTAATCGCAATTTACTCACCTATAAAGGTACTTCACATCATATTCATGCAGCTTGATTTGATTGTTTTTATTGTATTATTTACGTAACAACGAAAATTGACATCTATCAACCTGTTAAAATTAATCCTATTATGTAGTATTTTCTGTAAATTATGTTTTGAGTAGTTTGTTGAGCTTATCTTGTTATACTTTTCATGCCATTTGTGCAGTACACACCTCGCGAATATGCAGAAATGCACTTTATCTATGGGGAGTGTGGAGGTAGTGCAAATCATGCATCACTACGCTACCGAGAACCATTTCCACTACGAAACCATCCTGGACCCCGCGTTTTCACCGCCGTGCACAACGCTTATTCTGAAGGAAGATTACCAGAAATGCGTGGTGGAGAAGGGAGGCCTCAGGCGGCGGACGATGATGAGGTATTGGAAGAAGTACATCGGGATTCAACCACATCAGTACGAGCCATTCCACGTCGGACAGCCATTCCAAAAACGATTGTACATCGAATTTTAAAGTGAAATCAAATGCACCCGTATCATGTCCAGAGAGTGCAGGCCCTTCTTCCAGGAGACTTTTAACATAGAATAAATTTTTTTAGGCGAATGTTACGAAAAATGAGTCAAGATCCAACTTTTTTTGATTGCACTCTTTGGACAGATGAAGATGAATCTTCATGCAAGCGAGGTGGCATTTTCAACATACATAACTTCCACAGTTGGCAAATGGAAAATCCACATTACTTCAGGGAAAATAATTTTCAGCATCAATTTAAAATCAACGTTTGGATAGTAATAATCAACAACAAAACTATAGGACCAGTAGAATTACCAGAAAATTTGAATGCTGAAAATTATCTGCAATCTTTGCAGAATTAGTTACCGGTGTTACTTGAAGACGTTCCTCTATTAAGAAGACGAATGTGGTTTCAACATGACGGCTGTCCTGCCCACTATGCACTGGTTGTGAGAGAACACCTAAATAACGTTTTTCCTGGCAGGTGGATTGGACGTCAAGAACCTATTTTGTGGCCACCACGTTCGCCAGATTTAAATCCTTTAGATTTCTTTTATTGGGGTTGCCTGAAAGAAAAAGTTTATACACGACTGGCCGAAACTCGCGAAGAGCTACGACAAAATGTCTTCTTTCGAATAGTTTGCTACAGTGGGGGTCAAGAGTTGCATAATTGAAATGGAGTTATAAGAAACATGTTAAAATAAAGTTGTTTCTTAATAAACCAAAGTAGACGTTCAAAATCTGTTGATTAGCAATTGTACTGCCTCCATTCGCGAAACTAAAACTGAATAATTTTTTTCTACATGGTGTTATGGAAGAGTAAATGTACGAAATATCAAGTGATGTAAGTTTTTGTCGATTTTAAAAAAAGTGCAAATATCTTGATAACCATGATACTTTCATTAATACTAAGTTTAAATTTTGTGAGTTGTCAAGGATGGGGCTTTTATCAGGAGGAGTATTGTCGAAGGTTTACGGGACACCCTGTATATGACCGAAAGTTTATTAATTTAGGAACGTGTAAATAAATGCATTAAAAAATTTATGAGTGTTTATAGGTAAAATTGTATGCAATATCTGAAAATCACCTTTCAATTCTGAAACAAAACGTTAATATTTATTAAAACTCTGTATGTATGTGCAAGTTTTTTTAACGAATTTATCAGAATTAAAAAGTATGTATGCTTAACAAAAATGATTGATTTAGGAACGTTGTGGAGAATGCTTTATTTATGTATGTGCTATAGATATACAGTAACCACTATTTTAAACAACTAAGTTCTAAAGGATTAATTCAGAAGATATTTTGTGGTTTCCGAAAATCATTCTTCAACTCTAAAGCGAAACCTTAATACTCGACATAATATTTATTCTCAAAACACTCTTTATGTCCGGGACATTGTCTGAGGTCATCAGAATTAAACACTTTCTGAAGCGAAAACTCTACGTGTTAGGTTTAGTTATTAAAACACCCTGTATGTTCAACATTTTTTGGCTGAGATTATTAGAAAGAAAAGGTATATCTTTGTCAGAAATATAAGAATTAATTTCTGAACGTAATGAGTCGTTCAGAAACTCACAATACATTTACGTTCAAAGACTTACCACTAATATCAAAGTCCAAGAAAATTGTAGAGAAAGCACATTAGAAGTTTTTAAAAATCACCACACAATTTTGAATCGAAAGTTTAATATTTGACCTGACATCTATTTATTAAAACTTGCTGAGACCATTAGAAATAGACACTCTATGTTTGCCACAAAAATAATTATTTTTTGGGAACGTAGTGTAGAATATTATAGGGAAATTAGCAACTGTTTTAGACAACTGCGATCAAAAATTACAAGTAATTTCAAAGTCCAGGAAAATTATCAAGAAAACATTTCTTGAACTGCTTCATTTGATCTATGATCTTAATTTTAGTTGGCAAATTATTATACAATTTTATGCAGTTGTAATATGCACCGTTTTCATAAAGGGCTAATCTATGTTTTGGTAATATGTAAATAAAAGTTCTTGAAGAACGTATATTTGTCGGGGCATGCCGGTGAAATAAGCTTTGGTTTTTGAAAAAGAATAATATACATTCCTGTATATAAATGGCATGAACCGTAAGTATTCCTGTTTCTCTGAATTTTCTTCTACACGATTCTCTTGAACTGAGCCCTAGTATAGTTCTCAATGCTCTTTTTTGACAAATAACTAGGTGTCTTACATGTTCTTTCCACGAAAGTGCATTATCCAGTACCATACCCAAGAACTTAGTCGTTTGATTTATGAACACATCAGAGTTGTTTAAATTGATTGTTAAGGGCACATCCAAATTACTCCTATTCATATGAAAAATTACCACGTTTGTTTTCTTGTTGTTCAAAACAAGCTTGTTTTTTGCGAACCACTGACTTGCTTGTTGCAAAATTTTCTTTGAATCTTTGAAAACTGACGATATGGAAGTACCCGTTAGTTAAAGGCTGTTATCGTCTGCGTAGTTGGTAATTTGAAGTTTAATGTCACTTCCCAGAAGCTCAGTAATATCATTAATGTAGATTAAGAATAGCAGTGGGCCCAGTATACTCCCTTGTGGAACACCAACTGATGTTTCTATAAAGTCCGAAAAAACCTTACTTTCACCCCTACCTATAACCACCTGCTGAGTCCTACCTGTCAGATAAGACTTTAACCAATCATTTGCAATCCCTCTTATACCACAGTTGTTTAACTTAATAGTCAAGATATTATGATTTAGTGTGTCATATGCTTTAGATAAGTCTAGAAATATTCCTATCGGTATTTCTTGTTTTTCTAGAGAGCATAATATTGACTCTATGAAACTGATGATAGCTGTTTGGTTTGATCTTTCTCTTATAAAGCCATGCTGAAATTCATTCAAGAGATTGTTTTTCTGCAGGAAATCAATAAGCCTATTATACATTACCTTTTCAAATATTTTTGAAAAGCTAGTGAGTAAACTAATGGGCCGATTGTTCTCTAGGAGATGTTTGTCTCCACTTTTATATATGGGTTTTAGTTGTTTTGGGAACTTTGCGTACTTAAGGGAATTATTGATTATATGGACAATCGGTTTGACAATTGAAGTTATTATGCTTTTAAGTATGTTTGTGGATATACTATCGTGCCCAGTGCTATTCTTTGTTTTGAGATCGTTAACAACAGTTAATATTTCTTTATCGTCGACCAGCTCCAGGGCAATGGTTTCTGGATTGGCAGTACTGATAGTTGAGAAAGGGATATTCTCCAGGCTATTCAACAATTTTATAGGGGCGTCTACCGTAAATTTACTAAATGCGTTTGAGATTTCAATCTCTGTCTCTTTGTCTACCTCTAAATCACTTTTGTGTTTTTTGCCTATTATTTCAGTTACAATATTCCAGCATGTTTTTGATTTGTTAGCAGATTTCTTGATTTTATTAGTAAAGCTACGGGTTTTTCGGTCTTTGAGTAGCGCTTCATATCGCTTCTTCTGATCGCTGTATCTCATCTTAAATACGGCGCCCTGGTCCCTCAAGATGTACAAATCGTCTAATGTCTTTTTACAATTAGCGACCTCATGGTCATTTAACATATATTTGGCTTTGTTATAATTTCTTATCGAGACCTTTTTTATAGGAAAACACAGATTATAGATGTTTGATATTCTTGCAGAAAAGTTATCCCACTGTTCATCCACTAGATCCCTTTCCAGTGCAAGAACATTCCCAAAGCCTTGCTCCGCCAGTAATTGCTTAAATTTAACTATATTGCTATCGTTTATTAATCTAGTTTCTACGTGAGATTTATTGGATTTCATTTGTATTGAAGATGTTATCTTTTGTGCAGTGTAGTCAGAAATATGATATTCTAATATGTCTATCTCTAACTCACTTTGTACATTTGTAATGATGTTGTCTATGCATTTGCTAGATTGGCCAGCTAATCTAGTTATTTTGTTGACTGCAAACTTGAAGTTGTGTGCACTTATTACAGACATAACGTCAACAGTTTTGTTATTATCGGAAAGAAAGTCTACATTAAAGTCGCCCGCAATAAAACACATTTTGTTCTCTTGTATGCTTATACCTAACAAATGTTCAAGCTTTCGAATAAATAAACCATGGTCCCCATCTGGTGGTCTATACATACATACCAAAATAATTTTTGTGTTTCCTATTTTAATTTCACAGGCACAACATTCCACGTGTCTTTCAACACTCAAACTATTTATGTCAACTCTAATAGTATGCGAAATAGAATCTCTGAGTAAGATCGCTGAACCACCATGCGCATTTTCTTGTTGCCTACAAAAACTAACTGTTAAATGGAATCCGTCTATTTGGTAATTTCGTAGCTGGGTGACGGTTTTCCAATGTTCCGTGATGCTCAATATTTGGCAGGTTTTGTGTTCTTGTAGCATGAATTCCAACTTTCAATAGAATTTCCAATTGACCGGACATTTTGGTGTATTAAACAAATTGGCGATGTTCCTAAGGTACATGCGGTATTCCTCCTGTTATTGTTTTTCCTTTCTGGTGGACTTAAAAAAAATCTTTGTAATTTATATTATTCCTGTAGGATGTAAGCTTTCTTCTGAAAGTAGGGCAATTGTTCTGATCTCTCGCAGAATGCTTTCGATCATTTAGCTTCATTTTAGTACAATTGGGGCAGTTTAGATCGGCAATGCATTCAGTCCCGTTGTGTTTTCCTCCGCATTTGTGGCAACACTCTTCTTGATTGCAATATTTAGCAACATGACCGAATCCGCAACATTTAAAATACTGGGCTAGGTTTAGATGTTCTTGTACGTGTACTGTTAAAAGGTTGAATAGCACTTTTTCTCTTTTCAGAAACCATTTTGTAATTTTCGGTTCTGCTTGCAGTATCCAATTATCTTTCGTTGGGTTTCGACATTTTCGTTTGGCTGCCACACGGGTTTTGTCCTTGACACTGTACCCCAATTCCTCTACGATGTCGTAATTGAGTCTCTCCAATTCTTCCAGGAATACTTCCTCAGTAAAACTGCAATCTTCCACTCCAGTAAGCATGCACATGGGGTGAGGTCTGTCTGCTTCTGTTGTAGTTAGATGATTTCTATCCGCTAACACTGATTTTAAATTGGTTTGTTGTTCTTTGTCAAAACTTTCGACCACAAGTGCACCAGTTTTTGTGCGTCGTATGTTTTTAAACCCTTTTCCAATGTCCAGACCGCCAATTTCATTTTTAAGTTTGATAAAAGCTTCTCGTGAATCTTTTTTGTTATTACACCGTATAATAGTCTCATGCTTCTGCTTTGAGTTGGTGTTGTCCAAGGTTGTTTTTCTTCTTGATATGGATTATTCTCTGTTGTCGGTTCACTGTAATGTTTTTGCCGTACGATCTCTGCAAAACTTTTCTTGTATTGCGTTAACTCATCTCCATAATGAGTGGCTTCAACTTTTTTTTGTACTTGATGAGCCGTGTTGCTTTTCATGCTTTCGTTCTCCAATTTGCCCAGTTTGAATACTAAGAGAGTAAATTGCTGATAAATTTGCGAATTTGCTCTTCTAAGTTTAATTTGTTCTTCTTTAGAGATTATGAGCTTATCCTCTGGGTTCTATATTTTTCTAATATTGCTGATATATCATCCATTAATAGGAATAATTTCTGTATCATCTGTTCCGAACAAAGTGATGAGCTTACGTCATTTCTCTTACTTTACTATGTTCAGCAGTAGCGTGGTTTGCTGACGATGTTGAATTACGAGTGTATTCTGGGGTTTGTTGTTCATTTGCTCGTTTTTTATGTTAATTGGACAGGGACTCTCCTGAGATCTATGTCTTTTGTTATTTACCTTTTGTTGGTTGCCTGCGAATTGAGTGTATAATGAATCATCCTTTCCTACGTGTGTTGGCGATCTCGCGATGAGGGTTTTCGGTTGAAAACCGTCCTCATAGAGTAAATCTTGTTTATCTGAGAACTTATGTACTTTCCCTGGTATTGTCGAAGGATCTACTTCTATGTGCCTGATATTCACCTTATCTGTTTCGGCCCTGCGGCTAATCAGTTTGTTTACATTAACGTTCGATAAACCTAAGGAGTTTGCAGAATGAGTTCTGTATTTTCTTCCTATTTGATGCATGTTTGGTTCTTCACTTTTTGCCTGTGGATTTTCATCACTGCTTAGATCATTCATACGTGAAAGTGCGAAATTAATAATCCGAAAAAACACCCGAGACAACGAACAATTCACGGAGCGATCACTCTCAAGTCGACACGTTGCTCGACCGTATTTAGTTTGGTTTGTCATGAGTACTACTTTTTTTATTACTTTCATGACCAACAAGCACTATAAATTATCATGTGGTACTTATACCTCCTGGTAATTTTTAGTACTTGTGGCTTAATAAGGTTTCGAAACCAAATTTAATGTGTATGCCGGATTTAAAAATGCCGCCAATTAATAGTTCATGACTCGAGTCGTTGAGAGTCGCTAGTGCGCTGCGATGCGAACCAGTATCAGTCCTGTTGCCTATCTACAACACTCTCTTATCTATGACCAGAGTGAACCCAACTGACGAGCTCTAGTGGGAACGAAGCGCGTCTTTGGAGGTAACGCTCTGATGATCTCACACAACTTTTCGGTGAATTTTTTTACAGGGTTCTGGAAGGTTATTCTTCTGTAACAGTTAGGACTGTATGCACCGGACACAGGCTAGATGTGCTGTGTCGTTCTTATACAAATAGAATATGAGGGGAAACAGAATCTAACCATGCGAGTCACCTCAGTGTGTGTAAAGGAGTAAATGTGCAACGTTTCTTGGCTGAGATCATAAGAATTAAAAGCTGACAGTTACGTTTCAAAATTCCCGACTGACTTCAATTTCCTACAAATTTCAGAAATCAATAAACCATTTATAGTAGTGACTTCTTAATTCACGAGTATGGAGAAACCCTAACACTCGACTGAAATTTCTTTATTGCAAGCTGCTCTCTGTATGTGCAACCTTTCCTTACAGAACATTAACCTCGCTTTACAGTTCGCACTTCATTACGCAATCAATAATTGCAGCCAGAGCTTTGATAAATTTGTGTTGCAGTTACAGTTTGCAGGTTTTGGTAATTTTTGAGAGCACAGATTTATACTGCCCGCATAAAGAGCCCTCGATTACGTTCTTAAAATGATAACATGGCATTTTTGACAGTATCTAAAAATTACTTAATTTCAGAGACATAAATTGCTTAATTTCAGAAAAGAAAATCGGTTTTTAGTAAGTTGCCATCTCTTTAAAAAATTCTAATATGTTGTTGTTAATAAATTTGGTGGTATGCAAAATGGTTTTGGAGTATTTAGTTTCAGCTGAAGTTTAGTTAAATCTGAAGAATTTTCGAAACTAATGTCAGATTTCCCATATAGAATCAATACGATTATTCTCAACTGCGTAACTAGACTACTAATTTTTGTGGCAACTAGAAATTCTTTAATTATTTCGACATTTTGTGGGCATTAAAATGTTAGTTAACAGGGCATCCTGATAGTAAACAGCAACAATTAATATAGGGGAAGGTCGAGGCACAGGGTGAATTTATTTTTTTTTAAGAATTTGTTAGTACAAATTATCATCATAGAGTTAGAAGGTTATGAAACTAGAATTAAACAAATAGTAAACCACTTACCTAAATTACATTCTTCCCCTATTCGTTGAATATTAAAACAAGATTCCTTGTTGTGGTAAGCAACTTTACACCACGAGCAGCTTATTGCGACTATTTCTTTGGAACTAAACGATAGTTTTGATTGGAATGACTGAAACAAAAAACACACAAATTACTTTCAAATTAATCTATAGGACACAAAAGCTTTTGTTTTAAACAAATCAGGGCGAAAATTAAATGCTTTTTGATTGGTAAAAATGCTTCATAGGTCCATTTTTCTATCGTAAATTTGATTGTACAAAGTAGTCGTTTTTATAACAAAAAAGCAAAAAATATTGTCAAAGACATCTCTCAATATAAACTGCTCAACTTAAAGTTCGGCACAAGCCATTTTTCTTGTCATTTTCAATCAGCTGTAACTTAAGCCAATTAATTAAGCAATGAATTGTTATAAATATAATTTACATAGTCTGAAACCTCATTTCTTCTAGATTAAAGAAGCGGATAATTTTGAAAAAAAGCGATATCATCTTTATTATGCAGGGTGTGAAACAAAGTGGTGCAAAAATTGCAAAATTTTGATGCTCTGCCATTTCGCAATAAAAAATTTTTTCTTTATCGTTTTCAGGTAAGGAGTAAACCAACATCCATATCTCGGGTCCTTTTCGCCAGATTTTTGATTAAAGCACTCTGAAATTTTATACAGAGCGAAACTAAAATGTGTGAAATTCTTGTTGCTGATATTTTTAAATCTTCGTAGTTAGGAAAGGCTGTAAATAATCTAATGTGTTTTCCTTCATTTATTGACATATTGTCTGCCGATTGTTACCCATTCAAAAAATTTAAAAATAAGTAATTTTTTTTCTAGTATACTAGCATTCAAAAAATATTATACCATTATTGTTAATGCTCGTGACTTATAATAGCAATATTAAATAAAATAACCTTTCTAGAGCTAAGGGAAAACTGAGAAATGCCGTCGCAGATAGCCAACATCAATATCTCTAGACGTTTTTGTCATTTTTCGTTTTCAAGGTATTACAACTTATACAGAGGGAATCAAAATATTCTTGAAAATTTCGTTAGCAGTTATTTCTAATCGTCGCAATTCGCGGATAAGTTGACGGATTATTGTTATTATTATTTGGATCGACAGGATTATCTGCAAATTATTTCTCACCAAGATAATATTCCAAAAGTGGTTATTGAATTACAGGTACGGACTTGACAAATTAGTATACGCGGCGAGTCAAAACGGGTGGTCGAATGTGAAATCTCATATTCTTTGGTCGATTTTAAGGGGGGTATGTCATACAATTGTGTTACTTATCGAGCTTCGTTAAAAAGTTACAAGTTTTGAAATTAGAATTTCAAAATGCGTATGTATCGATTATTCCGAAAGCGTAAGAGATATTTTATTGAAATTTTGCACGTTTCAACTATTGTGGAGGGCACACATTTTTCAATAAAAAATAATTTTTATTTCCGCCAGTGGAGCACTTAACAGCATGTCGACATATCTTATTTGAAAAGAAAAATTTAACGTCACTGCTTTTTCGAAAAATTAAATTTATTTTTTGAAAGCCCTTTAAAATACTATTGGCTTGCACATAATTTAAGTCATAATTAATCAAATATTTTAGATTTTTCATCAAAATGTAATTTTTCGCAGTTGCACTTACATGCATTACAATGGTTTTTATTTATTTACTCAAAAACGGTGCGTCGTACTGAAATACCCGAAGAGGGCTCTTTCCTTTATAGTAGAATGGGTATTAAAAAACTAAGTTTCATTTTTTAAAAAATCAGTGACGTGCTACTTTTGTTTCAAATAATGTAAATCGACGTGCTGGTAAGCGCGCCACTGGCGGAAATAAAAATTATTTTTTATTGCAAAATATGCGCCTTCCACGACAGTCAAAACATGCAAAATTTCAACAAAATATCTCATACGTTTTCGGAATAATCAATACATATGCATTTTGAAATTCTAATTTCAACACCCTGTAACTTTTTAACGAAGTTTGATAGGTAACACAATTGTATGACAGCCCCCCCTTAAAATCGACCAAAGAATATAAGATTTCATTTTCGATCACCGATTATGACTCACCCCGTATACTTTTTTTGTCAAGTCCGTACCTGTAATTCAGTAATCACTTTTGGAAAACTCCCTTGATAAAAAACAATTTGTAGATAATGCTGTCGATCCAAATAATAAAAATAATATTCCGTCAACTTGTCCGCGAATTACAACGATTTGAAAAAACTGCTAACGAAATTTTCAAGAATATTTTGATTTCCTCTGTATAAGTTCTCGAGGGGTAAACCGCAAAGGAATTGTGGTGTACAGCTGAGAGGAATTAGAAGGAATTAGGGGGAATTACTCGAGGAATTAGTTGGCATTACTGGGAATTAGTATATAGTCTAGATTTTTTTTATGTCGGATTCGGAATTTCCTTGCAATTATGTAATCGATGATATGCAACCATTAATAATTCTATTAACTTTTGGGTTAGGTTAAAAGAAACTAAAACCGTACTCATACCTCTTAATATTAATGAACGACCTCGTGAACTACGTAACCTGAACTACGTAGGAAAATAATCAGAAACCTTACGGATTAAAGTAAGAAGAAGCAAGAAACATGTCTTACGAGCGGTTTACAATTTACGAAAACGAGCACGCCATTGTTTAGACATAGGTGGTGAAGTATTTGAACATCTTTTATAATTTTGTTGTTTGTAATGTACTTGAAAATTCAATAATAATTGGGTTTTACATTAATATTAGGTTGTGGGGTAGAACGTTTATTAGTAGTTATTTCAAAGGTTTTAGCCAAGCTTTCATGTTATGTGAAAATGAAAACAGGGCCGAATTAACAAATTCGAACAATCACATCTCAAAATCACCAAAACCTAACCTCAACAGAATTATTAATTGTCGCATATCACTGAATGCATAATTGCAAAGAGATCCAGAATCCGACATGTATAAAGTAGAATCCATAACTTTAAAAAAGTGTCTTTAAAAATGTCCAGTCTTTAAAAAAATGAAGTTGATGATCGTTGTATGAAAACGAAACGTCAGATTTTTTGAGAATACTACATTTAAGTTGAAGCGAGCAAAAACTAGCTATGAAGAACAGTCAATTAGTTTTTAATTAGGCACCTCTTCAAATTAAGGCTATAGAAGGAATAAAAAAACGTTTTTTTTTCGCGAATATTTCCGAAACTATTGGTCCGGGTCCAAATGGATTCCAGTTTTTCAAGCTGCCGTATATTCTAGGTTTATCAAATAATCTCAACAGAGAACTCTCTGCTGGAAACTCCAAAGTGGCCTTTTACAATCAAAAGACTATAAGCAAAAAAATATCATAATAACTGCACATAAATTTGCGTGCACTAGGTATTTAAAACCTATTTTACTCGAAAATGGTGCATTTTTGAGAAGTCGTCCAAGAGCATCTTTTTAATGTAAAAAAACAAGGCTTTGTCAGCTTCTGTGTTTAAACTCCAGAAAAAGTTAGGGCTAAAAATATTCTAAGCCAAGCCTGGTTAACACCCTTCTAAACTGGGTTTCTAAATTTCGTTTAAACTTTTCGACTTACCTTAAAAATGCAATCGAACGTACACAATTTTATCACGTTATATAAAACGTTTATCCCGTTATAAGAAAATCAGATTGTGATCAGCTCTAGGCCAAACAGAAAAGGAAAATTAAACGTAGGAGAACCTTGCAGAAAATGAAGAGTATTGCGGAATCTCCTACCTCAGATAATCCATCTGATATCGAGTCTGATGGCTCCTCTGATGGCTACGAAGATGGCCCAGTTCCAGACCCCAGAAATTTTAGTTAAAAAATATTACGCTGTTGCGTATGAAAAGCAATGGTGTACATATAAGAGGGTCATTATGGACCAATTGAACTTGTCGGATGTGAATCGTTTAATTTAAAAACACAAGATATAAGCAAGATCAAAAAATTATATAAATTAACAAAATAATGATGCTCAGGTAGGGTTCAGTAGGCACTTGTCCAAAAATAATGACGTGATATCAGGCGCAGTAATCCTCGATACTTGCCTCGACATGCTTCGGAATATACTTCAAGACAAAAAAACAAGTTTAGGCATCCTTTTTTTTTTATTGAGCACCCCCCCCCCCCCCATTTTGATATCTAAATGCAACATAAAGGTTTTCAATAATTGAAATATTTTTTGATAAGTATTTTCTACTTACCTAATTGGTTTCTTCTACCGAAATTCCCATTTACATAAAACTGGGGGTAAAACAGTGGTTAAAACCAAAGAACTTGTATACCTAGTGTTAATGTTTCAAAAAGTAGGTAACAATTTCTGAAATAAACATATGTTTTATCCACGACCACACTATAATAATCACATTATTCTTGTACATTCTCAAGATTGATGCTAATCTTTCTTCACTTGTAAATAATGAACATTATTCACCAGTGAATAATGAGTTGTCATGGGAACGAAAGATGTCGTAGGCAACTGGCAACTCAAGAAGTAAACTGCCCTAAACATGAAATCGGTAGTTACCACTGGTATTCAAATAATTATCCTTCTATTAGGATGTATTGAGACAAATGTAGGTTACAGTGTCTCTTTTTCTCTAAAAAATGTACTTTTCACTGAAAAATACTTAAAATAGGGCATAAAATGAAGTAATTTACCGTACACCCTCATAGAATTGAAATGAACATCCACGGGCAACTAGACCGTCAGCTATCTGACGCATCAAAGGTCGCGCCGTCGATTAGCGAAACCAGTAGTGGTTTTAAAATTGTAAATTATTTTGTGGCATCTATAACCCCTGTATAACCTATCATATTTTGAGAAAACCCGGAATCTTGGTCGTGGATAAAGTATAGTATTCAACTCGCATTTGATGAGGTATTAAAGATTATGTAATATCGAGTGTAATATTTTTTTTTAGTTTCTCGAGAACGCTACAACAGATATTATAAGGTGACTTAAGGGATTTAAGATGGTCTTTGGACTTTGGAAAACGCAAAATGGAAAAAAAAAACCTGCTCAAAAGACATTATAATATCTAGTGTTCAGACGAGTGAATATATTAATTACAAACATTCTTCTCCATATAGCTGGGCTTCATTTGGAAGCATTCTTATCTCTTGACCTGTATATAAGTTTGAGACAAAACATCGAGATACCCTGTACATGGAACCATAATTAAACCAGACCTTCACACATTACCCATTCACTTTGCCATCTAGTTACCTACCTTTGAAGCCTTCATTTTTTTATACCCACCTCTTTTTAGCTTTTAGCACATGTTGAGAAGATATGATAAAAATGTCAAAGTCAAATTTCCAACGAACACTTGACGACAATAATAAGTGAATGGCTTATATGTTTATGTTGCAATTCTGTTAATAAATATCAGGAGCTGTGTTTATTTATTAATTTGTTTCCATGTTTCTCCAATATTAGATTTTGGAGCTCACAGTTCTAAAGACACAAGCTTTTTTGTCAACTTTGATTTTAAGTAATAATAGGTTTAAGAAATAACAGAGGAAAAAGCATAATAGGAATTAGTAGGAATTAGTGGGAATTACTAGGAATTAGTGGGCATTACCGGGAATTAGTAGGTATTGGTCGAGGAATTAGTGGCATTAGTAGGAATTAGTAGGCATTGGTCGAGGAATTAGTGGCATTAGTAGGAATTAGTCGAGGAATTAGTGGAATTAGTAGGCATTTATTTGGCATTAGTCGGCACTAGTGTACAAGATTTCGGCCTGCGGTTTACCCCTCGTAAGTTCTAATGCTTTAAAAATAAAAAATGGCAAAAAATCTAGAGATATTGATGTTGCTATTTGCGACGGCATTTCTCAATTTCCCTTTAGGTCTAGAAAGGTTATTTTATTTAATATTGCTATTATAAGTCACGAGCATTAAAAAGAATGGTGTCATATTTTTTTAATGCTAGTATACTAGAAAAACGTCACTTATTTTTAAAATTTTTGATTGGGTAACAATCGGCAGACAATATGTCAATAAATGAGGGAAAACACAGTAAAATTATTTACAGCTTTTCCGAACTACGATCATTTAAAAATATCAGCAACAAGAATTTCACACATTTTACGTTTTGCTCTGTATAAAAATTCAGAGTGCTTTAATCAAAAATCTAGGGAAAAGGTCCTGAGATATGGATGTTGGTTTAATCCTCACCTAAAAACGATAAAGAAAAAAATTTTTATTGCGAAATGGCAGAGCATCAAAATTTTGCAATTTTTGCACCTCTTTGTTTCACACTTTATATAATAAAGATAATGTCGTTTTTGTTTTCAAAATTATCCGCTTCTTTAATCTAGAAGAAATGAGGTTTAAGACCATGTAAATCGTATTTATAACAATTCATTGCTTAAAAAGTTACAGCTTATTGAAAATGACAAGAAAAATGGCTTGTCCCGAACTTTAAGTTGTGAGGTTTACTTAATTTTAATAAATTCTCTCTACTTTTAAAGCCTATTTATACTAATCCCTGAGTCAACTTTTGGGAATATAAAACTGCACTAAGGACTGCAAGAGCGCAAACAAGTCCTAATTGATCAACAGCTCGCTTAGGTGTTGGTAAAACTGTGTTATGTCTACCGAGAGGGACGTTAAAGAAAACCTTTTAAAGAGCGCCCTCAAAGGGATCGTTCGCTGTTTTTACGAAAGCTTCCAGACTTTATTTAAAACATCCAACTCTAATGTAACAAGAGGTTTGAAAAAAAAAGGAAAAAGAAGCTTTTTGTTTGTGGCGTCTCAACTGTTCCAAAGGGAAACATTCAGAGGCTGTAAATTAATTCCTTATATTTTTACTCATAAAATATTAACTTGTAATCCATTATCTGCAGCCCTAAAAATAAACTCTAGCCATACTAACAGCTAATAAAAGAACCATCTGGATGCGGCTTAAAGGAAAAATAGGGTCGTAAGTCAATTAGTGTGTTTCATACGGATCTATTCAGGGGGTTTACATGAGGGTGTTTTTATTACTGGCTATTTACCTTGAAAAGAGCAGGGCTTTTGGCCGGAAAATGAAAAGCCCGCAGTCTGGAAGTCTTCAAGGAAAAGAGGTTTTTTGTGATTAAGGAGCCTTAATAGGTTTATAAATGGTCTGTTTCGAATACGGAATTGTAAATTTATGCTATGGGATGGATTTAAAAATAAAAACTCGCAGGTTCTTCAACTCAATAAAAAATTGGAAAGTCATTATTAAACTTATGAAAATTAGGCCTGGACCCCCGACAGTTTTACTACTAGTAGTTTTTTCTTCTCGACCTAGTTATCATCAATAAACGTATTCATCCGACAGCTGACCATAAAACACACTTAACTGCTTAGGATTCCCCAACAAAGATATCCTGCAAAGGGGACAAGAGACTATTTATCTTCTTTTTCTTGGAGAAGACAATGACAAATAGCCCAAAACGAAATAATAAACTGCGTTTCCTCATTGTTTTCTAAATCCATGTAATTTTTAAAATCATGTCACGGCCGCCCCCGTCTACTTAAGATCTATACGTTATTTTCTTTCAAAAATGATTCTACAAACCTGCTTTATTTAAAGTTTCGTGAGAGCGCTACTTACTTTAGCACATTGTTGGCATTTGCCCTTCTCAGACCTGCGATGGACCCAATGGTGCTGGATGGTGGTCTGTTCCCGGTACTGCCTCACCCCGACGTCCCTGAAGCTGGGCTTGCAAGTAAAACGTTGCCGGTCCATGAGGATGCTGATGCAATCCTCGTGGCACACGATGTTGCATGCCGCACATTTAAATCTACCTCCGTGTTTCTGCAAAAAAAAAAACAACCTATTAAAGACTCTTTTACAAATTAGGATTTTATATATCAACTCTCTAAGTCAGCATTTGCTGCCAATTGCCAGAAACTGCCATAGAGCTTAAGAAGGTCTCAGAAGAACCTACAAAATTAGATGATCCGTCCAGGATTAAAGAGCAAATAGAAGAGAGGATTGAACCTCCAGACAACAACAGGCATACATAGTTGTCTGGAGGTTCAGTCGACGTCTCGTGATTGTGTTTGTTCCAATGTGTCTCAATGTCATGAACTTCCGTAGTCGTTCTTGGACAAGAAATGCTTTCTGTTGAATAGGTAAGGGAGCTCTAATTAGTGGTAGATGTTTATTTTTGTAGATCATTTTAATGTGTCGTACTGTGTAAATTGTAGCTTTGATGTATCATCTATATCATTTTTTTTATACAAAGGTTATTATTGACTTCAGTGTCAAATTTTTCATTTTATGTCTCATATTGTTTATTGTATTTATAAATGCTTACGCACGTCTTCCTCCTCTTTAGACTTGGAAGTGAATAAATGTCGAAACGTCGGCAATTTCTGCGTAAAGTAAAAGTTTTTTATTGACTCTCCTCACCCCGCCATACCATTCGCCATCATTATCCAAAAGGACGCTCATAAACTCCATTATTTTAGATACTTGTAGAAAGGTTGCTGAACATTTGAAAAAAAAACGAATTGCCAGAAACTGCCAAAGAGCCTAAGAAGGTAACAGAGGAACCTACAAACATAGATGAATCGTCCGTTACCATAGCAAAAAATATTCTAGACACTTGTAGAAAGGTTGCTGAACATTTGACGAAAACCGAATTACCAGAAACTGCCAAAGAGCTTAGGAAGGTGTCAGAGGAACCTACAAAATTAGAAGAAACCAGGATCAAAGAGCAAATAGAAGAGAGGGTTGGACAGCTAATCGAAAGTTGCGTGTCGATAGCAAAAAGCTATCGACACGCATTTATGAGGATGAGGGCAAAAACGAGGTAGAAGAAGTAAGTTTAAAAGCCTTGGAGGGCAATATGCAAGAGTACCAGCAAAGTTGCGATGCTCTGCTGATGCATAAGAGAGATTAATAGAGAGCATCGAGTTTTATTAGAGAAAGCTTTCAAAGCGTTTGGTTCTAAAGGAGAACTTCACATTGAACCAGAAATTACTCAAGTGGAAGAGAGGCTCGGAGACAAAGAGGGATCTTTGTTTACCATATCCAAAAATATTTAAGATACTTGTGGAAAGGTTGCTGAGCATTTGAAGAAAATTGAATTGCCAGAAACTGCCACACAGCTTAATAAGGTCTCCGAGGAACCTACAAAATTAGATGAAGTGTCCAGGATCAAAGAGCAAATAGAAGAGAGGGTTGGATAGCTACCGTCACGCATTTCTGAGGATGTGGGCAAAACGAGGTAGAAGAAGGAAGCTTACAAGCTTTGTAGGGCAATATGCAAAAGTACCAAAATTGCTATGCTCTGCTGAACCAAGAGGAAGCATTTCTGAGGATGTAAAAGAGGAGGCAAAAGAAGGAAGTGTACAAGCCTTGTAGGGCAATATGCAGGAGTACCACCTAAGTTGCGATACTCCGCTGAACCAAGAGGAAAGAGAGAATATTAGAGAGTCTCGAGTTTCATTGGAGAAAGCTTCCAAAGCGTTTGCTTCCAAAGAAGAACGCCACATTGAGCTAACAATTACTCAAGTGGAGAAGAGGCTGGAAGGCACGGAGAGTTCGGAGATTACAATAGCAAAAAATAATCTACATACTTGTAGAAACGTTGCTGAACATTTGAAGAAAACCGAATTGCCAGAAGCTGCCAAATAGCCTAAGAAGGTGTCAGAGGAACTTGCAAAACTAGTTGAATCGTCCAGGATCGAAGAGCAAATAGAAGAGAGGGTTGGACAGCAATCGTCACGCATTTCTGAGGATGTGGGCAGAAACAAGGTAGAAGAAGGAAGTTTACAAGCCTTGTAGGGCAATTTGCAAGAGTACCAGCAAAGTTTCGATAGGCCGCTCAACCAAGAGGAAAGAAAAATTAATGGAGAGTCTCGAGTTTTATTGGAGAAAGCTTCCAAAGCGTTTGCTTCTAAAGAGGAACTTCACATTGAGCCAAAAATTGCTCAAGTGGAAAAGAGGCTGGAAGTTAAGGAGGGATTGGTGGTTAATATAGCA
This sequence comes from Taphrorychus bicolor, assembly GCA_951812265.1. Taxonomy (NCBI): domain Eukaryota; kingdom Metazoa; phylum Arthropoda; class Insecta; order Coleoptera; family Curculionidae; genus Taphrorychus; species Taphrorychus bicolor. Next base: position 15,855,868 of record OX638297.1, read on the forward strand.
TAAAATATTCTACATACTTGTAGAAAGGTTGCTGAACATTTGAAGAAAACCGAAATGCCAGAAACTGCCAAAGAGCCTAAGAAGGTGTCAGAGGAACCTACAAAATTTGATGAATCGTCTAAGATCAAAGAGCAAATAGAAGAGAGTGTTGGACAGCTATCGCCACGCAATTTTGAGGATGCGGACAAAAATAAGGCAGAAAAAGGAAGTTTGCAAGCCATGGAGGGTAATATGCAAGAGTACTAGCAAAGTTGCGATGCTACGCTGAACCAAGAGGAAAGAAAGATTATTAGAGAATCTCGAGTTTTAATGGAGAGAGCTTCTAAAGCGTTTGTTTCTAAAGAAGAACTTCACATTAAGCCAGAAATTACTCAAGTGGAAAAGAGGCTGGAAGGCAAGGAGGGATCATTTGATCGACGGGTACCATAGCAAAAAATATTCTAGATACTTGTAGAAAGGTTGCTGAACATTTGAAGAAAACTGAATTGCCAGAAATTGCCAAAGAGCCTAAGAAGGTGTCAGGTGAACCTATAAAATTAGACGAATCGTTCAGTATTAAAGAGAAAATAGAAGGGAGGGTTGGACAGCTGTCGCCACGCATTTCTCAGGATGTGGGCAAAAACGAGATAGAAGAAGGAAGTTTACAAGCCTTGGAGGGCAATAAGCAAAAGTGCCAGCAAAGTGGCAATATTCTGCTCAACCAAGAGGAAAGAGAAATTATTAGAGAGGCTCGAGTTTTATTGGAGACAGCTTCCAAAACGCTTGCTTCTAAAGAAGAGCTTCACATTTAACCAGAAATTACTCAAGTTTTGTTGATGATAGCGTCTACTCATTCAATTCCAATACGAAGGATACGAATATTTACGTCAAATCAACATTAAATTACCTCTCAAATTGGAAGTCTTTGATTGACGCTTTTATTGACATTGGACATGCTGCATATAATATATCACTTCGGTAAGGAAACTATTAGCTATATATGTTTGTTCTACCAAACAAAAAGCGGTAATTATTATTAATTTATTAACTTTATTTAGTAAAAATAATATTTAAACTTATTCACTTATATTTGCCATCTTTAACATATTTAATTTTTTTACATCTAATTCCTTTCAGCATAGGTTGAGAAGATCCGATCAAAATGTTAAAGTCAACAAGTAATAAGTGAATGGCTGATGGTTACCAAAGTTGAGCGTTCTTTTCCTTTTTATTTTTGATTTTTGATAGCCAAGGAAACTTTTTTCTTTAATAATTGTCTTTTTTATTACAATTAAAAACTGTCCTGTATATTAAGAGGTTAATTTTTAGAATGAAATTACACAAATTATTGGTAGCATTCCTCAAGTAGCGGTAAGGCGGCAGTGATCCAAACATTTTGTTATTACGATTGCTGTTTTTCTCTTGACGGCATCTGCTTAGTTAATTTTGCTTTGACAAACAAAGTTTAATTAAAATTCTGATTTCTTTCTTCATTGGAGTAACACTCCTCAACTGATTTTAATTATTTTCTGGTTTGCGTCACCCTTTTAGACTTGTAAATCTGTTAGTGATATAAACTCTAGTTTAAAATATGCAAAAAGAAAATATTTACTGATTGGAAATTGAAAACTTATCTGCTTTCAATATTTCCAAAAATATTGCAGCTGTTAAGAAGGAAACAAACAGAAACAACTACTCCGAGGGTTAATACTGGTAAACCTGTGTTCAAGGTAGTGTTAGGCCCCATAATCGAAGGATGGGATTATTACAATTGAGGAATCGCGATTAATATTGAAGCTTGAAATCAAAAATTGATTTCCGGTTTTTGGCACTAATATATATGTAAGAATGACACAGCACATCTAGCCTGTGTCCAGTTGTATATAGGCCTATCTGTTACAGAAGAATAATCTTCCATAACCCAGTGAAAAATTCACCGAAAAGTTGTACGAGACATCAGAGCGTTACCTCCCAAAACGCGTCTCGCTCCCACTAGAGCTCGTCAGTTGGGTTCACTCTGATGATCTCGTACCTCAATATATCAAAAGTTTAAAAATTTAGTCACTAAAGTTAATGGTCACACTTAACAGTTACACAATACTGTTTCCATTAGCAAATGATTCTGACACGTACTGATGAGCGTCGTAGAAAAACGTTCCAACATAACGTATTGAGAATACATAAAACTGGCCTTATGTGTGACAGATGAAGAACACCGACGTTTCGACTATAGTTTGGTCTTTTTCAAGTAAAATCCTAGTACTTGAGTAATGTTTAAAAGAACTGTTAAATTAAGACAAATAGTGTGTTAATTGTTATGCACAATTAAAACGGTACTAAAATATATGAGGTCGAACTCAATAATTACATTTAAAACTTTGTGTTTAAAATTAAGAAGCGACAAGAAAAAGAGAGACGTACAACTAAAATACAGAAAATCAAAACACACAAAGAACTACTTAGGTATATTCTTTGAATGGAGATGTTCAAAATAATTGTTATGAGGACCATAGAGCTTTGAGTCAAACGTTTTTGATTATTAGAATTCATGACCATATTCTAGGCCCATTGGTTCATAATTTTGAAATTCCTATAGTCAATTTACGTACATGAATAACGTCAAAACAGAGAGACTTTACCGTTAAGTATCCGTTATTTATACGTCCTGATGACACTAGACTAAGAAAGTTGTAGAAAAAGAGCATTGGCATGGCCTACCAATGCTCTTTTACAGTTTTTGGACTGTTTATTATCTCTACAATTATATATATGCTGCATACAAAATTTATTACAGCCGTTAAAGGGTACTTTATATATCATGTTTTAGTATTCCAGTATTGGAAAAAACGTTGGCGTCCTTCATCCGAAGATATATAGCTTCCATCACTTCCACCTGATGAACATCGTATTAGTGAATTAATAACAGGACGTTTCAATTAGTAGGACAGGACTAACAGTTACCATACTATCATGCTTGATAATAATTTTTTTAATATTTGGGGATCAACGAGGGCTCCTTCTTCTGCAGGTACCTATCCGTTCCCGATATTGGCAATCATGACTTTGTTTGTAGATGCTCGAAACAATTCCGTTGAAGTTTTTCCAAATCAAGTTCGCAGATTCCGCAGTCATGAGATTCTTCTCCTTCCGGGTTCTCTTTTTTCTTTGACTTCCCCTTGTATTATGGATTGCAGTAGGGACGGTGTAATCCAATGCTCATGCCGTGTCCCAGATATTGGAGTTTTCCGTTCCAGGAGGTTTCAGTTCTTTATTCATTCTTTTGAGCACTTCTTTGTTCGTTATGTGAGCTGTCCACTGTATTTTGAGAATTCTCCAGTGCAGCCACATTTCAAATGCTTTAAGTTTTTGTAGTGGTGGCTTCTGTTACCGTGCAGGGTCCTAGGCCATACAGTAATACGGAAAAGAAATAGCATCTTAGATGCCTGATCTTTATATCGAGAGATATGTTGTGACTTTTAAAGACGGCGCTCATTTTGTTGAAAACCCTCTTCGCTTTTCCCCTGCGTCATTTTATTTCTTGTGTATTATCCAACTGAGATCTTTATCGTCTAAGTCTGCATCCTTTAGAATATTGATCATCTTTTGATGTTGAACTCGATCAAAAGCTTTTTCGTAATCAATCAGACATGCGTATACGTCACAATTAACGTCTCTACAGCTTCTGGTTAGTAATTGAACTCCAAATAGTGCAGCTCTGGTGCCGACTGCATTTATGAACCCGAATTGGTTATATGAAATTTTTTCTTCACCTTCACCACGTTCATCTTTTATATATTCTTTGATGGATGACTTTAAGAAACAGCGTCAGCATGTGACTCATGAGGCTAATAGTCCGAAATTCTTGACACGACTTTGCTCCAGGTATTTTGAGCAGTGCTATAAATTCTGACTGTAACCATTTTCCCGCGATATTTCCAGTGTTGTAAACTCTGTTAAAGATATCTGTGATCGAGGCTATTCCTTCTTCATCTAACAGTTTGAGGAACTCCGCCTCTATATTATCTGGTCCAACTACTTTTCTGTTTTTCATTTGTTTTATTCCTATCTCCACTTCTTGCTTTAGTATTTCTGGGCCTGTAGATATGTCTGAGACTGGATAACTGACTTGTGGTCTTTAATCTTGGAAGAGTGTCTCCAGATGGGGACACTCCAGGTGGGCCCCCAGTAAGCCGCAAATTCAGGCATTCTTCCATTGCACTTCGTATTAGAGAAATTTGTATTATAAAAAATTCGTATTATAGAAAAGCAGATTTGAAAACTGCAACGCTATAACAATCGACTGAAAAATACCACCATAACAAATCGTATAAACTTGTCCCTCGAGTTCGGCATTTCACAGATGCTCAGGGAGGAATGTTGCCTTTACAAATCGTTCCAATTACTTCCATGCTTGTACCAAGAACTCGGGAAATTTACTGCGAAAATAATTTTCCAAGAGCCATAGACGCAACTTAAACCATTTATAACGTTCTGGCTGCGACAAGGCCTAAAACATCCTTCTATGTGTAGTAAAGTCGTGATTCTGGCTAACGATACTTTGAAGGTAATGATGATGAATATATTTAGGTTTGTAGGAAAATTAGTGAAGCGTAAAGGGATCTTAATTTTTAGAACGCTGTTAAATGTATTAAAGCTGCATGAAGGACTTGTCCTTTGGCCCATAAATATACGCGTTTATGGGGTAATTAAATCGGGGGTTTGTACGGCCAAGCCGGTGCAACATAAAAATACCATTAGTCCAAAGCAATTACACTATTTGATGAGTTATAATAGAGCTTTTGCGTTAACGTTCAAATAACATGTATATTCCATATGCAGCAAATTAACTACCCAACAAATAAATCAAAACTTTTTGTTTACGCACGCAAATAACATGTTACTTCCTTATGCATCAAATTAAATTTCGCACAATTGAATCAAAACCGTTTGTTTACATATTAAGTACCATAACTAACTAAAACAACACTACCAGCGGGCGCTTTTATTTTTACGGCTCGTCGCGCCTAGCAACGGGCTTTAAAAGTTAGAATAACGTCCGTCGTTGAGTTGGCAACAAGCCAAAAGAGGCACGCAGGAGTGGGATGGATACAACAAAGCCCGCAGAGAGTTCAAAAAAGAGTTACGGCGAAGTAAATGAGCGAGTTGGAGGAAATTCTGCGGAGAGATGGACTCGCTCCCGGAATCGGCCAAGCTTGCCAAACTGCTGAGCGCAGTAAGAGGAAATCAACTAGGTAAAATGAAGAAACAGGACGGTACGTAGTTAGGACACCAGGGAGAAACCCTAGAGATTCTCCTGGATACTCACTTCCCTGGAGAGAATGGCGAGGCCGCTCTTCCGGAGTGTTAGTCCTGGAGGATTGGACACTTGCAAAGGAAGTAGTGATCAACGAGACCATTAGATGGGCGGTGTGCGAATTCAGTCCATTTAAGGCAGCGGGACCAGACGGTCTAATCCAAGCAATGCTGTAAGAGGGACTGGACAATGTGCTCCCATCGCTTAGCAGACTGTTCACGGCGAGTGTGACTCTGGGATATATCCCTCAAGCGTGGAGAAACGCGAACGTGGTCTTCATACCAAAAGCTGGGAAAGGTGGCTAGAATGTCGCCAGTCGTTCAGACCCATAACTTTGATATCCTTTCTAATGAAAACAATAGGAACATCACAGAGGAAGTTTTTATGTTTATAAGAAGACATCTAATAAACAAAGATCAACATGCCTATAGCAAGGGGAAGTCGACCGACACGGCTCCCCACTCTGTAGTGCATAAAATAGAGAAGGCATACTCGAATAAGAAAGTGGTGTTGGCACCCTTTTTCGACATTGAGGGAGCATTGGACAAAGCCAGAATAAACAATATCTACTAGGCCGTTAGGGCCCGGGGAACCCCAACACAGTTGACAAGCTGTAAGCTGGGTCAGATCGGCACTCCGCAACTATAAGGTTACGGCTTCTTTGGGAGATCACCGGAGAGAAATCGAAGTCGAGGACGGCTGTCCACAAGGCAGCTGCTTATCTCCTCGCCTATAGTGTCTCTTAATGGATGGTCTTTTGGAGAGGCTATAAGCCGAGGGGTTCAGTACGCAAGCGTATGCGGACGACGGACAGATCATGATACCAGAAAAGTTCGTTAGCAGCGTTTGTGATCGAATGCAAAGGACTTGTAGAATAATATAACAATGGTGTACTGAGACGCGACTGTCAGTCAACCCTGGCAAGACAGAGCTTGTGCTATATACCAAAAGAAGGAAACTACAGGACTCCGCTCACCCACGCTGTACGCTGAACCTATGCTACTAAAGTCTGAGGCTAAGAACTTGGGGGTGACCATCGACAGCGGGCTGACCTGGAAAAGGCATGCAATAAAACAACAGCACTGACTTGGCAACTACGCAGGGCAGTGGGCAGGAAGTGGGATCTAAAGCCACACGTCCTGCACTGGTTTCACACTGCTTTAGTCAGACCGAGGATAACCTACGGGGCCCTGGTCTGGTGGCCAGCGGTGGGCACGGCATGCTATGGGCTGAGGTTGGCCAGACTGCAGAGAACAGTCTGCCTAGCTATAACGGATGCGTTTAGGACAACAACGGGAGAAGCATTCGATGCCTTAATAGGTGTGCCGGAGTTTCCAATCTGGGTTAAGAGGGAGGCGATGACGTGTTGCAAGAATAGCTGATACACAGTCGTCAGGATCCGGAATATACAAAGCGGGCCATGTAGAAGCTGTGAGCCCACTGCAGGAGCGGAACGAGTCCAAAGCTTCAGGACTGCAGGGATGCTATAGAGTCACTGGCAGAAACAAAAAAGGGTAATTCTGGGATGGGTTCCTGAACATAGGGGCATCGAGGGGAACGAGCGTGCCGACGAATCGACCAAGCGTGGTTCCCAGACATGCTTTACTGGACCAGAGCCATGTATAGGAGTAAGTAAAAGGTACGTGTCTCACATTCTGAGTAAGTTGGCATGGGAGCGTACAAGGACAAACTGGACAAAGTCAGGAATATGTAGACAGACCAAGAAAATCTACCCTAACCCGGATAGATCCAATGCCTCGAGATTTCTTGGGAGAAACTTGGCAGTGCCCGGGAGACCTTGTAGGAATCCTTACTAGACACTACAGACTAAACTGGTATATGCTCCTCCTAGCAATGGCTGACAGTCCACTCTGCATCCACTGTGGGGCAAGGAAAGAGTCGTCATACCACTTTCTGGGAGTTTGCCATAGGTGGGCGCGACTGCGCCATGGGATACTTGGAGTCGCTTTTCTTTATTGAGGGGAGTTTTCGACTCTAACATGGGACGGGATACTCTCTTTCATTAGAGGTACGGGTTGACTCGTGGAGGGAAACAGGGCCCTGGTGGAGTACCTGCTCCCCATTGTTTACCATTACTACTACTACTACTACTACTGGTAACAAGCCGTAAATTAGAAATAACTCCCGCTAGATTTTTTTTTGGCAATATGGCAATATTGGCCGTTTCTCTTGGATTTACAGAAAAGGTTCAGTTACAAAAATGAGGGAGAGAAAATTTTCAGATTTTGGACAGATTTTCCATCTCTTGAAGAGATGGAAGGTTTTACATAAACGAATTCTTCTGAGGGTTTTCCAAGCATTGTTTCCATTTTGGGTTTTTCAAAGAATATATTTCTCAGACTAATAATTTAGTTATTTGTACTATTTAAGATAATAATCTGAACAATGTCAATGAGGTTAGATTTGGAGGTTAGGAGTTATCAAGTGTATATGTGACGTACATACCTTAGTCAGCAACCAAAACACAATTTTAAAACTACAATTATTATTCTATATCTATCAAAAGGTCTAAAAACTTCTCTCTGTTGACCATAACCACTCGTTGACCCACTCGTAGCTCTAATAACATAAATCTCAATAAACTCACTTATATCTCGAATTTACCACTCTCGTAAAGTGAGCACTAATTGTCTAAAACTTTCCGACTGCGGCTAAAACAATCGGAATAGGGAATATTGAAGCTGCCAAAACGAGATTCATTAGGGAGTTATCTAACATTAATTCCTGCTGCAGTGGCTGCACACACTTTAAAAATTAAAATTTTGGAGCTGGAAACTCGTCTGAAACAGGTGCGCTTGTTTGGAAGCTATCGGTTCGCCTGGTGGAAGGCAATTTTCAATATTCCATTATTCAACATTCAATCATTAAATTACCTAGAGTATGGAAGTGAAAGAACAAACATTTTTGAGTGCTGTGACAGGCCAAAGTGAAAATTTCAATGAAACGTTATTTGTTGAAAACACAATTATTTGTGGCAAGAAAGTAACCGCTAATGGAAAACAGAAGGTAGTGGAGACGACACGACGACACTTTGGGACCACTGACATTTTTGTGGTCAATTTAGGGGTTTTGTCAATAGATGGTGTAATATATATTATACTACAACTATTTTATTCTTGTAACCGAATGTAACACTTCGGCAATAGTAGACAAAACAACACCGTGCGAATGACAAGTGAAATATGAAAGAATTTTAGTAGAACTAAATTGAAAACAAATGTGTAAAATTTAATTTAGTTTTCCATAAAAGTCATCAGGAGAGCTCAAGCTGGCAAGCTGTTTTTTGGCTTACTAATCTGAAAGAAAAAATAGTCACGGGTATAAAGATAAGTTTTAATGAAAATATGTTTGTCAAGAGAAAACTCAACCCTTAATACTGATGAAACCATTATTTTGTCAGTTTTATGGTTAGTTAGGGGGTTATGTATAATTTAGCTATGACAAAATGTCATAGATAAACCGCTCTCTCAACCTTCATGGAAGACTCAGCAAAAACCTTAATGGATGTAAAAAAACGGAAGATGTAAAAAGTCAGCTTATATATGACTGCGTACATACTGATTACGGTAGAATAGAGTTTGCTTCAAACACATACTTCTGGACTCATTTTGGGTGCCAATAAGGATAGGCCAGATTATAATAAAAAGTAGTTTTACATAAGTATGTCCTATTAGACAGGAGAGGTCCCCTCTTCTTTAAAAAGACCACCTTCCAATTCCGGTTTAATTGAAAGTGTAGTCAACTTGAAATCAGCTGTTTTAGAGTTCTCTTTGAAATTTCGAGGCATCGTTTAGTTAGGCAGTTGCCATAATCAATTTCTACATTTATAGATGAGTCGCCCGGTATGTGTAAATGCTAATTTAATAATAGATATCTAATGAATAAACGTAATAAAGGGGGTAAGGGTCAAAATTTATATTTCGAGATAATTACTATAGGTACTGTGTCAAGTCAATCTACGTAAAAATATCATAAAATTTTATGAATAAGATTTGGGCATACTACTGAAATGTTCTCGTTGGATTAAGGTAGTCTCTAGAGAGCAACCCTACAAACATGGCGGTTTAATAAATCTTGACAGTACGATTGCCACGGTGACACACTGTGTAGCTAATAGAAATTGACTTCTCCCCTCAGTAGTAGAAGGCTAATATTTATTTAAATATCCGAACCAACTACAGTGGGTGTTTTCCGGGCTTTGAAACTGTGGTCCAATGAAATTTCTTCCTGACATTTTGTCTATAGCTGCAGTAGACGTTATCAAAGGCGATGAGACAATGAGCGAAGTGATCTCCCGTGCTCCCCACGTTGACTGACTCGACTGTGGTGAGCTCCGTGGTATCACTGGTATTTATCCCCCCGACATCGTGCTGCAGTAGAGGGACTGGCGTGGGGGTAGTGGTGGCGTGGGGTTTCGGCGCACTTGAAGTAGGTCGTAGAACCCGCTTCCAGACTGCATTTAGAAACGTAATTTCCTCCTTCCTGTTAAAATTTTTGTAGTGTTTAAAGATCTCAATGGCCTCTCTCGTTAGTTTCGGATAGAAACCCTGCGATTGATATAAGATATCCACCTCGTTGAAAAGGAAGTCGTGACTTTTGGAGAAAGCGTGCTCTGCTACTTCTGACTTTTGTGTTTGTTGCAGCCTGCAACTTCTTTTGTGTTCCGTAATCCTCGTGTATTGTGGTGCCAATGTATTAATTCCGGGTTGCGATAGGAGGTCTCTGCGGTCTTTGGCCGATCTCAAGGTCTGCTATATTATTCGAATGGGTCTAAGGACAGTTTTAACACTGTGTTTTTTCAGTAGCCTGCCGATCCTCTCCGTTACTTAGAGGATGTATGGTAGACTAGTCCATCAGCGCTTTTCTTCATCTTCTCCCGTTGTTCCTTTCTGGCGCTCGGCATTCCTTGGACGGACCACCCGATTGAACTCGTGCTTGCTGTATCCATTCCAACCAAAGGCTCTTTCCAGATGCTTCATCTCCCGTTCCATATCTGCCGGCTCACAAATTCTCTTGGGTGTCACGGGCAGTCTTTATGACTCCCCTTTTTTGTCTGTGATGGTGATTGGATTCGTTATTGAGATATCGGTCAATGTGTGTTGGTTTTCTATAAATGGTGTGCGCAAGCTTCCCATACGGCCTCCGTGATACTACTAAGGCATCTAAACACGGTAGGCGTCGTACCCTTTCTATATCCATAGTGAATTGAATATTTTTGTTGATAGAGTTGAGGTTCGCCCACGCCATGGCTCCAAATAACAAAGGTGTGGTCCACCTATCGAAACCAGCACTTTGGCCTCTTATTTGCGGTTGCCAACGCCTTGTCATCGAAAATTTCCATAAAATAGTCGGCTGTTACTGGACGATGGCCAGATTGTACAAGTCACCCTTAAAGTCGGGTTCAGCTAAACTCGATTGGTACTTGAACTCGCCCATAAGAATTGCACTGCTGTCAAATTAATTTCATTTGTGATACTTGCTGATAGCAATGCTTTTCTTACCGGCGAGCAAGTACCAGTCGAGTTTAGCTGAACCCTGACTTTGAGGTGTACAATCAAGCCTAAGGGGGCTGCCCTTAGCTACACCATCAGTTTGTTCGTAGAAATCCTCTTTCCATTGAAAATATGTAGTGGTTAGACAGTGTTAGAACAACTTGGTAATAAATAAAGAATTGAACAACTCAAAGTCAAAGTCTCATAATACATTGAATAATTGCGTTACTTGAGTTTCGCTCCCGAGAGCATCATCAGACGTATTAGGTTTTCTTAAAATCTACAACACACTGAACATCCACCCACATATACATACTAAAATGAGGAGCTGAGTGAAAAGTAATGGACAGGATCGGTAGGCTACTGGAAAAGCACAATGTTACAACTGTCTTTAGACCTAGGCGATCAATACACCAGAGCTTGAGATAGACTACCGGCACACGGAGTTTACCGAGTTCCATGCAGCTGTGGCTCGGTACACATTGGCACCAAAAACGCAGTGGTAACACGAAGATTACGGAACACAAGAGAAGTTGCAGACTGGGACCAACAAAACACAAACAAAAAGTCAGCAGTAGCAGAGCATGCTCTCCCCGAATGTCACAACATCATTTTCAACGAGATGGATATCTTAAATCAATCGCAGCTATTCAATCTATCTGAGAGTAACGAGAAGGCCATTGAGATTTTTAAACACGACAATTTCAACAGGAATGAGGAAATTACGTTTCTAAATGCAGTCTGGAAGCGAGTTCTATGACCTACTTCAAGTGCGCCGAAACCCCGCGCTGCCACTACCCCCACCCCAGTCCTTCCGCAGGGAGCCGGCGGGATAATAAATGCCACAGTCAAATATCAGTCAACGTCGGGAAGCACGGGAGATGATTTCGGCCCTCAATATCAGATTGAATTCGGCCAGACAATATCAAAGCCTCATCCCCTTTGATAATGTGTGCCACAGCTGTACAAAACGTCAGGAAGATATTCCATTGGACCAGGGCTTCAAAGCCCGGAAAATACTTTAGATTGTATTCTGACCGGCCCTGAAAGCCTTCACAGTCTTATTGAAAATCCAGGTCAAAAGCGGGAAAAATAAATGCGTACAACCTGTTTTCGAGAAAAATTACCCCCCTGGTAAGTTGCCAAGGCATTAATCTGTTGAGCCTTAGGATCTCTTCAATGTTGCTCTCATTTTTTATAAATTTCCTGTAATTTATTGCTGATTTCGCTACCATTTGTGTGGTTATTGTAATTATTTATCATATCATTCTATGTCAGAATTTAGACACGGAACCTTATCATCAGGACTTGGAGGATATTAATGGATTTCCTCGTTGGCCTAAGATAGTTTTGCATTTTATGGAGCAACCCCAAAAGCACGGCGATTTTTGGCGATTGGTGTTCGTGAAAGTTAATGAAACGATGTAGATATGACATTTTTTATTTCGTTTAATTCTCCATTTTTTATTGCAAATACATGGCCTATAAAAGAGCATTGATACAGTGTGCGTTTATAAGAACATTAAAATTGTCATTTAACATATTTTTATGTATCTATTTTAAAAACAGCGAATTATCTCACTTACCAGTTACTTCCCTTTATATGGGAGGGATTGCATATATATGTAGAAAACATTACATTGAGCTCTAATAAGAGCGAAGCCGGTCTATGTTTCCTCTGCCTGATAGAGAAATGAGTTTGATACGCTGCTGAACGTCGTCCCCAGACATTATAGCTACAAATCTCGGCCATCTGTCTGTGGGAAGCGACGACTTCGGCAGAAAACTGGCTTGTTATCACTTCACTATTATCTCGCATGCCCTAGTGGAAGCACCTGCCGTCGCCCGATGGCGCCACTTGCACACATACACAGTGACTTGAGCAAGAGAGAAGACCAAGTATTTTTCGAACTCGTATTTCTATCAGGTTTGAGGTATACCATACTGATGAGCTCTAATAAGAGCAAAACCGGTCTATGGTTCCTCTGCCTGACAGAGAAATGAGTTTGATGCTCTGCTGAACGCGCGATAGGTACGAATCTCGGCCATCTGTCTGTGGAAAGCGACAACTGCAGCAGAAAAATGCCTTGATTTCACTTCACTATTACATATAAATGTTATGTAAAAAACCTATATGCCTATATAAATATTCCATTTTTATATACAGGGAATTTATACGTAATAGTAGATTCAGATGTCACTAGGAGTAAAAGTGGGTCTTTTCGCGCCGAGCCCAGAGATTGACGGCCGAAGCGAAGCTGAGGCCTGCAACTGGGCGAAGCACAAAAAGACCTTTTACTCCGAGTAACATATACTATTTTTTTTCAAGCGTGCAGGAAATAAGAAATCTATTTCAGAGTGCTTCAGTTTTGCAATTATCTCTCATCTTCTTTAAGCGGGTCTAGGTACTTACTCAATTAGTGGTGTATATTATTTGTAAAGTAAATAGAATGGGTTAGAACGGTGGTTTTCAATGTTCATTAGTCTTAATGGTTTTAAATCATAATCAATGGTTTAGGTGGTTTAGGTAAATTATGGCGAACTAAAAATGTGTAGCATTATTATCAATACTAAATTAATATAAATGACATTGACAGATAAATATGATGACGCGCATGACATTTAACAGACGAACCCAGGAATCGAGAACCTAGGCGATTTCGACTAATAACGGTTTCAGGTGGTGCTCGAGGCTCTCAGAGCACTACTATTCTTTGTTTTTTCAATATAAATGTAAAGATGGCAATACACTCCGATCGATCTATCTGGTGTCATCTAGGGTTCAAATAATTTTGGTGAATGAAAATCGTTTGTATATGCGCCCCCATGACAGTAGCGGTGACTTTTGACTTTACTTTTACGGCCTAGGATTTTTTTGCTACTTTTTTGGTGTCAGGATTTGAAAGCTCACTTTAGATGTGCGTATGGAGAAAACAAATGACGCACTTTTAGTCCGCTTGGAAAAAAACTATTAGCACACCTAGGGCTTTCTTTTCAAAATGAGCCACCTTAAATATCTTTTTTCTATGTATAAATCTTGAGTTAAGAAAAAACCCTCTATTATGATTTGAAGAAAAAAGTTTGATTATGCATGTAAAAATAATGTCCTATTTACATGTCAAAAGCAACTCCCATCATTGCAATGAGCAAATAATTCCTTATTCAACGGTCTTGAAAATGCAAACCGTACGTTAGCAAATTACAAGGAAAAATACTCTACAGAAAGACGAATTTTAGTAGTTTTGACAAAAATAAGAAGCAAAAATCGATGTTATCAGATGCTCAAATTGAGTCCCGTTAGTTGTAAGACAGCGATAAAGTCTGTGCCCTGCGAAAAATTATTTGCCAGGATATCGATATTTCATCTATTCCTTAACACGAGAGCGTAATAAGGGGATATCTTGCTGCAAACGGAGGTTTTCCTCGTTGAGTAAAAGAATACCATTTTCCTCAAATTGATTTTTTAGAGCCTGAGACATGTGGGTATATGACATTTTCTATAAGTTACCAGGTAAATGAAAACACGTTTTATAATTTGATTTCTGAAAATTCCTGATGAAACGTTTATTTTTTTGGGAATTGGATGGGGTCTTTCCTGAATATGCTGTTCATGTGCGGGTTTTCATTATCCTAATATCTACAATTGTGTTTATTTACAAAAGCATAAAAAAACGGTTGTTTATTCATTAAAGCTAATATTTTCTACTAATGTTGAGACTTCTTTATTTTTTTGACCCCTTAATTCGAAAAATTATATCGATCATAATCATCTTCGTTAAGGGCGTGTGTCGTTTGAATTTTATTAGGAAATTCATTTTTAAAACTTTGTGCATAGAAACCAGTAGAAATTTAATCAATAATCCGGTTAATCTGCCTAAGTAACATTGTCAGTGAAATTAACGTGGCTACCACGAGCCGAAAAACTATGAAGTTTATTGCCATATTGGCAACTCAAATAGGGCACTTCAAAGAATGATGGAGGAAAATCGAGAACAAATATGGTGGTAGAATCAGTTTCGCTACGTTTTGCAAATTATAGAATCACGGTACTTCCACGATTTAATCACGTGGCGAAATTGTTAGTACTTAACCAACGGTTTATGATCTTTTTAACTTGAGACAACGAGATATCTCGAGAACTAGTAGGATAAAACATTTAGTCTAAACGGGGACCTATATTGTGGGAAAAGTACATTTTAGGAAAATATTTTTACATATGCAGAATGACCCAGAAATTTATGACGCAATACAATGTAATATTTTTAAATGGAACACCCCTCTATATTTTACTAGATTTGACATTGTTGCCTGCAGTGGTTTAAGAGAAGATCATTGATAAACTGAAAGTATCTTGTATAGGGTATTGTATGTATTAATTATTCACAAAAGTTTGACTCTCGTTAGCCTCGAAAATTTGACTTGGACGTTGCTTGCCAATTTTCTTGACATGAGCAAAAGAGAGATGGGTAGGAAAATAATTAATATTCCATGGCTACTAAGATGCGAAAAAAATCTGAATGGGAAATACGGGGTATCTAAAAAACTGCCGGCAATGATGTCAAATTCTCAGGGCCAAGTAAGAGCTCTAAGATTTATCAAAATCTAGTAAAAAATTCAAGGCATTATATTTAAAAAAATTACATTATATAGCGTCAAGATTTTCTAGTCCACCCTGTATACGTAAAAATATGTGCCTAAGATAAGCTCTTCTGTACAGGGTGTTTCAAATTCGAGCCACATCATTGAGATCGCTGCAACGGTAAGAGATCCAGGGTCGGTTAAATTGGGGCAAAGTTGCAAAATTTGGAGTTCAATAATATGCCGTTTTAACATTTGAAAAATTCCGATTATTCGAAGAGATAATTCAAAATCATTGAGACTTTTTTCTGCTCTGTAAAATGGCATACTTAGTTTCTTCCTGCGACGTTTCGTTTTTTGGGAACAATCATCAACTTTACTTTTTTAAATACGGACCTGGATTTTATTCATTATTTTGATCGCTCTTTTTAATCACAACAACACGATATGCAATATGACATATATTACAATTAAAGTCTAGCTAAAAATCGTTTTTCCTTTAAATATACCGATTTTATTACTAAACTAAGCCCTAAACAAAAAGATATAGCATTAACGTAAATACTCTAATAACTCTCCCTGGACCTCAAAACATTTTTGAGTTCTTCTAAGCAAGTCTCTGTTTATTGCCCGTTCAATTGTTCTAACTCGTATAGCCCTTGTTATGTTATTAAATTTTCCTTTAGAATATTGACGAAATAACCTAACAATAGTTAGTAAAAGAGATAATAGATATATTTAAAGAAACGATTTTTCAAAATAACGAATAAAAAAATCCAGGTCTGTATTTAAAAAAGTAAAGTTGATGATGGTTTCCAAAAAACGAAACGTGGCAGGAAGAAACTAAATATGCCCTCTTACAGGGCAGAAAAATTTTCAATGAGGAAGTGTCAATCATTTGGAATTATCGCTTCGAATAAGCTCAAAACAAAATAAAAAGGATTTTTCAAAATTTCATATTGTAGGAACACCCTGTACAATATAGCCATCGTTAGAACGATTTTTTTACTTTATAGTTGTTTTAATTTATGTTCAATTGCACACCTGTGATAGTCAACCAGGACCTTTTTAACACATTTGCTCCGTCTGCTTTAAACACTTTACAGGTTATTAGATGGTGACGGAACCATCGGTGACAGAAGAAATTCCAGCATGTCAAAGTTTCCCTTACTTTAAGTAATTTCCAGCTGAATCAATTTAATTTTTAAGAACACTGCATTCAACAAATATTGCTCTGTGAACTCTACAGCCATTGTGATATTGTTTTTAAGCATTCGCGATAATAACCACGTATTACTATCAAGTTCAATCCACGGCCTACTAAAAAGATATAGTAAAAACTAAATTTTTCTTGATTTTTTAAAATACTATAAAATCTTACTAGGGTTGTTATACATTATTGAAACGCATATCTTGTCAACTGTAAACAAGTGTAAAAATTTAATATGGTCGTCTTAAAAAAAAAACAGAAGTTGATGATGGTTCCAGAAAACCTAAACGTTGTATTGAAATTTTACCTTTACAGGTGTATTCCGCTTAAAATTTTTCTCAAAAACCCGACTAGTTACATACCACCTTGTTTTTGTCATTTCTTTACTAACATAATTGTCTAGAACTTTCCCCATTTAACCGACATCGTAGCTCCTATAGTTTCCGAGATTCCAATACATGGAAGACCAATTTGGGACACACTGTATGTTCTTAAAGTATGTGTATAATACTTATAAATAATTTCATGACGTTGACAGGCGTGCGTGTAAATATTTTTACCGCACGTGTGCGGTAAAAGTTTTTTAATTACACTACCCAGAAAATGATCATTTTCCAGGCTAGTTAACTGTACAGAAAATACACATTTGCCGTAAGGGAACGGAAAAACCGTTTTCCGTGCCCTATTTATTTGCCGTTCCCAGTTGTATATCACTATACTTATTTTAAAATAAGACGGATACCAGTTGCTAACTTCAGCTTTAGCAAGTATCCTTGATAACTTCTATTATTTGATTTGTTGATTTTGATTTCTCTGTCAGGCTTATGTCACCCTATTGTCACATACCACTTTTCATGTTTGAAACTTAAGAAATTTTATTTTTTAATATATTATATAATTTAACTAGTGTAATGAACGATACTTTTCATGACTTACATGAACTTACACTTTCATGCTTACATGACTTTATAAATTTGCCACGCGCGCACGGAAAAAGGCTGTTTTCGGTACTCCTAAAGAAATATACTATTACTTCGTACTGTATCATTTAGAACACTTTTACGTACTTGATTTTAATCCGGTAAATAGCTTTTTTACAGGATTGGATATCGTAATAGCTATTTATGTAACCAGTTACGAAAAGTCCGATTTTGTGTAACGAATGAATGTTTGCGGGACGAGCGCAGCGAGTTTCCGCAATTTGAATGAGATACACAAAAAAGGTTTTTTTTCAAGCGGACTAAAAGTACGTCATCTGTTTTCTCCATACGCACACCTAAAGTGGGCTTTCAAATCCTGAGACCAAAAAAGTAGCAAAAAAGTCCTAGGCAGTAAAAGTAAAGTCAAAAGTCACCGCTAGTGTCATGGTGTCGCATATATAAACGATTTTCATTCACCAAAATTATTTTAATAATAGATGACAGCAAATAAACCGATCTGAGTGTATTGCCATCTTTACATTCTTGTTGAAAAAACAAAGGACAGAAATACTCTCAGAGCACTCAAGAGCACCATCCGAAACCGTTATTAGTCGAAATCGCATAGGTTCTCGAATTCTGAAATCGTCTGTTAAATGTCATGCGCGTCATCATATGTATCTGTCAATGTGACATTTATTAATTTAGTATTGAAAATAATGCTACAAATTCTTAGTTTACCATAATCATTGGTTATTATTTAATACATTAAAACCATTGAACATTGAAAACCACCATTCTAACATATTCTGTGTATTTTACAAATAATATACACAATTGGGTAAGTACCTAGACCCGCTTAAAGAGAATGAGAGAAAATTGCAAAACTGAACCACTTTTAAATAGATTTCTTATTTCTTGCATGCTTGAAAAAAAAAAAATAGTATATGTTACTCGGAGTAAAAGGTCTTTTTGTGCTTCGCCCAGTTGCAGGCCTCAGCTTCGCTTCGGCCGTCAATCTCTGGGCTCAGCACGAAAAGACCCACTTTTACTCCTAGTGACATAATCTACTATTTTCGTCACGTGTTTCATACAAGATTTTTTCTAATTTTGACTACAAATACCTACTTAGAGAGAGAATTATTATTATTAAACTTCAATATTTACTTTTAAACCACTTTGTATCTACTTAATACCGTAAAACTATAGCAACGGTGTGCCACAGCCGAAACTTGCAACTGGTGGTGACACCAACTTTTCATCACTAGTTACGAAAGATTTTACTTTTCGTAACTAGTTACGAAAAGTAGGACGTTACGTCACTGTCATCAGTATTGAAAAGTGCCACTTTATATGTCAAAATTAGAAAAATAAATTTTACAGTATTGAGTACCGGCACATCTTCTATAAATCCATTGTATCCATGGCAACCTGTACCGGCACCTGCACCGGTACCGGTCCAGGATACCGTAATGAAACTATTTTTCAAATTGGCGAATTTGTCAAAAATATATTCGCCGGGCATAAAATTATTTTTTTTCTGTTTTTAATAAGTATGAAGTAAAATGTTGTACATCATACGTCCGGTAAAGTGTTACAGTAGTCGTTTCGAAATTCCACATCTTAGTGTAAAACTATATTTACCGGACTTATAACGTAAATAACTATTACCGCATGCAAATTAATTATTATAACGAACCTAAATTAGGAAAGATGAAAAAGATTAAGAGAAATTGGCTCGTAGGAAAAGTTATGTATCTAACACGTACAAAATTTACATGGTATTTACAAGTATTGTTCAAAATAACCGCCGTTTCTATTCACACATTTTCTGGCACGGTTCAATAAATTGTTAACAGCATTTTTGATTTTAACGGGATCATTACGAATTTCTTCACATGCTTTGTTTATGCATTCTCGTAGTTGCGCCTCATTGACTATTTCTTCGACAAATACTTTAGCTTTTAGGTCTCCCCAAAAGTAGTAGTCTACAACGTTGAAGTCGAGACTTCTAGGTGCCGATAGAACAGAAAAATTCCTCACAATTATTCTGAAATGCGGTGGAGCGCCATTGTGCTAAAAAAACTTTCTCTCCACATTTTCGTTCTCCAATAAGACGGGTAATATATTTCCGAGAAAATCCTGATAAATTTCACCTGTTGGGTAAAATGTACGGCCCAATTAAGTGTCCATGAAAAATTCCATTGACAGAAAACTTATGTTGAGAGTTGGACTGCCTTACAACATGAGGATTTTCTTCTGTCCAAACATTAAAAACTTCATCCCTGGTGAACTGCGCTTCGTCGGAAAACATTATCGCACTAAGACTTCTTAGATACCTAAGAATTCATCGACTGAAATGCATAGTCTTTCGGTTCGAGCCTTTACACTTCTTGTATGTGATATTGGTAAACTCCATTATTTTTAATCTCCGGCAAACCGTCGATTATAGAATGTTCAGTCTATTAGCAATTCTTCGGGAGCTAATTCCTGGATCGTTTTCAACCATGATGATTACATTATCCTTAAGGTCGAGGTGACGTTTTTCTTGGCGTTCGTTTAGAGTAGCTGTTGGAAATATGCTATGTCCTTTGAGGTGAGCAAACACTTTTGCAAAAGTCTGATGATTGGGTACGCGACGTCCTGGAAACCTTCTTGCATATTCTCCAGTAGCCTCCATACCATTGGCCAGTAGCCTCCATACCTTTCATACTCTCATAAATAACCTGTACAATACCATTTTATTTCCAAAGAAATGTGACTACCTTGGCCGCCATGTTTGTTCACCTTGATTATCGTTTCTATGCGATTCTTCTACTTCGAGCTCTATGGTTAGAAATCCTTTGAAAGTTGAATTTTTTAGACATTGATCTGTGTCTATGGGTTGATTAATTATTTTGCTGTTTGTACAGCATTGCCAAATTTCACCAATATTTTTACTTAGATTCCCTTATTTTCTTCATGTGCTCTTGTAATACTTTCCCTAAATTTATATTTTATTTAGCAACAGTGGCAGAATTTTCATATTTTGCGGTTCATTTTCTCGTTCCTTTCATTTCTCCCTTTTGAAATTTTAATTTCCGTTTTTTAACCAATTCTGAGCCTAGGTGGTAAAGGTAAAAAGGTTTGATGGTCCCTTTTCCATCTTGACCACTGTCCAGGGCACATCGGCCGTGAGCCTGTCCCTAAACGGCTACAGCCTAGCCATGTGGCTATTCTAAAATATTCTCATAGACTTCCTTTAATTAATCCTAACTTATCTAAGCCTTTCTTTGTTCAATTATTAGTTCCAAAGTTTGAGTCATATGACTCAATACCTCTTTTTTTTATTTTTACAAGTGCCATCCATCCATCTTTCACGTATGCCGAAAATGGAGACGTTAGTGACTGTGATGGCGCTTAGGTCTTAAACCGTGTGGGCTTTGAGCCCCTTTGCCGAAAATGGAGCCGTTGGTAACAGTGATGGCTCTTAGGTTTTAAACCGTCCAGCATTAACACACATGATACACTGATCCTCTACCTCAACTAGCAAGAAAGCCCTACAAACTGGCCAAGTACTTCAACTGGTAGGAATAGATTTAATAACCAAGTGTACCTGCACTAACCATAGGTAAGAACACCATAATAAATAAATGTGCCTAATTTTAATAATTCCTGTTGGTTTTACTTTGGTTTGATCACCTAAACAATATGAACCTCAATTACTTTCTATGATAATTTTCTCAATTCAATTTTAATATTATAGCTATATTAGCAACTTAAATTGAGTGGCGCCCAATTAACAAGCCTAGCTTATCTAACTACACTAAGCTTCAACCCTTTTTATGTCATTTTGAACCATGACCTCACCTACCCAAAGCTGCCGTTCGCATAGTATGTGGCTTTGCTAACTTTTATTCTTTTTAAAATACGTTACAAAACGTACAACATATTTCCATATTCTTCATTAGAGAAATGTCAAGGCATTTCAAATTCTATTTAATTGCTGCACTCTTTACTTCATTAAAATGACAAACTAATGTAGAAACTATTATATATTTGACAGTAGGGTGGAGTGCCAATGTTTGCTTGAAATAGGAACATTGGCACTCCACCCTACATGCAATCTTCCCAACATGTGCTGAAAGGAGATGAGTATAAAAAAATGAAGATTACAAAGGTAACTTGATGGCAGTAATAAATGAATGACATATAGCTAAGAGATTATGATTTTTATTAATGACAAAATGTTAAATTTAGGCGGCAAAAGTGTAACAAAGGCATAATTATTACTTCAGAAACAATAAGAAGGTCATAAATGTTATAAATAATTTGTTAGTTCTTAACTGAAATCGCAGCGATATCCGCCTCGTGATAAATTTGTATTATTGTAGCACGGAAACTTTGTTTTTAAATTAAAAAAATTATTACAAAAATAATCCGGAAAACTTAAAATCGTACTTAGTTTAACTAATTTTTGTACGCTGTTTCTGAACCTCAAAAAAAATACCTGAAAATCTTTATATAGGGTGTTGTTTTTGACATTGAAATGTTAGGCCCATTTTTTCAGTCCGACCCTGTATTGTAATTCAGTTAAATTTAGAAATCAGGGAATCAGAGAATCGCTGAATTGACCCACTAAAGATGGGTAATATGAGATCGGCTAAAGGTCCTACATATGCTGTTAAAGCATGTACTCATACCAGTGAATCACCCTGTATATTAAACAACACTAAGTAGACGATAGTAGTATAACAAACATGCTTCCAGGCCACTTTCCTCTGGGAATATAGTTTTGAAAACTAAATGTAAAGCACAGCCATTGCAAATGCAAATACCCTGTTAGTTTTTCCATTTGGATGAGTTACGAGGGACCTAAAAGCAACTTTTAAATCCGACCTTTCTGAATGCCAAATGATTGCGGTGTCAATCCCAAAGCCGCAAGATGGATATGGTTAAGCCCGCCCGATATTTCATGCTTAGTCCTGTGCGCTTTTTACTCTTTTATCAGGACACAAAACTCGTATTTGTCTCGGCTCTTAAATGTTTCCGGGATATACGTTTTGCCGTTTCGGTGGTGCCACGAGGAATGACCACTAGTGGTTTTATTACTCCTTGTTTAACACGCGATCTGAAGCCCGAACACAATGGGGTGTCGAGAGGTGCTATAAAACTTAGAGGCGAGAATACAAATAAACAGAAGCTTCGAGGCACATCTATAAAAGTTGAGGCAATGTCGGCTAACAGTGATACCCAGTTTTATGGGAATTGGAACCTATTGGAGAAAATTGAACTTGTTGATTTCTGAAAAGTGGAATATTAAGCTTTCATCTGAGTACTACGAGTGTTTGGCGTCCCAATAAACTAAGTAGTAGGTGGATTAGCGGGATGGGGACAAATAACGACAATTCAGCTTTTATCAATTGCCAACGTTTCGACCATATATTGTGGTCTTTATTAAGGCTCTTGATATGCCGAGGTCCTGTACATTCTATTCAAAAACGTGTCCATTGTCCACGTCATGGGCAGAGGTTCTCACTCTCTTTGTCATCGTGAAAACCTCTGCCCATGACGTGGACAATGGACACGTTCTTGAATAGAATGTACAGGACTTCGGCATATCAAGAGCCTTGATAAAGACCACAA
Source organism: Taphrorychus bicolor (assembly GCA_951812265.1). Lineage (NCBI taxonomy): Eukaryota > Metazoa > Arthropoda > Insecta > Coleoptera > Curculionidae > Taphrorychus > Taphrorychus bicolor. Next base: position 15,879,004 of record OX638297.1, read on the forward strand.
TATATGGTCGAAACGTTGGCAATTGATAAAACCTGAATTGTCGTTATTTGTCCCCATCTCGCTAATCCACCTACTATTAAGCTTTCATTTATATCTTATGTCAGTCCAAGAAGATTCCACATTAAGAATCTATGATAGCGGATGGTGGGTCATTTCTTATCATTTCATCGTATTTTAATTTTAGAAGACGTTTTAACCCAAAAGCTAAAAGGGCCAGAGAGTGCAAAATAAAACATGAGTCCACGTGCGCCGCCACGTGTCCAACTTCCTTTGACGAACTAAACTGGGGCTCTTAAATTTAGTTCAAAGTCATTTAAGCATTCAGTATTTGATACATAGTTGCACCTAAAAGTACATCTATAAAGTTGGTCTCATACACGTACTTGAAACTTTTGCAGTACAACGATGGTCACTAAATTTTCTTTTCTATTTCTGTAATATATAATATTTAGAAACTGCCAAGAAAGAGAGTAATAAACTAAGCATCGGATAAAATCTTAATTAAAGTACGAATTATTTATCCCAAACGCTGTTGTTCTAGGTCTGAGAATTAAAGCGAACGATCTAATTAAAACTAAACTTGGACGGTATCAATTTCTAAAAGTTTTAAATGAACTCCGGAAAGTTGAATGCACAAGTGAACTTTCTGAGGAATAATTATTTCTTTATTCTAATTATTTCACCTGGAAATATAAATTTTGTTCATGTTTATAAATGTCCAAGGTTGGTGGGTTGTGTAATATGAATCTACTCGCGTAATAGACAAAGGGTTTCCAACAACAACAACAACAACTGACAATCAGGACAAAACAAACTTCCAGCAATTTAGCAAGCCCCACGTCACCTGTGTATAGTACCTAGAAAGTTTGAAGAGTTTTTTTTTCTGTACGGGGTGTTAGATTAGAAAACTTCATTTAGCCAGCTATGATTTCTTGACAAAAAAAGAGAGTTATAAAAGAACATCATAACTTGACTCGCCATCAAAACAGATTTGTCGATGCCACTATCCAACCAGTTTTCAGTGCTTCAACGTTATTAGCAGCCATCTTGTCTTGTGTTTATCTTTGTTGGTAAACTTTTCCGTGTCCCCCACATTTTGTTTTCTAGTTTCACCAAAAAAGTTTTTGCTAAAACCTAATTTTTATTACTATAAAATCTGTTTTGTGTTTGGACAACACGGCTTTCGCCTTTGAACATAAAGTTTTTTTGCTGAAGAGCTACTATCGAACTGGAATCAAAGTGGATCGCGAATGGGTTTCTTCCTTCCATTCGCCAAATGAAACTGAATGGAGGATTTCCTGGCTGAATTTCCAAATTTCGCTGTGGTATACAGGGTGTCCCAGACTTATTTGACCAGGCCATATCAGATGAAAGTTGTTAAGTATCATGAAAGCTAAATAAATGCTGTAAAATTTTTTTATACAGGGTACGTCAAAAAGTAGCTATTCGTAAAAGTTATATTTTTTTCAATAGGACGTCCTGTATATTTTTACTGATTTTGATTCTATGTAGCATTACAATTATTTTTTGTATAAGGCACTATGAGTCTATCTTTAACCCTTTTTGAAATATTAGCCTTAGAACTTTATAACGACGGTGAAACACTGGTCCGCGAATTCCGCCTTAATGATATAAAAAAGCAAAGCTAATAACAAACTTTATTTATGCATTGTCAAATTTACTAATTACAATTAGTAACATGGTAACGAAATTATAGTGACAAAGGAATTAAACAGAAAATAATAACAAAAAATAATTTTTATAGCACCTAGACTAGGTACATTTTATTACGTATTTTTAAAGTAAGTGCTCAAACTGCATTCCTCCTTGGGCTACGCAATATTCAAATCTTTTGAGAAGGTTCCGGTGACAGGTTGCGTTTATCCATATCTTTAATGGTTCCCAAAAAAAAACAGTCGAACGGTTACAAATCAGGTGATCTTGCTAGCTATCTTACATCCGGTGAATTTGTGCTTATGACTCGATTTCCATAAGTAGCCTCTAAATAAACCTTAACAATGCGAGAGGTATGTACCGGTGCACCATCTTGCTGCCACCACATATTTAGCATTTCATTTAAAGGAATATCTTCCAATAATTCCGGAATAATTGTTTCCAAAAAACATAAATATCGTTCTCCAGTCAAAGTTTCTTTCAAAAAAAGTATGGTCCTATAAACCGCACCAGAAGTTAACACCCCAAATAATTTGAAAATATGTTTCTCTAACCCATTGTGGATTATCTTGCGACCAGTAATTAGAATTATGCCGATTTAAAATTCCATTGTTATGGAATCTTGCCTCATCACTACACAAAATACACGACAGAAAATCTGTATTGGTCTGGTCTCCAACTTATCCATAACCCTCGATATAAAGTCAAGTCGCTTTTCTCCATCACCATCACGCAATGCTTGTGTTAGATGAATTTTAAAAGGATGATATTTAAAATCTCTTAATATCAATTGTATTGAACTTTTAGAGATTCCCATTTCCTTGGAAAGTACCCGAAGGGATACGTGAGGATTAACATACGCCAATACATTAATAACAGCATCTTCATTTCTTACTGAGTAGTCAGGTCTTCTAATAGTGTTTCTTCGGCTGTTTGGAAAATGACCTTGCCGCAAGGACCTCTCAAGATTTTTGAAAGAATTTGCACATGGAATTACATGATTTGGGAAACGAACCTGATACAAATCATCCTGCTCTCCGCTTTTTTTTTTGACACTCACCGTAAATAATAATCTTATCGACGTACTCTTGAACTGTGAATAACGTAGGTATATTTTCTTAATTGAGAAACTTAAGATCTGCGAAGAAAAACTAGGTAATCATGTGCAAAATTAGACTGCTGTCAATTTGACAGTTTATAAATAAAGGTTGCTGCTAGCTTTCATTTAGTTGTTCATAAGTCACATAGCAAAGTCGCGGACCAGTGTTTCACCGTCTTTATAAAGTTCTAAGGGTAATATTTCAAAAACGGTTAAAGGTAGACTCATAGTGCCTTACACAAAAACAACTTGTAGTGCTACATAGAATCAAAAGCAGTAAAAATATACAGGGCGTTCCATTGAAAAAAATATAACTTTTACGTTTTACGAATAGCTAATTTTTGACGTACCCTATATAAAAAATTTGACCCCATTTATTTAGCTTTCATAATAATTAACAATTTCGTCTGAGCAATATTTTTGTACCATCAATGGCTTCCAAGTTATGGCCTGGTCAAATAAGTCTTGGGCACCCTGTATATGTAGCTCAAGAAAACTTTGGAGCATGCTCTAGAACAGAAAAAGGTAATTTACAAAGAAGACCAGGCAGTGGACACAGGCACAAGAAATAATGCAAAATGCAACTGGTACTTCTATACGACAGTTACACCATCAAATAGGCCTTTCTGTAGGTTCCACACATTTTGCATAAAGATCTGGAAGTGTACCCATATCGCTTCACAGTAGTACAAGAAGTGCATGAAGATGACTTTCGCCAAATACTGCAATTTTGCAATTGGTATATTAATAGGGATAATAACTAGAATATCTTCTCTCTAAAATCCATATTTAGTGATGAGGCATGGTTTGAGTTAAGTGATTATGTGAAGTCGCAAAACATGGAAACTTGGACTAATGAAAACACCCATCAAATAATTGAATAAGGACTACACCCTAAAAAAATTGGAGTTTGAGAAGGAATCACAGTTCGCCGACGGATTGGTCCGATTTTTTTTGAAAGTGGCAGATCACTACGACACTGTAGGTATTACTAACTGGATACCTCTATAAGCTACTGGATTTTGCCAGGAATTGGAGAAAGTATTTTACATAAAATTCTTCATTAATTTTATTTATTTTTTTTTATTTGAATTGTCAATTTATTCATCAAAAATATATTCAACTTACTTCTATTTTTACATATTCATAAAATATGTTTAATAACTAAGACCAGTATATTGTTAAACAGCAGATAAGTGAATAGAAACATGACTTCGCAAAACTCAATAAAAAAGTCAAAATAAATTTACAAAACATTATTAGTTTTATTACAAGTCTTACTGAACACATTTAACCCATATACCATTGAACCCATATGTCAATTTTCCATATACCAATAGACACACGCCTTTTTCAAAAACTGCAATTCGGATCAGGTTGATAACTATTAGCTAAGTTTCTACCAGTCATATTATGTGGAAATCAGATTGAAACTGTCATCAATCCGGTTTCCTGAAAATCACCTGTAAGGATCAGTCTGATCCAGGATCAATATTTCCCAAAATTCCTATTGAGACAAAGTGTGTGACTCAAATTTTATTATTCATATTCTTGTTAGTATAGACAAAATAGGACCTTTTGGAAATGGTAAACCTGTATCAGATTGATCTCTACAGCTAATTTTCATCCAAATAGTTTGATGACTGATAACAAGACAGCCAGTCGGGTTGGTTGAAAATAAGCTTATAGTAATAATCAACCCAATCTGGAATGCAATTTCGGGAAACGACATTTATGATCATAGAAATTGAGCCCTGTTCCTTTTGAACAAACAGGTTTTAACCAGCCAATTTGTAAATTGTTGATTTGAAACATGGTGGACAGCAACCCTTTAAACTACAGATCTGATCATTAACCAAGATTATCCAGTCAAACACTATTAAATATTTATCATTGTATACTTATTTATGTATATTGTACATTTCTGGCTATAACATTTTTAAACCAATTCGGTTTATAGCTATAAATTAGGCATTACCTTTAGTAGGTACTGATGCATTTTAACACACATTAAACTACTTTGTCATTATAAAAAAACTGTTAGGCTTTATTATTGAACATGAAAATACCATACAACAATACCAATAGCGATGTTTTCCCGACATTCTTGCTCGTAAACTCAAGTCAATACTGATATGTTTCAAGATTTCTGGAATACTCATCAGGATTGAAACCTATATTAGGTATTATTATACATTTATTTTTGTCTATACCTCTAATATTTTAATTAATATTTACTTCAAAATCAATTCAATTTCTGACTTCATAGTGATGCTGACGAAACATCTGAGTTATTTATTTATTTGTATCACATTAAAACTGGCTTTGGGACTCAAAATAGTTTATGCATGTACTAGACGTGTGCCTTAAAAACTGCTAATAGTACCGTTGCATATACCTTTCACAGGCTGAGGAAGGAAGAGTACTATTACACTCGTACACAAATTTAATCCTCGAGAGTATCTATTGACAAATACATTTTTGGAAACATCTTTTCTTCTAGGTTCCTATGGTCGCTGTCAATACCGATTTTTGTGAAAAATTTCCAGGTTTAGCTTCAGGAATTGAGACTAACATCTGTTTATAAAATTATCTTCGTTTTCAGATCTAATATTTTAATTTTACGTACCTTTGAAAATTCACTCAATCCGATTCTACAGAGATAAAACATTAGAATTATAAATTTTTTTAATGATTTTAAAGCTGGTTTTCAGTTTTTCAAACCCAAAATGGTTTGTAGGTACTTTTGGTTGTAGTTGGAGTTAGCAAGGGGCAGGCCTTATAAACAGCCCCAAATGCTACATCGCGCAGGGGCTGGTAATTGGGGTGCTTTGTCGTCGTCAGAAGTTCAAGGAAAAGATCAATATGAAAATCGCCTCTTGTAGGGCGAAATTTTAGTTTATCTCCCCTCCCAAGGTCCACTATCTCCGTCTACGTACACATAATTTGGCATAAAGCGTGGAGTGTCTTTCTAAGTTCTCTATGGAAAATGTTAGTTCGGGAAGACCTCAAGTAAATTTTAAAACCTATAGAATTTTAAAGATTTTTAAATAATTAAAAAATCAAACAAATTTAAGCCGACTTATTTATTTATCAACATTCTGGATTGTTTCCCGTACTTAGATTATTATTGAGAAAAAAAAGGATGGAAACACTGTGGGAGCGGGTAAGAGTATGCAACCAGTAAAACGTTCGCAAGGTGTGAACGCGCCTAAATTCGAAAGTTTAACGGACAAATAAAGAACGAAGTGTTTCACGACGTGCTTCAAAATAAGAAATGCATTTCATAGGTGGCTAGATGAAGTTTTCTAATGAACACCCAGTATTTCACAAACATGTTATATTTGTTATCGTGAATGTATTTGTTTTGAACTCTAACTAACTCTTCCGCGGTCTTTAGTCAAAGTCAAATTAACTCTTCCTCTAATATCATAATTTTAGAAAATAAAAAATGGTATTATTTCACTTCAGTTTCGTCCATCTCATATTTCTTAAAAAGAACCTTCAATAAAAGTTTCAAAAGCCATCAAGTCAAAAGTCATCGGAAGCCCCAAAACTTTTCGCATGTCACACAGCTGTTATCACTCTTAGTAGTAGCAATAAAGTAGAAATGATTTTGGCCCCACAAAAAATCTAAAAATTACTAGAAGTGATCAGGCTTTTTATTTCCATATTCGTACACTTAATTTCCAAACCGAAATGAAATATGGCCCCCGCACTCTAAAAGCCTCAATATCATATGGCTTAAGCCTCAGCTCTATCGATAGGCGTCGCGCCCTGATATTGGCAGTAAAATCCACATTACTGCCGATATTACGTTGAGCTAAAGAGGAGCGTCTCAGGTAAATCCTTAGATTTATTGCAGAATTCGTTTTTTTTTGCAAAAAGATTGTAATACTGTAATGGTGTTCACGTGTCAATTAGTGTATGCCACACGTGTAAATAACGAAATCCTCTTCTGTTTTTTTTTCAACCATTTTAACTAAACTTGGGTTCTTTAATAACAACTCGTTGTCCATCTTCCGATTGCAAAGCGATGACTTGATGTGTCAAAGTGACTTGAAATGGTGAGCTAGTGTCACCCTGTTTTACAACCGTCGGCATCTTTCAATCTCCATCCATTCTTCAATTTTAAGAACTTTTTTGATTCACTTCTTTTGGAATTGCAGCCAATAAAATATCTGCGATGAGTTAACAAATAAATAATAGTGATCTGAATTCATTTTAGAAACCTACAATAGGGGTACGGAATAGAAAATAAAAAGGTCCGAGTTGGTTTTGTTGCAAGAATCAGATTCAGACCAATTCAAACCACAGCAAAAGCCCATATTAACTAGCTATCATTCGAAAACAATTGAATCAAATGTTCTCCCCTTCGGAGGATGAAATAATGAGGCCTTTAAAACAAAGTGTTGTACAATTCTCACTTTGACATAGTCATCATTACTTTACCGGAAGTACCACTTTGACATAGTACCACTTTAATGTATCAAGGAATATTTCTTGCTATTATTTCAGAACTAGAAAAGTGTTGTATCGCAGGTGTAATAAAGCATATACGGACCGTCATCGCAGTACATAAAACCAAAATTGTCGTTAAAATCCAGATGGTGCACGTAAAAGCCAAGCAACAAACACACAGACCAACGAAACAGAAACCTTGATGACGTTCTTCACTGACTGAAAAAGCCCCGAGGAAGATCTGAAAATAAAGGTCGAAACATTGGCGATTTCCAGAAAGTGAAGTGGCTATTTGTCCTACACCTGCGATCCAACACCTTTCTAGTTATTGATGGGACGCAAAGCGCAATATGATTATTTAAGAATCCCAAGTTTGGTAACAATATTTTGAGAGGTTCAAAAAAAAATAAAAATATGTTATCTTAGACGTTAAAAAACTGAAGTCTCAACGCAGTAAAGCAGGAAATAAAAATCAGGGGTAAGTACAGAGCATTTTCTTTACCTAACCAGACAGGTAGAATATTGAAACTAAAACCCCTTGCAGTGCAAGTCGCTGGTTTCAAATAAACTTCGGTATTACTTCTCAGACAGTGACGAGATTCCGGTAAATCTGAAGAAAAATGGCGTAATTTCCGATTTTCTACTAAAGGGACGGAAATTGAAATAACGCATTTAGAAACCGGGTAAAATGGATTCGAATATGTTCTAAAAGACCCTAAAATCAGATAAACGTTCATTTTAATTCTGCTTCTATTATTTTCGACTTCCTAAGGTAAATAACGGGGCAAAGCAAGCAGCTACCTCAATGTTTAGAAATTGTCAACGTTTAGGCCTTTATTGAGGTGTCACTTCGTAATTTCTTATTGCATTTTATTAGTGAGTTGCCTTTTTAATCCTCAATTATTTCATTGTTTTCATACAGATTTTTCTATTTTGTTTTAAAAAAATTTTCGTTTTTCGCCGGCGATTTTTTTTTCATATAAACTGCTAACGGAAAAGATCGATACAGCAGATTTTTTTGTCATTTTTGAAGCTCTGTATCTCGGAAATGCCTTAGACGAATTTTATAATTCAAAGAGATTTTGAAAGGCCGTTTCTTCTAGAGTTAGCAGGGATATACAAGGTAAGGAAAAAAAACACAGGAAAAAGGTTGCATTTCAACCCTATGCACTTAGCATTCGATGTTATGATATTTAATGGGTTTGGTTGACATCTCGGGACATGTTCGGCGGTTTTCGGTTTTTCGGCAAAAAAATAGAGGGGTTTTTCAAACCCTGCAGTGAGAAAAGTTAAGACTGCAATATAAAATTTGTGAGAATTAACAATTTTTTACATTTTTTACATGCACGTAAATTAGGGCAATAAGAGTTTTGTCTAAAACAGAAAACAAATCAACTCGCCTTTTCGCGAGAAAGAAATAAACTTTCAATCTCGGTTTCGTTAAAACTAAGTAAAACAGAGCATAATGGATTAGCATTTGTTAAGAGTAGAATCCAATGTTTGTGTGAATTTTCATATTGCCTACATGCACGTAAGTTAAGGCACTAAGAGTTTTGTTTACAAAAAAAAAAACAAAAGTCTACATGCCTTCTCGCGAGAAAAGCTGAAGTCTCCATTTCGGTTTCCTTAAACCTAAGTAAAATATATTATAGAGTATAATCGCTCAGGTTAGTTAAAACTGGAATCCATAATTTGTGTGCATTGGTATTTTTTTACATTGCCTACATGCACATAAATTAGGGCAATAAGAAATTTGTTTAAAACAAAAATAGGGTAACTCGCCCTCTCGCGAGAAAAAAATCAACTCTCCATCTCGGTTTCGTTAAAGCAAAGTCAAACAAAGCATAATCGATCATCATTAATTAAGACTGGAATCCAAGGTTTTTGTGAATTGGCATTTTTTGCAATGTTGACGTGAACGTAAATTAGAGCAATAAGAGTTTCGTTTAAAACCGAAAACAAGTCAACGTTTCATCCTGCACGTGTGCCGATAATGGAGCCGTTAGTGACGGTGATGGCTTCTAGGTTTTAAACCGTCTGGGTTTTGTAGCCCCTTTGCCGAAAATGGAGCCGTCAGTGACGGTGATGGCTCCTAGATTTTGAACCGTCCAGCATTACCACACATGATGCACTGATCCTCTACCTCAACTAGCAAGAAAGCCCTACAAACTGGCCAAGTATTTCAACCGGTAGGAGTAGATTTAAAAACCAAGTGTACCTGCACTAACCTTAGGTAAGAACTAACACCATAATAAATAAACGTGCCTAATTTTAATAATTCCTGTTGGTTTTACTTTGGTTTGATCACCTAAACAATATGAACATCAATAATTGCTATGATAATTTTCTCAATTTTAATATTATAGCTATAACCTGTAACTTAAATTGAGTGGCGCCCAATTAACAGGTCTAGCTTATGTAGCTATACTAGGCTTCAACTCTTTTTTATGTCATTTTGAACCACGACCTAGCTCTCCACCTACCCAAAGCTGCCGTTCGCATAGTATGTGGCTTTGCTAACTTTTACCTTTTTTAAAATACTTCACAACGTCGAGGAAGTAAGAGATACTCGACCTTCAAAACGCGGAGCTCGCCAATGAGAGATGGCAACACGTCTCCAAGGAGGACGAAACAGGTAACTTGACGCCTGACCTTTAGCGTTGGTAAGGAGGTTGCCGACCATCTTGAGCCGGCAGGATGGCTCTTTTTCTACGAGCTTATCACCATCCGAGTTTGGAGGATGACTGTTCGCAGAAGAGCCACCAAGCCTGGCCCATCGACGGAGAAGATGACTTCGCCGCCAGAACAGGAGAAGTAGAAGAGAAGTCTCCCCCTCAACTTTTGTTCGCAATGGTTCTTCTTCTTCTGCTTCTTCTTTAGGTGCCCTGACTTCTTCGGACGTTGGCAATCACTAGCGCTATCTGAACCTTGTCTATAGCTCGGCGAAACAATGTGGTAGTGCTCACTCCATACCATTGCCTTAAGTTTTTTAGCCAGTATATCCTTCTTTTACCCGGGCCTCTTCGGTTTCAATTCCATAAAACAGTATGTTGAACGTGACAGCGCAGTATTCGGATGCACAGAGGCAAGCTTAAATTTCTGCTGCAAAGTACATTACGCATCCTCAGGAACGAAGCACGGGCCTGTTCTATTCTGGCACGAATCTCCTGCATGCCGTCCCATTTCTCATTTAGTTGACACCCGAGATATTTAAAAGTTTCCACTCGTTTAATTCGCTGGCCGTTAATTGTCAGGTGTCCGTCCACGTTGTTTGATTTGCTAATTGCTAGCTACTTTGTCTTTATCACGTTTAGTCTAAGGCCGGCTTCTGAGCTTGAAGCCGTCACGCGGCTTAGCAGTTCCTGCAGTCCTTCCAGGGAATCGGCGACAAGAACCGTGTCGTCCGCTTACCTCAGGTTGTTGATATTAATGCCACTGACAGATATTCCCTCAATGCCTTACTGGATCTGCCGGAGCTTCCAAACGGGGTTAAGTGGGAGGCGATGGCGTCCTGCAGGAGGATCGCAGTCCACTCTGCACCCACGATGGGGCAGGGAAAGAGTCTTTATACCACTTTCTGGGAGTGTGTCATACATAGAGAGGAGCTTCCGACTATGAAATGGGACGGGATACTCTCATTCTGATGTTGTAGATATCGATCCAGATGTAAATAGGTAATGTTTAGAACCAACTTCTAAATTTGAAGTTGGTTCACAAAAATACTCTCCTTCATCAGAGGAACTGGTAGACTAGTGGAGGAAATAAGGGCCCTGGTGGAGTAGGGGTGGGTGGACCGGGGGACTGTGAAAAGCGACTCTAAGGCCTAGTCGCAAGGCTTCGGCCTCCCCATTGTTTACTACTACTACAAGTTTGTTGAAAATAAATGGAACCACCACAAACAAAATTCACCAAAACAGCATTGTCATTCTGAGTATAAGCCAAATCAGTGAGATGAGGTTTTTTTGCTTAAGTCGCCTGATTAATTCACTATTTGTTGACAGTATTTTACTTTATTTTTTATAGTTTTTTTTATTTTTTAAAGACATGGAAATTCATAGAAAAATCTATTAAGTAATTTTGTAATGTACAATGCATATGTATATGGATCTAAGTGGAATAGCATGACCATTTTGAGTTGGATTGCGATAAACCGAAAAATCGTCAGTTTGTGTAACGGTAGGTTAAAAAAAATTTATAACAAAAATTCCCCACATCCTTCATGGGTTTCGTGCACATGCCGTCATTTTGCCAGAATGTTAGTAAATATAACCTCACTTTAATAATTAATTATATAATGTTTGTAATAAAGTTGGTCTTTTTGCTTTAATTTTAAATACTAAGCCTTTCTTGGGGGGTTCAAACTTTAAATTTAGTTATGTTGATGCAAAAGCACACGAATACAATATCTTTTTTGTTTTCAACCAATGTGGTCACGTGCCGCACTAAACCTATTGACGTTGCAGATACAGAATCATTCGGATTAATTGCTAATAAACAAATTATTCCCAAAGTTATAATCTGACCTAACCTGAACTAACACGTTTGATAGCAAATAGGAAATGGGAAGTGCTGGGAAGTGATTTGAAACCGTCATCTTTTTGGGTGAGAAATATCAAAAGAGAAGTGTGATATATATAGGGCACTAATCAATTGCTATACTCCACCAGTCGTTGCCCTAGAACCCGGTAGTAATATTCAGGAATAGAACGTGTTATTAGTTAAGTTGAACATCATTATTATTGTATTATATTTACGGCGAACGAACCTGGAAGTTCAGTCGCCAAGTTCATTACTATTGTTATTTTACTATAGAAACAGGAAGCGGTTTCGATATGATATACGAGGATATAAATACTATCGAATGGTTGTAGGGAGGATGAATTGTTGTAAGCAGTGTTGTAAGTGTTAAGCTTCATTCACAACATCATAATTATCTTTAAAATTAGTAATACAAATTAACCGCGAGAGATTGGCATAGGCTTGCACTGTAGATTATTCACAAACTCTAAAATTAGAACTTAAACGTACACTTGAATTCGTACTTAACGTAGAAGCTTGCAAAGGCCAAGGTTTCGCGTTAATTTACGTACTAATTCAAGACACTGTAATAAATTACTTAACGTATGACATAGAATTGACGTAAAATATCATGTATTGGGGGGCATGACCAAGTTCAGATACCTGCATTATCGTTTTCGGTAGCTTTCAAAGGTGTTTCCCGAGGTGGCAGCAAATAAACTTAGAAGGAAAATTAGGATATTGTAAATGAGCAAAATTTACAACATTATAATTTTCGGAATTGCGTAAGAAGTGTAATTAAACTGACTAATTTGGCTGTTAATTTTCAGGTTGTGAATAAAGCTTAAGTGTTGTAAACGTGTTTAATTTACTCCAATGGCACACTGGCGATAGAACCACCGATACCCTTAGACGAGAATAAAACAGAAGCATAAAACCACAAGAGTCCATTTACTTTGATTATATCATCCTTTTCTGTCCAAAATTCATAGATCAAGTTTTTTAATGAACACGCAGTATATTAGCAAATACATTATGACGCAATTTACACTTACCAGACACTCAGCATCTCCGACGTAACAAAACTCCACTGAAACAGCAGTGGTGACCCACAAGTGGTCGCCAATTGCTGCCAATTCGCTCCAGTCTGGGGTGCCCTTATGCAGTCGCTCTGTTAGCCCTGTAGACCTTCTGCAACAAAAGAAATACAAAGTTTTTCCTAATGCTGTTATAGGCGTAAGCAATACGTGCCCACTATGCTGAATCAGCCGAAAAGAATAGCGCTTAATAGCACTCAACAGTATCTAAACACAAATTAGGACACTCAGGACCCGATAATTGCCTATAGAGTGTATTCGTGCCTCTCTCCTTTCGACCGAATTCAAACTAATTCCGAAGGAAACCCGGAGGCGAAAGTTGTTTCGTTTACCAGTTATCTTGCGATAATTACTCAATTAGGACTAATTCCTCCAATCCCTCGGAAAATCTCTGCTATTCGCTTTAAGACCGGTATAATCCATGAATTGCAGGAAATTCTGAAGACAATTTTGACCCAGAAATAAGTGGATTTCGTAACGTTTTAATCACCTATTAATTTGATTAGTTTTTGGGTCTGTTAAAGGACATTGAAATCTAACCACTTTTTCGATAATAATTACTGTACATCTAAAGTGTTTTCCGGGCTTTGAAGCCGTGGTCCACGGGAATTTCTTCCTGACGTTTCGTCTACAGCTGCGGCGGACATTATCAAAGGCGATGAGGCAATGGGCGAAGTGATTTCCCGTGCTTGACTGATTCGACTGTGGTTCAGTGTTGCCAACATGTCATGTGAAAAAATCCTTAGTTGAAGCACGATTTGTCTTTAGATATCCTTAGATTGAATGATTGAAATATGTTCAGTAAAATAAAAAAGCGAGCAAAAAAATTGAAAAAATGTGAAATTTTTACAAATATTTTTCAACTTTCGAAATACGAACGACAGTAACGACTAACAAGTAAAGCTCGTATTTCACTAAGAATTTCTTCTTTAAGTTCTTCATGAATGGCCTCAAGGTTAAGTTCTTGTTAATGTAAATGCAAACTTCACGACGTTTACGTGAATTTATTCAGGGCATTTCGAGCATGTTCTAATTTCTGTGAAGTTTTCCGTCAATTCGGAACTACCAATAGTAAAAATTTGAGGTTAGATCTATATTTTTATTATTTTTAATTTGAATAACCTCGTCCCGTCTTCTCGTTGTGCCGGTGCCCAACGCCTGGCTTATACAAACCAAAAATTGTGAAATTTAAACTTTTCAAAAGATTATCTTTAAACAAACATTGTAATTTTACTCCCTGAGATTGGCAACACGACCAAAAAGTAACAGTTTTGACATGATACTTGATGAAACAACCATAACCTCGAAGCATACAAAAGCAAGCGCTGCGATGCTCAGAGCAAAATTATTGCGCTTAGTAAATCACCCATCCGCTGACATCAAGCGGCTGGAAAGCGTGTCGGCTGAACGCGTCAGCTTACTAAACGTCTAAGCTGCTGCCGTCGGCGGAACGTACCCAATGACACTTACCATTTGACAATTGACGGCTGACGCTTGCAGTGTATTGTGCTGAGATTATACAGCTTTATTCCAAGGGCTGTGTTTACTCTCTGGACATCAGTAGTAGTAGTGTAGTTTCGTAAATATACGTAATGATATTTGCGTTGTGTTTTCTTTATGCATTTATAATTTTGCTTCTTATTTGTCGGTTTTTAATTAGTAAAGATCTGTATGCAATAGAAAATCCTCTAATGGAAACCTCGGTATCGAATATTTTTCCGTCACACGCATTTACGTGGAGTAACCGGAGTAACTCGTGAAAGTACCGGCAACATTGGATGTCACGAATCACGAACTAAGTTCTAGTTCGTGATTCGTGGACAGTACGTTAATCTAACTACACGTGGGTCTAACTGTGCCACTTTCAAAGAGGCGCATTTTTCAGCATATGCATTAATTGCAATATACGAGGTAATATGTTTCCATCCCCTCCTTTTGCATTCCAAGGCCAGCAATATAAAAGATACGCAATGTCCTGTATGTTATGGAAGTACGGTGTGCTCATGAGAAAACTTCATCTAGTCGGCTGTGAAATGTCAAAAGAAAAGGATGGAGAAACAAAAGTCCATTTACTTTAATTATGTCATCCTTTTCTGTCAAAATTTCATAACTCTCTAGATGAAGTTTTCTAATGAACGACAGTAACGACAGTCGACACGACATCCATTAATCCAATCAATGACATTTACCATTTGACAATTGACGGCTGACGCTTGCACCGTATTGTGCCGATTTCATGCAGCTTTACTCAAAGTGTTTTGTTTACTCTCTGGATTTCATCTCCACTAGAAGTAGTAGTGTAGTTTTGTGAATATTACTATTTATTAAGTATTTGTCGCTTTTAATTAGTAAAGATCTGTAATGCTCCTAATTCGTACACGTTCCTAAAAATCCTTAGATCTAAGGATAAAATCCTTGACTTGGCAACCCTGCTGTTGTTCGGTTGTGAGCTCCGTAGTATTTATGCCCCCGTTGGGCTGCAGTGGAGGAACTGGGTGGGGATATTGGTGGCGCGGGGTTTCAGCGCACTTGAAGTATTCGTAGAACTTGATTCGAGTCTCCATTTAGAAACGAAATTTCCTCCTTTCTGTTGAAATTGTTGTCGTATTTAAAGATCCCAATGGCTTCTCACCTTAGTTCCAGATAGAAACGCTGCAATTGATATAAGATATCCACCTCGTTGAAACGGATACGGTGACCTTCGGGGAGAGCGTGCTCTACTATTGCTGACTTCCTGAAATCTTCTCTCGTTGTTCCTTCCTGGGTTCTACATTCCTTAAATATTCCAACCTTTCGAACCAAAAGCTCAAATTTTCTTGATTCTCACAGACAAAGTCTTTATGACTCCCCTTTTCTATATGAGCCGATGATTTGATCCGTTATTGAGGTATCGTTCGGTGTGTGTCGGTTTACTATAAACGGTGTGCGTAAGCTTCCCATTCGGCCTCCTTGGTTCCCAAAACATCAAAACAACGGTAGGCGTCCTTCCTTTTCTATCTCCATCGTTAATTGAATTTTTGGATTGATAGAGTTGAGTTGTAAGAGGAAGTTTTGAAGTTTGCCCTCGCCAAGGTTCCAAATAATAAGGGTGTAGTCCACGTATCGGAACTCCATATTCCGGAACTCACCACAGTCGAATCAGTCAACATTGGAAAGCACGGGAAATCACTTCGTCTATTGCCTCATCGCCTTTGATGTCTGCCGCAGCTGTAGATGAAACGTCAGGAAGAAATTCCATTTGGCCACGGATTCAAAGCCCGGAAAACACTTTAGATTGTATTTTGACCAGACGTGAAAGCCTTCACACATCATCTTATTAATTATTGTTGGCCTAACCCACAGGTGTTCTTTATTCAAAGACGAGTACTCACCTGTATTTGTTTTTGTAATACACCGACTTGCCCCTCACTAAACCTCGTTTCTTACGCATAGTAGTTATCATACTGTTAACTTTAGTTTTATCTTTTGCGGAGAGACTGTTCTTGACCGCCTAGTTGAACAAAAGTTGGGTTTCGAGACCGACTACCCAAGAAACCCAACTTTTTTTTTTTTATCTTTTGCTACATGTTTTTTGACACAATTACTTTTATTCACAACTTTCTTGGATTCTTTATGAGAAGTTTACGGTGGCTACGATCACGCCCTCACTCAAAACTGCATCAGATCGGTGAAAGTAATCGAGTGGAAGGGAACTAACTAGATTTTAGTGAGAATAGTTTTAAATAGCTTTTAAATGACGAGCGACTGATTGAAAATATTTAGGCAACAGAGGTATTTTTAGAGGTCTCAAAGCGGAAATGTGGAGTTTTGACAAAGCAAATTCCAGACACCGTATGGCTACAACTGACGTCCAGTTTATTTGCTCTGATCTCCTTGCCGGTTTTCAAATTCAGTAATAAATGAATTACGACTTCATTTTCGGTAATGGCAGACGCTCAAAAAAACAATAGACGGCGCTACCTATTTTTAAATTATATGATTATTGTGATTTATTAGAACAGCTTCGACCGTAAGGCTTTACTTCATATTTAAATTATTAACTGGAAATTAGAACAATGCGTAGTGACCGGAAATGATGAAACACTTTCTGTACACTCCTGGACATAGGAGATTAACATGGGGTATTGGTTTTTATTTTTTTGCGCCTGTACGGTTGAATTTATTGAAAAACTTTTAGGAGTAAAGTTGTAGAGCGTATGGTCAGGCATCATTCTGTAATTTTTTCAATTCCCTAGTTTTGACCGTTTTTTGGAAAAATCTCTCGAAAAGTGCAAAAATTCAAATTTGCCGCGTCACCCCCGCCATGCATGTGCACTCACTGCATAATAACGTTAATTACTACGTGATAGTCCCTCAAAATAAATAAGAAAGGAAAATCGGCTCTGACTCTGACATAAGAAATTACTATGTTGGCGACACTGCACATGCATGGCGGGAGTGACGCGCCAAATTCAAATTTTTGCACTTTTCGAGGCGTTTTTAAAAAAAATAGCCAAAACTGAGGTATTGAAAAAATTCCAGGATGACAGCTGACCATAAGCTCTACAACTTTACTCTTAAAAGTTTTTCAATCAAATCAACCGTACAGGCACAAAAAAATAAAAACCGATTTCCCATGTTAATCTCCTATGTCCAAGGTTCTGCTGGACACCCGGTATAAGCTATTCCTATGGATCGTCAACAATGGAAATATATTGTTCAGTACTAACGTAAACACAGCAGTTGATAATGGAGAAATAAAGAGCTTTGTCACAAACAGAATTATCACTAATGGATAACCATTGTCTCTGGAGTGTATTTGCTTTTTTCGTTGATCATAATAATGTCTATCGCTTATCTAGCATATTTACATTATTTCATTTACTATACACATGATTTATAAGATAAGTAATAAAAAAAAAACTAAAGCCACACGTAGTGCATACATAATCTACACTTAGACGAAAGAGAGAAGAAAGGGACACAAAACATCGATGTGGTATTTTGAAAATTGAAAAAATAAAAGTCGTCTTACACTAAGCTAAATGGTTTTGAAAAAACTATTTACTTATATTGAAAAATACACTACACAAAGAAACTGCATATAGTTTGCTACTAAAACAATTACTACTAAAGGCGTCGTAAAATAAAGTAATGTTATGGGTGAAAAAACCTTAAAATTGAACCTATGTTGGTACTTAATACAGATGATATAGATACCTTAATACTGAATATACAGAGGTTTAATGTATCAAGATAAAGAAAAAATTTCCTTCAAATAAAGCCAGCAAAATAGTTATTTATGTATTAAGAGCGAAAACTTCTTGCTCGTAATGCATACAACGTTTTTTCTGCAAACGACCAATTTCATATAATGTGAATCACAAATGAGCATAACTGAACACACAATCTAAAAATTTAAATCAAACTGACGATGACGTTTTAAAAATTTGGTTGATTGCTGGTAGTTGCTATTGACAGCAAGCGAAAATATTATATTGTTTAAGGCGGGACGAAAATGCTTTTTTCTACAAACGTCAAATAATGACGCATTTTACGCTTTCATTAAGCAAACGAAAACCTAGCCTTTTTTGAGGATCAGAATGTGAGTGTACTTTTCCGCGCGTTGCCCAGGACAGCAAGCGAAAAAGATTTTATCGCTTGCTGTCAATAGCAACTACCACCACTCAACCAAATATTTAAAACGTCATTGTCACTTTGATTTAAATTTTCAGATTGTGTCTTCAGTTATGCTCAGTTGTGATTCACATTATTTGAAATTAATCGTTTGCAGAAAAAACGTTGTATGCATTACGAGCAAAAAGTAACTTTTTTGCTCTCGAGTGATTGCCGCTCTCCGCTTCGCGTCGAGCGGCAAACTTCACTCTCCGAGCAAAAAAGTTGTACTTTTCGCTCTTAATACATAAATAACTATTTTGTCGAGTAAAACACTATACTTTTTCTTCGACCATGCTAACATTAATTCTTCCTTAACTTTAAAAACAATCTCTATAGAGTATTTCTTTCAAAAATTAAGATGCGTCATTGTTAACATGACACCTCGACTGTCAATGAGTTCAGCTTGGTCAAATTTCAACACTTTGATTCACTTTTCTGAGGCCCGGGCAGGCAAAATATACATGTTTTTGTATGATATCACCATTTTCCATGGTGTTTTATAAGATTAGACCAGTTAAGTCGCATTTAATTGGCCATACACAGGCGAAATTAGAACAACTTACTTTCGTCACTAGAGACGAAAGTTAACGTTATGGGATTTTCTCTCACTAGAGACGAAAGTTACGTTTTCGGCTAGGGCAAGGTATGACGAAAGTTGTTTATTTTTACATGGTCGTAGAAAAATCTTTTTCACTGGGCAACGCGCCGAAAAGTAAACTCACATTCTGATCCTCAAAAAAGGTTAGGTTTTCGTTTGTCTAATGAAAGCGTAAAATGCGTCATTATTGGACGTCTGTAGAAAAACTCCATTTTCGATAGAGAAGATAATTTCTCCCTCAGGACAAGTAATTTCCAAATAAAGAAATATAACCTTAATACTCTTCCGGGCTTTGAAGCCGTGGTCCAATAGTTCTTCCCAAGAATTTCTTCCTGACGTTTCGTCTACAGCTGCGGCATACTTTACCAAAGGCGATGAGGTAACGGGCGAAATGATCTCCCGTGATTGCCCGTGACTGGGGTGGGGGTAGTTTTGGCGCGGGGTTTCGGCGCACTGCAATACAACAGTAGTTATGTCAACATCGGTTTACGAAGGAAAAATCATGACGCTGATCCCACGCCCTACAATAAGCTAACTCGTGATCCAACCGCCCGGATATTGAGGGCCACCCAACAATTTAACCAAGGACGTGGCATAGGGTGAAATGACTAAGCTTAAAAAATCACATGCCTTGCCACCAAGGCTGTACGGTTTGCCAAAGATCCACAAACCGGATGTGCCACTGAGACCCATCGTGAGCACCATAGGAATCCCGAACGAACTGTATTCTTTGACCCTTTCTCCACGAGAAATTCTCGTTAGCTTCGATGTTGTTTCGCTCTTCGCGGTGGTACCCATTAAGGAAGCCATGCAACGTATTTCATTATCAGGAATTTCCACAAGATATTGCCAAGTTGTTGCAACACTGCCTAACCACTAAATATCTTAAATGGAAAGAAAAATTCTACGAACAAACTGATGTAGCTATGGGTTGCCCCCTTAGTCCACTCACAGTTAACTATTTTATGGAAATTTTAGAGGCCAAGGGATTAGCAACGGCAAATAAGAGGCCAGTGCTGGTTCCGGACATAGAAAAGGAAGGACACCTACCGTTTTTGGATGTTTTGGTATCAAGGAGGACGAATGGGAAGCTTGCGCATACTGTTTATAGAAAACCAACACACTGACCTCAATAGCGGATTAAATCATCATCCCAGACGAAAATGGGGAGTCATAAAGCCTCAGTCTGCGAGAGCCAAGATAATTTTTGATACGGCTGATTTGGAACAGAAAATTAAGCATTTGGAAAGAACCTTTGGTTGGAATGGTCATACCGCAAGCTGAGTTCGATAGGGCCGTCCGTCCAAGGAATGTAGAGCGCCAGGAAGGAACAACGGGAGAAGATGAAGAAAAGCGCGGATGGACTAGTCCACCATACATCCACAAACTAACGGACAGGATCGGCAGGCTACTAGAAAAACACAATGTTAAAACTGTTTTTAACCCCACTAGCACAATACAACAGAGCTTGAGATCGGCCAAAGACCGCAGAGATCCCTTATCGGCACTCGGAGTTTACCGAGTTCCATAGAGCTGTGGCTCGGTATACATTGGCATCACAAAACTCAGGGTCACACGAGGATTACGGAACACAGGAGGAGTTGCAGGCTGGGACAAACACAAAAGTCAGCAGTAGCAGAGCACTGCTGTCAGAACGTCTCTCATCCTTTTCATCGAGATGGATATTTTATATCAATCGCAGCGTTTCTATTCGAGACTAACGAGAGAGGCCAATGAGATCTCCAAACACGACAACAATTTTCTATAGGAAGTAGGAAATTATGTTTCTAAATGCAGACTGGAAGCAAGTTCTACGACCTACTTCAAGTACGCCGAAACCCCGCGCCACTACTACCCTCACCCCAATCCCTTCACTGCAGCGTGACAGCGCCGGCGGGGGAGGGGGATAAATACCACGGAGCTCACCACATTCCAGTCAATCAACGTCGGGAAGCAGGGAATGTCTGCCTGTAGCTGCATTTATAGACGAAACGTCAGGAAGAAATTCTATTGCACCACCCAGGCTTCAAAGCCTGGAAAACACTTTAGAATGTATTTTGACCAGCCGTAAAAGCCTTCACCGTTTTATAAAATCTTAATCTCCACCAAACCAAAAGTAAAGGGAATTACGTAGTACATATTAAATAAGTACAAAAATTTGTTCAACTGTGATTCTCAAGATCAAAATCCATTTGCTTGAAGATGGTAGAAAATGCTGCTTTATTACTAAATGAAGAATCTTTATTCAACTTTTACGTGACGGATGTTTCGAATAGTTCCATCTTTCTTGTTATCAAATGCATAGTAAGAATAATCCAAATGCTATTTTCTAGTATACTACTACACTCATACTTTCATCGCACATAGTCCCAAGTTGTACTGATGAAAACCCGCTGAGGAAGCTTCATCAGCAACTCTAGTTCTTGATATAATAAATGCTATAGAGACATCGGTATTTGAGGGAATAAAGAGAAAGGAAGTAAAATACAGTTTAGTTCCCTTTCAGGCAAGATATAACATTCACAAAAGAACGCTGCCAAAGAAGAAAGTCAGCATTGAGGAATCTGTAAAAAGACTTATTGCGGAAAGACAAAAATACAAAGAAAATGCCACCATCCTCGTGGATTCCTTTAGGCCGTACAGTGGGCCTAAACATACAAGAAAATAATATATTTAAGTTTTAAGTTTAGTTAAATAAATACAAAGCTACAGGGAGTTTTGGAGTAATATGAAAGTGATATTGCAGAGGGCACCAGGAAATTTTTCTCCCCTCTTTGTAGTAAACCAGCCCCTCTAGGGGTTAATTAAAATTCATAAAGTGATTTCGCCCCTTAGGCTCATCGAAAGCTTAAGAAACTATTCGGCATGTTTTCTAAGTAGATTTCTCCTTGTCATTATCTGACCTTCGGCTGAGAAACTAATCTTTTGTTCCAAATTCCGACCACTTTCTAAATAAGACTTAAGACTTTAAAATTAGGTAATAGGGATAGATTTGTAAGCTTTGTAGTAGAAAATCTTTCCACCAATGCCACCAGTGCCAGTGGAGGAGCCAGTAGATATTTACGAGTTGAGGCTGCTGAGGGCAGATGTGACGTTGGAAAACAGAACATCTTTGAAGGTGGAAAAAGTGATGCACCTATTGCAATGCTGCCTCAAGAACTCATATACTTTCAAATCCGTTTTTTGAAAATAAGGATAGCTTTTCCACAAACCAACAAATACTTTGGTTGGTCGGAAATCAGCTATTGAAACTACCGCACATAATTTCAAAGTCTTGCTTCGATACGTCGATGACACTTTTATCATATAGTACAGAAAACACAGATTTTTGAATAATTAAACAACATACGACCAACTATTAAAGTCACAATAAAAACTGAAGAGAACGCCTGTTTGCCATTTCTGATATACTAATGAATAGCTCAAAGGGTAATATTATCTACACTGTGTTTCGAAAGTTTGGGATGGATTGAAATCTGGGGCTGTAGAAAACTCTTGGGCCGACACTACAATATACCATGTTAGAAGATAAAGTCGTGCATAGAGAAGAACAGTCAGGAATGGAGAAAACAAAAGTTTGAGGAAGCCTGCTTCATTTGAAAAAAATCCTAGTGTCTTCAGTATTCCAACGGCGGACGACGCCTCAGTTTGGGTTATTTGTCGAAGCGAAGCCGGTCGACTAAGCATATTTCGGCGCCTTCAACCAATGAGAGGGGAGAGAAGGCGTGGCTAGTTAGTATATAAGGAAGTAACCTCAGGATGATTATCGGTTTTCGTTCGTTAACGAGCAGATATGGCAATATTTGTAGCGTATTGTCAAAGTTCGATAAAGTCAATCGAATTTTAGGAACCTATATGTATTTAGTATCAAAATTCAGATTCTAGAAAAAAACTAATTTATGTAATAACATATCTTTCAGATATGGATAAGTAAAAAGACTCAAAATGACTTATTGTATTCATGCATAAAAACACAGCTTGGGAAAAGGAAAACATAATCATGTTTTTTCAGTATGGAGAGAATTAACAAAAGATACTTTATGTTAATAACAAAACATTGACCTTAATAAAACAGCTAAAAATTGAAGAAATTATTAATTTCCTAGTTAAATTAGACATAAGAAATGTAGAGAATTAAGCGGTAGTATATAAAAATTAAAGCAGAGTTGATTATTATACTTTAGTACAATCTGAATCTGGTAGAGCAGTTTTCTAAGAATAACAATTTGTTAAAAGAAGAAAGATTTAGCATGCTTTGCTGACAAATTAAAAATTTATATATGTTCTTCAGAAAATTGAAAAAATAAAGCTAAGCTCAATTATTTCTAAAATAATTTTGCTTTGAAAAATACTACATTACAAAGAAAGAATATTTACGTTATTTAAACTGCCTTCAATTTATTCAGGAATATTGCAAAAATCTGTTAATATTGCAGAAACATTTTTCATGTTTCTTCCTTCCTAATTACGAACTTGCCTAACTTCTACACTAGACCGAACTAAGCGGTTCATCTAAAACTGATTTAAATATGTTTATTATCTTTTTTATTTCTTCTTTGTCTTCAGTTTATTGTCTGAGGAATCAAAATTTTTGATTGTGTATTCTAAATAATTTCTATGAGTAATTCCAAATACTTCCTGTGTGATTGCCTCCAATCACCTCCAATCTTATTAGCAATTGCGTCTTGCATTTGCTAATGAGATTGGAATAAATAATGCTTAGGTCTTCTGTCAGTTCGTTTGTTGATGGAGCGGTTTTCTGCGGCAATTTCGAGCATTTCTAGAAAGACCCTTTTATGGCAGTTGGGTTCCTTATTTAAGATTTTTGTGTCGTGAAAGTCCATGTAATGACCCGTATCAGTTTGATGCTGACATAGTGCATTGCAGGTTTTAAGCAAGCGACAACCACTCTTGTGCTTTGATACTCTGCTGTTAGAACATTTGATGTTTGGCCCCATGATGATGTCCCCGTACATCCCGTGCAAGATATGCAATAAACCACTCCTGACTCTTTAAGGACTTCGTCCCTGTCTTTGGTTCTACTGTAGAGATCTCCAACGGACACCGGATTTCTCCAGTCTAATTTGTTGGTTCATTATGGAAAAGTTTGCTGACTTTGGTTGATATCTCTTTGATCAATGGAAATGTAAAGTATTTAGCTTGGGAGGGATTGCGAGGGGAAGAAGGTGTTGTCAAATTCATGTAGGTAAAGTGAAAAGTTTCGTTGAGACCACTATTATTATTATCCGAAAAGCTGTTGGAGTTGTGCATTAATCGATTTGTATGTAATGTATTAAACAATAATTTGTTGAGAAATTTGAGAGGATATGAATTAGTAAGTAAAATTTCCGTAAGTTATTGTATTATGAAGATTTTTTAATTTTAGAGACTCATGCGATATCGTTTTAGGCAGAACTAGCAAGAACTAGATTGATTTTGGTCCTTTGACTGTGGCTGGAATGATAATGTGGATATCTCCCAGAATTAGTAAGTTTACTATACCAATCAAGAATGATTTCTTGGGTTAATTTTCTAGTCACTAAAATGTCTAGAAATGGGACACTGTTATTAAGTTCTCTTTCGAGAGTGAACTGAAAGTATTGGTTGTAGGTGTTCAGTATCGCAAGAGTCTCGTCAATCTGCTCCGGGGCTACCCCGGAGGTTATTAGTCTTTGCTTAAGTTGCCAAATTCGATTTAAACGTGGCGATGGCTGATCCACTTTGACTATTTTAATATGTTTTGTACATCGTGCCGTATCATGTGACATCTGTGTAAAAGTTTTAATATTGACGTATATATCTGAATGTTTTTCTCACGGTTTCCTGCCTTCACTTCACAAAACAGTTAGCAATAATTACCACTGTGCAGTTTGTAACTCTCTCTGATATTCTCATAACATATTTGTAGCCCTGAAAAATATCCAAAGCTTGGTAGCTGAATACTTTTATTTTACACTGCCCAGACCGAATACCCAAGAGTACTCCCACCTGTTCATACTAGTCCGTCAAGAATACTGTCTGCTTTGATAAACATTAGGGAGAGTTTAAGTGAGAAGTGTAGGAACAGAATTTGTTATACTAGTTGAATAAATTGAAGAACACGGTAGAGAGTGCGTCGGAAATAGTTTACTGTATTATTATGTGAAAGCTCAGGTTTGGAAAAGCTCAAGGCAAAGCTCTTGTAAAGAATGAAACTGAGGTTGGGATTTACTAGAGATACAAATTCTCTAAAAAAATGAAGAAAAAGCATTCCTGTTTTGAGGTGATCAGAAAGTTCTGTTGCACTGTTCCCACGATTGGATATGAGATCAAATTTATTTCTAGTTCAAGAATTTTGGGGTATGTTCTCCCTGTTTAGAAAAGTGAAGGAAGATGTCTCCAAGTTTGACCCCAAAGTTGTCCACCTTATAAACAACTTGACGTGTTTCGTTCGATGATGATAGTCAAAGTCAAATTAGTCAAATTTTTTAAATTAGTTTTAAATTAGAGTTAAATTAATAATCTTCTATGGAGTTACATATTGGTCTATGTATTGTTGGTCTAAGTAAAATTTTGGCCTATGTATTGGAATCATGCATATTATCTAACAAATCTTGGCAGATTAAATTGTAGATACTAGTCTTTGACATGTAAAAGAGCCTTTTTATAAAGTTAAAAATGTGAGATTTGAGTTATTTTGATGGTATTAACTGCCGCTTCAATAATTCCAACTCACAAGAGAACTCTAGGGCATATGTGAACATAAAATGAATAGATTTAAACGAATTAGTATGACGATGAACAGGAAAAAAAATATCAGTTTTAGTAATAATGAGAACCACAAGTTCTAAAATAAAATTGATTCTTGAGATTAAGGTCCTCCAAGAGAACTCATATCCTTCTGGGTCACTGTCTAAATGAACCTGATAGGGACTAACCTGAAACCATAAAAAAAAATATTTTTCTTTTTAGTAGGAAGTATTAGAAACCATCCTTTTGCTTATAGAACTTAACAGTTCTCAGTTAAAAATTATATAATGTCCTTGACCAAAATAACCCACTCATCTTTAGGTATCATGGAAAACAGTTTTGTGGAATCGAATGAAACTGTTGTTAAGATGATGTCCCGGCAGCTATGAGTTTACGCTTTATTCATGACCTTCACTTGAATTCCTAATATTCTTCTCAGATTTGGTGTGAAAGATGTGATAGACGTTATGAAATTATATGATTTTGAACGAAAAACTAGGTAACAGCGGTGTATTTTGAAACACTACCACCGCCTGGATCGGGGCTTCTATGTTTTGGTGCTAAGGGAGGTTGTAAGTTAATGTATAATTTATGTAAATTAATTAATGGTTGCAGCGCGTCGGTTGAGCCTTTGAGACTGTCACTGTCAGTTGGTTTTGTGCTTAGTATGGTGAGTGTCTCGAACGGAGAATTTACAAAGAAGCAGGTATCTCGGGTAATCGGTCAGGGCATCAAAAGAATAAAACTCTTCAGCTACCAAGCTTTCGGCAGTACTTTTATTGCCTTCTTCGTGCTTAGTAATAATTTGAAGTCTTGAAAGTATAGAGTAGCACAAAACGATGGATATAAGAGCTTCATAAGCAATTAAAAAAAACAAAATTGCTTTGAAAAAGTGGACTAATTGCTCGTTAAATTTATTGATTGGATTGCTAGATAGAACTTCAGATCAGTTCCCAGAAAAAAACTCGTGAGCCTTCTCGATTTGGCTTTGTTTGCTAAAAAGATCAGACAAACTTTACGAGCTTTAGAAGAAAAGTCTTCAAACTTCAAAAAAAGAGAGGAATATTCGTCGTCTCGGCATGTACTGTACTTATTTTTAAGTGAAAGTAAACATTGTTGCAAAAGAGTTTTTTTTTCTCGATGTTTCAGTTTTTCAAAGAGAGCAAAGTTTAACGAAAGCAAACTAAGTTCAACGGAAAAGGAAACATTTATTGAACGAGCAGTGAAAACAAAAAAAGCTAGTAAATTGGCGTTCTTGGCACATAATATAGAAGTAACCATAGAGTCTGGATTCAGTGTATTTGGCCGTTATGTCATAGATTGAGAATTATCCACAAGAGAGAAAGAGTCATAGTTACGGATGGTTAGACCACATCTATTGGAGCGTTATGACAAATAAAACGCGGTTCTTTGCCTAGTTGGAATCGTTTTTAAGCAAACAAAATCAAATGATTAAAAGAAACTTAATGAATCTTCATCTGTGTTTTACATTAATTTAAAGGGCGCTCTACTGCTTCAGCAAAATGTATGGTTATCCAGGTCTTTAAGTTTTAAGACACAGTTATAGTCAACTTATAGAAACATAAAATTGAATTATTGGCTGAAATTAAACACGTTACACAACGTTTTTATAATCCGTTCGATGGACCCGAATAGGCAACATCTGGCAGGCGGGAAAGCGCTCGATTTTCGCAAACACATTTTCCGCGCACCATCGCGTCAAACTGAAAGGAAAACCGCACTGAGCTTGCACGAGAAACTTTTATTTAAACAGCTTATCTACGTAAACCCCCTATCGTAATATAACTGACGGCAGTTCGTCCTCGTTTTGACTCTAGATATAAAACCGCATTGTTTGGATCTAGTTTTTTGCGAAACAAACCACTAAGGATAATTTTATACGTCATTTACCATCTTAGATCGAATAAAGTTCAGACCAAATAATTCACATCAAATAATTAACGTATAGCCTTATTTACCAGTATCATGTAAACAAGAACTTTGCTCTGTTAGCTATGTCGTCAGTCATATCCGGCCAGGAATAGCAAATAACCTTCTAAGACTTTCGGGATATTGAGTGTTTAATTAAGTTCTCCGCACATGGGATTATGTGGCAGAGTTCCTTCTCATATATCTTGAATTTTAGAGCCAGCAGGGAAATTGCCTCATTGACATTGTAGCACTGTTTCTCCGCAAAGAAGCTAAGCCAGCACCAGAACATACGAGCTAAATTGGAGAGAAAAGTAGTAAAGTTTTTATGGTTTATTTACTTTGTCATGCGAAAAAGAATCTTGGTAGTGATTTTGGTTACGTATTACATTGTAAAATATCACGTTTACGGGGCTTTATTTTTTAGTGGCATATTAGCTAAAGAAATAAAACGTAAAGACCGTGTACTATAACATAATCTCAACAACAAACATTTTAAAATTAGATTCCGGATGTCGGCCAAAATTTTATGCAATGGAAATATTATTGCTATTAAGCCCTTTAAAGAAATTTTTCCGTGATTTCAGAGACGATGCTTTATACGAAAACTTTCTGCTTACAATTTAGGTGTAACATAACGGTCTCGTACACGTAGACGAAGACTTAACTACAGCGACAATTCAATAATTCTGTCCCTCTATATAAACGATAAATCAATATTGTGTTACGGGAAAGAGTCAAACTGTAATCCAAAGTAATATATTACGAGCTGGCACTTCTCTAAAAGGCATTATTATTTACTGCCGAATAGGAAAGAGCGCGATTTATCCACCCACAGATGGAATTTGGTTTCGATTTCCTAAAAATAATGGTAAGAAATGTCGTTTGTATCCATTAGATAATGAATTTATTGCGACACATTTTGTCGACAAACAAGACGCCGATATTAATAAATAAAACTTTCGCAGGGTATTGGCCCAAGAGATGGCTCAAAATGGATTTCATGATATATTTCATGATGTTGCGAAGTAGTGACAAGACTCGACGCACATTCGTCTTATGTTATTTTTTATAGCGATGATATTCGAATTCCATCGTATTTCTATAATTTTACCTGTCAGTGGCAAAAATGCCATGATAATTATTTTTTTTAACAATTTTTACTTTAGTTTATTTTTTCCCAGTGCAAAAGAATGGTTTTTATGTACCACCTAATTGTAATAATACATATACTGGTCCGCCCACTAGTAGCTGGCCACTGGCTAGTTCACAGGATCGACAGCCCGAACAGTGAAGCTCAGTTTTTGTATTATAAAGGATGTTCATAAAAAATCTTGTAGCAGCCAGGGAATTAAAACTCATGTCTGAGATTTGAGAAGTTTATAAAAAACTAAAATTCAAAACATTTTATGATATTGTTGCCGACTACTATGCAGAGGGCACCCCCAGGCCGTATAGAAGTTGCATTTCTCGGCCTAGTGCGCATCATAGTAAGGGTTGGCGCGCGACCTCGAAACAGCGTAACATCCGGAACCCTCGATGCGCGGCTAGAGATTTCGGAGGTTTTCGAGAAGGCCTGCTATCCGTTATATAAGGTCTGGGACGAGTGGCGTTAGTTTTAGGTTTTAAGTACGACGCGTTGTAGTAAAGGAATATAAGAGTGTAAGCTTTAGTAAAGTAATTTAGTTAACGATTTGTTGGAGTTAAGTGTGAATAAATTGTGTTTATTGTACAAGTACAAGATTGTGTTTTAAGCCTCGGGAAAATCGTAACAATTGGTGTCAGAAGTGGGATTAGCGTTTAAGACTAACTGAAGTGTCAGGATCGGACTCAACTTTTTTGTAAGTTAATGCAATTTGTGTGAGTGTATGCCGGTAACGAGAGCGATGATGGAACGAAGCAACAACTCGCCGCTATTATGGCAACGCTTAAAGAGGACAAACAAAAACAAGAATGGCGTAGCTTAGAAGTATTGGAAGTTCTTGCTGGATAAGACTGAAATTCAACAGTCTGTCGTGCAGAGTGTCAAAAACATTCAAGGTTTAGTTCAAAAGGGGTTAAGTGACGTTTGAGAAGATGTAGATAAAGTTGAAAAATACGTTCAGAATCAGCTGAGAGAAGTTCGGGACGATGTAAATAAAGTTCAGAACGATGTCCAGATTAAGATAAGTGAGTTAGAGAGGAAGCTGGATAGTAGTAGCGGAAGAGCCAGTTCTGCAGTCACTAAACCTCCCACGTATGACGGCCAAACTTCATGGGCTGGGTACAAGATTCAATTTGAAGCCGCGGCAAGGGCCAACGGTTGGAGTAACGTGAAGATGGCCGTAGCATTCGTAGCGCCATTGCGAGGACTTGCCTTGGAACTGTTGCAGACGCGTCCTGCCCCGCAACGAAGCGATTATGAAGCCTTAGTAGCTGCTCTAGAGCGTCGTTATGGAGACCAGCATAGAAAAGGACTTTAACAAACACAAATTAAGACACGACAACAAAAACCCGGTGAGAACTTGCAAGAATTTGAAGCTGAAATTCGACGCCTTGTTCATCTGGCCTATCCAACACTTCCCGAGGATGTCCAAGAAGAACTTGTTGTCCAATATTGTGTGGAAGGGATTAGAGATCCGGAGGTGAAGAAGATGCTCCAGATGTTTAAGGATAGCCACAGCAGCGAAGTGCTTGTTCGGGCACTAGAAGCTGAGGCCGCATCTAGTGATTTAAAACCAAAAGTCAAGGCCGTATCGATTCAAGACGTAGGAGCACCTTCTATAAACAGCGTTGCAGTATCAATTCATTACAAAATTAAATTAAATCAATGTTCTGCCAAATGGGACAATCAGTACAGAAAACAAGCGTATCTGAAAATGACAAATCTCACCCGAACATCGGAGTCGAGTGTTACAGATGCGGCCGTACCGGACATTTTAAACGCGATTGCTGAGTACGATTACCGTCCCGCTCCCATTCAGGGATGCACAATCAAGGAGGAACCAGGAAAACTTCAATTAGTCAACATTACGGGGCGAATGTTGACTCAGGAGGACGGAGCCCGCAGAATTGTCTCCATCAAAAGGCTTGGTAAATCAATTGGAAGCCTCAACGTGGATGGGAAGGTGGATGGAAGGAACACTACCTTTACTCTGGACACAGGAGCGGCGGTATTCTTGATCTGGATACAAAGAAGAATTGTTTTGCGCGCTATTACTGGAGACTCGGCTAATCTTTTAGGCGAAATTAATGTCGAACTTTGCCTGGGAAGAATTAGGCTACCTCACACAATGCTGGTGGCAGATATTGAGGACGAATTAATTTTGGGAATCATTTTGAGACCTCATTCGCCGACATGGTTTTTACTTCGATCACGAGCTGAATATTCTAAGGTTTGGAAGTGAGGAATTTATCTTGTCGAACAACCATCACCACGAGTCACCCATCAAAGTGCTGGCAGCTCAGACAGTAAGAATGCAGGATAATTTCGAGAAAATTATTATTGGAGAGTTTGAGAGAAATTCTGGGAGACGTGTTGGATTTGTGCGAGACCCAGATAAACTAGGAAAATGTCTCGTTGAAATATCACTTGTGAATTCAAAAGAAGAAGTCCCGATAAGGGTAGCCAACATCTTTCCAGGCGTGGTTAAGATTAACAAAAGAGAGGTTATTTCCGTGTATGAGGGTGTGTGAATTAGCAGAACATCAAGGCAAAGCAGAGGCCAACAATCTTTTAAATGAACTTGACAAGACCTGGGAGCATCTGTCACCACCGCAACTACAAAAGGCTCGACAGCTGATAATAAACCATGCAGAAATATTTGAAACGCCGAATAATGCAGGAAAAACGGACATTGCAAAACACAGAATTAACACCGGTAATGCACAACCAATTCGACAACTACCCATGAGACTGCCTGAGCTAGACAACAGGAAGTTCAGACATTGGTCTCTAAGATGCTTGACGACGGAGTTATAGAGAAATCGTATAGCCCTTGGTCGTCACTTGTTGTTCCGGTCACCAAGAAGGATAGGTCAACCAGAATCTGTGTGGACTACCGAAAACTGAATGACTTTACTAAGAAGGATAGTTATCCACTTCCGCGAATCGACGACACATTAACAACCTTATGAGAATCGTGTTGGTTTTCCACCTTGGATCTGAAAAGTGGTTACTGGCAAGTAGGCATTGAGGAGCAGGACAAGGAGAAGACCGCGTTTTCTACTGGAAGTGGCTTGTATCAACTTAATGTGATGCCATTTGGAGTTTGTAACGCTCCCGTCACATTTGAAAGACTCATGAAGATTGTGCTTCGGGATCTCAACTGGAAGACTTGTCTGGTTTATCTCGACGATATCATGGTCATGGGGAGTACTTTGAAGAAGATGTTAACAATTTGCGGGAGGTTTTTGCCAGAATCGGTGGTGCCAATTTTCGATTGAATGCCAAGAAGTGTTTGTTCTTCCACAAACAGGTTGAATTCCTGGGGTACGTGGTATCGACTGAGAGCATTCAGACGGACAAGAAGAAACTTCAAGCAAACAGTGAATGGCCAGTACCTCGGGATAAGCACGAGCTGAGAAGTTTTCTAGGACTCGCCACCTATTACAGGCGATTTGCAGAGGAATTTGCCGACATTGCAACACCCTAACATCAACTTACCGTGGAGAAAACATCCTATTGTTGGAATGTTAAATGTGATCAAGCTTTCAGGAGACTAAAAGCATCTCTTTGCTCCAGCCCTATTCTTAGCTATCCACGACCACAAGGCAACCTCATTTTGGACACAGATGCGAGTAATGTTGGTATTAGAGCTGTGCTATCCCAAGTACAACATGGAGAAGAGCGCGTCCTAGAATATTTCAGTCACCATCATATAGGAAACTATAATCAAATCCGTCGACCACTTCCTCAAATCCTTGTACGGAATTGAATTCTTAATAAGAACTGACCATGCAGCACTCAAATGGCTCCTGGAAATGAAACAACCAGAGGGACAGGTCGCGAGATGGCTCGAAAAGCTACACCAGTATCATTTCAATATTAGATATCGAGCTGGAAAACTGCATAATAGAACAGATGCCCTGTCAATGAGACCATGCCAGGAAGAGTGTACCAATTGTAAAAAAGTCGAACAACTTGAAGGAATTGTCTCAATCAGAACGGTTCAGCTAAGAGCAGACGACCAATGGAGTTCCAGACAAGTTAGGAAAGTCAGTTGGACGGCAGTGACATAGGTTCATTGCTGCTACGAAAAGAACAGGGCGAGCCAAGACCAACATGGCAAGAAATGTCGAATAAATACCTGTCACCTAAAGCACTATGGGTTCAGTGGGAATCGCTTGTGGTTGAGGACGGGTTGTTAAAGAGAGCCTGGATGAGCGCCGATGGGAAGGAGATTAAAACGCAGCTAGTCTTCCCCAGAATAAAAGTCACTCACGTACTGGAAGAAGTGCATAATGGGAAGTCAGGCGTTCATTTGGGAGTCAACAAAACGTTGGACAAAATTCAACAACGATTCTACTGGGTCAACTACTGCCAAGACGTTAAATCATGGTGCCGACAGTGTTCCACATGTGCAGCAAGTCAAGGACTACAAACAAGATCCAGAGGGCCTATGAAGCAGTACAACGTGGGACTGCCCTACGAACGGTTGGCCATAGATGTTGCCGGACCTTTTCCTGAAACGACCAGAGGCAATAAGTACATTATAGTTCTTATGGACTACTTCAGCAAGTGGCCTGAAGTGTTTGCTATGCCTAATCAAAAAGCCAGGGTAGTGGCGGATGTACTCGTCGAGAATGTCTTCAGCAGATTTGGCATACCGTTGGAGTTACACCCTGACCAGAGACCTAACTTTGAGTCCAAGCTTTTCCAGAGGCTCTATGAACTATTGGGTTTCAGGAAAACCAGAACGATACCACTGCATCCCGAATCAGATGGTATGGTTGAGAGATTTAATAGGACAATAGAACAACATCTTTTCAAGGTTGTCGATGAACATTAGAAGGATTTGGATCAGCATATACCGCTTTTCCTGATGGCATACAGATCAGCAGTCCACAATTCGACAGGGCAAACACCATCAAAAGTCCTATTTGGTCGAGAACTTCGGCTTCCATGTGATGTAGTATTCGGATCACCAACAGGCCAGAAGAGAGGCGTTGAGGACTACGAATTCGAGAGGGTTCCAGAAAGATGACAAAGTTTGGCTCTTTAACCCACAGAAAGAGAAAGTCGGGAAGAGGAAGTCGCCGAAATTAACACCGATTTGGGAAGGACCCTACAATGTCGTAAGAAGGATCAATGACGTCGTCTCCAGGGTCCAACGCAGCCCTAAAAGCAATTTGAAAGTTGTTCACCTGGATAGATTGAAGTGGTACTAAGGACGTGATAAAGCAGATCGGGACGATCAGCTCTAAGGGGCACATGCCTTATAGAAGTGCATGACGAAGCTGCATTTCCCGGCCTAGAGCACTCCATGGTAAGGGTTGGCGCGCCACCTCGAAACAGCGTAACATCTGGAACACTCGATGCTTGAGTCGATGCGCGGCTAGGAATAGGTTTTCGAGAAGGCCTGCTATCCGTATATAAAGACTGGGAGGAAGTGGCGTTAGTTTTAAGTTTTATGTACGACGCGTTGTAGTAAAAGAATATAAGAGTGTAAGCTTTAATAAAGCAATTTAGTTGTTGGAGTGGTAAAGTGAGAATAAAAAGTGTGTATTGTACAAGTACAAGACTGTGTTTTAACCCACGGGAGAAACGTAACAATATTTTCGACTTTCATCTCAGATTTTCATCTCAGACCTACTGTTCTAACTCCTTGGCCCACCTGAGGTTTTTTTTAAATAAAGTCATGATACAATGTGTACCGTAGGTATATGATCAAAAAGTTACTGCGACATACTTTGGTTCAAACGAAAATAATTTGATCAAATTCTGATTAAGAAAAATTGTCTGGTTCCTTTGCTATTAATGGGCAAAGTTTTTGAAAAAAATCGGATTTATTGAAATATCTAGAGATATACAGGGTGACCGTTTTTCGAGTTTAACCACGAAGATCTCGGTTATTTGTGGAGATAGGAAGAAGGTTAAAGTAGAGTAAAGTTGTGCAATTAGAAATGACTTTAGAAATTTCGAAAATTCCGATTTGTTTCGAAAATATTCGAAAAAAATCGAAATTTTTAAAAACTATTTTTTTTGTCTACTTTTAATTTAAGGAGATTATTAAAAATAATTAATTTCATAGACACTTTTTTTTCACTTTGCTGCAACCCTCATCAACTTATTTTTTTTTAAATATGGTATTTTTTAATGACGGATTCTGAATCTTCTTGCAATTCTACATTCGGTGATATGCTCCAATTAATAATTCTAATAACTTTTAGGTTAGATTTTGTGATTGTTAAAATTTGTTAATGCAATACAAGGGTTATTGCGGTATAAACGCAGTAAATTTTAGCTACTATAGCTTGGCGCTTCAATTTAGGCAACCCTTTATACATGTTTGTCACTCACTTTGATTAGTACATTTGTTCAGGAGAAAGTCTGTCTAGTAGTAAAGCTGGTTTAGATCCTAAAATTGGAAAAAAGTTGCATTGTGTGCTAATTCAAGTTAACTTTAGTTTGTATGAATAAAAGATACTATATGTAAACAAAACAGTAGATTATAATATAAAAAGTAATAGAAACTTTAAATGCGTCATACATATGTTAATAGTCAGTTTACGCTTAATGGAACCAGTAATTGTTGCATATCACCAACTGCAGAATTGCAAAGTGGATTCAGTAAAAAATCGAGGATCGTAATTAAAAGAAATACATTTCATAATGGTTGCATCAAAACGAAACGTCGGATTTTAAATTTGAAATATACCACGTTGATGAGAACAAAAAGTGGCTATAAAGAAGCGTTAATTATTTCTAATTTACAATCTAAACTGTTTTTCTTTGGGTCTTTCAAGCCGTGGTCCAATGGAATTTCTTTCTGACGTTTCTCCTACAGCTGCGGCAGACTTTATCAAAAGCGATGATGCAATGGGCGAAGTGATCTCCCGTGCTTCCCGACGTTGACTGAATCGACTGTGGTGAGTTCCGTGGTATTTATTCTCATGCCGTGTCGCTGCAGCGGTGGGAGTGGGGTGGGGGTAGTGCTGGCGCGGGGTTTCGGCGCACTTGAAGTATGTCGTAGAACTCGCTTCCAGTCTGCATTTAGAAACGTAATTTCCTCCTTCCTGTTGAAATTCTTGTCGTGTTTAAAAATCTCAATGGCCTCTCTCGTTAATCTCGAATAGAAACGCTGCGATCGATAGAAGATATCCACCTCGCTGGCAAGGATGTCATTACCTACCCTGTGTTTGTCCCATGGAAAGAACTCCTTGCCTACCTTATTCCTCGTGTTGACAGTGCGTTTTGTGGTGTCAATATATATCAAGCCACAGCTGCATGGACCTCGGTAAACTCCGGGTGCCGATAGGGGATCTCTGCGGTCTTTGGCCGACCCCAAGCTCTGTTGTATTGTACGAGTGGGTTTGAAGACAGTTTTAAAATTGTACTTTTCCAGTAGCCTGCCAACCTTGTCCGTTACTTTGTGAATGTATAGTAGACTAGTCCATCCGCGTTTTTCTTCGTTTTCTCCCTTTGTTCCTTCTTGGCGCTCTACAATCCTGAGATGGACGGCCCTATCGAACTCGTGCTTGCTGTAACCATTCCAATCAAAGGCTCTTTTCATCTATTTAATTTCCCGTTCCAATTCAGCCGGCTCACAAATTTTCTTGGCTCTCACAGACAGAGTTTCTATTACTCCCCTTTTTTGTCTGGGATGATGATTTGATCCGTTATTGAGGTATCGGTAAGTGTGTGTCGGTTTTCTACAAACGGCGTGCGCAAGGTTCCTATTCGGCCTCCTTGATACCAAAACATCCAAAAACGGTAAGCGTCCTTCCTTTTCTAACTTCGTAGTGAATTGAATTTTTAGGTTGATAGAGTCTGTGGTGTGAGAGGAGGTTATAAAGTTTGTCCTCGCCATGGCTCCATATAAGAAAAGTGTCCTCCACGTATCGGAACCAACACTTTGGCCTCTTATTTGCAGTTGCCAATGCCTTGGCCTCGAAAATTGCTATAAAATAGTTGGCTATTACTGGACTAGGGAGACTGCCCATAGCTACACCATCAGTTTGTTTGAAGAAATCTTCCTTCCATTGAAAATATGTAGTGGTTTGGCAGTATCTTATGAAAATTCCTGGTTAATATATACCATGGTTTCCTTAATGGGTAGTGGAGAAACAGTCAAAATATGCAGTTTTTCGATGAAATGATTGGAGTCTTTTAAAAAGCTGTCAGTATTTCTTATTTCAGGTTCCAGCAGTTTTGTGAGTTTGCGATTTCGTAGGTCGGGCTTTCTATGGTGCTCACGATGGCTCTCAGTGGCACATATTCTATGTTTGTCAGTCTCTATCCGAGACTAATGAGAGTGGACGTTGAGATCTTTAAACACGACAACAATTTCAGCAGGAAGGAGGAAATTGCGTTTCTAAATGCAGACTGGAAGCGAGTTCTAAGACATACTTCAAGTGCGCCGAATCTCCATGCCACTTCTCCTTCACCCCACTCCTTCCACTGCAGCCCGAGGGCGGGGGAATAAGTACCACGGAGCTCACCACAGTCGATTCAGTCAACGTCGGGAAGTACGGGAGATCACTTCGCCCATTGCCTTATCGCCTTTGATAAATTCTGCCGCAGCTGTAAACGTCAGGAAGAATTCCATTGGACCGCGTCTTTAAAGCCCGGAAAATACTTTAGATTGTATTTTGACCGAACGTGAAAGCCTTCATAGTCTTATATTTCTAATTTTTCTAGTTAATACTAGAAAAAATAAAAACGTTTTTTGCATTTCCGAAACCAGTCGGAATTTCGAAAATTTGAAAACGCCATTCCTATAGACTTGTCATTTTTCAACCTTGCCCTAATTGAACCTTGTTCGCACTTCTTCAAATAACCAAGATCCCCATGGTTAAACTCGGAAAACCGTCACCCTGTGCAAATTACTTTGGATTCTTAATGAAGTATACTGTGGGCTTATTACTAAGTAAGGGGTGCTCATTTGAAAACATTATCAAGTTGGCTGTAAAATGTCAAAGGCAAAGGATGCAAGGGCACAAAGACAAAAGTCTATTTAGTTTAATTATGTCATCCTTTTCTGTCAAAAATTCATAGCTTTCTAGACGACCTTTTCCAATGAACGCCCAGCATAGGACACATGTTTTGATGGAGAAACGGCGTCCATCCCCCTTCGTCATTTTATTGAATTCCATCTTAACTTTCTCTAGATATGTAAAAAAACGCAATGTTTTCCAAGACCTGTGACCATCAATAGCAACGAAACCAGAAACTTTTTCTTCGGAAACGGTTTTCTTTTGAATCAAAGAACGTCGCAGTTCCTTTTGATCATGTGCATACGAGACACTAATTTCATTGTCCATGCATTTAAAAGAAAATTTTGTTTCTTTAGTCATGCAAACTTTTAATATTGTTAATGCATTTTTCGTCTT
The DNA here is from genome assembly GCA_951812265.1 of Taphrorychus bicolor. NCBI lineage: Eukaryota > Metazoa > Arthropoda > Insecta > Coleoptera > Curculionidae > Taphrorychus > Taphrorychus bicolor. The sequence goes on from OX638297.1 coordinate 15,917,300, forward strand.
TCCTTTGTATTCGTTCCCCAGTGTACGCCTAAGTAATAAAACTAATAATTGGCTTATATATGCGGTAAACAACCTGTCAATTCGATTCAATTATTTACTCAACTAGACCGTTATGCGGATGGTCAGACTATAAAATAAAGTCAATAAATAAAGTCGATTCGCTGTTTTTATGCGAAAGTTTTATGTTATTTTGGACAATTAGTTTCCGATCATATCAAAATATTTATAGGGAAATCGATGAAGATAATGAAATGTTTAATAGTACGTTAGATCGGGAGGAAGTTCTGTAGTAATTGGTTTTGAAAACGTGGCGAATAATAGGTAATAACAATAATCACTCACGTATGAGTGAGTGAATAACGTTAACTGTGGTATGAGGAATTTAATTAGAGAACAACACAAGTAACTACTAAGTGAAAGGGGCGAGTATTGAGCTGGGTCTACAAGGTTTCACGTGCCTCGTTCCATAGCCGCTTGGAAATTTGGAGCCCCATGGTGAAAGTGATGGGGTATGTAAATATTATTCCGTATCAGTAAAAGCAGGAATAAAATATTTCTGAAATCATAAAACTAATAAAACTAGATTGCATTACGACCCATTTCTCTTAAGGCCCACTTTTACAAGTGGAGTTTAAATTCTAGTTTAAAGATAAACGAAAGATTTTGATAGATAAATAGTACAATTTACTTCAAATCTGGAGTCTAAACTTCAGGTAGGGTTTAAACTTCATTTATAAAAGTGGCACTAATGCAGGACAGGTACTCAAAACGTTACATGAGAATGGCACTGGTGCCATGGTAATGTCACATTTTAAAATTGGTAGGGTTCAACTAAGCTGAGCCTAAGCCACTGTTGAACAACTGTGACTAAATGCTTAGGTTTTTTTGTTTATTCGTAGTCCGATCAATTCGTGAAAGTTAGCACAGAGGGTGAAATCTATTGGCACTGTTAACGTTGTTCGTAAAATTTAAGAGATAACTAGTAAAGCCAATCACTAAAAAAAATTATCCGGTACATCCAGCCATTAGCTAGAGTTAGCCCACAATTAGTGGTTACTGACGTTTAAGACTCAAGGCGTTTAAAAATGCAAATTTGGAGCCTTTGGAAAAATTCAATTTGGAATTAGAGCTAAAATTGGTTAAAAATTATCCACATTGTCTAAAAATGCAAAATTGATGATTTTAGAGAAATTCACATTTAGGAAGATATCAGGCAAATCCAAATTTTGGAAAAATTGAGGTAAAAGTTAGGACCAAAAAGGGTTAAAAATAACTTGAAGAGTCAAACAATGTAAACTTTCAATTTTTGAAAAAATCCAGGTTACAATTAGGGTTAACATTTTAACTGTTACAAATGACGTAATGGCTTAAAAGCTTTTAAAAATTCAAAGTTGAAGTGTTTTGGAAAACCTTAAGTTCTGATTAGTGTCAAAAATGGTTAAAAATATGCAAATTTGGGTCTTGTCTACGAATTCCAGTAAGAATTAAAGACACAGTTTGTTAAAAATGCAAATTTTGATATACTTACAATTCAGGCTGCTGTTTTTGGTAAAATTACATTTTTGGACTGAAATAGGTCAAATTTGTCTCAAAACGCCTCAAAATGCAAACGGTGTTTTACGAAAAAAAAAATTCAAGTTAAAATTAAAGCAAAAATAGGTGAAAAATTATTTAAATTACATAAAAACACAAATCTAGAGTTTTTAGAGAAATTCAGGTTAGGATTATGACCAATGTTTAATAAAAGTGACTATAGTCAATTTTACTCTAATAAAAAATTTTATGATTAAATATGCGACAAACTTTTGAAATGTTCTTACTCTCATCATTGTGAATGGAATGTATCCAAGCAATACCTTGGGTATGTTAAAAGAAGAAGGGTTTATCACTCTAATCCAACTTGAAGAGAGAAACCACGTTACTTTCCAGTGGCCACCAAAAGCTCAATTTAAAAAATAATGCAATTGATGGGTCATCGCTTCTTTTATGCAAACTTTATAAAAAGAAAGGAATTATTTCTGTAGCTATCGGTGAATTCATTATTGGCAACAACTAGAAATGTCTTTCAAACTGATCAATAGCTCTCTGTCAATTCGTCAGTGTCAAAATTATTTTATTTCTTTCAAAATCATGGAAAGCAAAAAGCTTTTGCCGGGGTTTTACATCCCCAAGCCAAAAAAAATATATTAAATTTTGCCAAGCCAAAAGTTATTTCAAAAATCATCCAGAAAATGGTAACTTTACAGCAAATACCGGCGAGCGGGTGTCAGAAGCTTTAGGAGTCTGTGAGTTCGGTCCGGAAAGTAATTAGAGAAAAAAAATCGAATATACAAGCAACGAAAGTCGAAAAGCGCAAAAGAAAGAATCTTAAAACTAGAGATTTGTCCGAAAGTCAAAAGATGGAGATACGTGAGGTAATTTATAACTTATATGCCCACAAAATTCATATAACCTTGGACACGTTGAAAACTGTTTTAAAAGAACGAGGCATTTTGGATATTGGGTTAAATTCATTATCGATAGTTGTGAAAAGTTTGTGGTTTCGATACACAAAAGATTGTAATATAAGGTACCTATGTGAGTTACCGCATGTTGCCAGTTAAAGAATACAATTTTTTAAAAAATATCTTGGAAACAAACATTCACAATTAAAAGATGTTGTTTTTTTGGACGAAACATGGGTTTTTGCAAATGGAAGTAGGACAAAATCATGGCAAGGTGATTCTCCAAAATGTATTAAACGGAAAAAGCACAGCGAGTCTGGCAAAAGATACATTATTTTACATGTGGGCTGTACCAAAGGCTTCGTACCAGCAGCGAGCTTAATTTTCTCATCAACTTCCAAGAATCTGGACTACCATGATAGTATGAACTGTGAGTTGTTTCAAAAATAGATTACAGAGCAACTAATACCAAATTTAGAACAACCATCTTTAATAGGTACGTCATTTTTTAAAACTGATGTGTAAACTAACATGACGCTTTTTTTGTAGTTATGTATAATGGTTCATACCACTCCCGTCTCCTGAATAATCAACCAACCTGGAACAAAAACGAAATTTTTTTACTGGCTTCAAAAAGAAAATTTAAGTTCATCGACGTTCGTGTTGAAGTGTGAGGTCCACGCAATGGCGAAAAGAAACCAGCGGCCAAAATCTCCAATTATCACTGCCAATTTAATGCAATTGAATTAATATGGGCACGTGTAAAAGCTGAATATGAAAAAAGGGTTGGAGATGGACCGAAAAGCGGTGAAGTAGAAACGGTGTGGGAACATGCGCTTGTAACAATGAAGGGTTACAAGCGCTTATAGAAGTACCACCCAACACTCCCTGACCTGAACCGGGTTCTAGAGCCCCTGTAAGTTGCATGCATCGACTGTCCTAGAAGGTCGGGGCCCTCAACTGTGTTTGGCCTCAGCCCCTTCAGCTTGAGATTGTGAGATTTGGTGGCAGTGGCAAGAGTCGGAACACTCCGTAAATTTAAATTTGGTGACCGTCCGGTACACTTCTGCGGAAGTGTATCTTTCAGTTTGGTGACTACAGTTCACTTTCTCTTGTTGGTGGACATTTGGGTTAATTTTTGTTTGCGATTTTTTGTTTGTTTGTTATTTCCACCCTTTGCTTCTCCTCCTCCGTTTGATACTCAACCATTGCCCCACCACCATTACCCCCACTACCATAATTTACTTATATAAATGTTGAAATGCAAGTCGTGGTACAATCAACAAGTCTAGAGTTGTTATGGCTGAAAAGTTTTATGTACAAAAATGTCATTCTCTAAATTTGCTAGCTAAAATAATTATCACTTGTCAAATAGTAAGAAAAATAGTGTGAGTGGAACAACCAACAAAGTTTGAAATATTGTGAATACCGAGTTTTTTTTATCTTAACAGCTCTTTTACAAAATTTTATTTAACTGGAATTAGTGTAAACGATTTTTCACCCAAAACATTAATTGGTGGCAGAAATGGATTATACATGACTCTGAGTGAAGATGAGTGGACACACTTTTGTAAGTATGAAGGTGTAATTGCAAATTATTTCTACTATTCTGGCGTTGATACGTCTACGATTCAATGTGGAAGCATTACTTCAAGTTTTGAGAAAACTAATGACTTTCCAGTTCTAAAAATTAACAAGCCAGATTCTAATTATGTATATCTTGGTCAAGAATCCATTAATAGTTTGTGGAAACTGACAGATTGGATAGCATATAGAATTTCTAGTATAAAAGAACAAAGCTTTGAAAATTACTTTAATATCTGCAAAACAACAACTGTAAATCAAATTGGCGACTTGCTCACCAATGTTTATAATGAAAACGCTGTTTTCGACCTTTTAAACGACTGATAAACCATCATTTCGCAAGCTCCAATTGTCTCCATCCACCGACTAGTTTCGCCGTTTACGGCTCATCAATGAGGCTTTGACGCAAGCAGAGCTCTCGAAATTTGGAATACTCAAGACACGTTTCATGGCAGTACCGAGAGAAGGTTCCCAGTGGCGCCATCCGTGTTCGTTTGTTGAACTAACGAGATTACACCCGTCGAATTTCAACGTCAATGCCCGGTCTAAGGAAAGAATGGTGCAGATTACTGTAAAATACAGAAATCGATTTTTAGCCGTCGGTACTATGAAAAGGCTGTTTTCGACCTTTTAAACGACTGATAAACCATCATTCCGTAAGCTCTAATTGTGTCCATCCACAGACTAGTTTCGCCCTTTACGGCTCATCAGTGAGGCTTTGACGCAACCACAGCTCTCGAAATTTGGAATACTCAAGACACGTTTCATGGCAGTACCGAGAGAAGGTTCCCAGTGGCGCCATCCGCGTCCGTTTGTTGAACTAACGAGATTACACCCGTCCAGTTTCAACGTCAATGCCCGGTCTAAGGAAAGAATGATGCAGATTACCCCATACAACAATAGAAACCCCTACAACAAAGTAAAGCCCTGCCCACAGCAAAGGGTGGAAATAACGAACAAACAAAAATCGCAAACAAAAATTAACCCAAATGTCCACCAACAAGAGGAAGTGAACTGTAGTGTCGCCAAACTGAAAGATACACTTCTGCAGAAGTGTACCGGACGGTCACCAAATTTAAATTTACGGGGTGTTCCGACTCTTGCCACTGCCACCAAATCTCACAATCTCAAGCTGAGGGGGCTGAGGCCAAACACAATAGAGGGCCCCGACCTTCTGGGACAGTCGATGCATGCCACTTACAGGGGCTCTAGAACCCAAACTTCAGATAGAATTAACCTAAAAAAAAAGAGAATGACAAACCGTAAATAAACCCAAAATTATTAACTGCAAGATGAAAATGATCTGATAAGACAAATAGCAAAAAGATCCAGACAGTAAAGATATTGAGTGTAATGAGGCGAAAGAGCAATTAAAAAGGTAACTTGATTCATAAAACTTCAATGGCAAAACCAAACTGTTACACGCTAGACCTAATAAATCAAGAACAGTGGCTACACTCGGTGGCTCATATAGAAGAACTTATTGGAAAGTGGTGGGATAGAGAACAGGTTTTGGATGTCGTTGCGGAGCCCCTAGTTATCAATCTAGATGAAAGTGATGATGATTTATCTGATGAGGATGAAAATGATCAAGAATAACTTCAGAGCCAAAAGTGGTCGCTCATTAAAGGATTTTTTTGACCACATCGGAGCTGCATTCACTGCAGATGTAGGCTTATCATAAATATTACAATTTACAACTCGTATCTGTTGTCGCCACCATATGTTCAGGGAGTCTTCAATTCCGTGGTATCTCAGTTATTGTGGACAACGTTTCCAATATTTTTTCAAGTGAGTGACTTATTTAAGTTGTTTGAATATTACCTACGTTAACAGTTTGTCTTCCAGTGAATTTTGTTAAAATCAATTTCATATTCAAAAAAAAAAAAAAATATTTGTTACCTTTTAATTCATTTCACAAAAAAAAACTATTCTTGATTTGTCCCTTTTTTTTGGAAACGAGGAACATTCTCTTAATTTCGAATCACATATCAATTATGACCTAACCTTGGAGCGGAAATTAGCACCTATATACACATCTATGAATCAGCTGTATGTTGGCCGCCATACTGCACTTTGGACATCACTAGAGGTTCACGAGACCACGAGAAAAGTCTCGGTCTCGGTCTCGCACGAGACCGAGACCGAGATCGAGACCGAGACTAATATCGACGTCGAGACCGAGACCGAGACTGTCTTGGTCTCGATCTCGGTCTCGATCTGCGAAACCGAGACCGAGACCGATACTGCCAATCGAGACTCTCGAGAGTCTCGGTCTCGAAGATCATTTGTTTGCAAGGTATTAAGGAAGTGGTTAAAATTTCAGATTCGGATGTCCATTCTAAAGGAAACTACCGTCTATAAAAATTTGATAAAAACCGATTGACTGGGTATTTATTCTGATCAGACTTGCACCAAACTTGGCACAAATAATGCTACTAAACCGGAGCATATGATTTAAAAATTTCAGATTCGGATGTCCATTCTAAAGGACAAAAGGACACTACCCTCTAGAAAAATTTGATAAAAACCGATTGACTGGGTATTTATTCTGATCAGATGTACCCCAAACTTGGCACAAATAATGCTCCTGAACAGGAGCATACACTGCTAAAATTTCAGATTCGGATGTCCATTCTAAAGGACTCTACCCTCTAGAAAAATTTGATAAAAACCGATTGACAGGGTATTTATTCTGATCAGATTTACATTAAACTTGGCACAAATAACGCTCCTGACCCGGAGCATACACCACTAAAATTTTAGATTCGAATGTCCATTCTAAAGGACACTACCCTCTAGAAAAATTTGATAAAAAGCTACTGAGTGGGTATTTATTCTGATCAGGTTTACATCAAACTTGGCACAAATAATGCTTCTGACCGAGGGCACATACTGTTAAAATTTCAGATTCAGATGTCCATTCTAAAGGACAAAAGGACACTACTTCAATCAAACCAGAAAATTTCGCTTGAAAGCCGGACCCGAGAATATACAGGGTCTCCCATTTGTAGCACTTCTAAATGGGATCCTGCCTTACTTTTAAAGGTAAAGGATTGAGGTTTTCGCGGCAGCGTGCTACTTTATAGTGAAATTAAAGATGGCGCCAGCAGAATTTCCAATAACCAGTTGGATTTTGGAGTTTTTACATTTTGGAAACTTGTTTGTCTTTTTAGTTTCATGAAAAGTAAGAATGCTTTCCAGTAGTTTTTGTGAAGTAGCATCCAGTGGCGCACTTAAGTTTCATCTCCATATAGTAGTTTAGTCACTATTTTAAACATAAAAATAAAAAAACATTTGAAAAATCTTTTTGGTTTTTTTAAAAGGTCTTGTTGAGGCGATTCTAAATATGCAATACAATAAACAAACAAACCAACGAATTTATTCATGCCTACTTTAAGTTCACACATGTCAAATAAAAGAACAATGGAGATACTACCTTTTCTTTTCGAGACCGAGACCGAGACTCGAGTTGCTACTACGAGACCAAGACCAAGATTATGCGAGTCTCGATCTCGATGCACAAGACCGAGACCGAGACTTGATTATAAAATCGAGACCGAGACCGAGAGTATGTAAGTCTCGGTCTCGGTCTCGGTCTCGTGAAGCTCTAGACATCACTGTTTTCTCCACTATAACTTCCGCTTAAATACTTCAGGTTGGAATTGGAACCAAAATTTCTAAATGTAAATTATCCAAAAATGCAAATATAGAATTCTTGGAGAAATGCAAATTAGGTTTGTTAGGATTTCTTCCAGAACTGCAAATTTGGAGCTTTTCAAAAAATTCAGTTGAGAATAAAGGCCAAAATCGGTAAAATATTTCCTACTCAAAGCATCTTAAAATGCAAATTTGGAGCTTTTGGAAAAATTAAGGTTAGAGTAGAGAGAAATCATTTAAAAATGACCCACAGTAATTTAAATGTGACCATTAACTTAACATGCATCCCACAAAACGCATTCGGACACCCGAGCACCGCAGCAGTTTCGTCATATTCAAAAAACGTAAATTGATCTTTTTCTTTCCCAAAACCACCGTATAAATAGGTAGAATTTCCTGAGCTTATAAGGTGTGAACAAAGGCCTGGATAACTTCAACACATTTATTTTTAACTTGAAATAAAAACAAGGTTTACCTAAACTAAAACTGTTTCTTCTAACGCCACTAAGGGTGACTCTTACAACTATCAGTAAAACTTCAGGTTGAAGATAAAACACCAGTAATGACGTAGACTACATTGTTACCAACAATGTAATCTACATCATTACTGGTGTTTTATCTTCAAACTGAAGTTTTACTGATAGTTGTAACAGTCACCCTTAGACACTTCTTCCCCCTGGATAGGACTGAATCTGAATCGAGAGGAGTGGCTTGGTGAAACAAGAACTTCAAGCGCCTCCAATAGCTAGCTCTTCTTCTGCCAGTCCAACATCGGGCCACTGGTACGCCGTCATTGCGATGTGTGCTTCCTGCTTATCCAACACAGGCTTCTGGAACGGCCTCATTCTTCATGCGTTCTTCAGAAAGTTCACATCGTCCTCTCTATGTTGAGCTCTGGAGAGCAACAACTCTGTGTAACTTCTGGGCTTCAGGTAGGCTGCCCTTCCCATATGGTGTTGGTTGCAAGAGTGCAATTGTTGGTGGAATTCGATTTTGGCTTAGTACGTACGAGCAGGAAAATACTGTATTTTCTTTGTAAAATACTCGACTCGAATATCTTCTACCTTTCTCTCCTGCTTGATTATCATTTCTTTCGAAAAGTAAGAATAAATGCTACCTAATAGAATATACTAACATGGTATTAAACTTCCTGCGTAAGAGAATCTTGACAGGTCATTCAATGAGCGGTAATATGTTGGATCAGGTTTTACGTTTTTTAACATAATTTTGGTTTTGCCATTGCTACTAGTCCTCGCTATGCGAATACCATTATCCTTTAGGAAAAATTGAAATTGTTTCGAGTTAAAGGTTGCTCCATTATCTGGGACACTCATCTCTGTCAATCCGTGCGTGGCAAATAGCTCTCGCAGAACCTCCATATTAACGAATGTCCCATAATTGTTGGCAAAAAATTAATAATAAAATATTTTTAAGAGAACAAACATTTAAGAAGCAAACAATTTTTTACAAAAAAGGTATTCTTGAAAGAACGTAATTTGTTTATTTTATTATATGAAGCTGTCCGTAATTCTCTATTAGACGCAATTTTGTTCGAACACCTATCTTACGGTTCTGGACAACCTCAATGTCAATTTCCCTGATTCTCCTGATAATTCTGCGGCGCAATTGGTTTCCATTTTCGCCTGTCCATCCTGCGTCATACACCTCCGACTCAATAGTGCCCAAAAATCTTCAATGGGTCGTGCTTGTGATAAGTATAGTAGGTTATCATTTTGTTGTCATGTTGTGTAAGCCAATTTTGGGTTTGTCTTGCATTATGGCAAGAAACCAAGTCTGGCCAAAAAATGATGTTCCTCAATGAAATCAACAAGTTTAGTAAAGCAGTTGTCAACATAACGCCTCCTGTCCAATGCTTCTCCCAGTACATTACAAACATAAGGCTTCGCTATACCTCTGGAAGAATTGGCACACCAAACTAGAATCTTGTCAGCAAATTTTGCTTTTACTATGAACCGTACATTGTCTGGACCTTGCTCTATGTTATCTGATTAAAACCCGTCTTTGCCTTTCAGTTCTGAATTCCCCAGATTTAAGTATTTTTTATCATCTATGGTGATCGACTTGTCGTATGCAAAATGTATAAGATGAAGGTTACAGCAGCATCGTGGTATTCGGGCTAGCTGGTTAGGGGTATATTTCGGGAATTTTTGTCGTTTGCTTTATTTTTTATCATTTCTGGATAAAATTATAGAAATTCTAGTTCTAGAAGTCTGACAATCCCTGGCTAGCTTTTTAGTTGATACACCAACACTATTTGTAGCTCTTCTTACTACTCTGCTGGGCTGCGAAACGTCTTGGTCTTCCAGTTTCTGGAAGGTTCATACAAGGGATTCCCTGTTCGCATTCCGCTATATTTCGATATACGCTCCTAACTGAAATATCTGAGTTATCGAAAATTCGCACTATATGAGCTTTGGGCATTTGCCCTACTAGATTATAAATGCTTTTCCTAATTTCTAACTTGTAGGCCATTTCTTGCAAACTGACTTTAGCTATTTATAAGTCAAATTGAAATCTAGGAAACGGTCAACTTTTTTTTCCAAAGCTGCCTGGATTAGTGAAATAATTATCTCAAACAAACATTTTAAAACTTTTTCCAAATCTTATGGGTCATACGTTATACACTGTAAATGTTGAGGCAAACTGCCTCACCTCGAGCCACCGCTCTCAAACTTTCGGTCCAAAATAGGATTCGTGTCCACTTCCACGGAAAGCTGCTGAAATTTGCAATTTTTCGCTCTCCTGACATTCTACACAACTGTTGTCAATCTCTTCTATTTACTTATCCAAGTTTGGCCACCACACATAAGGTTAAACTAGAATTTGTTTGACCTGTCTCATCCCTACCCTACAAAATTTTGTTAGCAACTTCTTTCTTGTTGGTTATGCTCTCAGCAACGTAACTTTCTGCTATGGTTCTTTTCTCCATGTTTCCATCCAGTTTCCATCCTCCATGCCTTTTTAATGCTAAGACTTCTACTCCTGTGTTTGCCAATATTATGGCTGACGTTCATCGAAATGAATCACCAGAATATGTTTCTGGAGTTAACAAGTTTAGGAAAGGAGCTACTTTTCCTGGAACGGCTGCCAATGAGTTCTTCCCAAAAGGTTATTTATAGGACTTTCCTCCTTGGTACCTCATAAAGAAGCGATGACTGGAATTGTTAATTTCAGTTCTAATGGCGATATACTTCTTAAAAAACCGCAAATTACAGGCTGTTAAATTGCTACATTCTGTTACCGTAAATGTACGCGACATCTCATTTTTTTAAGTTTTGATTCTTTATGACCGCCATGTTATTTATTATTGTCACATTGGTTGTTTTCATGACCAAAAGCTCAATGGATCGACATACTACTACCTTCATCAGTAGGTATGAGTTATCATCAGCTTTTTCAAAAAACTCATACAATTCTTCCCTTGTACAAACACTGGAATTTTTCGTCGCATATATTTGGCTCATTTTTCTTTTTCAAAAAGGCATGGAGTTTGGGGTATTTACTGATATCCACTCATTCATACACTGAAAGGGTTGATTGCGGCATAGAATACTCACACCACAAACTGGATGGAGACTTCAGGACTGCGGACTTTTAATTAATAATAGCTAATAGAATATTTTCGCTCAGCTTTTCCTTGCTTTTGGAAAGACACGAATCTTTAAAAAGACTTGCATGCCTGTTTGTACCGCTTCTTCGACTTCTCAGGTAGTAGAAATAAACAAGCGTTACTTACTGCTGCTTCAACATCCATTTCACTCAAACTTGTAACGGAATCTTGAGAAATGCGCGAATTTCAGGCGGAAAATTGCAAGTTTTCAAATTTGTGCATTTTCTGGAAGTGTCAGGAATGTCAGTATTTTACTGTTAGAAACATCATAACCCAGAAAACCAACAATTAATACCAAAGTCAAGGGACCTCAAAAATATATTCCAGGAATAATTCTTGTAAAAAATAAAATCCCAAGTAATTAACATGTAATTCAAAAAAATTGCAAAGGGGTAGAAAAAATGTTAGACCAGTTTCGAACTTTATGGCCAGCCGTCCCTCCGCTCGGACGCAATATCGTCTTCGGCTGGTAAGTGACACTTACATCACAGAATATATAAATAACTATTTTATTGACTTTCCGAGTTTGTTTTTATACGAGAAAAATATAGCAACGTTACGGTCCAACAACAGGTTGAAACAAAAAAAAAAATGGGACTGATTTTAAATATTCACTACTCCGGCTGAAGGTATAGGGTGCTCATAATTCTTTCAAGCTTGGAAAGGTTCCGAGAGGGTAAATTTTTCGGATAATTTGCTCGACTAGCGGATACCAATCGGCCCTTTGTGTATTTCGTTATTTTTCGTTCGGCAGGAGGGTTATATCTCTTAGTCTTACCCCAATTATCTCTTGTCCCCAAGGTATGGACACCGACGCAACAAGGATCTACTTTTATTTTGATATAGGGCCTCGAATAGATCTCAAGAGGACGGAACGTATAGGCCACTTGTTTTCTTTTGCTCAAATAAATTGCAGGGTTTTATTGCTTGTTCCACGTCGCTTAAGGAAAGGTAAGAACCAATGCCAGAGGTGTATTTTTCGTCAATCAACCATCATGTCTAATCTAAATTGTATAAAAGTACATTGGACATGAGTGGGAGGACATTCAACTTTGATCTATTTTCTACATCGACCGTTCGATTCTTTTTTGCATCTTTTATGACAATGTGTGACGCAAAACTCTGGGACTATTGACTTTTTATTTAAAATCTCCGAAAAAAGGGAGGGCGCTGTATTTACATAGATCTTGACGCTTCGATTACGTAAAATTTGAAACTTGGTAGAAAAACGGTTATATAAAATGCAAGAAAAAAACAGAAGGAAAATAACAATTTATTATTTCTCGATTAACCTTAACCTAAGCCCCAACTGTAATCTAATGCATGGAGTACTGATGAAATTAATGCTAATGGAAATTACTCAACTGGGGACTATTTCCACTAATAGATTTCTTCATTACGATTATCGAACTATTGACAAAACAATTTCGCCACTTCAGTAATTTAATTTAATAACATTTCCCTTCATGTTGGAGTTATTCGACTGAAAATGTATTGGATTTTCATCAGCGGAAAAATTATATCACTTTTAGAAAAGTTGGAAACGTCACTGGAGTTTACGTAACAAGGTTTAACCAGGTTTTCAGGGAAGTTTCACAAAGTTAATTTTCAAAAAAAAAACTCAAATATGAGCAACAACGCCATTTGTCTCCCCAAAAATATATTTTTAACTCGCCACTACCTACTTCTCAATACTCCATACTTTCCCCATACTCTTTTTTAGCCTATAATATCATAGATAACAAATAAACATAGATAGACAGCTAAGGCACTTCTAACATGCTCCATGCGACATCTAGCATACCTATTGGCTAAGTTGGAGGCCGCCGGGGGCGCTGTCATCGCTAAGGCTTTGTATCGCGCCTGTTCGTCGGTAGGCAGTACAATATCAACGGAACGAGACCGCAGCGCCACGTTGGGGCCTACCGGTACCTCGAGGCTGACCCCGGAATGTTGCAGTTCTTCGGTCTTTTTTTCGGGTACTTTGGAGAAACAGGAGTCCACAGAAGCCGCTCTGTCGCGCTTTAAATCTGGCACCTGTAAGTAATGAAGAGGTGCGAAAATTTTAATTAAAATTGATTAAAATTTTAATTACAATTTTTTCATAGAAACAAAGAATGATAATAAATGAAAAAAAATTCAATTTAATGCACAATTAATATTGCACACAACAGAATAAAAGGTACCTATAGGTATTTTCATGATAAAAGGAAGTAAAATATAAATAAATTCAACAATATTTAGAGGTACTAAGATGAAAATTCCTGTCACAGAGGTTAAAATCTTGTTACTAAAAATTCTTACGTAAGTTGGATTTGCTCATTTTGCTAATATAAACCAAGTTCCAAAATGACGTATATTTTTAAAGAGTTAGTAACCATTCAAATCAGTGTTAGTTTAGCAGTTGACATGGATTTTATTTGTAAAAAGAGCAAATCCACAATAACCTTGTTGGTCCTATAACAAAAAAAAAAATAAATAAAAAATGTGACACAAAAATAAGTAAAATAAATTTTTTTCTTCGTTTGGAAAAACTGCAGCTTTTTAAGTAAATAATGTTGAAAAAAGTCAAATTATTTTAGATTTTGCTTTTTTTGGGAAAACATTTTCCCAAAAAAAGCAAAACACATATTTTATTAAAAAGAAATAAAACAAAAATCCCTAATCATTCAAGCCATTATAGAGAAAGCTCAATTCTGACAACAGAACTCGCTTTCTGTGAGGTTCGTTGGGTAGTTAGAGCACAAAAATACATTTTGTAAGAATTTGCTCTTTTAGGGATTTTACACACGTTTTATTAAAATTCAGTATTGGATCTAAAATACGCTGGTAGATGTCGCCTGCTTCTACTCTGTACAACCTCTCACCGGTATTCCGTACATTTTCGGCTTTAAGCCGCTAACTCACGGTCTCCAATTTGTCGACCAGCCAAAGCTGTACTGATGAGGGGTAGACCCCGAAACTAGTATGCAGATGGGTTGATCGACAAATTGGTGACCACCTACTCTTTCCACGTCGTTCTTGTTCCGATAACCAGCGAGGTACAAAGCAATATGGGCTGCTTCTCGAACTGAGAGCCATCTGCCATGCAGTATTGGATCTAAAATACGCTGGTGGATGTCGCCTGCTTCTGCTCTGTACAACATCTCACCGGTACTCTGTACGTTTCCGGCTTTAATTAACCAAATCACGGTCTCCAATTTGTAAATCAGCCAAAGCTGTACTGATGAGGGGTAGACCCCGAAACTAGTGTGCAGATGGGTTGATCGACAAATTGGTGACCATCTACACTCTTTTCATTTCGTTTTGGTTCCGATAACCAGCGAGGTATCGGAACCAGAACTGTTCTGGTTCCGATAGCCAGCCAATATGGGCTGCTTCTCGAATTGAGAGCCATCTGCCATGCAGTATTGGATCTAAAATACCTTGGTGGATGTCGCCTGCTTCTGCTCTGTGCAACATCTCACCGGCACTTTGTACGTTTCCGGCTGTAAGTAGCCAAATCACGGTCCCCAATTTGTCGACCAGCCAAAGCGGTACTGATGAGAGGTAGACCCCGAAACTAGTATGCAGATTGGTTGATCGACAAATTGGTGACCACCTACTCTTTACGCTTCGTTCTGCTTCCGATAACCAGCGAGGTACAGAGCAATATGGGCTGCTTTTCGAACTGAGAGCCACATGCCATGCAGTATTGAATCTAAAATGCGCTGGTGGATATCGCCTGCTTCTGCTCTGTACGACATCTCACAAAAAATATATATTTTGCAAAAAAATGTATTTTTGGAGAGTTTACGCCCACGTCTTGTAAAAGAATTAAACAAAACTTTCTTCAAAACAGCCGAAAATGAGGTAAGATATGGCCTGCGTATTTTCAATAATAAAAAGGTGTTTTAAAGCCAAAATATAAAATTGTCGCTTTCTATAAAAGTTGTCTTTTTTTAAGTGGGTGTAGTATTGCTATCTCCGAAACGGTGTAATTACGAAGACGGGTAAATTCGCAAAAAGTTGATGTTTAGAGAACCTGTTTAGAAAATCTTTACAATGTCGAATCTCGTCGATCTCCTCACACGAAGCTAATCGAGATGTCATATGGGAGGGGTTATAGAGTGTAGTAAAACTCTTCAATTTAAACTTTTGTGTGTCACCATTGGTCTTTAAAATAGAAGATATTTAAAATTTTCGCAATATTCTCATTTTTCTAAATATTTCAATAACTACTTAAAATGTGGCAACACTGTAAACGTTCTAAAAAGTCTCCACAAAAGGCAACTTTTTACTAATTTAACCCGACCTTGTAACTACAGCCGGCTTGGAGATAGCAATACTGCACGACCTTAAAAAAGACACCCCATATATTCGGAACACAAAAATATATATTTTACAAGAAACCTAAAAAAAAATAAACACAAAAAGAAAAAGAAAAAAATTTCACAAATCACAGTAGAGTAGGGTAAATTCTGAAAAAAAAAACGGCATTCTGGGATCAAGGCAGTTCAAAATAAGGTACGACTTGGGTAATTTATCATAAAAAATTTAAAAAAAAATCTGAAAAAGGAACCGGCTTTCTGCGTTCAAAGCAGCTGAAAATGAGGTGAGACTTGGCCATTTTATTATCAAAAACAAAAAGGTTTTTTTGGAACCAAAACATAAGAAAAATCAACACTTTGGTAAAAAATTAAACAAAATATCTTACTTATTCAAGTCACAATAGGGCAGGCTCAATTCTGATTACAAAACCGGCTTTCTGGGTTAGGGTAGCTGAAGATGAGGTGAGACTTGGCCATTTTATCATCAAAAACAAAAATGTTTTTTGGAGCCAAAAGATAGGAAAAGTCAATTTGTTCAATTTATTTGCATAATCTTCAGTTTTCTAGCTTATACTCGGAGCATAAAAGAATATGTTGTTGGTGAAGTTAGCGGGATTAGGACAAATAATGCACCTCTTCTTTATTTGATCATAATAATCATTATTTATTCGCTTAAAAATTATTCGCAAATTTTGTATCTTGGGCAGCGGATGTGTGTTTTGTCGAGTCTAAGATACCAGGGTCACCGAACAAACGAATGGAGTTTGCTACCGTAACTATCTTAAATCGTACTTTAACTGACTACCCTCTCTAAGTGAGAATAGCCCTGATGAAGACTAAATGAATAGTCGAAACGTCGGCCATTTTCAAATAAAGAAGAGGTGCATTATTTGTCCTAATCCCGCTAACTTCACCAACAACTTAAAACTTAAGGACGCTAATTACAACAATAAAAGAATACATTTGGACAGAAATTGCTCTTTTAGCGAGTGATCGCTCACATTTTGGTAAAAAATAAAACAAAATGTCTTAATTATTCAAGTCACAATAGGGCAGGCTCAATTCTGATTGCAGAACCGGCTTTCTGGATTAGGGTAGCTGAAGATGAAGTGAGACTTGGCCATTTTATCCTCAAAAACATAAATGTTTTTGGAACCAAAAGATAGGACAAGTCAATTTGTTCAATTTATTTGCATATCTTTCAGTTTTCTAGCTTATCGTCGGAGCACAAAAAGCATATTTAAAAAGAAATTGTTCTTTTATACGAAGTTTTCTCGCGCATTTCATTAAAAAATAAAACAAAAATATCCTAATTATTGAAGTCACAATCGAGGAAGGTCAATTCTGATAACTGAACCGGATTTTTTAGTTAAAGGCAGCTGAAAATGAGGTAATCCTTGGCCACTTTATCATAAAAAACAAAAATATTTTTTGAAACCAAAAGATAGGAAAAATCAGTTTCTTCAATTTATTTGAAAAACCTTCAGTTTTCTAGTTAATAATTGGAGCAAAAAACAATAAATTTTGAAAGAAATTGCCCTTCTAGAAAGTTTACTCGCACATTCGGTAAAAAAATAATCTTAATTATTCAAGTCGCAATAGGGCGGGGTCAATTCTGATAGCAGAACCAGCTTTCTGGGTTCAAGGCTGCTGAATATGATGGTGAGACTTGGTCATTTTACCATCAAAAACAAAACGGTTTCTTGGTGCCAAAAGTTAAGAAACACCAATATCTTTAATTTATTTGCAGAAACTGTAATTTTCAAAAAATATATTTTGAAAGGAACTGTCCTTTTAGTGAACTAACGCGCAAATTTTTTTTAAATGAAACAAACATTTCCTAATTATAGCAGAACCGGCTTTTTGAGTGAAGCCAGCTGAAAATCACGTGCGACTTGGGTGGTTTATCACAAAAAATAAAAGGTTTTTTTTCGTCAGTTAGAAAAAATAGCTATTTATGTAACCAGTTACGAAAACTCCGATTTTGTGTAACGAATGAATGCTTGCGGGACGAACGCAGCGAGTTCCCGCAATTTGAATGAGATACACAAAAAAGGCTTTTCGTCACGTGTTTCATACAAGATTTTTTCCAATTTTGACTACAAATACCTACTTAGAGAGAGACTTATTATTATTAAACTTCAATATTTACTTTTAAACCACTTTGTATCTACATAATACCGTAAAACTAGAGCAA
Source organism: Taphrorychus bicolor (assembly GCA_951812265.1). Lineage (NCBI taxonomy): Eukaryota > Metazoa > Arthropoda > Insecta > Coleoptera > Curculionidae > Taphrorychus > Taphrorychus bicolor. The sequence continues at coordinate 15,935,126 of OX638297.1, forward strand.
CGGTGTGCAACAACCGAAACCTGCAACTGGTGATGAAACGAACTTTTCATCACCAGTTACGAAAGATTTTACTTTTCGTAACTAGTTGCAAAAAGTAGGACGTTACGTCACTGTCATCAGTATTGAAAAGTGCCACTTTATATGTGAAAATTAGAAAAAATTATTTGTTTTCGTTTTATTTGCAAAAATTGCAGTTTTGTGGAGGAAAAAAAATTGCACTCTCCACATTCCCCCACATTGCTCCTGTATTTGATTTATGCTTAGAACGTGTAAAGCTTATTCTTTTACTACTTAGCCTTGTCTGATGGATTATTTGCATTACCCAAACTTCTAAGTTAAACTGAAAACGTCGTTTAGGAATATTTTAAAATTGCAAGAGAACTTTGGGTATGGGAAACTGAATTAAAAACTATTCTCCTCTTGGCAAATATCTCGATTCGAATAAACTAAATGTGAGATATACGGGTATTATGCAGGAATAAATCTTTAAGACCCCTAGCCCTGCCTAATGCCCTATACGAAAATTCCATATCTTGGTCGGGCCTGCGATGGGCAATTTATAATTCGAGATTTATACTTATAGAGGCCAAACAATTCTCTTCCAAGAATTGTGTAGTCGCTGCTCATTGGTCCGTAAACAAGATTTAGCTGCCCTTTATAAATTCTTGCAACTGTCAGGCCGTGTGGGGGAGGATCCCACGCAGGAATTCTTAATGGGGTCAGGAATAGGTGTTATACAACGACAAGAATTCACGATTGAAATAACGTTTAGGTCTTTTGTAATTTTCTTACCTCAATAAAACCGTAGTATTAATTAAAAATTTGTCGCAAGGAAAAGGCCCGGAGTTATATTGGAAATTGCATTATTTAAGCCCCAAGTCGGTAAAAACTTAATGCGGACCATCAAGTTTTGTTAATTAAGTCTTTCCGAAGTCAAATTCCGGGACCTTTCCGGGGGTAATAAACGAAACGAGAATTTTTCCAGATTATAATGAGGCCATTTTTATCGCTAGAATTAACCCGGCTAAGAGGATTAAAAATTTATACAAATACGCTGAACTAATTTTTTTTCCGGGAAATTAATACCATATTTTACCCACAAGTAAATTTAAGCATTAAAAAAGTCGGCCAAAGCTTGGCGTATTAGACGGAAACAGCGTATGGCTTAGGTCGATTAGTCCTCATCTGGGATAGAGTGCGTTATTATAACGCCAGAGAACTGCCAGTTATGTGCCAAACCTTAATCAATCTGGATATTACCAAGCAACCATTACATTTCTAATAATATTCTAGTTAATATAAATGTCATCTGTATATAGGTATAAAAAGTATAAGTCATAAGAGATTTATTAGGCCCAATTACTACTTGTCTGAAATTCATATCAAGAGTTAATTTGAATAATTTGTATGAAGTAACTTTTAGGGCAATGCAAAGCATATGAAAAATGGAAAAATTCAACCAAGGTTAGTTTGAGCTAACCTCAAAATGAACAACCAAAACTTAGTGTGAAAGTACATTCCTTTAGGGTAATGTTATATGTCAATGTCAAGCGTTAAAAGCACATTCTTAGGGTAATGTCAATTTCAAACGTGAAGTGAGTCACTGCTGAAACTTATTATATGAATTACGAAAAGTAGACGTAAGCATATTTTTTTGTTTTAATTTTGACATATAAAGTTACACCAATAACAGTGACGTAACGTTCCACTTTACGTAACTAGTTATTAGTTTCCATGGAAACAAAAACGGGGTTTTGGTTATTGCACACCGTTGCCCCAGTTTTACGGTATTAAGTCTATACAAGGTGATTTAAGTGTTAATGTTCGTATTCAGTAACTAATAATTTACTATTGGTAGTAAGAATTAGAAAAATCAACGAGCTATTATACGTTACATTTGGAGAGACTCTCTTGTTTACCAGTTTTGGCCCCTTTTTTTACCATTGGGTCACAAAAAATACGGCATCTAGCTGAACGATAGATATAGAATCTAGCAACTAGATGAAGTTTTATAACGAACACCCTGTATATGTAGGAGCTAAAAACAGTGAGAATACGGAAAGTTTCAATTGCGTTCATGTTTTGATTGGTGGAATGAATTTTTATAGATTGTCGGCTATACTACCTTGAATGGCTCAAATTGTCAAATGACGTCATTCTGAAATTTTCAATTTATGTGCTATGGTGCTACAATTCAAAGGTTCCTTGAAAATTACGGAAAAAACAGAACCAATTTTAGTGAAATGTCTTCATTTGTATGCTGTGTCCAAATCGCATAGGTCATTGGAATAGTTTATTGTGCAAGTGGTGTCGAAAATTGCACTTTTCAGACAAGTCCGACGGTTTGGACACGAGCCGTAGGCGAGTTTGAAGCGATACAACATCACAAAAGTGTGATTTTCGTACGTGTTGCACACTATACTTTTTCTACGACTGCGATTTTGCTTCATAAATGATCATTCGTATTATAAAATATATGCAAGGTGTGTGCAAAGCAATCAGACGAGTGTGCAAAGTAGACTTTGCACACGCTTCTGTATGAGAGCGTGCGCAATGTGCACTTTGCGCACGCTGTTTGTAATATACGATTCGGCAGTCGTAGGAAAAAATCTTGTATGAAACACGTGACGAAAAGCTTTTGTGCCACTCATTCAAATTGTGGGAACTCGATGCGTTCGTCCCGCAAACGTTTATTTGTTTCATAAAATCGGACTTTTCGCAACAAATTACATAAATAGCTATTATGTTAGGCACTACATATACTCTGGATGAGGTTTATTAGAAAACCTCATTTAGAAGCCTACGAGTTTTTGACAGAACATTATATAATCAAAGAAAACTAACTTTGTTTCCGTCATACCAATGACTTAGGAGATATGGACACAGACAACAATGCCGATATTTCCCTAAAAATGGTCCAGTTTTTTAGCCGGAAGTCATTTTTAAGGTACCCATGATGCAATTTCATCGTCAGTGCACATCAATTGGCGAATCACAACTTCAGATGAATTGACGTCAATTCAAGCGGATATCGCCGCCATCCCCCATTTTTAATGTGACTGCTAAAAAAGGGGACTAAAACTGTAGAACAGGAGGATCTTTCCACACTATTTACGAAATTAGTGTATTTCAAATAGCACCTTCTAATAGCACAATTATAGTAGGACATCCCCTTTGAGTCCAGAAGTCATCGTTTTCATACACGGACGTCCCTGATTTGGACCTTCCACTAAACTTGCGTTAGACATCTATATTTGATAATGAATCAGAATAGGAAAAAAACATAGACAATGAGAAACTAGCAAGAGCCCCATTTGTATCCTAGTTTGACGGTAATATTGTTTCCTTTGAACAGCTTTATTACGAAATGCACTTTAGTTGATTGATTGGGAATGCACTCCATTTCCTAATCAAACATTTGTTCTTTACCATTTTTCAATTTCATGGAGCCTCAGATAGCCAGTTTTGCCTGTTTCAAATTGGTAGGGGGCGCTCGCCATGGTCGTGCCATGCTTTTGGCCAATTGCAGTCATGTGATGTAGTAGAACCTTCGAGAAGTTACAGAGAATGTTGATGTCTCTGTAGCGCTGCAATCCGTGAAGAAAATTTGAATTACTCCAAAATTCAAATTTCCTTAAGGTCTCAAAGATTAAGGACACTATAGTCAATTTATTTCAATTTGCAAACCGACAGATTGTAGTAGGTAATAAGGGTTGTAAGAAGCTTATTACGTACGATACGAATGAAGAATTTGCGCAGCAAAGAGCCGCAGAGACGAATATGTAATTCCATATATCCATGATAAGTACATAAAGCCTTACGTAATTATCATTACGCTCTTTCTTTACGAATACCAAATTTGTGTTTTCTTTTTCATTTTTCTAGTCTCTCTCTCTACTTCTCGAAATGTTTTATTCTTTCTTCCCAAGCATGTTCTAATCTCTTCTTCTGGTTGATGTCTAATTTCCATTCTTGGCGGTTGCTCAATATGTTTCTTTTCTTCTGCGCCTTTTATTTTTATTACCTGTTATTCTCTCTTTCAAATGGATCTTAATTTAACCAGAAATTTTTGTACAGCATTTTTACCAGTATTGTTTTCAAAAGTAGTTGGATCTCTTATTTCATTTGCTTTGATGCCTTTAAAAGATGCAATAGAGTGTGTGTTGCTATCTATCATTCTAGTTTCTATTGATCGCTATTCAGGATATTATTTATTAAATTAATCTGCCTTAGGTAAATGACATTGTGATTACCGTCTTCAAAAGTTATATCGGCGTTGTTTAGAGTATATCTAAGTCTAAATTAAAGGAATCTAGAGTATCAATCTTATCCAATCCTATAATTTGCTTGACAAAATCTTTATTGACGGTTAGGTTCGGATTAAAGATTCAAGGGTTCGGAAAAACACGCAAAAAAATAAAAAAAAATGTTTTTTTCCGCTTTTTCCCAAACTTTAGAAAAATAGGAAAAGTACGGAAATATTGCAAATTGAAAACAAAACAAAAAGATAAGCGTTTCTAGACATACCCGAAACATTTCACTTTAAACCATAGACAACGTAGAATTTCTTTCTAGATGAAAATGCCAATAGAATAGCCCAACACAACTTAAACATACATAATATTGATAAAAAAATCTGTTAGAAAAACATTATAACAAAAAATGGGTTGCAATTTTATTAATTTCTAACAGAAAGAAAATAAAAAAAATATTAAAGTCAAATAAGTAGGTATTCAAGGCACATTCACGATGATCAATGCAGGGGCGATCGGATTATGTTTCCTTAAAGGAAGTCGGAACCCGGAATTAGAAAAATATATTAAAAATAAAAAAAACTTTCAAATTATGAATTAAAAAAATCCAGGTCCGTATTTAAAAAAATTATCTTTATACTGGTAACTCGGTTGATAAGGTCACACGAAGCTAATCGAGAGAGTCTTATGGGTGGGGTTAGAGAGTAGTGAAGCTTTGTAGTTTAAACTTTTTATGTGTCACCAACAGTTTTTGAAATAGAAGATACTTAAAATTTTCGCAATGTTTACATTTTTCTAAATATTTCAGAAACTACTTAAAATGTGGCAACACTCTAAAGGTTATTTAAAAAGTCTCCACAAAAGACAACTTATTGTTAATTCAACCAATCTTGGAAATTACCTCCGTTTCGTAGATTTCGCAACTCTGCACGCACTTAAAAAATATACTCTGTATGTGTTTCTAGTACTAATAATTTATTCACTTCAGAAAGTCACTTTACTCTCCGAATAAAATGCACTAGTGCGGAAAATTGGTACTTCAAACTGGCAATTGCATTGGGTGGATAAATGACTACCGCATGAAAATAAAGTATTTTTTTTGTCTGCAAACGTCGTTATATTTGTCACTTTACATGATGCAATAAAAGAAAGTAATATCATTCATTTCTTTACAGTCATCTTAGCGGCAGGAAATCTCTTTTCCTGCCGCTCGACTGATTTGACATTCGCTGCTGTCGCTTTACCCGCCGCTTGTCAGATCATCTACAAATCTACGAGCATGTCAACAATTTAACTCAAAGGGTAGAGAAAAAATAATTTGCTTTATTTGGAGCCAAAGTGACTTTTCTGGCTCTCCCATATTTACGGACTGACTACGATAGTCTGCAAACTGCACAACTTCTCAGCAGAAAAGTGACACTTTTTTGCTCATTATTGTCAGCGACGGGCGGTGGGAAAAAACTTTGTCTGCTGCCGGGGTGACAATAAGAAAATAAATTGTTTTACCTGCATCTATTGTGAAACAAAGCCATAATCTAAAAGTTTTTTAGAGCAAGAAAAAACTTTTTTTTCCAAACGTCATTAAATTGCTACTTTATTTGACACAACAGACGAAGGTAAAACGCTTCATTTCCTTACTGTCATCCCGGCGGCAGGTAAAGTTTTTTCCTGCCGCTCGTCGCCGGCAGGTAAAATCTTTTACTGCCGCTCGTCGCCGGCAGGTAAAGTCTTTTACTGCCGCTCAAGAACATTGCAATGCGATATGCGACCCCAACTAGCAAACTTGCTTTATTAGATTTTGGTTAACCTACAATTGTATTTTATTAAGATTTTAATATTGATTTTCGAAGTCTAAAGTGTTGTATACACGCTTCCTCTTAGAGAAATATGTTTTCGAATGCAAAAATGTTTTTTAATTTTGTCTTAAAAACGTTTCTACAACAAAATTACAAAATTTTTAAAAAAACATTATGTTATCATTTTATAAATGCATCTTTGAATAACGGATCATCAACAAAAACAAATTATTTTATAAGAGGTTTATACCAAATAACTATAGAACTTTAAAGAAACTATAATATTACCGTTTCGAGGGCGTTGTTAAAAGGCATTAGACAACAATTTTATTAGAGAAACGAAAACAGTAATTTAGCTTCCCGCAGCAAATTGCTTTTATAAAAAGAAGGTATAAGACAATTTTTTATCAGTTTCTTGACATTTAGAGGCGTTTATGCCAGTATTAAAAAACGAAATTATTTGCAAATAATTACCAGACTGCAACAGAATACCCTATAAAACTTATACGCAACTGGCTAGTCTTATGCCGCAACCTAAAATTATTAATAAAATTTTTAATCATGTGCTTGGTAGTATAGAGCTCTTTACACGAGCTTAACAAAATAAAATGTGGAAGCATGTCCAAACAAATATGCTACCTACTCTCGTTTTTCTCATTGTGCGAATGAGTCTGCAAGGTTAACCATCATTTTATAATTATTGTGTGTCTCTGTTCAACTTTTTAAGCAATGAACTGTTTTAAATACAATTTGCACGGCTTGAAACCTCATTTCCTCTAGATTAAAGAAGCGGGTAACTTTGAAAAAAAAACCGACATTATATTTATTATATAGGGTGTGAAACAAAGTGATGCAAAAGTTTCAAAATTTTGATGTTCTGCTATTTCACAATAAGCTATTTTTTCCTTATCGTTTTCAGGTCAGGAGTAAACCAACTTTTTGCAAGACTATTCTCTTTTATTATACTAAATAACTTTCTAGGCCCATTTCCCTATGTTTTTACTAGATCAAGACACATAACTTTTACTCTCTCATTAAGACTACCCCTATGATCCATATCTCGGGACCTTTTCGCCAGATTTTTTATTAAAGCACTCTGAATTTTTATACAGAGCGAAACTTAAAAGGTGTGAAATTCTTGTTACTGATATTTTTAAATCGTCGTGGTTCGGAAAAGCGGTAAAGAATCTTACTGCTTTTTCCTCATTTGTTGACATAGTGTCTGCGGATTGTCACTCATTCAAAAAATTTTAAAATAAGTGCCGTTTTTTCTAGTATACGAGCTTTCAAAAAAATATGATAACATTATTGTTGATACTCGTGCCTTATAATAGCAATATTAAATAAAATAAAGAGTTAAAGGGAAATTGAGTGATCCCGTCGCAGATAGCCAACATCAATATCTCTAGACGTTTTCGTCATTTTTTGTTTTTAATGTATTAGAACTTATACAGAGGGAATCAAAATATTCTTAAAAATTTTATTACTATTTTTTTTAAATCGTCGTAATTCGCGGACCACTGGCGGAAATAAAAATAATTATTTATGGAAAAAAATGCGCCTTATCTAACAGTCAAAACGTATAAAATTTCACTAAAATATCTCTTACGCTTTCGAAATAATCAATATATATGCATTTTGAAATTCTAATTTCAACACCCCGTAACTTTTTAACGAAGCTCGATAGGTAACACAATTGTATGACAGACTACCCTTAAAATCGACCAAAGAATATGAGATTTCATTTTCGACCACCCATTATGATTCACCCCATATACTAATTTTGAAAAGTCCGTACCTGTAATTCAGTAATCACGTTTGCAAAAACCCCCCTGTTGAGAAACAATTTGTAGATAGTGGTGTCGATCCAAAGAATAAAAATAATAATCCGTGAACTTGACCGCGAATTACGACGATTTAAAAAAAAAATACTAACGAATTTTTGAAGAATATTTTGATTCCCTCTGTATAAGTTCTAATACCTCAAAAACAAAAAATGACAAAAACGTCTAGAGATATTGATGTTGGCTATCTGCGACGGCAACACTCAGTTTCCCTTTACCTCTAGAAAGGTTATTTTATATAATATTGCTACTATAAGACACGAGTATTAACAATAATGTTATCATATTTTTTGAATGCTAGTATACTAAAAAAAACGGCACCTATTTTTAAATTTTTTGAATGAGTAACAATCCGCAGACAATATGTCAACAAATGAGGGAAACACAGTAAGATTCTTTACCGCTTTTAACGACGATTTAAAAATATCAGCAACAAGAATTTCACATATTTTACGTTTCGCCCTGTATAAAAATACAGAGTGCTTTAATAAAAAATCTGGCGAAAAGATGCCGAGATATCGATGTTGGCTTACTCCTGACCTGAAAACGATAAGGAAAAAAAGAGCTTATTGCGAAATGGCAGAACATCAAAATTTTGCAATTTTTGAATCACTTTGTTTTACACCCTCTATAATAAAGAAAGTGTCGGTTTTTTGTTTCAATGTTATCCGCTTCCTGAATCTAGAGGAAATGAGGTTTTAGACCGTGGAAGTTGTATTTAAAACAAGTCATTGCTTAAAAAGTTACAGCTAATTGAAAATGACACGAAAAATTGTTTGTGCCGAAATTTAAGTTGAGCAGTTTATATTCGTTAGATCTTTCCACTGACTCAGAATTGGATGTATGGAATACTAAATTAGCAGGTTCAGATAATAACGACATAGATGAGGACATAGATGATTTGAGACTTGAGTTATTTGAGACAACCAAAAATACAGAATGTAGAAAGAACTTAAGATCATGGGCAGTTTGCCATAATATGTTTCTCATTCAGCATTGAGGCAATTGTTTAAGCATGTAAATCAACGGCTTCCAAATATATTACCCAGAGATCCTAGAACACTTTTAGAAACATGCCAGACTCTCATTTTTACCAAAGTTGGAGATGGTTTGGAGAGGCTTGGAGAGGAATGGTTTTTATTTTAATAGTGTTCATTTGCTAGTGTCCATGACTGCACAATAAAATATACACATTTTATAAGAGTCTCCAATCGCGCGTAATAGAACTTTGAGGCTCAAACGTATTTTATAGTTACTGGAACAAGTGCGCTATATAATAAATATGTTTATAAGCATATATTACAAGAAAATGATATGGCAATGACAATCTTTTTAAAATATATATAACACATAATTGCTATATAGCGGATATTTTTGTAGGCGGATTTTTATGGTACTGTTTTATTTAAAAAAATTGCATTACCACGTTTTCGATTATAAAGTTATTTTATATTGCTTATAGATTTGGGTTTATTAGTACGTCTACCGTTCAATATTTTACAGTCGAATCAGTATAGTGAACAAAAGAACAGGGCCGAATTAAGTGATTAAGTATGGTATTTTTATTAGTTTGTACGGATGATTAAGCATATACGAAGTGTCTTCAACTCACTTGATAGCTGAGGGCTGTAAGTCGTTCGGATACTACAATCACGTGCGTTAAAATACCACTTTCTGTATTTGTTACGTAGATTAACTAATTCCTTTTGGCTAAACAGAAACAGGGAGAAAATAATGGTGTTAAAAAAAAGCATATTTTCGTCAGCAAACTTGCAGAACGGCGCAGTGAGATACGGCCATCCCAAAAGTGACGTAAAAAGGCTATAATAAATAATGCAGTTTTAAAGAATGTAGCATGGTTTTGTTTTTACCCTGCATCTGCTTAAACGGAAAGAAATAAAATATTCTGAAAACCAAACGAAAACATGCGATGTCGAGGATACGATCTGCTGGACTAAAGCCACTCATTTGGTATTAGTACATACTAACATGTATTAGTTCTATGTATTAGTACATAGAACATCTTATATACTGTGGGGTTTTTTGATAACCGTAGGTTTCGCATCAGTCAGCTACAAAATTAAATGCTATGTGGTTACCATATAATGATGTGTGTTACAAATAATGATTTGTAATAAATTGTAATTAATATTTTGTTAACTTAAATAGAACTTTATTCCCTAAATGCAATAAGTCATTTGATGCCTTTTAAGGGCGGTTTAACCGTTATAGCCTATGGCTTTTGTCTTATTTGGAAGCTATCTAAAACTAAAAATAATTGAAAAATATATAAATTACGCCCCTGCTGTGAGCTCTTAGGAAGGGTAATTTTCTAGATAGAATTGTTATAATAAATATCATTAATTTAAAATTAATCAAATATCATTTAATTCGAGGGCGCGTTAAAATATTCATCCAAATAAACCCATATATTATCAAAAAATCTCAGTTGGCAGTTGAAATGTACCAGAGAATGTGCGAATCCTACCATAAACATGTACCTAATACCTCTCAACAGCCAAGGGTACTCCATTTTGGTCGTGAATACTATAATTAAGTTCAATAAGTACAGAAAGTTTTGTGTCTGGTAGCAACTAAAGAACAATTATGGAATAAGATTATTTTGTTAGTGATGTGCTTGTAGAAAAACAACTACATAATAGAATTTACAGGATAACTATAAAATAATTCCTATAAGCATTTTATAAGAACAACTCGTATGACAAAACTACATATCATATAGAGAGAATAATGTAACTGTTATAAAATAGTTTCATTAGAGGGTTAGCGGAAGTTTTGTAAGACATTCGTAAACGTTTAAATAATATTTTTTTAAGGCTTCCAACAGATCTTACAAAATACTAAACTGCAACCAAATTATTTTTTCTACAACCATCAAAATATGACACGGTTCGCGCATTACTGACAGTATGCAAACTGACACATATTTTCATTGTTATCGTTCTCGCACGTCGCCCATAGCAGCGTAAAAAAAAGTTACTGGTTGCCATAGGACACGTGCGACAAAACCTTTCGCGCACGCCGTCAATACAGGAGGAGCAGAAAAGAACTGTGAAGCTTAATCATTTATAAAATCGTTAAAGCAGTTCCATATTAGTGGCAGCTGGACTTTTATACCGTTGTAGAAAGAATGTAGTTCCTAATTCTTGCGCAAAGTGTCTTTCACGCACTTAACTGCTGCCCGAACTCCGCTTCGCGTCGTTCGGGCAACGGCAGTCGCGTACGCGAAAGTGTAACTTTACGCACTTGTTAGGAAAATAACTAATATTACATGGGCCCTTTTTAGTGGTATAGATATTATATAAACGTTCTCGAAATGTTTCTGAGAATAATCATATTTTATAAAATTAATGTTGAAAATGTTTTTTCCGCTTTTTTAAAATACCAAATTGCTAGTTGGCAAGTTTATACTTACTTATATTTATTAATAATAAAATAATAAATTAGCACGCGCCTCTCTGGAAGTAAACTTATTGTTTCAGAATTCAGCCATGGAAACTAATAGTTTCGATTAATTTGTGCGTAGAGCAATTAGGTACCTATAATTCGTTTACAGCAGTTAAAAAAATGATTTTTCCACTACTAGCTTTAATACGGACCGTTAAAGGCCAGCAAAATGACTGTAAAGTAGGTTTTCTTGTTTTGCTTATAAAACAATTGAACATAAGCGGTCTATAATGACAACGTTATGGCTGATTATTTACCGGTAAATAAAACTGTCAGTTGTCAGGTGCATTAGGCGCCGTGATAAGGCGATTTTGTTTATCGGTTGCCACGATAACGAAGCCTCCATATGGATTGAAGACGCGCCTGTTCTTAGTAATAAAATATGCGGAGTATTGCGGAGCGCTATCTTGCTAATTTAGGCAATTTTCTGTTGTAGATTTAGAGTCTAGTAGTGGAAAAAATCGTATATACACCGCGGTTGTGAATACTTATGACCCTCACGTCTTAGATCCCTCAGCGCTACGCGCTTCGGGAGTTTTAAACTTGACGTTCGGGTCATAATAATGTACTTCACAACCTTGGTTTATAATATACTATTAATTTTTTATTGAATATAATATTATAGAGAGACGATGACAAAAATTAACTAAAAAAAGCAATAAAATAAACGGAGAATAATAAAATTATAATTTAAAAAGAAAGCCAGATTGAACCTGATTCGAACCTGGACCCTCAGGATAAAAGTCAGTAGCTCTCACAATCGCCCTACGGAAGACCTTAAGATTTTTCCGCATAACCGCGCTTACTTTCATATTGGAGGAATGTCCCATACACATATAATTATTATTGATATTTAATTGAATATTATTGTTCACATAAAGACCTTCTTGTTTTCTTGAAAACACGTAGGATATACGTAGAAACATAGCTTATCCAATTACAAATATTTAAATATACACAGACACAGCTGATGATATTTTTGAAAGCGCGTAATTTGACCACGTCAATCAGTGATGTACTTTACTCATAGAATGACATTAAATAAAATGTTTTCACTTGCTTTTGAATTATGTGCAATATTTTTAGCTTTGCTATCGCTATAGCACATCGAATATAACCTATAGGTAATTTATTGAAACCAAAAATAGTTTATTTAAGCATCTAAAAACAATATAAAATCATCATGAACAACTTCAACTGACTATACCCTCGTTACTCGGAAGTGACTGCTCATTGGCTGCATTGACTCCGTATGCCTGCTTGATCTAAACCAACAATACACAGGCGGTGGTTTCATTTCACTTTCTATGTTTTGAGTTGAATCGTTTTTAGAATTATTACCAGAAAAGTCCAATAAGGGAACAAATATTTTTATGAAAATAAGTATTGTAGTAGCAATTTGGGTATTACTATACGTTTTCGATAATTGAAAGAGGATTTGACATTGGTGGCTGTCACTTTACCTGCCGGCGACGGGCGGCTGGAAAAGACTTCACCTACCGGCGACTTTACCGGTCGCTTATTGTCTACATGTCTATTAGTACTAATTACAATATAATTCAAGGGTTTGGAGAAAAAATTATATGTTATTCGTATATTCGGAGCTAAAGTGACTTTCCTGGCTCGTCCGTGTTGCACGAACTGCACAGCCTCGCCAGAAAAGTGACACTTTCGCTCCTTATGAAACAATTGACCTCGTGCACGTGACGTCACAAAACCACGTTTTCCCTGTCTGCAGGATAAACATAACCTAAAGATCCCATGTGTTTACGTGTGAATCGTGGTATTTTATGATTATTTTTCGAGTTTTTAAGTGTGTTTTTGCTTGTTTTCGGTCTCTTAAACACAAAATACAGTGTATATGACTATAATCATTAGAAATAAACAGAATTTATAGAAGTCTGAATTAGGTATGTAATAATAAGTAAGCAGCAGATGTTTCGATGAACTTATACTATCCATTTACTCACTTACTTCTGTTTTATTTTTCTACCTATATTTCAAAGAGCATCTTGTATCTCTTTCAGGAAAATGGATCTTAGTAATTATTATTACACCCTTGATAATGTGCACCAGAAAAGATATCTTGAGAAAATTAGTTCTGTAGGAGTAGATCCCTACTTAGTAAAAGATGGAGATTGTTCGCAGGAGTTGGCTGATTTTCCTAAAGTCTTGTATCCTGACATTGTGACGTACTTAGTACTCACTAAAAGTGCCTTTACAATGGAAGAGATGAAGGCTTATAAAAGTCTTGAAGCTTACAAGCAAGCTGCTTGTGGGTGGGTAAAGAAAATTAGTGTAAAATTGTTTGGGTCTAACGTTCTGGTTTTGGGAACGGTAAGTGCTTAGCATGGTATGGGAAGTTCCATGGTATAAGTTTTCACAATTGATTTAAGGTAATGCATTCACAAAGAGTGAATGAGGAATTATTGTCACCTTGGATAATATGTGAGAAAGGAGGCTCTATTATCAGTGCACACTGTGACTGTGTCGCAGGGCTTGGAGAAGTTTGCACCCACGTTTCTGCAGTTCTCTTCGCCATTGATAATTCGGTTCGTAACATGGAAGAGACAACTTGCACAGGAGTGAAAGCTTATTGGATGCCGCCAACCAAAAGACCAGCAGAACCATCACAAGTTTTAGAAATGGAGTTTGCAACAGCAAAGAAACGATTTATGGAAGAGAAACCGATGAGAAATCGAGAAATGGAAAACGATGATATTCCTGTTATAACACCAGCTGAGAAACACAAATTACTAAAGAATTTAGAAGAAGCTGGTTCAGTTTTGCATTTGGTCACCCAACCTTTTGCAGCTAAAATAACTGAAACTACATCTCAGAAGAAATCTTTTAATTTAAATGTGTTATATAAGGAGGAATTTGAAAACTTGCCTCTTACTGAACTCCAAAAACTTGGTAAGACATTAATTAAAATTAATATAACTAAGACAGTAGGAAGATGTATTTTCAATAAAAAGTTACTTTGCAAAAAGTTATTTTGTAATAACAATCTTTATTGTAAAATTCACCTTTAAAGCACTATTACTTGAATCTGACTATTACTAATAAATATATGATTATTTCACTCATCACATTATTCATAATGGAGCACAAAAGGTTAATAACCACTAATTTGATAATTTTGTAAAAACTCCAGCAGTAATTTCATGTTGTCATGAAACCAACCCGAAAATCTTAATAATTGGCTGTTAGGTATTTAAGGTGACATTTGAATATTCTAACACTAGTTATTTATTACTATTTTTTAATTCCAGTAATAATCTCACTAATTCCCACTCAAGCTTTAAAAATAAACCAGATAATTTTTCACTCTGGTATGTTTCTCTGCAAATTTCATTCATATGGAAAACATTCAATCATGAAAAATTATCCATAATTTCAAAGCTTTTGTGGTATTATCCCCAAATATTTAAAAGTACTTGTAATTTTGTTGTTCCATTATATGAAACCACTCTTTTTCAAATATTAGTTGCATATTATAATCAGAATTAAAATTATTATTTTTCGTTTGTTTTGGTTCTAATGTTGTTCTAAGGTAAGGTTGAGGAAATTTCAGCTTTATAAATCTATTATTTTTGTAGGTGAACAAGCAGACTTAACAATTTCTCCTGATGACTGCATGTTTATAGAGAAGGAGACTAGATTACAATCTAAATGTAAAGACTGGTTTACCTATCGAATTGGCAGAATCACAACATCGAAATTTAGGAGATGTTGTAGGACTAAGGTGGAAAAACCATCTCTATCACTCATTAAAGAAATCTGTTATCCTACAATGATGCAGTATAAGATGAAAGCCATAGATTATGGATTTGATCATGAGAAACATGCCATAAAGGATTTTATAGCTCACATGAAAGGGCACCACCAAAATTTTAAGGTTGAGAAAGTAGGGTTGTGCATAAACCCCAGGTGGCCTTATTTTGGTGCATCCCCAGATGGAATGTGTCACTGCACATGTTGTGAACCGACCATTTTAGTTCGACCATTTTAGAAGTAAAATGCCCATACTGTGTTAGGGATACTGTAGTGAGTGACCTGGTTGAATTTAAAAAGTAATTTTTCCATATGGTTGATGGCAAACTCACCATTAAGCAGGGTCATGCATACTATTATCAAATCCAAATGCAATTAGCTTTAACAGAAAAGAAAAGTTGTCATTTTGCTGTCTGGACTAGAATAAGTCTTGAAGTATTAAATGTCAAATTCAATGAGATTTTCTGGTCTGAAAAGAAAGAAGAAGGAAGACATTTTTTCTACAAAGTTTTACTTCCGGAACTCTTGGGGAAGCTGTACACAAGACCAGCAATCAGTTTAACCACTGATAATGCCATTGAACAAGGCACAGATTGGGAAATTGAATATTTCAGTGATTCTGACATATACCAAAAAGTTATAGTCCCACATTTAGATGAACATACAGTTAGCTTGGAAGTTCCACAAAATGTACACTCAGGAGAAGAGGAGCAACCTGGTCCAAGCAAGCCGACTCTGTACTGCATTTGTAAAAACGAAGATGATGGCAAAACACCTATGATAATGTGCGATTCTGAAGAATGTGAGATATTGTGGTATCACTTAGAATGTGTACATTTGACAGTACATAGTATTCCCCAAGATAAATGGTTATGTGATATTTGCAAAAATGAAAACGACTAAATTGTTTAAGTTGATGTAGGTTTTTATTAGTTTTTTATAATATACATAGGTCTATAACATGCGTTCGTTTAAAAAAACCTCAAGCAGGCCATGGAACGAGAGCCATAGGTTTATGATCAACATAAAACAACTGAAAATAAATACAGCTAGCACTAGGGTTCAACAATTTGACTGGTAATATGAACTTATCTCATGACAAGAGTTTTAATTCCATGACTTGATAGTGAGTTTTTTTTAAATAAACACCCCTTATAACTTTAACAAAATATTATATAATTTTAATTTAAAACATCTCATTTTGACCTGCCTTACAAATGTATATGGTCATAAGTTAAAATATTTAAAAACAATTTAATCAATTGGTATAATACCTGGACATAAATTGAAAAGTGCGGAGCAAACAACTGGAATTTTATCTATTAAAGCAAATTGAGAATCCCCTTTCTTCAAGGCTACCATAGGAAAAATACCTCCTAATATTCTATACTTCCTCCTTAGTAACCCAATTACTCTCTCTACATGAATTCTCACACTTGCTAGTTTTCTAGTACCCTTTATTTCAAGTGCACTTAATTGTTTTTTTTTTAATTTTAAAAATGAAGGATATTTAACTTCTGCACAATAAATTCTTACTGACTCACTTATTGAAAATCCTCTATCGGCCAAAACTAAGTTACCTGGTTGCAAGTTACTTAAGAATGTTGAGTTCTCTGCTCTAAATTTATCACTAGCTCGTCCTCCATAAGCATTAGAAATAAACATTATTACACCCTGAGGTTATATGCCTATTAAAAATTTTATTGTATGATGATGCTTGTAATTTGACCAGGTTCTAGCTGAAGTCTCAAGATTGGAAGGATTTTCAATAAATAATTCGAAACAATCTATTATTACTCTTGTTTTATTCCCAAATACATTTTTAAAGCAGGCTGGCATATTTGCTTGTAAGTCTGATCTACCTGGCCAAAAAACTAAATTTTTTAGTCTACAATACAAGACATGAAGAGTATTTGCAAATATACGGGTTGCAGTTGTCCTGTGGCAATGAAATCTATAAGCCAAATCTGTGAATTTGCAGTCCAAGACGTAATTTCATTAAAGTTAGGACTAATTGTTGAAACTTAGATAATTTTGAACTGGGAAGTAAATAAGATTCAACTAATGCCAAGATATTGTCTAAAAAAATTTTATCAGGAAAACCTGTATAATACAGAATAGCCTTTCTATCTTTTTTGAAATACTCTTCATCTAATGTTAATTTGTGGACTTGTTCCCTTAAAGCATAAACTTCCCTGTTGGCATTCTGCAATGCTAACTGTAAATTGGCTGTCGCCACTTGAACAGCTTGAACATCATCAGCAACATTCTCCACAATTGGCACAGTTTCATCAATAGATGGTACAGTAAAAGTAGTTTCCCCTACTCGGTTAACTGCATCAGTACTTACTGCTAAAATTTTCTGAAATTATAATGTCAAATACCTTATCTAAACAAAGGTTACCCCCATTTGAAGCTCTAAAAAAATAAAAAAATAAATGCAATCCTTGCAAGTTAATATAAACTTAAACTTCGTGGATCTTCTTGATTCAGCTATGCTTCATTCCTACACCTAGGTATACCCTATTAGTTCGGTTTTGTAGCCTCGTATATCTCGCCAATTTTTGAGACTTGGCATCTTCAGTCTTTTCAGATTTATATCCCATATGTTTAGATGGCACCAAATCTGGATTTGTTTCATCATACAATGGGGCAGGTTTACCTTAAAAAATTAAGTGAGTTTTTTTTGTCAATTTGTGGAGTTAATGAAGCAGTTAAGAAAGCTTTCTTTCCTTCCTCAACCTTAAGTGTTGATAATGAGCTACATTATGTTTTTATGTTGATAAATAGTCCACATTCTCAGTCTCTATTTGTAAATAAAGTTTGAATTAAAATTAATTAAAAATCTTACCTGTGATAAAATGTCTTGAACATACAGTTGCATATTTCATTTTAGACTCTGTAAAATCTGCCCTTCTAATTGCAGCAATCCATCTCTGTCTCCTCCTTTGTGCTACTTCATTAATTTTTTTATTAACACCAAATGCAGAAGGCAGGCAACATATGGTAAAATTAAAATTTCAAGAACACTGAATGTGAACTTTTTGCTTATTTGTACCTAAAAAATCTTACTCCTGCATCTCTGGCAGCATTGCTGCCACAATTTACAATAGCACAAAATGCTGGCATTATTGAGGAGTTCGTTTAGGAAAACAACACAATGGGGCAATCAAAGTGGTGGTCTATATCCTCTAAACCTTCTTCCTTCTTTGATATAAAATAGCCAAATTACTGTAAATTGTGCACTTTGTCGATATAAGTAATTACTTGCAGTATTTGCACTTAAGAAAAACACAACACAAAACTATGAATCCAATAGATATACACTTCTAATTGTTCACTGAGGATGATGGAAACGTCAAACTATACATATATTTTTGCATCAGACTTCTTTTAACGTCCTTATTTACAGTTTTAATAATAATTTCTTGATAAACTACATACAAATAAATGGTAACTGTAGGCTATGTTTATCCTGCAGACAATCAGCTGATTATAATTTGACAGACAGCGCACGAGATATATACTATTGCAAAAAACTAGTATTTTGACAAGTAACCTGAACTAACCTGAAAAGTGCTAGATTAGCCTGAACTAATCTGAAAACATGTAGGTGTGTAACATAGAAAGTTACGGGCAGTTTCTTGAAAATAAATAACAAAAAAAAGTATAATACACATTTCAATTTTATTTTATTTTTAATAGGAAATATAGTGTAGGTTATATTTTACGATAAAATATTCGTAAAAATCTGCAAGAAGGGATTCAAAAAGATATTTATAATGAATTGATTTTTATATTAAATGAGAAGCACGCCCCGAATAAAATTACATTAAGGATGGTAAGAACAGCCAATATGGCTAATGTAAGAGCATGTCAATTGTCAACTATAGTAAAAAAAAAAGTAAACGTTTTTAAACAAAACTGGACTTACTTGTAGATATATGTCGCTCACTACCAGCCCGGGTATCGTGGTGTGGGGCACGTCGCCTTCGGATTGCGCCCCTTCAGAAGTCCCCTCTGAGTACGCATCTGAGGGGGCATCGGACATATTCTCCAGGGACGTGCCAGTGGGCTCGGCGAAAAAAGCCTCCTGCCGATGTATGGATTTACGCCTGAAAGCAGAGAGATTACCATAGAATTTCATATTTTTTATCTTAGAACTATATGTTTAAATAAAAATAAACACAAAATATGTAAATGTAATATAAAACAATAATGACATTAATCCTTTGATAAGAAGACGGTCCTACATTGCCTGACCTTCCCCGGCTTAATTAATTCCCTGTAAACAAGCGGAAACAGTAAATGAAGGTATTTGGCAATAAATTAATTGTGTTGTTTCAAATTGAAAGAAAATAAACTTTAATAGTCTAATATAAGGAGCAATTACTGCAGGCTGTTTTTCCCCAAAGACCCTATAAAAAGGAACTTCCCTCGGCTGTTATTGTTATATGTTACGTGCCCCAACGTTTTTCCTGCAATTTTATTTAATAACATAGTTTAGTACTTTTAATTTTTTTCGCCTTCGCCTTCTAATTAGTATAGTGTTACACATATAGGTACATGAAACAGGATTACCAACATAATATTATATTATTATTACCACCGGTTAAACTTTCAGCAGGCGAAACCTAGTGATCATTTCACCGCTGTTGCCAGCTTGTGCATAAAATCGTTGTACATTATACTACGAGTGTTTGGCGTCCCAATAAACTAAGTAGTAGGTGGATTAGCGGGATGGCAACTGATTGATGTTTCTTGTCTTTACAGCTATGATAAAGACGACAATATATGGTCGAAACGTCGGCAAATGATAAAAACTGAATTGTTGTTATTTGTCCCCATCCCGCTAATCCACCTACTATGTTGTCCATTAAGTTTAGATTCCAAAAATACGGCTAATTAAGTGTTTGAATTGTTTAGTAGAAAAATTTTGACATTTCTGACACAAAACCAAATCGAGAGCGTTTCTTGTTAATTGCAACAAAAGTTACTAAATTTAGATTCTTACCTCGATTGCGTCGGCGTCAAAGGTACCTCCGGTTCAGACTCCGGAGGAAAAAATTCTATCACAGGTGAAGATGGAATCGGTGGCGGCGAAGAGGCAATAGCAGCAGTCTGAGACGGCAACAACGTAACGGTCAGCACAAACTCCGGAGGAGGAGGAGGATCCACACTGTTCTCCCTGCTGTTATCCGTTCCACGGCTGTAGTCCGCGCTGTTTTCCCTGCTGTAGTCCGTGGTGGTGTCCAAACTACAATTCGTGGTATTCCTGCTGTATTCCGTTGTGGTGTCTCGACTGTGGTTAACTTCATCGTCGTCGTCTGATTCATCGTCTTCGTCACTGGACGAGTCGGATAGATAGGGAAGCCATTCGGGAGGACCGGGTACGAATTCTTCTGGCGGGTGTAGTCGATCGTACTCTTCTTTACAAGTACAGTGCACGCATATCTAAACCAAAAGAAAATCTTTATAAAAAAAACCGTATTCTTTGCACGTTTCTCGAGAGGAAGGCACGTCCAGAATCCGACAAATTATTGCAGACATAACCCTAATTTCAACAGTTTCGCCTCCATAAGCTTAAATATACAATAAGGGAATTTTACGGTTTGATGTTCCCATGCGGCGCTTTTAACTTTAAGAGTAAGTTTGGGAGAAGAACAAGACCTAAACATTACCTTAAATAGAATAGAATACGACAAGTTACCCTGCCGAAGTCCCGGCACTCACTACTATCATAGAAATATGTCACGTTTCTGGCCGCAAATAAGCACAGGCGAGCTAACAATTGATATCTCATTGTTTAGGTCTTAGTGAATGAATGAATTGCGTTAAATCAATATGCAAATAATGAGAGAACGGGAGAGAGAGAGAAAGAAAATCGACGATGACGCTTTAAGGTTCGTTAGTACTTTTCAAGGAGGTAATCATCTAGCCAGCCATGGAAATATCGGATGTGTAGTGGCAACCCTTCTTTCAAAAGTTTTTCTACTGAAATCCGGGGAAATTCCCTTCTTCCATTGGTATCAGTGACATCAGCTTCAAAGTTTAAGAACACATTACATACACATACAGGCGTCTAAGCAAGATTTAGATCCAATTGCCGTTCAGACTTATTTTTCTATCAGGTTCGAGGTATACCATACTGATGAGCTCTAATAAGAGCGAAACCGGTCTATGGTTCCTCTGCCTGATAGAGAAATGAGTCTGATACTCTGCTAAACGTCGCCCCCAGACAATATAGGTACGAAATCTCGGCCATTTGTCTGTGGGAAGTGACAATATTGCAGAAAACTGGTTTTTGGATCGCTTCACATGAAATAAATTGACACAAAGACTTAAACAACCCCAATATGACTGAAACATTAGCCACATCAATAAATTAGAAAAAAACTGCTTTGGCAACCCATTATTTTGAAACGGGCAACGATTTCAATTTTGCAAGGCCTGGCATCCTAGATGTAGAAAGTACATAATATGCGAAAATTATCCGAAATGCTTTACATTAATAAGAATAGAGAACAAACTGTAAATTTTAGGACACCCAAAATTTAAGTATTATGTATAGTTGCTTGATACATAAGAATATTGATGTTACGTTGCATAAAATCAATTAATAGTGCGGCTAATGTTTCCAGAATGGTTCATAATTTTCATTAATATAAATTGAAATAAACAATGTGCTTCCCCAGAGTGGTTCCACAAGCATCTCGAGATGGTTCCTTGTCGGTTTATAACAAACCTTATAAGTGCAATCTAAAGTGTTTTCCGAGCTTTGAAGCCGTCATCCAATGGAATATCTTCCTGACGTTTCGTCTACAGCTGCGGTAAACATTATCAAAGGCGATGAAGCAATGGGCGAAGTAATGTCTCGTGCTTCCCGACGTTGACTGATTCGAATGTGGTGAGCTCCGTGGTATTTATTCGCCCACCGGCCTTCGCGCTGCAGTAGAGGGACTGGCGTGGGTTTAGTGGTGGTGCGGGGCTTCGGCGTACTTGAAATATGTCATAAAACTCGCTTCCAGTCTACATTTAGAAACGTAATTTCCTCCTTCCTGCGATTGATATAAGATATTCACTTCGCTGAAAAAGATGTCGTGACCTTCGGAGAAAGCGTGCTCTGCTACTGCTGACTTTTGTGTTTGTTCCAGCCTGCAACTATTCTTGTGTTCCGTAATCCTTTTGTTGACACTGCGTTTTGTGGTGCCAATGTATACCGAGCAACAGTTGCGTGGAAGTCGGTAAATTCCGGGTGTCGATAGGGATCTCTGCGGTCTTTGGCCGATCTCAAGCTCCGTTGTATTGTACGAGTTGGTTTAAAGAGAGTCTTAACATTGTGCTTTTCCAGTAGCCTGCCGATCCTTTTCGTTACTTTGTGGATGTATGATAGACTAGTCCATCGGCGCTCTTCTTCATCTTGTCCCGCTATTCCTTCCTGGCGCTTTACAATCCTTGGACGGACGGCCCTCTTGATTGCTGATTGATAGAGTTGAGGTGTAATAGGAAGTTTTGAAGTTCTCCCTCGCCATGGCTCCAAATAATAAAGGTGTCATCCACGTATCGGAACCACCACTTTGGCCTCTTATTTGCCGTTGGCACCGCCTTAGCCTCGAAAATATCCATAAAATAGTTTGCTACTACTGCACTTAGGGGGCTGCCCATAACTACACCATCAGTTTCTTCGCAGAAATCTTCCTTCCATTGAAAATGTAACGTAGTTGGATAGGAGTGTGGAAACAACTTGCCATTATCTTGTGGAAAGTCCTGGTTAATATGTCCCAAGGCTTCCTTAATGGGTACCGTCGTGAAGAGCGAAACAAAATCGAAGCTAACGAGAATTTCTCCTGCAGAAAGAGTCACAGAATGCGGTTTTCGACGAAATGAGTGGAGTCTTTTATAAAGATGTCAGTTATTCCTATTTTAGATTGCAGCAGTTTTGTGAGGTGTTTTTCGCGATTTCGTAGGTTGGGCTTCCTATGGTACTCACGACGGGTCTCAATGGCACATCCGGTTTGTGGGTCTATGGCAAACCATACAGCCTTGGCGGCAAGGTTTCTGATTGCGGCAATTGTTGGTGGCTCTCAGAATCCGGGCGGTTGGATCACGAGTTAGCTTCTTGTAGGTGGTGGGATCTAACAGTGTCCTTATTTTTCCTTCATAATCCGATGTTGATATTACTACTATTGGATTTCCTTTATCTGCTGGTAAAATGAGAATACCCTTGTCTTCGTTCAATGCTTTCAGAGCTTTCCTTTCACCAAAAGTGAGATTGCTTTTTGGTGGTTTTACGCATTGTAGAATTCGTGACGTCTCCATCCTTATCTGTTCAGACGTCTGAATTGACAGCTGCCGGATTCCGCTCTCCACATTTGCTATGATGTCTACGACAGGTATCCTGGATGGTGTTATGACAAAATTTCCTCCCTTGTTCAGAACACTCAGCTCGTCTGTTGACAGTTCTATTTCGGTCAAATTGACTACAACCTTGCGTTGACTCTTTTCGGATGTGAGATTTAATGTGTCCGGTGAATTGTTGGTGGTACCTAGAGCGTCAAATTTCTTCTTTGTCGGTTGCAATCTTCCGATCATGTGTCAAACGATCGACCTTTTCCCAGTCGCTCCAATGCAAGCTTTTAGCTAGTCCTAAATTGACAAATAAAAGTTTTTTATCATTATATGCAAGATCCCTACGGATCGCAAGGATTTTTTCAAGGAGGAGAGATTGTTCGGTCGTGTTGTAAATCCTGCTCGCTTGACTAGATCTGAAGGTTCTTTCTATCCTCAGGACGTTTGGGGTGTTCTTGGTGTAGCGGCAGCGTAGTAGAAATTCCAGTGAACTCAGGAGTTGTGCTTTTCTATATACCACGGAACTTACCACAGTCCAATCAGTCAACATCGAGAAGCCCGGGAGATCACTTCGCCCATTACCTCATCGCCTTTGGTAATGTCTGCCGCATCCGTAGACGAAATGTCAGGAAGAAATTCCATTGGACCACACCTTCAAAGGTCGGAAAACAATTTATATTGTATTTTAATCGACCAGGAAAGCCTTCACAGTCTTATAAACCTTATAGGGTTACAGAATCTTCCTAAGGATCTAAATTCGTCATACCAATTGAAAACTTTTGTGACAAAATGATTTTTTAAAGATCATGCAATGGTTCTCCAGCAGATTGGAATAAACCTATTATTAAATCAGACAATCATCAAATCACCACACAAATTTCTTGATAAAAAATTTTAATTCTTGATACTTAGATAGTTTAAGAAAATCAATGCTCATAAAGCGTATTGTTCCAGGTAGTTTTGTTGTGTTTGGAACAATTTTTAATTGGATGCAATCTGCATTCACTTGTAAGGTCAAAAGTAGTAAACCATGTAGGAGTATTCTTTTGAAAACGTCATCTGGTTGGCTATAAAATATCAAAAGAAAAAGATGAAAGAACAAAAGTCCATTTACTTTGATTAAGCCATCCTTTTCTGTTAAAAATTCATAGCCTTGTTATTCATAGCCGGTTGAACTTTTGCTAATGAACACGGGATATGTAAAGCATAGGCTTAAGCAGCTAAACGTATGGTCTATTCACAATGCATCTGGGCAGTAAAGTCGCAAATTTAATTGCATGTTTGAACTAATATATTCATAAATGGGTTCAATTATTTCAATCCTGTAACAATTTCTGGGTGTAGTATATTTGGTACTTCTGGAAATCTTGTTCATGCTGGCTCCAGTTCCAGTTCTTTCCTCTACATATTCATACTAATCTAACGTTTGCCTTAGCTGGCAATAATAATAATAAAAATATGAACATCTTACCGAAAAATAACTTCTGATGGACTTGGCTGAGTCCCGTCTATCAGAGGAAATCTGCCAGCTAAACATCTAGCTGTGAATTCCTAACCATGAACGACGCATAATAATAATAATAATAATAGTTCTTGATATCTACAAAGTGCACCCCAAGATACCGAAGTTTCTCGCATTTGCAATGGCCAAGTGGAAAACCAAAATACAAATCAAGACCACTAAAGTATTTCTAGAAACTGATCCAATTAATATCAATAGAGGTATTTTCCATTGTGATGCCATGAGTGCCTTATGGTTCTGTACCTGTCTGAATCCTTTATTCAAGGTCCTAAGCAACTCCTAATATAGATATAAAATTAAAGGCGGAACTATACTGTACACGATAAACCATCTGATGTACATGGACTACATAAAGCTATATGGGTCTAGCGCAGAACAGCTGCAAGAACTTCTAAGAGCTATCGAAAAAATGTCATCTGATATTTCAATGCAATTTGAAATGAATAAATGTAAAACAATCCACATCAAAATAGGGAAATGGGCTCCGCCAGATATAAAGAACACCCTATCCGAGCAAATTCTAGAACCACTAGATACTTCTGAACAGTACAAATATCTAGGGTTAAACAAAAAACAAACTGGATCACACCACGCTAAAACAAGAACTTGTTGCAAAAATAGATCTCGTCTTAGTTATTACTTAGATCTAGGCTAAACTCGGGAAATTTATTTAAGGCTATCAACACTTTGCCATACCGCTTTTGTGTACTCTTTTGGAGTAGTAAAATGGTCTGACACCGACCTAACCAATCTCAATATTGCTACCAGGGTACAACTCAGCAAACACAGAAAACTACATCCAAAATCATGTACCCAGAGATTGACAATCACAAGAAATGAGGTCGGGGGCTAATTGATCTGCATGAAATCCATGACAACCTGATTAAGGCGGACATTACAAAAGCTCTGCAACTCCAATTTGCAGATGCCAAAAGGTATTGCAGATGCAAATGTGATTTTTCGTATTACTAAAACATCTGATAATGAGTTGCATCCGCAAGTCGGTTGCAAGTTTGCAGGAGGTAAAATAGTCCCGCAACTCATCTGTAGTGTCAATCCTAACCTGAAACTGTTAAAAAAGTTTTTAATAGAAAGCAAGAATATAAAATATAATGGACCAAGGTATTATTCTTGGCATAATATGTCTGCGCCCACGAAGAAGGTCATTTCCATTATATAAACGAATTCTCGCATTCCGCAATAACGCGTTTGATATACCAGATGAGGTTTTAATAAACCCCTTTAGGCTTCCGAAAGCCATGGAAATTGTTACACTGTTAAATGAAGACCTGGTGAAGGGCATCACAAAGGCATCGAGCTGTGCCACTAGGAGTGCAAGTAAATAATTTACGTTAATTTAATTATTCACAGCGTGCTCTTACATATTTTATTATAATATTTTTGTGTAAAAATATAACTTTTAGGTTTTCATATCTTTGAGGCTTCAAAGTCAAAGCATTGAAAATGGAGGTTAGTTTTGTTGTCTTCCTCGCACAACTCAGTGGCAACCAAACGTTTTTTCGTGGTAAATATGGCGGACTTGCAGGTTTTTTTTGTAATATGACCTTTCTCTGCCAATACATTGCAGCTGCAAGTCGGCCATATTTGCAAATCTGCAAAGTTGCATTTGTGGATGTACTGTAATTCCATCCCAAATCATTAAGATCTTATTTCCACAAAAAGGATCATCCGCTATATAAGAGTATTTGCACCTTGGACAAAAACTACACTCCGCTCAACCTAGCGAGTCGAGTTGAAGTTGATTTTGTGAGCAGGACCGAGATAAAACTAAGGGAATCGGCAGGAAAGCAGCTCCACGGGAAGAACTATGGAATTGTAAATCAAGAACATATAGATAAAAAAACTTACATACGCGTTTTTGCGGAATGGTCAGCTTTATCCCGAAAAGGAGGACTTCATAATTGGTATACAAGACAACCAACAACTACAGAAAATATATCATCAAAGATCCTACTGCCAACAACGATAAATGTAGAATATGTCATCAATTCCCAGAGATGGTCGACCATATAATATCTGGTTGTACATTACTCGTAGGAAATTCTTATACTGTCGATCAAGCCCTAGCCTCGCATGCCGCCTCGCATGCCGCCTCGCATGCCCTAGCCTCGCACCGCCGCCTGCATTTCAGTGCAGAAAGTTGTACTTTTCCGCACTAGTGCTTCCCGATATACTCTATACTCTCTAAACATGATTATGGTCTATATGATCTTCAAGCTCATAAAGTTCCAATTTCACCAAAAATTTAAATAGGGTAGGCTTTAGATGTTGTAGGTGCTTTATGTTCTTAATTCCACTAGGTAGATTGCTGTAGAACTTGCAATTATAATATGCTCCATGTTGATAAAGTGATAGAAATATGTTTTGGTAGAATATAGTTAGCTGATCTGGTTGAACGTAGATTTGTTGGCGCATGTTTACTAAACAAATTCTTGTTTTTAAACAAAAACAGTATATATTCTTGGATATAAATTGCGTGTGCAGTAAGCAATCCCGTTTGCCTAAATTTTCCCCTGCACGAGTCTCCGAATTCAAGACCTAGAACAATTCTTAAAGCACGCTTTTGACACACAAAAACTCTACCTATATTTGCGCTTTGCCCATAAAATATAATGCCGTATCTAAGACGGGATATGAAGTTGGCATAGTAGATGGCTTTTCTAATTTCATGATTCAGATATTACGATAAGACTCGAAAAGTGTAGCATACCTTTAGCAAGTCTGAAACCACGCAATCCACACGTTTTTGCCACGAAAGAGCATCATCCAAAACCATTCCTAGAAACCTTGTAGTTTCATTTATGTTCACTGTAGTGTTGTTAAGACTGATCGCCAAAGGAATATCTAAACTGCTTCTATGTGTGCGAAAAATAACTATATTGGTTTTATTGTTATTCAAAACAAGCTTGTTTTTAGTAAACCACAGGTTTGCCTTTTCTGCAATTTCTTTCGCATTTTTAAATACTGATAATACGGTCGATCCTCTTATTAGATAAGTTGTATCGTCTGCCTAATTTGTGATTTGAAGTTGAATGGTTGTCCCTAAAAGTTTAGATATATCATTAATATAACTCAAAAATAATAGTGGGCCTAATATGCTCCCTTGTGGAATACCCGTTGAAATTTTTATGTTTTCTGAGAAAACCCTTTTTAACCTTTTCCGATAACCACTTGTTGCCATCTATTACTTAAGTAAAACCTTATCAAATTATTTGCAACTTCTCTTATGCCACACTTATTCAGTTTACTAAGCAAGAAACCATGGTCTAGAGTATCATACGCTTTAGATAAATCTAAAAATATTCCTATGGGAATTTCCTTGCTTTCGATAGAGCAAAGAATCGCTTCTTTTAGAAGAAAGATGACTGTCTGTTTAGATTTTCCTTTCATAAAACCATGTTGAAACTCATTTAAAACTTTATGATAAGTGAGGAACTCTGTTAGCCAATTATTGATTACTTTCTCGAAGATTTTTGAAAAATTAACTGGAAGGCTAATAGGGCGCTAGTTATCTAAAATACTTTTTTTTTTCAAGCGGACTAAAAGTACGTCATTTGTTTTCTCCATGCGCACACCTAAAGTGGGCTTTCTAACCCTGAGACCAAAAAAGTAGCAAAAATCCTAGGCAGTAAAAGTAAAGTCAAAAGTCACCGCTACTGTCATGGTGGCGCATATATAAACGATTTTCATTCACCAAAATTAATTGAACAGTAGATGACACCAGATAGACTGATCTGAGTGTATTGCTACCTTTACAGTCTTATTGAAAAAACAAAGGATAGGAATACTCTCAGAGCACTCAAGAGTTCAAAATCAAGCACTCAAACCCGACATCGTTATTAGTCGAAATCGCATAGGTTCTCGAATTCTGAATTCGTCTGTTAAATGTCATGCACGTCATCATATTTATCTGTCAATGTGACTTTATTAATTTAGTATTGATAATAATGCTACAAATTTTTAGTTTACCATAATTTACCTAAACCACCTAAACCATTGGTTATAACATACCATTAAAGACAGTGAAAACCACCGTTCTAACACATTCTATTTATTTTACAAATAATATACACTACTAATTGGGTAAGTACCTAGACCTGCTTAAAGAGGATGAGAGAAAATTGCAAAACTGAATCACTCTAAAATAGACTTCTTATATCCTGCATGCTTGAAAAAAAAAATAGTATATGTTACTAGGAGTAAAAGGTCTTTTTGTGCTTCGCCCAGTTGCAGGCCTCAGCTTCGCTTCGGTCGTCAATCTCTGGGCTCAGCACGAAAAGACCCACTTTTACTCTTAGTGACATAATCTACTATAATCTCCTTTTTTATATACAGGTACTATAATCGCCAGTTTAAGTTGATTTGGATATATGCCGTATTGAAGGGAGTTATTTAAGATGTGTACAATAATAATCGATCACCATTCATCAATCCTTGCTTGAAAGCAATTTTTGTGGCTTACTTTTTGTCATTTTACTCTGGTGTTCTTATTTCTGGGTCATGCAATCAAATGCGTCGGTTCTGGGTGATAGTTTGTCACATATTAAGCCACTTTATTTTGTATACCCTACAAACGCAGCATAATAATTGGATATGAGCAAAATTTGAGAAACGCAATAAAAATGTTCTGAAAAAAATTAATAAATACCGTAATAAATTACGCGTTTATAATAAATATATATAAATATATATAATATAAACGCGTAATAAATTACGCGTTTATTAAAAAAAAACCTCAAGCAGGCAGTGGAATTAGCACAGTAGGTCTGAGATAACTTCATAAAAACAATTGAAAGTCGAAAATGTCATAAAATGTTCGGATTTTAATATTAGTTTTTTAGAGTTTTACTTTCATGGATTGCTAGAAGGTTTTTTTTTATATACACCCTATACGTTCTCTAAAGTCGCTTTACACAAATCTCCAATCTACATGCCGTCTCAAATTATTATAGACTGGGGTGTGCCATTGAAAACAGATGTTTTGCCCTTGTATAAATTTTTGACAATGACATTGAGTGAATTTGGCAAGTAAATGAGGTTACAAATTTGACAAATGTCTAAATTGTTTGTAAAACGTTGCCAAATTAATCAAAAAGTAAGCATCAATCATTCAAAATACTGAGCCTGCCATAAGTAGGCTGTATGTGTAGTAGAAAGAAGCAAAATCATGAAATGGGTAGGGGATGATAAAAACCTCCAGGATATTATAATTTATAATTAATTCATGATGATGTTGGTGACCACTTTGGCCCATTTTATCCTATTTACTGCAGCTCGGAATAAGTTAGTGTGTTAGGCCTTAGAAAATGGATTGTCATTTTCTAAGGTTGGCCAGCCAGGATATACGCCTGCGTCCATCAGGGCCTCACTTGCCCTCAATCTTGCCTTCTAGGATTAATTGGAGAAGTCGGTACTTATCATTACGTATAATGTGGCCAAAGTAGGCCAGTTTTCTGTTCTTTATGGTAGTACGAATTTCCTTGTCTTTTTTGAGCCTCTGAGCCTCTGTTCAGACCCGTAGCATGCGTCGGTAGCATCACATTTCGAATGCTTCTAAGCGTTTGGTGGCAGCCTCAGTAAGACTCTAGCTTTCTACTCCATAGAGAAGAACACTAAAGACGTAGCATCTGAGAGTTCGTATGCGTATATTGAGATTAAGAGGCAGATTACAAAGAACTTTCCAAACGCGCTTCTGGATTTTTCAATTCGAGTTCTTATTTCATAACTATGATCCCATGTATCACTGATATTGCAGCATTGCAGCCCAGGTAGCATATTTTCTCTACTCTTTCCAATGGTGTATGGTTTACCGTAAATTCAGCGTTTATGTTGTTGTTCTTACTGATAATTATTTCATACATGTCTATTATTTCACTATTGGATTCTGACGAGGAATCACTGCTAGCCAATTCTGAATCAGTTTGCTAATGTGATAATAAGTGGAGAAATATTATCAAAAGGTGTTCCACTCGAGAATTTTTCTCTAGTCCGCCAAAATTAGATCGTTACTGTGCCTACAACAAAATTTCCACAAATTGTCAAGAGTACAGTGTTCTTATTGTAGAAATTCTTATAATAAACCCTTGTCATTTGTTTGTATGATTATATTGACAATGATAATGGAGTAAGTTTAGAACCTAATAACCATGATACAGTAACTATTAAAGATAAGATGGTGCACATATGGGAGGGGGTCGTAGCCATCGATTGTGTGGGAACAAAAATTTGTGGACAAAGTGGCGAAGGCACACTTTCTCTCCTATTTTTAAATACTCAATTCAGGCTACTATACAACAAGCTAACATTCCTCAATTGCCCAAATTTCTCCCTGTAGGGAATCCACACTACCAAACATTAAGTATCTATTGCAACAATGTTTGACTACCTATGCAGAGTTTGGGATATGTAAGCAAAGCTGAATGCAAACCACGAATTCAAAGCATCAGAAAATGCTGCTTTTAAACCAAGGTGAGAACTAAGAAGTCTTTCTTGTCGCTTCTTCTGATTTAAAAATTACCTGTTTAGGGTCACAAACGACTTTAAATTTAGCAAGAGAATTGTTTGACATTCCTGCACAGATGTGATAATAAGATTGCATCCAGATATGGTTTGTGATTCATTGTACAAATTGGTATTGACGCCACAAAACTCAGTATTAATAAACGCAGAGAATTACGGAACAAAAAAGGTGGTGCAGGCTGGGATAAACACAAAAGTCAGCAGCAGCAGATTATGCTTTCTCTGAAGGTCAAGATATGCCTTTCATCCTTTCAACAAGATGGATTTCTTCAATCATCAATCGCAGAGTTATTATCCGAGAGTAACCAGAAAAGCCGTCGATATCTTGAGACACAAGAACATCTTTGACAGAAAAGAGGAAATTGCGGTCCAAAATTCAGACTGGAAACAAGTTCTGCAAATGTATAAGATAAAAAATTCATTGGACCACTTCATCAAAGATCGGAAAACAATTTAAGAGGGCTGAATTTGTTCAAATGCCAATTTTAATAAAAATTCGTTTTAATGTTATACTTTCTGTTTGTTTGTTGTTGTATATATATATTTTTTTCTGTTGGTTTTATGTTAAGCACAAATTATGATGATTATGATGAAATTATGATATTTTGTTGTTATTCACCACTTACTTAAATAAAAAAATGTATTTACACTAGCTATTTATTATCGTTTACCCAACTACCTAGTTTTATGATTAGACTCATAAAATCTATGCTTATAACAAGACTTTTATTTTATTTTGTATAATTTAATACTTCTTTTCATAACACTAATCTGGCAACATTTCATGAATGAACTAGACGTTTGTCAATCAAATGTCGAAATTTGTCAAATTTGTAACCTCATTTACTTGCCAAATTCACTCAATGTCATTGTCAAAAATGTATACTTGGGCAAAACATCTGTTTTCCATGGCACACCCCAGTCCAGAAAATTAGAGACGGCATATAGTAACTTTTCTGGTATCTTTTCAAATGTTTCTGCTTTTAGAATGTCATGGGTGGCTAGATGAATATTTTCCTGAAATGAACTATATTTTCAATGTGGTTTTAGTGCGAAATGACTTACCGCTGCTTTACTGCCAGAAGAGCGCCTTCTTTGGAATCTTCTGCTGGGCACCTCGAGATAGTTCCCCGATTCCTCTGAGCCCCCAGAATCTACGCTGCGAGAGCGTTGGTCCAGCTGCGGTACCCCGAGGAGCCCTGAAGATTCGCCCGACCACCCATCTTGCTGACGTTTAGTCTCCAGCTGGATTTCGTCAAAAGAAGCCGAACGAATCTGAAATTTATTTTTTTAATACATACTAGCAGAAATAATTAAAATTCTTTTCAAATTTAAATGGAAACCTCTGGCTTTTTTCCATTACCCCCGTTCGTGATTACATGTCCTTTAGGATATTATTTTATTTCTGCATGACATTTTAAAACAAAGACATTAAAGTGCGTGGGCTGACACGATGTGGAACAAAAAGGGGTTTGGAATTTTCCTGATGCAGATGGACAAAACATCTCCCTCAAGTTCGACGTGGGGCTTTGTCCGATCAGCAGGGCAGTTTTTGCGTTGACCTACGTTAATTACTTAGCAAGGGACAAGCATTATTGCAGCAAAAAGTTTTACTGGGGCTTTGGAATGCAAACACGTGTCGGTTTACCCAAATTAAGGTTTAAAATCGAACGAAGCCAGTAGCAGAGTTGTCAGTTTCAATGAAAAACTTTGGCAAAGTGAGATATTTGTATTACTCACTCACATATATGTGCCATATTAAAACGCCACCTTTGAAATCTTCATTTTTTTAGACTCCTATCCTTTCAGCAAGTGGTTGAGAAGATACGATAAAAATGTCAAAGTCAGATTTTCAAGGCCTATTTGATGTCAATAATATGTGAATGGCTTGTAGGGAGAAATATGAAGATCGACAACATAGAATAAGATTTACTGCAGTGATATAATAGTTATTTGCCTAACATCATTTTTTCTACAACCGTATAAAAGTCCACCTGCCACTAATATGGGACATCTTTAACGATTTTATAAATGATTAAGTTTCACAGTTCTTTTCTGCTACCCCTGTGTTGCTAGCGTGCGCGAAAGACTTTTTTCACGTGTCCTATGGCAACGAGTAAACTTTGTTTTTACGCTGCTATGGGCGACGTGCGAGAAAGATAATCGTGAAAATATGTGTCAGTTTGCATACTGTGAGGAATGCGCGAACCGTATCATATTTTGACGGTTGTAGAAAAAAACCCATTGAAAACTCAATGAACGCATATTCTGATTTACAAATTTATGTTTTTTTTCAGTAGACCTCTTGTTGCTTTGCCAGTGTTCTTTTATTCGTTTTTGCGACTATTTTACTCTACTTTTTTCCGATGATTTTTCATGCTTAATGCCAAACTTTTTCTGTCTTAAAACCTATTTTTTTTCAATTTCTTTTATAATAGTTTTTGCCAATTTATTCTCAATTACTTGAGACTTTTATTCAGCATTTTGTTCTACTTTCCTTTGCTAGCATACATTCCCTTCACCAGTAAGTGACGCTTTTTTTTTTGTGCGTGGGGAGGGCCTGTTGGTGTTGGCCGTTTGACGTCGAAGCTGGTAGTAAATTATTTCAAGTGCCACCCCCTATGGGTTTTACGTGGTAGAGGGTTCACAGGATGCCTATCGGGGAGCTTTTAAACAGTGGAGAAAGTTGTCCAGGCGTTCTGTCTTTAGTTGCGATTTGAGAGAAAGATACGCAGTAGAATCAATACGGTAAAACTCTATTGTCAAGATGCAATGTCAACAAGGTTACAAAAATTTATCAGTTTAGGGCTTTCATGGATTATAGCGAGAGACACTCTAACGGTCGGTGATTTAAAGGAAAATATACGGTTCTGAATTCAGCTTTCCTTGGATAGGAACGGGTAGGAAATTTAACTAATACGGTACGTGTTCTGAATGAGTGGGGCTCAACAAACGCTAAGCCCTGTATATTTTATGTGAATGAGGGGGTCCAACGATCGCTATGACCCGTGTATGTGAGTGTGTGAAAATGGGGCCCAACAAACGCTAAGACATGTATATTTTTTCAACAATCGCTATGGCCTGTATGTGTGTGGGTGTGAAAATGGGGCTTACAAGGATCGGGGCTTCGTTCTGATTCTATTCGGTTCTACCTCTAGGTTAGGCGATTTTCACTGTTCAACGGCTGGCTACCCACTCCTCGAAATTTTGCTCCTCAGCTCTTTTATATGAAAACAACTATGAAAACAAAATATCCAAGGACTGCTTATACTTAAAGATTACCGGTCGCTCACCAGAATTTGAAGGAAATACACAAATTTAAAAACTGGCAAACATGCTGTAAGTTAACCTACATCTGTTAACCTTTCGGTTAACCCTAACTAATTGCACTTGACTTTTGTAACTTTAGGACCGCGTTCCCATTTCGCAAGAAATTGGAATAACTTCGTTGCAAGTTGTTGGTGACAGCTACTAATTTCTTCTTCAATTTTAGCTTTTTGAAGCAGTCCTGCTCACACCTGTAGCATATTTCATTTTCCTCCATACAATTTATTAATCCTCTCTTTGCTTTTATCTAACCTTTACTTCTCCCAAAAAGCACTTTCTTAGTAGTCCGAGTTTATGAGTTTACGGTTAAAACTTGTTCTTTCTGGTCTGTCGTTGTTCTTTTGCTAAATACTTATATTTAAAAAATTTTCTCTTTTTTCATGATTTCATTTACTTTCATGATCAGTTTTTGCCTCATTCTTTTTTTATTTTCCACATATTTTTGCTTTTATTAAAAAAAATATTAAATTTTGCATATTTGCATATTTTTATTTTTTCATTTTGTTTTGTTTAGTGTATACCCTTTTTTCTCCTTGGATCTTTCTATCTTTGGTTTAGCTTTTCTTTTGACATTTCTTCATTTATTTTGCTCTTCAAAGCTATCTTTACTTTTTTTTGTTTCAGTGTTTCGTATTTTTTATTGTCTCACTAAAAAATACAACAAAACTTTATCAATGCAAAAAGAAACATAAGAAATTTAATTTTTAAATTATTGGCAAATTTTTTCTTTTAATTATTGTTTATTTAATTATCTCTTAAAGAAATAAAAAAAAATGCATTGCAGAAATCTTTTGTGGAAACAACAAAATGTTACAATCTAAAGTGTTGTCCGGGCTTTGAAGCCATGGTCCAACGGAATTTCTTCCTGACGTTTTGCCTGCAGCTGCGGTAGACATTATCAAAGGCTATGAGGCAATGGGTGAAGTGATCTCCCATGCTTCCCGACGTTGAGACTGTGGGGAGCTTCGTGGAATTTGTTCCCCCGCCCGTCCCGCTGCAGTGCAGAAACTGGGGTTGGAGTAATGGTGGCGCGGGGTTTCGGCGCACTTGAAGTATGTCGTAGAACTCGTTTCCAGTCTGCATTTACAAACGTAATTTCTTCCTTCCTGTTGAAATTGTTGTCGTGTTTGTAGGTCTCAATGCTCTCTCGTTAGTCTCGAATAGAAACGCTGCGATTGTGACTTTCGCAGAGAGCGTGCTCTGCTATTGTTGACTTTTGTGTTTGTCCCGGTCTGTAAATCCTCTTGTGCTCCGTAATCCTCGTGTTAACACTGCATTTTGTGGTGCCGATTTATACCGAGCCACAGCTGCATGGAACTCGGTAACCTCCAGATGCCGATAGGGGATCTCTGCGGTCTTTGGCAGATATCAAGTTCTCTTGCATTGTACGAGTGGGTTTAAAGACGGTTTTAACACTGTTCTTTTCCAGTAGACTAGTCCATCCGCGCTTTTCTTCATCTTCTCTCGTTGTTCCTTCCTGGCGGTCTACATTCCTTGGGCGGATGATCCTATCGAAATCGTGCTTGCTGTATCCATTCCAACCAAAGGCTCTTTCTAGGTGCTTCATTTCCCGTTCCAAATCAGCCGGCTCACAAATTCTCTTGGTTCTCACGGACAGAGTCTTTATGACTCCTCTTTTCTGTCTGGGATGATAATTTGATCCGTTATTGAGATATCGGTCAGTGTGTGTTGGTTTCTATGAACGGTGTGCGCAAGTTTCCGATTCTGCCTCCTTGATACTAAACATCCAAAAACGGTAGGCGTCCTTCCTTTTCTATCTCCATAGTGAATTGAATTTTGGGTTGTGGGATCAGGGGTGCTATTCAAAATCAGTTATAAACTTGTTTGGGTTATGAACCTCTTTGAATCAGTTATGGATAAGTTCATAACCGATTTGGAATAGCAGACAAGGTCAAAACTGATTTTGAATAGCACCCCTGATCCAACAACCCAAAAATCAAAACCACATCTTAACAAATTGGATCACAAAATCAATAACATGTAAGAAGAAGTTTTGAAGTTCGTCCACGCCATGGCTACAAATAACAAAGGTGTTGTCCACGTATCAGAACCAGCACTTTGGCCTCTTATTTGCGGCTGCCAACGCTTTGGTCTCGAAATTTTCCATAAAATAGTTGGATATTACGGGATTAGGGGGCTGCCCATAGCTACACCATCAGTTTGTTCGTAGAAGTCCTCATTCCATTCGAAATATATAGTGGTTAAGCAGTGTTGGAGCAACTTGGCAATATCTTGTGGAAATTCCTGGTTAATATGTTCCATGACTTCCTTAATGGGTACCATCGTGAAGAGCGACCCAACATCGAAGCTAACGAGAATTTCTCCTGGAGAAAGAGTCAAAGAATGCAGTTTTTCGACGAAATGAGTAGAGTATTTTATAAATCTGTCGGTATTTCCTATTTTTGGGTTGCATCAGTTTTGTGAGGTGTTTCGCGATTTTCTAGGTCGGGCTTGCTATGGTGCTCACGATAGGTCTCAGTGTCACATCCGGTTTGTCAATCTTTAGCAAACCGTACAGCCTTGGTGGCAAGGCCTCTGACTTTTTAAGCTTAGTCATAGCATCAGCC
Organism: Taphrorychus bicolor; assembly: GCA_951812265.1. Classification (NCBI taxonomy): domain Eukaryota; kingdom Metazoa; phylum Arthropoda; class Insecta; order Coleoptera; family Curculionidae; genus Taphrorychus; species Taphrorychus bicolor. The sequence continues at coordinate 15,972,590 of OX638297.1, forward strand.
GGAAAACACTTTAGATTGTATTTTGAACCGGCCGTAAAAGCTTTCATAGTCCAACAAAATGTTATTACGAATTTCTTAACAAATTACATGAAGTGCAATATCACAATTTATTAAACTCAACAGAATCAAAAATTGTTAAAACAAAAAAGTACAATAAATCACAGTACGAAATTCGATAAATAAAATAGATTGATCTCAAAAAAATTATATCATAAACATATTTACATTAATGAGATTGTTGTAGTTTTTCTCTAGTTTCAAATGTCCGAACATAGCCTTTTACAACTTTTATTGAAATAACTTACTAACTTAAATATTGGAAAGCAGTTTTATTGCGAAACAAGGCAATTTCGTAAATGTAACTATTAGGATTTGCATCTTTTGACAACTAGGTAAAAAAGTTTAGCACAAATTTGGAACAAATATGCAACAACAAAAGTATATAAAAAAACATTTTCACTAGAAATCTTTTAGTAAAATTTTTTTAATCTCTGCTATTTCAAACTCTGCTATAAGAATTAATAGAGCAAAACGAAAATGTAAAACATTAGTATATATATTAATAAGACATAATAAGAAATAATCTATAGATATAATAATATATAAAAGAAATAAATGAAAACTAAAAATAAAATCACAAATATATTTTGTTACGTTAAAGTTAAAATATTAAAGTTTTAATAAATTTAAAAAATAACTATACAATTCCCTAGGATTAATAAAACTTTTATTTAAGTTAGTTTTGTGGCGATAAATTTTAGGTTATTTATTTAACGTGCATCAGGATTTCGACAAAAAGTAATCAATTTAAATTTTATTAATTTTTCACATAAATATTAGTAGTAAATATTGAAAACTAGAACAAGAGATCTACCAATACTCCACAAAAGTCCTAAAACTTAAAAAGCGTCACTAACCCAAAAACGTAAAGCTCTATGTCTAAAATATTGAAAAAAAACTGGACGAAGAAAAGTAAAAGTATAAAATACAGCTTTAAGCAGTAAAGATTGTATAATAAATGATAACATAAAGTATGTGATGTTTTAGAAGAATGAATCAAATAAACCAAATCATACTGTTTAGCCGTATCAACGGATACCATACCGCAGAGACGTCGCAACTTGGTTTACTAAGGACGCCCTCATTACAATGAAGACTGCTTCCTTAAACTTTCGTTTCTTCCAGTGCTGTTCCTTATGCACAAAGGAAGCTTGGATTCTCCTATGTACGACACACACACGGGATCTGATATAAACAATCTTTCTGCTGATTTGAATTTTCCGGTTTAGTTTTAGAAAGTACGCTTCTTAAGAGGCTTCTTAAGAAGCGTACTACGTACTTTCTAGAAAGTAATCTAGAAAGTAAAGAATCTTACCCTGTTGTCTTCAGCTTTCTTTCTTCTTACTAACTTTTTATTCTGCTACTGAACTTTTAATCTTTGTTATTCATGTTTCGTTTTCGACATTTTGGTTAAAGCGTCATCTTTATTTGATCCCTTGTCCCCTAGATTTTGTGGTGTTTTAAGGGTCTACTGCTTTTTTAAACATATTTTTGTTTTAATTTTCTGCCTCGTTTTAGTTCTTCGTGAATATTCTTTTTAAGATTTAAAACCGAGATGAATGTCTTTCATATTTGATACATTTGAAATTGTTTCTCTTGTTATCAGAATCTGGCGGAAACTTCATAATTATTTTCAAATGTTATATTCTCTTCCGTTATGCTTCTAAAAGACTGACGACAGAGATTTTTTTTATCGCTGTTTTTTTTGACTTTGTTACTGTTTTTCTCTTACCTTAAGTGTTTTTTTTAATTTCGTTTTTATTGCTAATTTTCCTTTACAGCATAAATGATTTCTTTAAGATTTTTTACCTATCTTATATCTGAAGTAATATTTATTGGAAACAGAATCAACTAACCAAAAAAAAAGCCGACGTTTTGATGATGAATTAGATTGCATAAATGGACCATTTTTACAATTTTCGCAAACTCTCAGAAACGAATAATGGCAACGCCCTGAACTGCTTTTTTATCGGTTTTTTTATCTTTCACCGTTTCGGCGATAACGGATTTCGCTAGTGAGCAGTTTCGATCAAAACTCAGAAATCGATAGACAAATATTTATGCAAAACCGAAAAGCCAGTTACCTTGTTTCGTTAGGTTGTTTTGATTGAATTTGAGGCTAATAAAAAACAGTAATAATTGATTTCTTATATTTCCCAATATTTCGACTAATTATTATTAAATTCATTAAGTCATTAAGTGGTAAATTTTTGTTTGTTTTTACGCAGAATGGTTCTCTTGGAACACTACTCACACTAAAAAAAGTACTAAAATATTTTCTAGATGGCAGTATTTGCAGTTATATAGGAAGACAATGGCATCTTTTTTTTTCAAATGGAACCAACAAATTTCGATTGCGACTTCCTCTTCTACCGAAAGCTTTAAGTAATCTTTGTCGAATGAATCATGCTCTCAATATTTTTGTTAATTTTTACAGTTTTTTCAACGTTGATAGTTTTGTTTTGAAGACTTTTTTGACAATGTCTATATCAAATTTTGTTGAGTTATTGAAAAATAATGTGGACACAATTGAAAAGCCCACCAAAAATTAAGACAGTAAAGTGTTAACAGAGTAAAGTGTTAAGATAGCACAGTTTTACTATATCTTTTTCATTACATTATATTGTTATAGCTATTAATTTAACAGAACCGAAAATAGGTATAACAAACAGTTCTTAACAGACGGCGTCCCTTTAAGAATCGTTAACTGAACGCCGGCCGTTAAGAACAATGTAAGTCTTACCTATATATAGGTATTAAGTTAATGCTTAAGATATTTACCTGCTTAGGCACCTCTAGACTGCTTTGCATCTTCATTTCGGCCCCGGTTGGTGTTCGGGACCGTTTGAACGTGGTTCGCAAGCGCTGCATGCTGGAGGTTACCGGGGAGCCTTTTAAGGGTAGCAGGGGCCGTTAATATCTCTTTTACGTTGGAACTGAAAAAAGGGCAACAGCATTAGACACGCATTATTTAAAATAATAAAATTATTTAAAAGGCCATATAACATATAACCTAATTCACTTATTTTTGACAACGCTTTACCTTTGCAATCTTAATTTTTTATACCTATCTCCTTTCCACACATGTTGAGAAGATACGATAAAAATGTCAAAGTTGTTTTTACTCATCTTCGAGAAATCGAAAAACTAAAATATATTAACGCTAAATGGCTGAGAGTGAAGTGACAGGATCATAAAACAAAGTTTTATTGTCAAACTTTAAAAAGTGAATAGAGTCATAAAAATTAAAAAATTCAAGCAGCAAAGTTAAAGATATATTTCAAATCGAGCTTGGAAAGTTAGAAGTCTTAACTTCTGTTTGAGTCTAGAGTTTGAAACTAGTTAGGGCTCGTCTATAGCACTTTATTAATATTCGAGTCCACTTTATACCTTCGATCCAATGCATAAAATTACGTTTATTAGTATATATATAACCTATAATATATATAGGTTGAGAGGTTAGCGAACTAACTAAGGTACACAGTTTTGAGTCGAGCTAAGTTTAGCATCAGGCAAGTAGCCTTTATTTGGACACGTGCCGGCGCCAACTTGTTTTTTCCTGCTAGGTATTCAATCTGCCCGCTTTATGCCCATAAACTTAGAAATTGCTTTTTCCCTATTAATTAAACTTCGGGATCTTCCTCAATTTTACCTGACTGCTTAATTAAGTAAGAACACCCCGGGGCGGTGCCACTGAGAGTGTTTAAAATTGATATTTCTCGTTGACGTTTTTGTCCAATTACCAGCAATTTTCTTTTGCCAGGTTAGAGTTTAAACCTGTGATATTTTTCTTTTAGTTTTGGGCGATGGATAGTTGACACTTAAACTTAAAGCGTCTAAACTTTGGAAAAGATCAAAATAAGATCGCAAACTGTTAGCTTTACACTAAAGCTTGTAGAAATGTTTTTTCTTTTCATGGAAGTCATATCTCGTGTAGGTAGGTATATATAGTAAAACTTTGGAAAGTCAATGGAGGCGTTTATATGGGATTCAACAAGTTTCTATACACGTAACTTTGGAGATGTTTTTCCTCTAATCCTTTGGAGCAAAGCAGTGCTTAGAACTAGAACTTCTAAACAACTTTAATGGAAAAATATACAGCCCTTTAATTTTGAATCAATAAACAATATTATTAAATAATGTCTAAAACACGAAGTGTTTCAAAATAAAATAAACATTTTTTTGTACCAGATTAGTTGATGTATATTCATTTAGATTAGTGTTGGGCAACTATGAATGATAGAATCGAAGCATTTCGGTTAAGGCATAATAATTTCAATTTCTCTAAACCCTCTAATATTACATTTTCACACTTTGAACCATTTCTCTACGATGTTGGTTTCAATCCTACCCTGACTTTCTCAGAAGAACATTCAAATTTGCATTTTTAAATAAGGCGGGTCATTTTTGAACCATTTTAGTCCTAAGTCTAATTTAAATTTCCCCAAAGAATTTAAATTTGCATTTCTAGACACTTTCAGTAACTTTTAACCGATTTTGCACATAACGTTAATTTGAACTTTTCCAAACCTTCCAAATTTGTATTTTATAAGCTGTGAGTAATTTGTCACTTATTTTCGCCACACCTTAATTTGAATTTCTCCAAACCTTCCAAATTTGTATTTTTCTACGCATGGAGTCATTTTCACAGATTTTGGATTTAATCCTTGCCTGACTTCCTCACAAAACAGCAAAATTTACATCTTTACTTAACGTGTTTAATTTTTAATCGATTTTAGTCTTAATTCTAACATAAAATTGTCTAAAAACTCTAAAGCTGCATTTTTAGATATCTTGTGTAATGTTTTAATCCATTTTGACAATAATCCTAATCTGAGTTTGTTCAGAAACTCTTAATTTGCATTTTTAGACACTTTGAACAATTGTTAACCGATTTTAGCCATAATGTTAATATGAAGTTTTCAAAACTTCCAAATTTGTATTTAACATTGAAAGTGTTGAAATTTTACCAAACTGAACTCATTGACAGTCGAGGTGTTATGTTGACAATGACGCGCCTTAATTTTCGAAAGAAATACTCTATAGAGATTGTTTTTAAAGTTAAGGAAGACTTAATGTTAGCATGGTCGAAGAAAAAGTATAGTGTTATACTCGTCAAAAAAGCATTTTCTATCGGTCCAGAACATTACCAAACTCGGCTTCACCTCGGTTGGTAAACTGTTTTCTTGCGAGAGAAAATGCAATTTTCGTCACTCCTTAAACTATATAATATTTTATTGCTTATACGCTTTGAGTCATTTTTACCGATTTTACCGTACCGATATTAGCCTTAATCCGTGCCTGACTCTCAAAAAACGTCGAAAGTTACTTTTTTAGATAAAGTGCATCGTTTTTACTCCTAACCTTATTTTTTCTAGAAACTTTTAGTTTGCATTTTTAGACGCTTTGAGTAATTCATATTTTTCTGCGATGCGAATACAAAACAATAAACTCAGTGAGAAGAAGAAGCTCTCGACTTTTTATATTTTTTTTTAAAGAAAAGCAGATATTAAAACTAATGGAATAATTCGAAAAAGGTTCAAAACAGCTGAAGTTTTCAATGCAAAATACATCAAGATTCCAGAAGCCATGAAAATAAAACGAAAACACTTTAAAGGTAGGCGATTGTTTATGTAGTTGTGGGACACACAAGCTGTTCCTATAGGGTGTTCTAAAAACTATATTTTTATTTCTTAACAAGCTTCGGCATATAAGACAGGTCAAAATACAATCCAAAGTATTTTCCGAGCTTTGAAGCCCTGTTCCAATGGAATTTCTTCCTGACGTTTCGTCCACAGCTGCGGCAGACTTGTCAAAGGTGATGAGACAATAGGCGAAGTAATTTCCCGTGCTTCTCCACGTTGAATAACTCGACTGTGGTGAGCTCCGTGGTATTTATTCCCCCAGCAGTCGGGCTGCAGACCGAGTTGCATGCAGCTATGGCTCGGTACCAGAAAACGTAGTGTCAATACGAGAATTACCTATCCGAAGAGGAGTTGCAGGATGGGACATACACAAAAGTCAGCAGTAGCAGAGCACGCGCTTTCCGAAGGTCACGACATCCTTTTCAATCAGGTGGATAGCTTATATCAATCGCAGCGTTTCTATCCGAGACTAACGAGAGAGGCCATTGAGATCTTTAAACACGACAATAGTTTCAACAGGAAGGAGGAAATAAAGTTTCTAAATGCAGACTGACTGGAAGCTAGTTAGCAGCGAAAAGCAGAAACCCTGCGCCGCCACTACCCCCACCCCAGTCCCTCCACTGCAGCGCGACGGCAGGGGAATAAATAGCACGGAGCTCATCACAGTCAAATCAGTCAACGTCGGGAACCACGGGAGATCACATCGCCCATTGCCTCATCGCCTTTGATAATGTCTGCCGCATCTGTAGACGAAAACTCAGGAAGAAATTCCATTGGACCACGGCTTCAAAGTCCGGAAAACACTTTAGATTGAGGCTTCGGCATATTTTGGAAAGTTTACCATTCCATTATCTACCTGTCCTATATGATGAAATTGATTTATTGAAAAATATATCTACTTTTTAATGTTTTCTTTGTCAAAGGAAAGTAGGGATGATGGACCTTCGCTCTAATGTAGAATATTTTTTTAGTGGAAAACTACAAAATTTAGCAATATGACGAAGAAAGTGGAGTATGTAACTAAACACTGTCCATTTTTTGAACAGTTGGACATCGCTCAACATTGGGAATTGAAAGAGAAACAGATAGCCTTAACTCTGAGTTTCACGTTCAGGAATGAAGCTACAGATGACGAAGCCTTATCAGTTATTTCCGTCCTGGAAAGCTTTCAACATCTACGGCAGAAGATGAATCAAGGACAAATTAAGAAAAGACTGTACCAAGCCGAAGCAGTTGAAGTCGGAGTAGTTATAAGACCTAAGCCACTGTAACATTAACTGAAAAGAAAACTTTTGGTCAAGGTATACCTGAAGAACCTGTCAGAAAAAAAGAAGAGAGTGCTTTTGCTTGAACAGACTTTTCACGAGGATACTTAATAAACCAGAGCATTGAAATACCCATCAGCTTGAATCTCATGTCTGCGTTTTGATTATTTTTCAGTAGAGACGAAGCCTTATCAGTAAAATATGTAGAAGATGATGACACTTATGTGTATAGACACGTATGTAGACCATCATTATGTGATTCTGCTAAAGACCAAGGCTTTTCTGAGGCTTTCAGTGTTGGAAAGCTCTCAACATTTACTGCGGAAGATGAAGCAAGAACAAATAATGAAGAAAAGGCTGCTCCTAGCCAAAGAAGGTCAAGTACGTTAACTGAAATGAAGATTTCTATGAAGGAATGCCTAAAGAACATGGTACAAAAAAAGGAGATAGAAAATGCATTAAAAAAGTGGATAAGAAAAATGTATTTATTAAGAAAATTTGTGTAGAATAGAAATTATCGGATATACTTGTTGAACGACAGCATAGGAATACCCAGAAGCGCCACTCTCATGTCGTCACTTTGATATTTTTGCGTCAGGGATTTCCGACTTCTGCAACGCACACCTGAATTATATCTGACGGTGGTGAAGGCGAGAACTATATTTAGAAGGTTTTGATACCTTAAAATTTGAAGCTGAAAGAGAAGTAGAGAGCCTACGCTCTGAGTTTAATGAGAAGGAATGAGGAAGTAGAGGATGTCGTTTTAAAAACGTCATCTAGTTGGCCGTGAAATGTCAAACGAAAATAATGAAAGAACAAAAGTCCTATTGGCGATTAAAAAAAGCCACCTGGGGGCAAAAATATAAAACTAGTTAGGAAGTAATCATCTTCATGGTTTATTTTTATTTATACGTATTTTCGTCATTGCTTTGGGAGTTTTATCCTAATATTCCTAGTTGCATGAACAAAGTTTCATTTAAATTTAAATTTCGCTACATTTTCCGAAATAGTTTACATTTTGTATAGTTTTCTTTTACTTCATGTATCACGGTGGTTAATATTTAGTTTTGCGGTTTAAATTCTCATGTGATTTATAAAAATGTTCAGTACAAGAAAAAAGCAGAAGAAAACTATAGATAATACATATTGCTGCGTATTCAATTGCAATTCCCGCAAAAACACCAACAGAAGTATTTCCAAAGAGGAGTTTGGCGTAGATGAGTTTGTGGACAGGAGAAAAACCTGGATCAAAGTTCTATCAATAACAAAACCCCTTAGCAAACATTTGAGAGTTTGTTCATTGCACTTTAACCAACATAATTACAATAGAGGTATTTAGACACATTTTTCAATTAAGTGTTTTTTGTTTAACATTTTTGGCTAATAATTTTTCAGGAAAACTAGCATCAAACTTGTTGAGACCTACGTTAAAAGCTTTTGCGGGACCATCAAGAAATCTTCCTCCAGTCAAAGTTTGTAAGACAATGATTTCTCTATCCCAGACTTTAGTAGTGTTTGTGATAGTTGTAATAAAGAACCTATATGCCGTCTCAAATTATTATGGACTGGGGTGTGCCATGGAAAAAAGATGTTTTGCCCCTGTATAAATTTTTGATAATAACATTGAGTGAATTTGGCAAGTAAATGAGGTTACAAATTGTAGTAAGATAATATAATTGATAATTAGTTCATGACATTTTTTAATTTTGGTAAATAAAGGACTACTGATATAAGCTCGAACATCCGAACATCATATTTTGGTGCCAACTTAATAGACAATTAAAGAAGAAATATGCAGAAGCACCTCTTTCTTAAGAACATAGAAGTGATAAGGTAAACATATTACTACTTACTTTCTATTCCTAATTAATGATCAAGAGTGTGAATTTGAACGATTGGGGTAATGTCGGCTTGATGTATGGTAATAAAGTTAAATACATCTTAAAATTATATTATATTCGTTATTATGAATATTATGTGAAAAAATATTTATTAATTCATTATTCTTCTCCTCTTGTAAAGGTGCCTATCTTCTTATGATGTTGGCGGCCGCTTTGGCCCATCGGTATTGTCACAAAGAAGCAAAAAGACATAAAATTGCAGCGTCCTTAGAAATGGTCGGCCGATGACCGGTTTAGTAACCAAGGAATAGTTGACCTAAATTTATAAATCATAGATCGTAAATTTGTTCAACAACGGGGTACTTCGAACCGCTGATTGACGTCATGGAAAAGAACGTTGCAATGCATTGGAAAAAAGTGCTGACGAAAAGAGAAGTAAGCTCGAGGATTTTTTGAGCCAGCAACGGGGACTTGCTCGGTGGCTTGCACGTAGGCAAGACTCCAAGATTCTTTTGAAGTTCGGGTTGATCCTTTTGGGGGCGTTACGTCAGATAGACGAACGACCACCCGTCGAAGAGTAATTAAGTGTTTTCCCAAAATTTGTTATCGACCGAGTACAAAGAAGAAAGTTGTCCTAGAAGTCCTTGTTGTCCTAAGAGAAGCCACGGGTACGCATAGGAGTACCCCTGAAGCACGTTAAATTGGTTGGCACGATACGGTCCTCCTCTACACTTGACCTAGGTAAGGCCCTTTTGTTATAACGGTGTTTGTTTTCATATTAGTCATTTCAGTTAAGTAGTTAGGGTAATTTTAAGGCACAGAAAATAGAAGTTTACTTGAATCCCACCTATATCATTTTAAACATAAACCCCCATCATCACATACCATATTTCGTGACATGGTGGAGAGCGCAAACCGAAGGCAAATATGCTGATTTGTTATTTTATTTGTGTTTTTATTAATTTAATACGAACCAGGGTCAAGTAACTTCTATGAACTACTGCCTTATAATTTAATTAGGTCAGATTTCCTCAGGTCAACATTCTTTGTAGAAATTTTGCGAACATTTTTAAGAGTCGTAAAAGGTGGTAATTTATTTTTTTTTCTTTTGAGGCAGGCCTATTGTTTTAGTTTTTACGAAAAACTACTAAGAACAGAGTAATCATACTCCACTTAGAATTTGGGTATTGAACAATAACGAGTTCTAAAGAAAATTCTTGGAATCCTATTAGAGGTGTCGTCTCGCTTTGGTACTTTTTTTTATATAATATAGGAGAATAGAATATTTTTATTGGTTGTAGGGCGTCAGCTAGATAACTCAGCTTTGCAGGGATAGGAATATTTTTTATTGAAAAGCGTACCAGTAATTATTATTAAAAGTTGCGCAATGTCATCAGTAAAGTAGTAGGAAGGAACACCATTGTTTCTGAAAACGAATTTAGAAAGAAAATTTTAGTGTGGTAAAGAGCGCGATATTTCGATACATTTTACCATCATTTTTGCTTTTGATTTGATTTTATGTAAATGAAGTATAACTGAAGGTTTCATTGTTTTAAACATTTTGCAAGTAAAATATTATTTTTTTCTAAATTTTCTTGAGACTTTCAAATTAATATAAGTGTAAACTAATTTCGTTTGACACGACGAGAATTTTGATAAATTTATTTTTTTTTGTTTTCCATTTTGAACCAAGCTAGTATACAAAGCGTTGCGTCTTAAACCACCAAGTAACTTTTGTTTAAAGCAGTGTTTGTCCTCTCGGAGCATTTTAGGGCAAAAGGTACAAATATCCAGTTGTAAATTTGTGTTTTCCGTTATTCGGCGGTAATTTTAAAAGGACCGAGTAATTTTGAAAGGGACCTAACCGCTAATTTACTCGCAAATTTTAAGAGTTTTACAAGAACTCGCCATTTTGATTATTTTGTTTGTTTTCTGATGTCTTGCAAGTTGATATTTGTTTAGTACCATAACACGCTTATATATTTTTGGATTTACTATACGGATACTCACAATTAATTCAATGTCAAAAAATCTAAATTTGAAAATAAAACTAACACCGACGAAACTAGAAGAAACCGCGTTCAAGCGAACGCCAAAATTGTCGAGAACCCCGCCGGGAGAAAACACTGAATTTTCGTTTGATACAGCGACGATAAAAAATCATCTAGAGACTAGAAAAGAGTCCACTAGTACCCCAAACGTAGACACACCAAGAAGAATAACGAGATCCCTGTCAAATCAACTGGAAACAAAAGATAAACAGAACGAACAAGAGATAGAGGAGGAAAACATAGCGAACGATCTAAGTATTCTAGAGGGAGAGAAGACAGTAGTAGAGATTGTAAAACTACCAACAGACACAAATCAAGAAGAAAACGATAAGAGAAAAACGAGCAGATTAATCGACACCCACAGAGAGAGTTCAGAATCAGAGGACGAGAAAGTATTTATAGGTAAAAGCGAGATGGACGCTACGTTAGGAAATTGCCAATCAGCACCACAGGGCACAGTGCCGGCAGTTCCAAGTTTCATAAATCCAGAAACATTCAACCCAAGCACACAGTCGGGAGATAGTTTTATCAACAAGTTTGAGAGGTGCGCAACCGCAAACGCCTGGCCAAACAAGCTAAAAATATTTTATTTTGGGACATTTTTAATGGGAGCCGCAGCCACATGGTACAAAATGTACGCGCGAGAGGAAGAAAATAAAGAAGACACATGGGACGACTTAAAGGCCGCATTTCTGAAAGAGTGGGGCGGAAAAAACTCTAAATGGGACGCCAAAAAAAGGCTAGAAAGTCGCAGGCAGGGCCCAACAGAGAAAACACTGGAGTATTACTACGAGATATTAGATTTATATTCACAGTACGATGAAGATATGGACATAGATTTGTTCTTAGACTATTTTCAGAATGGACTTTCCGAGCAAGCAGCAACGGAGTATTATTATTTTACGAACCCGAATAGAAGACCAAGAACCTTAGAAGAAGCAAAACAGATTGCGAGGGCTATCGATGGCATACCAGTACAAGATAGTAGGGCAAGAAGCCAAAGAGTACAATTTAATGAGGAAGACAGAGGGCAAACAGACTACATGGAAAGAGAGGCAAATTTTAGACCACCGAGGGACTACAGAAGGACAAACGTACGACAAGAGCATTACCCGAGAAAAAGAGATGAGTCCTACACGAGGGAGTCGAGCCGTAATCAATTTCAACCACCACAGGAAGATAGAAGAGGCAGATATGGCGAAAGGGCTCAAGAGAACATACGTGAGAGGACCCAAGAAAGACAAGAAATGAGAGAAAACAGATACGACCGCCCAAGAATGACTACTTTTGAGCGCAGTAGTACACTACCTAACACAAGAACTAGAGACAATCGACCAAGATGTTATACATGCAATGGAATAGGGCATTATGCAGCAGCCTGCCCAAATGGGTCAGGGCGACGAAACTAAAGTTTCCCCAGGTCGCCTTGATAAATGGGGCTAGAAGCGAAAGACGAACTACAGAACTGACTACATTACTGCTAGATGTAAGAGTAAATAATAGAAGGAACACGCAAGCGATTGTAGATACAGGAAGTGTGAAAAATGTTATAAGAAAGGACATAGCGCATAACATAAACCGCAACAGGAATATGGGACATTTGATATCAGCCGGAGGCCATCGCATACCAGTACTAGGAAAGTCAAACTTTACATTGGAAATCGGAGCAGTCCAAACTAGATGCGAGGCAAGAGTGATCGAAAACTCCCCATACCCGTTAATCTTAGGAATGGAATTCTTGAACTCAGTGAAAGCCAACATAGATCTAGGTACCAACAAGCTGACTGTAACTACACAGCAAGGAAAGCAGGAAATAAAATTAGCAAAGTTGGAACCACATCCACGCAGAAATCAAGTAGGGTTGATACATGAAGAAACCTATAATCGCAAACCACATGGATTAAACTATAAACAAATGTACTACGAAGAATGCCAGAGATCAATTACGAATAACTTCAACGAGACGACAAACAAGAGAAATGAAAATAAAATGGAAAAGAAGATAGAAAGGAAAAAGCCTACACACGCCAAAGAGTACGCTTTATTTTGGGAAAAATTAAAAAAGCAAAAACTCAGTAGTTCAAAGGTCATAGAAGAACGAGAAATCGATATTTTTTCGACAGGAGAGGACTACGCGTTGTGCCATTGTGTAGACCGTACCTTGGCTATGAATAGAGGTATCGCAAGGGAATTTAAAGAAAGATTTGGCAACGTTACACTCCTACGTGCACAAAAAGAAGAGACGGGAGGACTAGCTTTTCTTAAAAGTAAAGGCAGATTATTGTACTACCTGGTAACTAAAGAACAACCACACCACAAACCAAATTACGAACACCTCTATAAATCTCTTTGCGAACTAAAGAACCACTTACAGACTAATCAACAGAAAAAGCTGGCGATGCCAAGATTAGGTTGCGGCCTAGACAAGCTTCAATGGGACATAGTGTCAGAAATGGTAAAATACATTTTTGCAGAGACAGACATCGAGATATTAGTGTGCACCTGGAACCCAAAAAAAGAGCAGAGACAGAAAAGAAGGACCAACACCGATAAGGATATAGAGCAAAATGAAATGGACGAGGGAGAGTTAGCAGAAATGATCCGAAGATTAAAAACTTTGAAGAACGAATCACCGGAAATTGGGGAAAAATGGGACATGTCAGAAACCGAAAGTACCAAAAACGATTCAGGTATCATCGCAAAACTGCGATTGGCAGCAAATTATATTATTCAACCCAGAAAGGAAATCGCCGTCGAGTTAAAAATAGACGCCACAGAGAAACATGACCCCCGCAGGATAAACATCACTGAATTTATACCTAAAGAGGACATATTCTTAGCTAAGAAATTTTACACAACTAGCGGGCCATACAGGGCCGGACTAAGAACTATGATAAACATTAAATCGAGGAGCCCACTACCGATAATGTTAAATAAATGCACAACCCTGGGCTATATCATGAAGGAAAGGGTACAAGAAAACGATGAGATAATGCTACTATACTTGGAAGAAAACGAAGAGCAAAATAGCGAAATCCAAGAAGCAGACCACGAAATAGAACACCTTAGTGACGGAAAAGTGAAACGAGAACTACTGAAACTATTAAATGAATACAAAGACGTATTTGCGAAAACTACAAAGGATATGGGCCGCACAAAATTAGTGAAACATAAAATAGAGCTGAACGACGAAACGCCTATCAAAAGCCAACCATATAGAGTCAGTCAAAAAGAACGAGAGATAATAGCGGAACAAATAAAAGAAATGGAGCAAAATAAAATTATCACGCCATGCCATTCACCATGGGCATCACCGATAGTACTAGTGAGAAAGAAAGATGGCAGTACAAGATTTTGTGTCGATTACAGAAAGTTAAACTCCGTTACAAAGCGAAGCAACTACCCCATTCCGAACATCGACGACATAATGTCATACTTAGGAGGTAGCACCTTATTTACAACCCTCGACCTTTTTAGTGGATATTGGCAAGTAGAACTAGACGAGGCCAGCAAAGACTACACCGCATTTGTAGCACAAGGACTTAAATCATACAGATTTGAAGTATTGCCGTTTGGTCTCTGTACAGCACCCAACACATTCCAGTCTCTAGCTGACAAAGTGTTTGAAGGAATGAAATGGACAGATGTATTAATTTACTTAGATGATATAATAATTTTCTCAAAAACACCAGAAGAGCATCTCAGAAAATTAAGAGCAGTCTTTCAGAGGCTAAGAGAGGCCGGACTTACACTAAAACCGAGCAAATGCGAATATTTGCAAACAGAACTAAAGATACTAGGCCACAAAGTAAACACGATAGGCATACAGCCGGATGAGTCAAATTTAGAGGCAATATCGCTCTTCCCGCAACCGAAAAAAGTGAAAGACGTACAATCATTTTTGGGGATGACAAATTTTTATAGAAAATTTATCAAAAATTACTCAAAAATAGCCCGCCCACTACACGAACTAACAAGGAAAGACATAAAGTATTATTGGGGACACGAGCAAGAGGAAGCATTTAACCTATTGAAAGAGAAACTATTATCCTCACCAGTATTACATCATTTCAACCCAAACAAGGACACCATTCTGCATGTAGACGCGTGTACTATAGGAATTGGGGGAGTATTATTGCAAGAAGACAACGAGGGAGTACCGCACCCAATAGCATACGTCAGTCGAAGCTTAAACAAGAATGAGAAAAATTACACCATATCCGAACTGGAAGGCTTGGCAGTAATATACTGTTTAGAATATTTGAGGCACTACATTTGGGGCAGAAAAATAAAGATAATTACAGATCATAGCGCGCTGTGTTGGTTCAAAAGCATTAAAAACTCAGGAAGATTAATAAGGTGGAGTTTAAAACTGTCTGAATTCGATTACACAATAACACACCGCAAAGGATGCGAGAACAGAGATGCAGACTGCCTTTCGCGTAACCCCGTGGAACAGACAGGAAAAGCGAGAAAAGTAAGAAACATCGACGACGTACCCACATACCTATTAGAATGGGAGAATGGAGCTATATCAACAGATAACGACGATAGGAATAATCTACCAGAAAGTAAAATGGAGAAGCTTAAACAAAGCCAGAGGGAAGATCAAATTATTGGAAAAATTATCGAGGACTTAAATAACAAAGATAACTTGCCCATTGGAAGAGCTAAAAGGATAAGACAATTCCAGGTGAGAAATGGGTTGTTATACAAGGAAAATATGTCACTTAATGGACGAGAACTACTCTTAGTAATACCGAAGGACCTAATAGGAGAAATTATGTTCCAACTGCACTCAGACCCTATATCTGGACACTTAGGACTAACGAAAACTGTCGACAAAATAAGAAATAGATACTACTGGGACAGTTTACAAAAAGACATCACCAGATTCGTAAGAGGATGCCCTGATTGCCAAGCTAGAAAGGGCACAAAAGCAAAACCAGGCGGAAACTTACAGCCTATAGAAACCGGATTGCCATTCCAAAAAATAGGAATTGACTTACTTGGCCCTTTTAGAAAAAGCAAAACAGGCAAAGTGATGATATGCGTTGCAACGTGCTATGCAACCCGATACGTAGAAACCCGGGCATTACCCAACGGAAAGGCCGAGGCCGTCGCAAAATTCATTGTTGAAAACATAATAACAAGACACGGGGCACCGGCCACCTTAGTGAGCGATAGAGGAAAAACTTTTCAATCAGACCTCGTGCAGGAAATTTTAAAACTAATGGGGACTCAAAGTAGATTTACCACAAGTTATCACCCATCATGCAATGGACTGACAGAGAGATTCAATAAAACTCTAGCAGATATGTGCGCGGTTTATACAAATACCGAACAGACCGATTGGTGCAGCTATCTACCCCTGGTAACTTTTGCATATAATACAGCACTACAAGACACGACAAAATTCTCACCTTTCGAACTGGTGTACGGAAGACATCCAGTTTTGCCAACGGAGGCACATTTACTCGACACGGAGTGTAAAACGAGCGCCGAGGAAATTAGACAGAGGGCATTAGCAGTACGCAGTATAGCAATAGAAAATATACTGGCTAAGCAAAAAGTAGACAAAAGGATTTACGACGAGAAACACACACCGTTAGAATTTAATGTAGGAGACCAAGTGAAAGTCTTTATCCCTATTAGGAAAAAAGGGAGAAGCGAAAAACTTTTACTGCGTTACTTTGGGCCGTACTATATTGAACAAAAAGTCGGCGAAGTAGATTATAAAATAAGAAAAGGCAAAAGTGCCAGCGCAAAAACTGACATAGTACACATAAGCCGCATTTTGCCTTATTACGACCCCTGGACCCCAGGAGAGATAGGAAATGGAGAAGATGAGGAGGCAACCCGACGCGAATCCAGACAAAGTCGTAGAAAAAGAAATAGAAATAGCACAGAGGCATGGGATCCCGATGTAACAGAGGAAAATTGTTTAGTACTAGAAGACAATGGAGAACACGAGATAATAGAAGTATGTGCAGCAAAAAGATATACAATTAAAGAAGGCGAACCACTTGAAGTAGAATTAGCCCTAAGACGTAAAGGAAAAATAGATGAAAATGAGGTTTGTGGCGGTGAATTTGTTCCTCTAACAGATGAGGAAATGACGTATCTAGGCAATATAGGCATTTCCAGATATCCCTTTGTGAGAAAGGATAGATCGTACTTAGAGTTAAGAATAACAAAAGGTCCAGACGTGGAACTGACAAAGGGCACATGCCTGGGATGGCTCGTAAAGTACAAAGATTCCAGCAATAGAGACGAGAAGATGGACCGAAAAATTTATGTAGGGGACAAAGTGAGAGTTCTAATACCGTTTGAGGAAATCTTAAGCGATGGTAGTACAATGTGGCACCCACGATGGGAAGGAGAGTTCGTAGTAGTTGAACTATTAGAGGAGCATTTATATCGAGTAAGGAAAAGAAGCGAAAATAGAACTATGATAGTCCAGAAACAGAGACTGCTACCAGGAAACTAAAATCAAAATGGGGAAAACACGAGTGGAACCACCACAGTCAATCAAATTATGCGAGAAGTCGGTAGGAAAACTAGAAAATAGAGTTATTGCTAAAAGACGCAAATGATAGAAATACCAGTAAAATAGGATAAAAACTTAAAAAGAAAAAAAAAAGAGCGAAGGGGTGCCGATTATATTATATAGCGATAGAAATAGCGATCGTTAGAAATAAAACGAGGAAAAACCTCGACCTACACACAAAAGCTAAGAAAGAAGAATCTAAACTTTCATTTAACGCAGGGAAAATAAGGTATAGAGCAGGATCAAATTCAAAAACAGGTAGACTAGTGAAGGAGGAAAAGCGGGGATAGTATAGCAGTTGGGATAGTTTAAATTAGAAGATTAGCATATATAAAATAAAATGGGCTCCACAGGGAGATTTACATAGAGTTAGGCAAACAAAAGGAGCTAACACTGCGCTGAGTATAGCCTCAGGCGTCTATCGTTGTAGGTTAGGCTTAGGCTTAGGACTGGATAGAAATTTAAGGAAAAAATAAGTAATCGAGAGGACAAACAATTTGCTAAGTATAAATAACAAAATCAAACCCCACCAAAAAGAGAGCGCTGAAATAGGTTAAAGATATACCCAAAACGAATTCAGAGGCGAATCAGGGATCAGAAGTTAGAAAACAGAAGAAAAAGAGGTAACATTTTTTCTTAGAAATCATAGGGACACGGAAGGAAAAAGCAAAGGGGCCACAGGAAGCACAGTTGGTGTTACAAACTGGAAGAAGGAAAAAAAAGGGGAGGGGACCCTCAAACTTTGCCTCAGTTCAACTGACTAACAGACAGGATGGAGCTAACCGTACATTCGTAAATGGTACTAGAACTAAACTTACCATACCCCTACCTGAACGAAACGATACTCACTATGACAACCACACATTCCCAGACCCCCCCCCCCCCCGCTAAACAGACAAACATACAACAGACAGAACTATAAATTTTTTTTGGGAACAAAAGATGCCCGGGTTAAAGCAGAGAAAAAAAAAGGGTGGCGTACGATCTAGTATTTTTCGACGTACAGCTGAAAGCGGTACGACGAACAATACAGGTACAATAATATCGTAATAAGGAAGAAAAAGAAATCGGTTCAGCAAAGTAAATCTTATCGACACCATCAAGTTGGAGTCATAGTACGATAAATTCACTTTCTAGAGCATAGTAAACCCTCTTAGAATTTAGTAAAATAACTGATGAGGCTGCATGTTTCGGGCGAGTCTACTAGGTTAAATAACATGTTTAGTTTGCGTTAGGAAAAGGGGAGAGTAAAAATACATTGTTAGGATTTTTTTTTTGTTAAAAGTAAAGGAAAATAAGTTAGATGTAAAATAGTATAAAAGATATTGAGCTAGAAACCATATACTAACACAGATCTTTTTGCATGTTCCCATGGACGCTATGATGTAAGCCACACAAACCACTGCACCAAGAGCACCAGAGCTGGAACCCAAGCCACCCCCAAGACACAAACTTGTCAGAGCTACAACGGAGAGAGCTAGCCAAAGCCGAGGTCCTGGGCAGACGAACCAAAGAGCAGGTCCCTTTACAGTCAAAAACAAAGGGATGCTGGGCTCAATGGTCAACCCATCGATCGGCAATAGCTCAACTAGGCCGCGAGGTAGCAGCCGATATACCAGAAGAAGACCGATAGTTAAAACCGGTCTTGGAAGCAGCATCAACGATTAGGGGCAATCCAGGGATGCAGCTAGCGCAGATGGGGCAGTGTAAGTGTGAGCAAGCAATCGGATAATTGGACTAGTACTTGTGAGGGAACATGCAGGGTTATTAATATTGATCGACAGTTTAGTAAATTTTGGTTAACACATTCTGAAAATCAAACTCTGTTAATTATTAGAGATACACTCTATTTAGTTCGATACTTCAAAATATTTTCATTATCTTATCTACATTTGGAATCGTTTTGTTTTTCGCAAAGGGTTAACGAATTTTAATTTTTTTTATAGATCTGTAGTTGAAGTTTTATGTATCTAAATAGGTATTTAGACTATATCTCATTTGATATCTTTTTTTTTGAACTTTTATTAATTTGTTTTTTACTGTTTTGAAGTTGGTAATGACGATGAACATTTTTTTGAGTTCTGGCGATTAAAATTGTTAGCTTTTAAGTTAGTTCAGGTAACTTAACAAGGTAGAGAAGGACCATATTTCGTTTAATTCAGGGACAGAAATTTTTTGGTGGATGGATTTTGAAAACTGGGGACCAGTTTTTTCTAAAAGGGGGGGATGTCACAAAGAAGCAAAAAGACATAAAATTGCAGCGTCCTTAGAAATGGTCGGCCGATGACCGGTTTAGTAACCAAGGAATAGTTGACCTAAATTTATAA
Source organism: Taphrorychus bicolor (assembly GCA_951812265.1). Classification (NCBI taxonomy): domain Eukaryota; kingdom Metazoa; phylum Arthropoda; class Insecta; order Coleoptera; family Curculionidae; genus Taphrorychus; species Taphrorychus bicolor. Next base: position 15,992,329 of record OX638297.1, read on the forward strand.
ATCATAGATCGTAAATTTGTTCAACAACGGGGTACTTCGAACCGCTGATTGACGTCATGGAAAAGAACGTTGCAATGCATTGGAAAAAAGTGCTGACGAAAAGAGGAGTAAGCTCGAGGATTTTTTGAGCCAGCAACGGGGACTTGCTCGGTGGCTTGCACGTAGGCAAGACTCCAAGATTCTTTTGAAGTTCGGGTTGATCCTTTTGGGGGCGTTACGTCAGATAGACGAACGACCACCCGTCGAAGAGTAATTAAGTGTTTTCCCAAAATTTGTTATCGACCGAGTACAAAGAAGAAAGTTGTCCTAGAAGTCCTTGTTGTCCTAAGAGAAGCCACGGGTACGCATAGGAGTACCCCTGAAGCACGTTAAATTGGTTGGCACGATACGGTCCTCCTCTACACTTGACCTAGGTAAGGCCCTTTTGTTATAACGGTGTTTGTTTTCATATTAGTCATTTCAGTTAAGTAGTTAGGGTAATTTTAAGGCACAGAAAATAGAAGTTTACTTGAATCTCATTTTCTTATTTTAAATATAAACCCCCCATATTTTTGAAAAGCCCCCATTCAGTGAGAAAATCAGCATAGGACCCTTCGGGGGAGGTAACGACGACCCGGTACCCATTTAAAGATTAGAGATTTAAAGCGTAAATTAACGCCCAGTCAAATAAGTACATTACTATAAACCTCATCTTTTATCATTTAAACATATACCCCCATATTTTTTCATTTTCGTGACAGTATTACGCAAGTCGGTATTTATCATTACGTATAATGTGGCCAAAGTAGGCCAGTTTTCTATTCTTTACGGTTGTCGGGGGTTCTTTACGGGGTGTTCATTATAAAATTTCATCTAGTTGGCTGTGAAATGTCAAAAGAAAAGGATGGAGAAACAAAAGTCCATTTATTTTGATTATGTCATCCTTTTCTGTCAAAATTTCATAGCCTGCTAGATGAGCTAATGAACACCCCGTAATTTCTTTGTCTTTTCTGAGCCTCTCGAGAATCGTGATTTAGTTACGTTAGTTGTATGGTATGTGTATAAGACCCGTAGCATGCGTCGGTAGCACCACATTTCGAATACTTTGGTGGCAGCCTCAGTAAGACTCCAGCTATCTACTCCATATAGGAGAACACTAAAGACGTAGCATCTATGAATTCTTATGGGTATATTGATATTAAGAGACAGGTTACAAAGTTACAAATGGATCATATACGTTTTACGTCTTTTAATCAGGTCGATAGTGGACAAATGGAGTAAGTTTAGAACCTAATAACCATGATAGAGTAACTATTAAAGATAAGATGTTGCACATATGAGAAGTGGCCGTAGCCGTCGATTGTGTAGGAACAAAAGTTTGTGGACAAAGTGGTGAAGACAAAATTTCTCTCCTATTTTGAAATACTCAATTCAGGCTACTATACAACAAGCTAACATACCTCAATTTCCCAGATTTCCCCTTGTAGCAAATCCACACTGCCAAACATTAAGTATCTATTGCAGCAATGTTAGACTACCTATGCCGAGTTTGGGATATATAAACCAAGCTGAATGCAAAACACGAATTAAAAGCATCAGAAAATGTTACTTTTAAACCGAGGTGAGAACTAAGAAATATTTTTTGTCGCTTCTCTGATTTTAAAATTACTTGTTTAGAGTATATATCACAAACGACTCTAAATTCAGCAAGAGAATTGTTTGACATTCCTGCACAAATGTGATAATAAGATTGCATGCAGATATGGTTTGTGACTCATTGTACAAATTGGTACTGACACCACAAAACTCAGTATTAACGAACGCAGAGAATTACGGAACAAAAAAGGTGTTGCAGGCTGGGATAAACACAAAAGTCAGCAGCAGCAGAGTACACCTTCTCTGGAGGTCAAGATATGCCTTTCATCCTTTTAACAAGATGGATTTCTTCAACCATCAATCGCAGAGTTAATATTCGAGAGTGACCAGAAAAGCCGTTGATACCTTTAGGCACAAAAACATCTTTGACAGAAAAGAGGAAATTGCGGTCCAAAATTCAGACTGGAAAGAAGTTCTGCAAAAGTATAAGATAAAAAATTCATTGGACCACCACATCAAAGATCGGAAAACAATTTAGTAATGCTGAATTTGTTCAAATAAAAAAAAATTCTGTTGGTTTTATGTTAAGCACCAAATTATGATGATGGTCTAGCGACCTATGTCTATTTTTTTGTTATTCACCACTTACTTAAATAAAATATGTATTTACACCAGCTATTTATTATTGTTTCCTGATACCCAACTACCTAGTTTTATGATTAGACTCATAACATCTATGCTTCTAATAAGCCTTTTATTTTGTTTTTTATAATTTAATACTTCTTTTCATAACATTAATCTGGCAACATTTCATGAATGAACTAGACATTTGTCAAATTTGTAACCTCATTTACTTGCAAAATTCACTCAATTTCATTGTCAAAAATTTATACAGGGCCAAAACATCAGTTTTCCATGGCACACCCCAGTCCATAACAATTTGAGACGGCATATATGACTTTAAATTCTGAATGTAGTGAGGAAAAGTTGTTACGATTGAGTGATCTAACACCTGAGAAACAATGGGTAGTAAATGCTTTGGTGGATATGAAAACATCAGTGCACCAAGAAGCACCACAGTCTAAGTTTTTGGATAAAAGTGTCCACGTGACATAGAGGGCCCCCCTTTAACTCTCAAGTCCCACCCACCTCGACCTTTTAGCAATCCCTAGTGTACTACTACAAGTAACAAGGTAAAGGTCTAGCTGATTATCTTCAGAAATTATGATTTGCAAGTCGGTCAACATTGGAATATCTATAGAGAAAGATTGAAGGTAGGCGAAGTAAATGCAACACAGTTGGACCTAAAGGTCGATGCATTTGGTTTTGTCGCTCTGTGTATACCTGCTTTTCCAAAGTTATTAATATTTTGACCCAAATTTAATTTATATAATTTGATGGACATTGATACCATTGACCCACTAGTTTCACATTTTCAGGGCATTGTGGTTACCGAACTATACAGGGGGTCCAAAACTCAACGTCATCCCTTGGAGAGGTGATAGGCCAACTCATTACTGACTAGAATATCATAATTCGACCTTAGTATAAAATTGATAGTTTTCGAGATATCGTGACTTCTATGAATTTCGTGAAAATCTACACCTTAGATCAGTTTTTTGACTGTTATAACTACAAAACTCCATACTATAAGATACCCAATATTGTGGCGCAACCCTGAATAGTTTTGTTATTCAGGAAGAACTAAAGAAATATTACTCATGCTTACCCGGAAAAAAAATATTTTGGCCCATTCATGATTTTTAGTATTATTATTTTATATCCTAACTTTGACTTTATATTTAAAAAAATATCACCAACCTAACCACGCAAGTTATGCTAAAAAATGGCTCAGGTAACATAGTTTTTAAAATGGTATATCGTTTTGTATGTTGTTCTGTAAAAAAGTAGATATTGCTATTTGAGTGCAAAATGAGCTAGATATAAAATTATTTCAATACATAATATTAAGTATTTAGAACTAAAACAGGTGTTAAATTAAAGTGCCAGGTATTTATAAAAAAACAACACAAATTCAACTTAAATGATATGTTCGAATTGCCTGCCACCAACTCTAATGCAAGCACGGCATCTTCTTAAAAAAAATCTGTTTATGCGTCGTGCACTTTCAGCCAAATTTATTTCTTGTGCAGCTTCAATAATACGTTGTTTTAGTTGATTTAAATTATTTATTGGTGATTAATAGACTTTCTCTTTAATACAACCCCAGTAAAAAAAATCTAGTGGGTTCAAGTCCGGAGGCCGGGGAGGTCACAAAATCAAACCAAGACGGCCAATCCATCTATGTGCATAAGTTTGGTTCAAATAGTCTCTCACTACTCGTGGATATGAGCTGGACAGCCGTCAATTTAAAGCCACAGTGACCTGCGTCTGACCAAAAGGACATCTTCCAAAAGATTTGGCAGATCGTGTTCCCTATAATTTTCCCCGCTTAGATTTTCAGGTAATTCAAATGGACCAATTATTTGCCCGTTTAAGATGCCGGTTCACATATTTAACTTGAAGCGATACTGGGACCTTTCTTCTCGCATTGAATGTGGGTTTTCAAGAGCATAACAATGAATATTGTGCATGTTTGTGTAATTCTGTTTAGAGTGGATTTTGGTATCCCTGTACGGCGTTCAATGGCTCGCGTCGAAGTACTCGGATCATTTTCAATATTTTGTAACACTCCTTCATCGCGATCCATGCGTGATCTTCCTGTCCCGGAGCGAGCATAAGGGATTCTGCCTTCCGCATATGCTCGGTGAACTTTTATGAACACACGGTGATCCGGATATCTTAAAGCATTTGGATATTTTTCGCGATACAGAGCAGCTGCAGCAGCACCATTTTCCCATTATTTTGCCATAAGTGTAATGCATGTTACAGTATTCCTGAGAACTGTACAGGTATGGCATTCGTAATATTGGACGTCAAGCCCTCGTAACCCAAACACAGATTCAAAAGGCCAGGTCAGTTCGTTATTGTTCAATAAAATAAGTCCAAGTCACTTACTACACAACAAACAAGTTCAAAAAGACTATGCACATACCCGTTAGGATGGGTGCAAAAATAATTCGATTGTTAAAACGAATGCATTTTGAAATGCATTCTGACTTATACATCAACATGTTTTTTACATCGTTTCTAGGTTGCCAGACTTACTTGATTTTTTCCAGAATTCAATAAAAATACTAATATCTTGCGATACCTTGTTGGATGTGTATGGACACAAATAAATGTCGCTGGAAGTGCAAGAGGGATAGATAGATCTTTTTTAAGAAGCCGCTATTGAATTAGACTTGTCACTACAATCATAAAATACAGGTTTTCTAAATTGTAATTTAATACATGTTGAACTCGAATTTTTTATTATTAAAAGAATTATAAAGGCGCTCATTTTGCCCTCAAATACCAATATTTTTTTTATAAAGAAAAGCATACAAAACAATACACCACCTTAAAAACTACGTAAAACTTGCCAAATTAGGTTGGTAATATTTTTTTAAGTATAAAGAGTCAAAGTTAGGACATAAAATAAAAATAACTCATAAATGGAGAAAAAATGTTTTATTTTCCCAAATTAAAGCATGAATAATATTTCTTTGGTCCTTCCCTCGATAACAAAACTATTCAGACTTGCGCCGCAACATTGGGTATCTTATTTTATCAATTTTTTACTAAGGTCGTATCATGATATTCTAGTAAGCAATGAGCTGGCCTACCATCTCCCCAAGAGATGACGTTGAGTTTTGGGACACCCTGTATAGTTATGTACTAGTAATTGATTGTTGGGTTATTTCTATATTTTACTGCTTATATAAACATTGTCAATCTTTTGCAATTATTAAGTTGCATAGCTGTATGTTTTGCTACTTTTGTTATATTAGTAATTCATTATAACAACATTTTGACAAAGTTGTTGTGTTTCCTTGAATAATCCCAAAGCATAAAGCAATAGTGTCTTGGTAAACAGTTCATTTTTTGATTACAACAAAAAGTAGTCAACCCTTATTCGGCTAACCGATATGGAGGTAATGGTGCCCAGAATAGTGATATAGTTTTAAGCTTTTCTTTTAGTATTAAATCTGAGCAATAATTAGTATCTTTAACAGTTTCAGCTTACTAAATGATTTTGTCTCCTTAAAAGGTACATAAATTTACTGTAAAAGATAGGGTTATTTTGGTTTTTATGAAATTGACAATGGGCATACGATTTAATATTTTTTACTTTTTTGTTTCAAATTTCACAGCCTAACGATCACACCATTTTTTGTGAATTTGTATATTATTTGTCAAACATTCTTAAAAGATGTATTCCTAGGCCTAGTTGTGAGGAGAGAGTTGTGAGAAACTGTTACTAATACATAACTTAAGTTGAGACTAAAGTATCTCATCTTTATAAAGATTATTGGTTAATAAACTGGGAAGTAAAGCCAACTACTGTGCACAAAGTTACTGACTTACACTTAAAAATTTTCTTCCAAAAAAATTAGGAAGATTACTAGGCATTTTATTTTCAAAGGATTTATATTTAATTTTGTATTGGTAATAAGAAATTGTTCATACTTAGGTAGTGATGTAATAGGTAAACAAGGACAGGTACTACCTAATTCTCTTGGAGCAAAACCTATAGGCCGAACATGAAAGCCAGTACTTCAACCGAGGGGTAAACCACTGTGGCATTATGGTGAACAAAATTTAAAGCAATGGTTTACCTCTCAACTTCAACATTGCTTATTATCTCAGGTTTCAAAATAAAACAATTAATTAGAAACCTTTTATCTATATTATTGCATTTAAATTTTAAACACACTTTGGTGACAACACATCCACTTTTCTAAAGTTTTTTACAATGTACCTATTTAAATACTTTCCAGATGCATCTGCTATACAGCTGCATTTAAAGTTTAAAATTTTGTAACCTGATGCATGGATCATCATGGCTCCAGACACCTCATGGGGTTTGCCATTCAGCAGAGCACTTGTTTGAAGGCACAATGCTGTGATCTTTATCACTTCACCTTCCAGCGTTGGTAGATTTCCATAATGGACGCACAAAATTAAGTGTTTGGAATTTAAGATGTTTTCTCCTTCCACAACACATCTGCTGGTTAGAGCGTGGCTTCTAAGTACTGGAAGACTGTAGCTAGTTTTAGGTATGCTTCAGGTTCAGCCATACCTGAATTCAAAAAAATCACAATTATGGAATAGAATCGAAAAGAGGTACACTTGGCATGGAAACTTACCTTTTTAAAGCAATTTTTGCTTCACACGAAATTATGCCCACAAAATGTTTCACAAAAAAACACTTCCAAATATTCACAGAAACCACTGTTGAACTATAAATATATCATTAGTACGTAATTTAAACAGTAATCTTCTAAAACAGTGTTCACATAATGAGTATACCTTGAAAGTAGAAGAAGAAAGTTGTTTCAACCATAAAAATTTCTTAAAATTTAACTAAAGTCACTTTTCGATTACCGCCTAAGTCGCCATATTTGTTTACATTTACAGCGCCACCATCGGTAATTTTAATCGCCAATTACTTACATCCTTTTCTGTCAAAAATTTATAACCTTTTAGATGACTTTTTCTAATGAGCACGGGCTATTATATGCTGAAGATGATGACACACTTAATGAACACTCGTAAAGTGCACCAAAGCAGATTTCCGCCGGAGTTGTCACTTCCCATAGAGAGATGGTCGAGAGTCCGCACCTATATTGTCTGGGGCCGACGTTTAGCAGAGTATTAAACTCAATTTTCCATCAAACCATAGACCGGTTTGGCTCTTATTGGAGTTCATCAGTACGGTATACCTCAAAGCTGACAGAAAATATAGTTCGAGAAACTTGTTTCTTTTTCTTGCTCAAGGCGATGTGTATATTAGCAAGTGGCGCCATCAGACGACGGCTGATTCTTCCACAAACGGTATGTGAGAGCAGACAAATAGTAAAGTGAACCAAAGCAGATTTCCGCCGAAGTTGTCACTTCCCACAGACAGATGTCCGAGATTTCGCACCTACCCAATAAACACACTACTGGATAACTGGGACGTCTCATTTTGGTCACTCACATCTCAGATGGGATATTACAGCAGATACTGCAGATGGGATATACAACAGATGTTCATCGGATATCTGATATGGGACCAATATTAATATATTCTATAAAAGACGTCCCTGATATGTAATAATTTTGACCAATCCAAGACCAAAATGGGAATGTCTTGAGGGACTTAGGATATCACAAAATTGACAAAATACGCCAATTTTCTTTATCATCAATCTTTGTGGGGTGGATGACGCTTTCATTTTCTTTAGGATTTTATTGGATTTAATTCGGATGATGACATTTAATGAATGGTCAGTAGGATAATATGAGAGTGATCGACCCAAGTTTGGGTATTCGTGCGACAACCTCCGTAGCTCCAAGCTAGAAACTTGGACTCGCATGCGAGAGGTTCTGAGTTCAAATCCCTTTAGTTACTAACGTTAAGGACGATTTACTTTCATTCTTTTTTCATATAAGTCCCAACAACAACACGAACTGTTCCAAAAGTACGTCCTAAATTCATCCTAGGGACGTTATGAGATCATACGGGATATCCCAGGTACTTCAATAAAATATCCCGTATTCATGTACTGGGTACGTCTTCGAGGCCTTGTGTTTACTGGGTATATTGTTTGGGGGCGACGTTTAGCAGAGTATCAAACTCAATTTTCCGTGAGGCAGAGGAACCATAGACCGGTTTCGCTCTCATTGGACCTCATCAGTACGGTATACCTCAAAGCTGACAGAAAATGGAGTTCGAGAAACTTGTTTCTTTTTCTTGCTCAAGGCGATGTGTATACAGTGTGTTCCAAATTGGTCTTCCATGTATTGGGATCTCGGAAACTATAGGAGCTACGAAGTCGGTTAAACGGGGAAAGTTCTAGACAATTATGTTAGTAATGTAATGACAAAAACGGGGTGAAGTCCTTTATTCTAACAGATAATCGAAATTTCTGAAAACATTTCTGAAGCAACTTCTTGAGTGGAATATACCTGTACAGTTAAAATTTCGATACAACGTTTCGGTTTTCTGGAAGCATCATCAACTTCTGTTTTTCTTATGACGGCCATATTGGATTTTTACAGGGGACAAGAAATGCGTTTCAGTAATGTATAATAACCCTAGTAAGATTTTATAGTATTTTAAAAAATCAAGAAAAATATAGTTTTTACTAGTAGGCCATGGATTGGACATGACAATAATATGTGGTTATTATCGCGAATGCGTAAAAATAATATGGCAATGGCTGTTGAAGTCACAGAGCAATATCTGTTGAATGCAGAGTTGTTAAAAATTAAATTGAAACAGCTCGAAATTACTTAAAATAAGGGAAATTTTGACACGCTGGAATTTTATTTCCGAGCCAACAGAAATAATCAAATTTCAAAAACTGACTAATAAGAAAAATATCCAGAACGAGGACCGACTTCGGCATAGTTTAAAACAATTCAAGTCTTGTAGTCTATAAATTTATTAAATTAAAAAAGATTTTCTTTCTTCAAGGCCAAGTACCTAAATGCGGAATACACGATAACGGAATATTACTCTCAATTGAAAAATAATTGTTTTTGAGTTAGCCATGTAAACCAATACACAAATATGAGGTAACTTATGTGGATACGTCAACGTTAGTCCCGCTTCCATCTAATAAAATTACTTTGACGGTATCTAAAGATTTCAAATTGGTCGCAAAAACCTTTAAACCACTCCGAGAAGATCTATTTTGGTAGCCCTCTTCGAATGTCTTTTAAATGATTTTAAAATACTTTGCAAGCATAACTTTCGATTTGCAGTTTATCGTTTGGTGGCTCTAACGGTAATTCTATGGCCGATTGCAACATTCTCTTTTTCAATTGAGCCATTATCGTATATTCCTCATTTAAGTGCTTGGTCTTGAAGTAAGAATTTTTTTTTTAATTTAATAAATGTATAGACTTCAAGACTTGAATTGTTTTAAACTATGTTAAAGTCGTTCCTCGTTCCGTTTGTTTTTCTTCGTAGTCAGTTTTAGAAATTTGAGCATTTCTGTTTTCTTGGAAATGAATTTCCCGCACGTCAAAATTTCCCTCACTTTAAGTAATTTCCATCTATTTCAATTTAATTTTAAGAACTCTGCATTCAACAAATATTGCTCTGTGACCTCTACAGCCATTGTGGCAATGTTTTTGAGCATTCGCGATAATAACCACATATTACTGTCAACTCCAATCCATGGCCTAAAAGTAAAAACTATATTTTTCTTGACTTTTTAAAATATTATAAAATCTTATTGGGGTTGTTATACATTGTTGAAACGCATTTCTTGTCCCCTGTAAACAAGTGTCAAAATCCAATATGGTCATCATAAGAAAAACAGAAGTTGATGATGGTTCCAGAAAACCGAAACGTTGTATCAAAATTTTACCTTTACAGGTGTATTCCCATCAAAAAGTTTCTTCAGAAGGGTTTTCACAAATTTTGATTATCTTTCAAAATAAAGGATTTACAACAGATTCTTAAAAATGCACCATTTTGGTTTTCCCAAAATTTCTCAAAAACCCGATTGGTTATAGCCACCCCGTTTTTGTCATTTAACCGACTTCGTAGCTCCTATGGTTTCCTAAATCCCAATACATGGAAGACCAATTTGGGACACACTGTATGTGCAAGTGGCGCCATCAGACGATGGCTGATTTTTCCACACACGGTATGTGAGAGCAGACAAATAGTAAAGTGAACCAAAGCAGATTTCCGCCGAAGTTGTCACTTCACACAGACAGATGACCGAGATTTCGCATATATATTGTTTGAGGGCGACGTTTAGCAGAGTATCAAACCCATTTTACTATCAGGGAGAGGGATCATAGACTGGTTTCGCTCTTATTGGTATACAACATCAGTACGGTATACCTCAAACCTGACTGAAAACTGAGGTCGAGACACTCGGTCCTTTTTCTTGCTCAAGGCGATGTGTGTATGGGCAAGTTAATGAGAAAGAATCAAAACTTTTTTGAACCTTTCAGTTGTGAAAAACAAAAACAAATGAAGAAAAGACTGCCCTTAGGCGGAGCAGTTAATGTTAGTGAATTAATTTTCCCACGAACTTTTAATTTGCATATGCTTTTTTTCATTCAAATCCAGTGGAAGCACTACTTAATTGTAAAGTTGACAATTAGCCAGACAGAAAAAAATGTAACCTTTCCTTGACACTGTCTTGTCTTGACGACTTTTTATCTTTATTTCAGAGACAAGTCGGGTCTGAGGACAAAGTAAGTTCTGTATATTGCATTGGCAACACTGTTTTTAGAACGGTTTAGAAATATCTAAAAATTTAACAAATTGTTTTAAATAATTTTTTAAATCGATAATAATAGTAATATTAATATCAGATAAATAATAATAATATTAATAAACGAATAATATCATTCATTTATTGATTGATTATTACTGATATTGTAAATTACTCTTAATCAAATCAAATGAATGTATGGAGTATTTTAAATTTTGATCCATGCGATTAAAAAAATCTATCGACTAGGTCCCTAATCGATATGGATAATAGAATGATTATTAGAATAATTAATTAGGAGGGTTCTTTACGAATAAGCTTTAACAAAAAATGTGCATAATTCATCAATAGAATAATTATTCGAATAATTCATTATGAATGTCAAGTTCGTCTACATTGATAGATTATCTATGTTCTAATTTTCAAGCTAGTGATGTTGACTGTCGTGTTGTTCGCCTGGGTTGTCTGACCATGAGGACATCTCATGTAGGTTGAATCTGAAATTTAGACTGACTGGGACCAGATCTAGACGTAGGTGTAGATTTTATACTAGAGCAAGCTAACCTTAGTAGGTTCTCGCAACTGAGTAGGGAGACTGACTGGCTGAGCACCTTGTGTGAGGGCAGTCTTTTGAAGTCTTTCCATTGTGGGGTTAGTCGACTGTTTGACAAGTGTTTTCCTCTAAAATGGTTTACAAAGGACTACAGGAAACCGCGAAAACATGCGATGTTTGCATTACATTAGAAAGTTGTTTTTCCGCAGCAATTATTTTATAAACTACTTTAACAGTGCCGGTGGATGTTGGAGTTACGGCTCAGGACATGTATAATTACGTTTGTACTGTCGCCTCTTCGCTTTTCTGTGGACTTCAACAGCTACGTATTACATCGATTTTCTGAGGCATTCTGTTGTCTGTGAAACTTTTTTTTTAGTCCTATTGACTCTCGGAATCGGCCATGAGGGTGCTGATTTACTACATTAATCACTCTTTCGAGACGGGTTCTTTTCCGAGTTTTTTTTTACGAGGACCAAAAATCAAGACTCCCGATCTGTTGTTCTGGCGACCGGGTAGTGTGGGATTCGCACGGAGCACCCCTGCCCCTGTCGCACTTGACCACCATGGAGGAACCAATGCGTCATGGGCAGCGGCGGTACCAGGCGCCTGCCCCCTAAAAACATCCTCCACTCTAAGACAGTAACCCTACGAGCGGCGGCAGGACTCGTCAGAGTATTCATCACAGCTCCAGGGGGGGGGGGGGGGGGTTGTATTTATGATATTTTTACACGTTTCTCAAATGATAAGCACTTTTTACTTTAGCTGATATTACTTTGTAAGCCAGAAGGCATATTTGCTATTCCCTTTCTTTAGCTTCTTTGGTCTTCATGATTTCCCAAATGATCTTGTTTGCTGCCTGCCAGGTTTCCCTGTTTTCTAGCATTCCGTTAATGAGATTTTCCGGGGAAAGGTTTTCAACCAGTCCTGACAGTATCTCTCTTTGAACTACAAAGCGCGGGCAGTGGAAGAAGCAGTGTTCTGCCGATTCCACGTCCTCACAGTAATTGCAGATATTTGTGGTTTTCTTTATGCGTTGGGTGTATGCCCTAAAGCTGCCGTGGCCAGTTAAAACTTGGGTTAAGTAATAGTTCGAGGTTCTGTATTTACATTCTACCCACTTTTCTATATTCGGTATCAGTTTCTTCGTCCACTGTCCTTTGTCGGTTGTGGCGTCCCATTTTGTTTGCCATTTTTCTAAAGTGCGTTTTCTAGCTTCTCCTTTTATGGCCTTTGAGATAACCTGTAGATACTGTGCGATAGGCACCAATCACTCTCACCAGGGCTTTCCTTTGGGCGCTGATGAACATTCTGTAATATTTTTTTTTTATCAATAGTGTGTCCCCAAATTGGGGCTGCGTACAGTAGAGATGACTGGATCGCCCCGTACAACATTAGCCCTTTCTGCAACGATGGCCCGTTTAGACTGGGCATTAGTCTTTGCGAATATCCTAGTTTCCTTAGGCTGCTTCGTGTCGTAGTCGCAGCGTATTCTGAAAAGTACAGGTTGGTTCCAAAAAGGACCCCTAAGTACTTAGAATTCGTTTTAGGTGTTATCTCTATGTTTCCCGCTCTAAAAGATATATGTCTTTTGTCTCTTTTGACATTTAGAATTACCGCCTCTGCTCTCTCTGGTGCAAGGCTTAGTGAATGCTCACGAAGCCAGTTTTCACATCTAGAGATTGCTGTATTTCCCACCTCCATCAGCTGGTGTCTAGGTTTAGCGCTTATTACCAACGCAATGTCGTCAGCATAGCCTACAGGTAGAACCCTCTCTGATGACGCTTCTCTTAGTATTGGATCGTACATGATATTCCACAATAATGGGCCTAGTACGGAACCCTGGGGGATTCCGGCAGACATAAAGAACTCTTGGTCCTTCTCGATTTGGATTCTCCTGTTCTGAAAATAGTCGTTTATATCACGTTGTAGAGGTATTCAGATACTCTACGGTTTTCCAGTTCTCGCAGAATATCCGGCCACGCTGCACAATTAAAAGCATTCCTAACGTGTAAGGTAATTAGAGCGCACCATCTTTCTCCTTGTCCTCTAAGTTTAGTGTGGATTGCCTTATCCATTACCAGTTTTAAAGCGTCTATTGTTGACCTTTTTGCTCTGAAGCCTAACTGACAATCCGATAGAGGAGCCCATCCTTTCCTGGCTTATTTATTAGCATAAGCTTAGCTAGCTTCCATGTATTTGGAAATTCCTGGTTTTCCAGTAATTGGTTCATGGTTCTAAGAGTTACATCCGGATCGGTTTGGATGAAAGCTCGTATTGCCTCCGCAGGGAGACCGTCTGGGCCTGGTGCCTTTCCTAATTTTAATTTGTCAACTGCTGCATTTAGTTCTGACATTGTAAATGTATCAAAGCGCGCCGGATATTTTTTATCGGGCATTGGTTCGTAGTTTTCAGGGAACAGGTGCCTGGCCGTTTCCCGTTTTTTACTTGTGGTATGTTCAAGCCGAAATTCTTGTCCTATCTGTTTCATTACTAGTTTGTATCCGGTCCCCCAGATGTCCTCGTTTAACTCGTTGCACAGCTAGTTTCATTTCTTTTTCTTTTCTTGGTCAATTAGCTTACCCAAGAATTTCTTTTTTGTTTTGTATTTGTCCCAAATATGCGCCGAATTTATCGATCTCACATTTCTGCAGTTTGCCCTGGTTGCCTGCCTCCTTGCCCTTATGCAGTTCACTCTAGCTTCTTCGATACTCTCGTTCCACCAGCACGGCTGTTTAGAGCCATTTTCTTTGAATGTTTTGAATGCCCTAATCATAAATTAACTCATCATAATAAACAGAAAATGCTAGAACTAGAGGAAGAACTCACAAACATTAAATGGGACATACTGGGCCTAAGCGAAGTCAGACGCATAGGGGAAGGTCAAATCACTCTGGACAAAGGACATATCTTTCACTATGCAGGAGAAGAAACTGCAATGAGAGGAATAGGTTTTTTGGTCCACAAAAGACACACTGAAAATATTATAAACATCAAAAGTATAAGCCCTAGAGTCTTATTCATCACCATCCAACTTAACAAAAAATACTCTCTGAAAATCATTCAAGCCTACGCGCCCAAAAGCGACCATACAGAGGAAGATATCGAATGCTTTTACGAAGATATATCCTCAGCCATACAAGACGAGAAATCCCACTATACTCTGCTAATCGGAGACTTTAATGCTAAAATCGGAAGCAAAATAGATGAAGCTGAAAACGCGGTTGGGCACCACGGATTGGGCGAGAGAAACGAAAGAGGAAATACCTTGATAGACTTTCTGCATAGCAAAAATCTCTTCGCAATGAACACCTTCTTCCAAAAAAATGACAACAAAAAATGGACATGGATGAGCCCAGACGGAAGGACCAAGAACGCCATCGACTTCATATGCAGCAGCAGAAAAGATATTGTCAGTGATGTAGATGTTCTGAATAGATTCTCAACAGGCAGCGACCATCGCCTAGTAAGAGCGAAAATAAAACTAAACATAAGAAAGGAAAGAAACAACATGATCCTAAAAAAGAGTCACAAAAAATGGAACTTGCCTGAAAACGTGTATGAATATGAACAGCAACTATCTAAATCTCTAAACGTAAATAATCGTATGACAGTTAACGCAATATATGAGAACATTACAAACAGCGTAAATGCAACAATTGAAAAGTGCTACAGAAGCAAAAACAAGAACCAAAAACTCAACCTAAGAACAAAATCTTTAATGAAACAAAGAAGAGAATTGACAGACAAAACAACAATAGAATATAGAAATATCAATAAAGAAATAGCTAAAGAGATAAGAAAACACAAAAGAGAACAAAATACGGAATCCATAAAAACTACGATAGAAGAGAATAAAAGTCTGAAAGTTCTGGCAAGGAAAAATCTAGCGAGAAAAAATAATATATATAAAATCAAAAACACAGATGGCAGAATAATGACAAACAAGGCGGAAATAACGCAGACCATTGAAGCTTTCTACAAACGACTATATTCAACACCAAATAGAGAAATAAAATCCAATATTCCAATAATTTTAAACCAAGGCTCAGAAGACCTCGAAGAGATAAATGACGATGAAATTATATCAGCTTTAAAAAATATGAAAAGCAACAAAGCACCTGGTGAAGACGAGATGGTAATAGAAAGCATTAAAATGGGCGGACAAGACATCATCAATGCCCTTAAAACCCTATTTAATAAATGCCTCTCCGGAGGAACAATACCATCGCAATGGGAAAGTGCGCAAATCATCATCATACACAAGAAAGGAGATAACACGAACCTTGAAAACTACCGGCCAATAAGTCTTCTAAGTCACATCTATAAGCTCTACACAAAGATTATAACAACACGTCTAACAAACAAACTAGAGTTCTTTCTTTCAAGAGAGCAAGCGGGTTTTAGAACAAAATACGGTACCAACGATCACTTGCTCACAATGAAACTAATAATTGAGAAGTGTATAGAGTACAACAAACCGCTTATGCTGATTTTTATAGACTTCAAAAAGGCCTTTGATACAGTGGACCACCAGAAACTGCTAGAAGCACTTGCAGAATGCCGAATTGACTACCGTTACTCCTCAGCTATTAAATACATATATACTACATCCACAGCATACGTGAAGATAAACAACAATCAACATACCAACAAGTTCAAAATTGAAAGGGGCCTGAGACAGGGTGACGCGCTTTCTCCTAAATTATTCGTTACTCTGCTGCAAAGTGTGCTAAACAAAATAAGATGGAACAACATGGGAATTAACATCGATGGAGAAAATCTAAGCCACCTTTGCTTCGCCGACGACATCGTCCTAATAACAGACGACACGGCTAAGGCACAAACAATGTTACAAGACTTACAAACAGCCGCAGAAAAGGTAGGCCTTGAAATAAATCTATCAAAGACACAATATATGACAAACCTTGTTCTAAACAATTCTCTAAAAATTAACAACATAAATATAGAACAGACATACTCATACAAATACCTAGGACATGAAATCAGTATCGAACGGGACAATCAAACACGCGAAATCCAGCGTAGAATAGGTCTGACTTGGGCAGCATTTGGAAAACTAAAATCAGTGTTTCGGTCCAATCTCCCAATATGCTTGAAGAGAAAGGTGTTCAACCAATGCGTCCTTCCCGTGCTGACATATGGTGCAGAAACACTAACACTTACAAGAAAAAACATTACGAACATACAAGTGATGCAACGCAGGATGGAAAGATCGATGCTGGGAATCACCCTTCGAGACAGAGTCCCAAATACAACTATAAGACTTAGAACGAAGACACGAGATGCTGTCGAGACTATCTTACATTTAAAGTGGAACTGGGCGGGGCATGTTGCCAGAATGACGGACAACCGATGGACAAAGAAGATAGCAGAATGGCGTCCAAGACAAGACGCATATCGTAACAGAGGACGACCGCCTACCCGCTGGAGCGATGATATAAGAAGAACAGCCGGAAACTGGATACTGGCTGCACAAGAACGGGGGAAATGGAAGCATTTGAGAGAGGCTTTTGTTCAGCAGTGGACAGAATAAGCTACAGAAGAATCATAAATTTGGTCAGTTCTTTGGCGCTGTTTGCTTCTGGATGGCGTGCAATGAGTTCTCTGAAGACATCTGACAACTGTTTTCGATCTGGGAGTGGTCTTTCTTTCAGCCCCCTGAGCGGTTTTTGGGTGGTGGCGATTTCGATGTAGATGTGTCTGTGCGGCGAGCATGGCTCATTATCCAAGATTTTCCAGCTTTTGATATGTTTTGCTAAGTTGTTGTTGTTTGCGAAAGGAATGTCTATGCAGGACCGCGTATCTCTTCTGAGAGGGTAGGTTCGCCTGTATTGAGCGTTAGCATGTTAAACCCGGCGCACATCTGGGACAGGGCTGCACCCCGGGCGTCTTCGTTTGGTGATCTCCATTCCGGCGACTTGGAGTTAAAGTCGCCCAAAAGTAGAGTATCGCCCTTAACATTATCATATATGTTATGTACTTTTGTTAGGAATTGCTCGAAAGCCGCATACGCGCAATTCGGTGATATATAGCAGGCTATGATAGAGAAAGGTTCAGCGTTTTCCGAGTTGTTTGAAGTTTGCATCGGTTGTTCCTATATTGAAGGGTGGTAGCAGGAAGGCGGTCCGTGATTACAGACCTGTTTCTCTTCTGCCAACCCTTGCAAAAATTGTTGAGAAAGTGGTAAAGAAACGAATGAAATCTTTTCTCGGCAGGCACAATGTTGTTTCGACAAAACAGTTTGATTTTCAAACTGAGAGGAGCACGAACGATGCGGTGTTTTCTTTTCTGGAGAGCCTTTACCTAAATCTCAATCAGCGAGGGATGGCAGCGGCAGTGTTCTGTGACACGTCACAAGATTTTGATTGTGTCGACCAGGGGATTTTACTGAACAAGCTAGAATCTTATGGATTTAGAGATAGATCGGGTGAATGAATCCGGTCATACTTGTCCCACCGAAATCAGAGCGTTAGGTTCGGAGATGGTGAGTCCGGCATGAGAAGGGTGGAGCTTTGTGTTCCCCAAGGGTCAGTGTTGAGTCCACTGTTGTTTCTTTTGTATATAAATGATATAGGTTCTCTTGATATACAGGGTGTCCCAACTCTATTTAGACACTAAATATCTCCGACCCTGTACATTTCAGAGAAAAAAGTTTCAGATAAAAACTTCATTGTTTGAAAAGGTGCTTTCAATTACAATTTACTAATATGTACAGGGTGAAGCAAAAACGTACTTTTTGACGTAAACTTAATTTTTTTCAATGGAATACCCTATATTTTATTGGAGATTGGGATACCTCATTAAATACTCAATCAACAATGTATAACACGTTTTTTTTCTAATTTCAATACGTTTCGAGAAAATCACAAAAACATAATAATATTAAGTACAGTCGTTAAAAACTAAACTTATAAGAGATGCTCAAACTGGCGTCCATTTTCGGTATGGCATAATTCATACCTTCTAAGCAGTTCCCCGGTACATGCATTTCTAATAGTTTGTGGGGATATTTCCCATTTCTTGGTTGAACAGAATAAACCTTGTTCTTCAAATAACCCCATAAAAAATAGTCTAATGATGTCAATGCCACACGAGTGGTAAGGAATGAGGCCACAACAGTAAATGTTCTTGGACTTATTGAAATAAATCCTCACATCTCACTTCGTAATATCTCGGAAGAAACCGGAGTTAGCAAATCTACTGTACAACGCATGTTATGTGAAAATCGACTCCATCCCTACAAAATTCATTTAATTCAAGAGTTGCGCCCCAATGATTATGATAGACGACTTGAATTCATTGCGTTCTTGACTATTAAGCTACATGATGAACCAGGATTTCTTAATAAAATTTTGTGGTCTGACGAATCCCGATTTCACAACAATGGTATTGTAAACCGCCACAACTGCAATTATTGGGCAACGGAAAGTCCACGTTGGATGAGGGAGACGCATTTCCAACAAATCTGGGGTATTAATGTCTGGTGCGGTCTTTTAAATAGGCGATTAATTGGACCATATTTCTATGAAGGTACTTTGAATGGGGAGAGATATTTAATGTGTCTGACTGAAGTGTTGCCTGTACTGCTGGTACAAACGTTTAAATATGTGAGAGCAACAAGATGATGCGCCGCCGCACAACATCTTAAATGTGTCAATTTTATTAAATGATTCTTTTGGGAATAAGTGGCTAGCTAATCAAGGAGCAGTCAGGTGGCCCACAAGGTCACCTGACTTGACACCATTAGACTATTTTTTATGGGGTTATTTTAAGAACAAGGTTTATTCTGTTCAACCAAGGAATTTGGAGGACTTGAAAAACAAAATTACTCATGCCTGCAGGGAAATATGCCCACAAACTATTAGAAATGCATGTACCGGGGAACTGCTTAGAAGGTATGAATTATGCCATACCGAAAATGTACTTAGTATTATTATGTTTTTGTGATTTTCTCGAAAAGTATTGAAATTAGAAAAAAAAGTGCTATACATTGTTGATTGAGTATTTAACGAGGACGAGGCATCCAAATCTCCAATAAAATATAGGTGTTCCATTGAAAAAAATTAAGTTTACGTCAAAAAGTACGTTTTTGCTTCACCCTGTACATATTAGTAAATAGTCATTGAAAGCACTTTTCCAAACAATGAACCTTTTATCTGAAACTTTTTTCTCTAAAATTTACAGGGGCGGAAATAATTAGTGTCTAAATAGAGTTGGGACACCCAGTAGTGTCACTCTCTTTGCGGACGATGCCACGATACTCTGGCACTCATTGAACAAAGAATAAATGATTGACAGGACTGATGCGGGCTTGGGGCTGATTTGAACTTGGTGTGAGTCGAACGGTTTGGTACGTAACATCTCTAAGATCAACGTTATGTGATTCGAATGCGAGCTGAGTGAGGTATGAATAAATGGGGGACTTCTAGGCAGGGTGAATGAGAATACATTTCTGGGAATTTATATTGATAATAAATTAACATTTGGTCGTCACTTGGAAGAGCTGAGAACATAAATTGCAAAACATTGTTATGCATTGCGTGTAATATCCAGGTAATTGAACCATAAAGGACAACTGTAAGTTCATATTTTGCCTTGGTCGAGTCTCACCTCCAATATGGAATCTGTTTCTGGGGCAACTGCAGCGAATATCTTTTCATAAACATCTTCAAACTGCAGAAGAGGGCAATTAGGTGTATGTTTGGGATGGGGCCCAAGGAATCATGCAGACCATTTTTTCTGGAAGAGAGAATACTCACCTTACTTTGCTTGTTTATTCTGGAGTCAGTTTACCTGATGTATAAAAAATATAGACACCATACCCCTATGGGGCTTAATCATTACAGCTTGAGGCGCCCTGATATAATTGCTTTGCATTTACCCTCCACTGTGCCAATCAAACGTTCTTTTGTGTATAATAGCAAAATAATGTATAACTAGTTGACACTGAAAATTCGAGGACTGCCCACTCTGAGCCAGTTTAGCTCTCTTAGCTGCGAGGGCTTATTATCATATTAACAAATACTTTAACGACATGCTGTGACTCACTGTGCGTTTTCGGAAGGTTATTAGGGCCTTGCTGACCATCAAGTTTTAGATTTAAGTTTTTTATTCTTACTCTTATTACAATTGACATACGCTTTGTCTTATTCAAATTTTAAATATTGTAGTGTGAACTCGTGAAACGTATGTTTTTTTTTCCTTTTTGCTGTTTTTGTTTTATTGAACCCTTTAGAATTAGTTATATTTTGGAGATATATAATTGGTAGGTAATTCTGTTGCATAATGGCGCAGTATTGGACTCTTTTTTATCTACAAGGTTTTTGCCTGTGCTTTATCAATGCATTTGTAATTGAAGTTCGAGACAATAAAGCTGTTTTGAGTTTGAGAATGATTTTAACAATTAATCTATAATCGATGAATCGAATGATGATTATTCGAATAATCGATTATAAATGATTTTTACAAAAATCATCTGTTGAATCATCTGAAGAAACAAAAGAAACGGAGACCCCTCAGCAACGTCGCATTCTAACCTAGAAAGAAACGTCTCTACTTTGCGGCATTAGCTCCTGACAAGTTTCTTATACTCAGCACTTCTCCGGCATTAATATCGTTAGAGTGGTTTGTCTGATGTTTTATTTCTTGTATGATGTCTCTGTCGCAGAGCAAAAGCCCGTTTTTATATGCGACCTGGCCCCATATACTGCTTCCTTCTCATCCATCATTCTGTCGGGGCATTCATTAACGACTCCATTCACCCACGGGAGGAATGCGTTTGTCCTAGATTTGTTCCCTACAAATTCCTGACGTTTTCGAACTTAATGACCAAGCGAAAAACTTATTGGAAAATTATGTAACGACTAGTGCTGCGTTTCATTATTATTATTATTAAACTATATTTCATTTATTTCGCAAAATAATGAACCGAAAACTCAAATTTGCAACGTGTTCCTAAAATAAACATTGAAACAAACATTAATTAAGGAAAACGCAGTTATGTGTTAAAATGAATTGTTCCGTCCTACATAATTTATTGTTTTCGACCTGTACTTAACAAAAACAATAAATTGCCCTGCCAGAAAAGCTTTTTAATTGAAGTTCATATTTTTCGCTTTACTATGCACAGCAATTTTTTATTTACCTTAATTTTTTCCTTTATAAGAAGCAGTTAATAAATTTCCACGTATAGACCTTTGCAAGTAAGAAGGCCACTGAGGACAGACTAGACAGTTTACTTTCCGAGCAAAAAACCGTAGAGTGTCGCAGGTCCTCAAAAGTCGGCTCATTTATTTCCTCTAAAGCTGAAGGGTAAACGAAATAAAACTTGATTGCCTCGGCGTTAGCCGTCCGCTTTTCACACGACAGGCTTCAAAATAGAGCTAGAAAGGACGAAAAGTAAAAAGATGGCCAATTTTCTTTCATCCAGTGTTAGAGCTGAAAAGTTGTGTTTTTTTCAATCGATAAAGCTGCTGATTGATAAATACCTTGACAAGGCTCGAGGTTAATTTTGTAAAAATTAGTAACAGTAGTTACTAATTGCTACGTTTATTATTATAATGAATGAGAAGTTCTTAACCGGATTGTAGTGTTTATTATTATACGTAAACCAATAAATGGGTCAAGTAACTACTTTTTTGTTAAACTGTGGCATTCGGCGAAAATATTGTCACAAAGAAGCGACGAACATAAAAATTGCATCATTCTTAGACAGGGTCGGACGATGACCGGTTTAGTAACCAAGCACTAGTTGATCCAAATTTAAAAATTAAACCTTGTCAGAGTTTCGTTGTCAGAGTACAGAGAAGGGAGGAAGCACCCCTTGGTACCCATAAGTCTTTTCGCACCCACAAGCCGGTCCGTTTACTTGAGATGAAACATATGGCCCTGGTCTACCTAAAAATGTTGGTAAGAACTACTGTAGATTTGCGTTATTTCTGCGTTTATTTTCGTTATCCTAAATTTGCTAGAATTTTAGATTATTTTTAAGGGCGTAGAAAATAGAAGTTTACTTCAGTCCCACCTTATCATTTTAAATATAAACCCTCCTAGTTTTGAAAGCCTCATCCGGTGAGTAAATCAGCATAGAACCCTTCCGGAGAGGTAACGACAACCCGATACCCATTCCAAAAATATAAATTTAAATCGTAAATTAACGCCCATTCAAAAATAATAAATTTTACATACGATCACGATCGCACACAAGCTTTATTCGTGACAATATTTTTTGTTGATTTTGGTAAAAATGACACGATTTTAATCCCCCATGAGCGTAACAATGGGAGTGAAACTAGTCCCCTAAAGAAGATTCTTTTAAAGGTCAAAAAAGCTGATTTAAAAAAATCGACCATAGCAAAGTTCTATCTCTCCAAAACCATTGATATTGTAGTTAATGGGAGGTAAGATTAGAGAACATAAATAGTGAAAAACAGTTGGATTCACTCAGATCGGTTCATTCGTTTCAAAGTGATTGACGGTCAAATTTGAGAATTGAGAAAAAGGAGGTAATACACCTCCGTATAAGCCAATCACTTATTACTGTCGTTTAATGCAACTTGTAATATTGTTGATAAAATCGACTAATAAAACACTATTTTCTTAATAAAGAAAAGTTCACGTAGTAACCCAATGAATGAACCCATAAGCCAATTTAAAGCGAGTTAAGAAATTATGAGTGTTCCAAATTACCGTAAGTTATATGAAATTCCACACAAAAAGAGCAAAACTTGCCAAAACTATAGGGTTTTCAAACAGGGTTTTATTTGAAATTTGAAAACCTATCTGCTTTCGGCATATCCAAAACTTTGTAGCTATACATAAAGAAGGAAACAAATAGAAACAACTGCTTTGAGGGCTAATAACCCTACCGACATTGAATTATACCATTTATTAATTATTATGGAAACCATACATGAAAGCAAAGACGAAATACAAGAAGGGGCTTTAGTATAAAACAAAAATATAATATAAAAGTTTTGGTGGTCAGTTGGCGGATAGGGACTAATGCCCGTTCGCAGCAAGGAAAATTTAAGTACACTTAAGGTTAAGTGGCGCATAAACAAACAATACCATTGCACCACATAATAAACATCATTTTAAGGTTGGCTTGTCTAAGCCTAGAAATTCCGCGGCTTATTTCGCCCTTAACTTTAAGTGAGAATTGTTCGCAGGTGCAAGCTGGAAAGAAAGTCAAACTGTCAAACAAAAATTACAACTCAATCTAAAAAAAGTAAAGAATTTTTATTGTTTTGCAGTTTTGCACTTCGGCTATCATTTCACTTTGTGTTCACATATATCACATACAGGTGAAGTATAGGTACTTTCAGAACTGGCAATGATCGCACTTGTGAGGCTTTAAACCATCACAATCAAAAATCACTTTTAAACTTCTTGGATAGTAACGCACCTCTAGCAAAACTCTTGCAGCCACAAATGTTACAAATAAATGGCTTAATCTGTTTATAAATGGCCTTAATATGGAATTTCTGGCTCTTGGTTTTAAAAAGAATTCCAAACACTTGGCGCACTGTTTAACCTTGGCCCATGGACGTAACTAGCATCATATTGTCCTAAAACAACAATAACAAGACCACTTCAGTCATACTACCTCTTCAGAGGATTTGTGCAGGATCTCTTGGTCTCTGAGCTGGGCGAATTTATTTTATCTGTGCAATTTTAATGCTCCGGTTGACAAATGCCAAAATGATTATTATAGGTTCTATTATTAGTGAAAATGAAAAATCCCTAGAATTCGTCGGGGAGATATAACATTGCCAAATTTATCCGACACTTGCTTAAGATTTCATTTAAAAGGAATGGTGCAATACAGATTGACATAAGTGTCACTTAACTTTTATGCGGCCCTTACCTATTCGGAGCTTAAGGTAATATTGGTGAGAACGGGCATAAGAGCAGCAATTATACAATAATTTCTTCGTCGACGTTTCGTTTAATCTACTTAAACATCTTCAGGGCTACAATGGGGAAGAAAGTTGGAATATTGGTGGCTATTTCACAACTACCATACAAATACACACCTCGAAATTGTTGTACACTACTCGAGTCATAAAAATTGAAAATACCGTGAGCATATCATTTGAACTAGGCACAACATATGGTGAAATTCAAGACCTGTCGTATCTCCTCTTAGACCTGTCGTATCCTGTATACAGTCGCCACTTTACAAGATCTCCAAATATGTTGATAAAATACTTTTTAACATTAATACTAAATTTACTTTCTCCGTAAAAAAATTCATTTGCGTAGATGACATGTTGACATGTATTCCACCAGACTCAGAGATTAGAGTTCTGGAGGTCTTCAATTCATTCAACCCATACATTCAGTTTATTATACAGGGTGTCCAGTTTAAAATGATGTACATGGGGATATTGGAAACCGTTGGAGATACAAGGTCGGTTAAATGGAAGAAAAGTTGCGTTATGGTCTGCTTAAAAATAATCCGAATCAATGATATTTTAAATCGATATCGTTCCGGATTACAGGGTGAAAACCAAAATAGTGCATTTTCGAAAAACCCTAATAGTTTAGTTATTACAAGAGCTACGGTCTTGAAAAATTCAGATTAGGGGAAAGAGGATATGGTGGTTCCGAAAATTCGTCTAGGCCTACTATGTTGTGCGCGGCCGTTGTCAAATTTTGTTTTTCTTATGGACATCATATTGAATTTTGCGTTTTTAAAATCCCCGCAAAAAATGCACTTCAACCATGTATAACATCTTTATGTTCGGCCAAGAAAAATACTTAAAAATAACAATATTAAGATTTCATGGTAGGTGGCTTGGATATTCCTATTAAAATGTTGGCATAGTGTGCTTAGATTTGTCATTTGTTATTATCCAACTGTCAGAGCATAGTCTTTATTGAGAGTATTAAGAGTCTGCAGGTAAAAAAATTGGGAATTTTAAAATGAATAACGTTTCAAATAGTGAGAAATATGAGATGTTGCAGCGTTTTATTCTGTGTTGCAGAAATAATGCGAATGCTGAAGAAATGTATTACCCCAGAAGATAATATAATATAGCAAAATAGATATTAATACATAGATATAAAATTAAAAAAAAAAACACACTAAATTTCTAATTTGACATCTGAAACTTCAAGGAAAGCAGCCGATGCCTGGAACAACTGCGGAGTCGCTGAGAACTATTATCAGCTGGGCGATATTGCGCTTTATATAATGTTTGAATTGGCTATTTTCCAGTAACTTGGCGCCGGCGGGTAGCCTGCAACTTTGTCACGTTGAAACTAAATGACTTCTCAAACTGACCAGTTGTGTGCAAGGGTGAAGTGACTGTCATTGTATGCCTAAGGTCAAGATTATGCATATCAAAACGAAACTTTATTTTGCTAAACAAATAACCAGGACACCTCCTTGCAATTATTTTATTAATCAATACAAAGAAGTGAAGTAGCCGCCTCTCATCCATTCTCAGTCATCTGATACCATATACCTATTATTTAAATATACTGCGAACGTCAATCCCTCACAGTAAATCGAAAATGAAGCTCCTCAGTTGGCTATGAAAATCTCGCAGTTGGTCGACGAGATTTTACTGCGCATGTTTACTGCGCACCACGTGCTAGTTGAAAGATGAGTGACCTTTTGAATCTGACGTCTACAAATTTTTAGGTTATGCCAAATGTGACATGTTTATTGGCGGGAACGAAAGTCGACAAAAATAAATAAATAGCCAAATTTTCCATTGCACTGATTCGAAGACTAGTTGCAAGATGTTTTAGATGTTTAGTCTTTGGAACAAAGAAAGCGTAAAATAATTATTCACTTCACTTCAGTTTATATAGCTACAGAAGTTATTTCTTGATTCCGGCACGATTGACGACAACGAGTTTTGTTTTATTGCAGGGAGCAATATTTCATGTGTTCAAAGGACTATATAGAGCCATTAAAACTTAAAAGGAAGATAATTATCTACATAATAACTAAGTAAGGGCTACATTGAAGGCTACAATTGAAGGAACAACAGATTCTGTTTTAGAGAACTATTCCACTTTCAGTTTCCACAATGAGAAGTAAAAAGCTTTAGGGTTGTTGTAAAGATCCCACTGAGAATTTAAGTGTCTTTCATGTCCCTACATACCTAGTTATAGATACTACATCTTTATTTTGTTTTCAAAGGACATGGAATAATAGGATAAGTAAAGCCATATGGAATTAAACACATCTTTTTACAAAGATTAGTTAAAGCAAATAAAGTATAAGTACTTACTGAAAGAAACTTCTGGTAGTTGTGGCCTGGCAGGTATAGGTCTTGGTATGGGTAAAATAATATGGAACTCCTATAGGAGTTCATTGGAGGAGGGCCTGGATACAGGCAAAACCCCTGAACATCTGTTTAATTGCAAAACAAACCTACATACCTAGGTATACTAAACAAATCTCAGTCAGAAATAGGAACAATCCTGAATCTGCAGCAGTAAACACAGCACAAAAGACGCCGCACCGGAATACCCAGCCAAGCAAAGTTGAATTAGATTAAAACAAACGGTATTTATGCAGACCGATTAATGATTTGAGTAAATTAAAATAAACAAACACTAAACTGAAAGTTTCAATTTAGCAAAGAACGAACACGATCAACAAGATGAAAACTTGAAAGCGTCCCCAAAAGTAGGGTTAAATGCAAGGTTGACAGATGTAGTTTCTATTACCGTTTGTGAGTGTTAAAAAATTCAATTTATTGTGAATTTTATCGGTTTTATAATATCATATGTTCTGTTATAATATAAATATGTACCCTGCATAAACTTAAAAATGCTAAAATGGTAATTATCGGTGCTTTTAGTAAGATTTTACTAATTTATCTAATCGCGTGACGTCAGATTCGTCGACAAGTTGGCAACGTAGAACTTTCAAATAATTTTCAAATCTCGCGCATGCCCAGTTCATTTCCGTCGAGTAAATGGGCATGTCGATCGTCAGCTGTTTTTGGCTTCTTTTTCAGGACTTACGTAATTTTTATAGAACTTCAAATTATTTGTCTGATACTACGCAATTTGGCCGTCACGCCGCTCTCCCCAACCCTGATACCCCCGATCAATCGAACGCAATGGTTCTGTATTAACTGAATACGGTCCCTATCCCGAGCAAGTAGACAACGACCATACATCACATCAGTAAAGTTAAAGTGATATAAAACTAGGCTATCGCACAACATCCTCTTTATGTTTTGTGAAAGAATATTACGATGACCATAAATCATTTTTAAATTAGCAAACGCTATTCTTATGCAAAGAGTAAAATGTTCACCAAACTTCAAGTTAGTGTCGAGCACCAAGCCCAAATTTTTGGCTAATTGAACAAAGGATATAGATTCGTTATTTAGAGTGAGTTGGATTTCATTTTCATATCTTTTCTGTAATTGTTTGGGACCAAAAAGCAGAGACTTCGATTTAGCGGGGTTTATTTCTAAGCAGTGCTTACGTGATGCCCTGGCAATGGATTCAAGATCAGTGTTCATGTCTTCGATTGCTTGATGTATGTTACTAGGAGCAGCTTCAAGATACAACTGAGTGTCGTCAGCATAAAAGTGACAGGAGCAAAACTGAAGCTCTGAAATAAGCTGTGACGTGTAAATAGAAAAGAGTAAGGGTCCCAGAATGGAACCCTGAGGAACTCCAAACTTTAGTTGACTACTCTCAGAAGTAGAATCGCCCAGCCTCGTTACCTGCGTCCGCCCCCTTAAGTACTCCCGGAGCAGCTCACAAGCGCTGCCATCAAAGCCTACATGCTTTAGAATAGCAATCATGAGCTCATGATTAAGTCTATCGAATGCTTTTGAATAGTCCAAAAGAACCAAGACTGTGAGTTGACCATTGTCTGTCGCCAAGAATATATCATCAAGCACCTTCAACAGTGCTGTAGCACAGCTGTGTTGAGGTCGAAATCCCGAATGCACCAATGGCACTATCTGATTCCGGAGTACATACTCCCTCATCTGATTGTTCATGATTTTTTCCATAATTTTAGAAATGGTTGGCAAAATGCTCACGGGTCGCAGATCCTTTAGATCGTTGGGCGGCGACACTTTAGGGGGTATTAGAATAACATTTGCACATTTCCATACATTTGGGAATGTGCAGGTTTCGATAAAAAAAATAACAAGATGAGATGAAGAAAATGTCATCCCTATCGTGAGCATCCCAGCCAGGGGCTCCAGAATGGTGATCATATTAAAAGAATGGAATTTTTATCAATGGTTTATTCAAAAAACTAAAAATACCTAATTTTACCTTGAAAGTCCTCTGGTCTGATGAGAGCCGATTTATCAACTGATGACTATTTAATCGTAAGAAAGTAGAGGGAATAGGAGAGCAAACTCCTCATTTGAAACTCCTCCGCCGAAAAAACCTATGAGAGCAATAGCCTCCTCCTCCAAAAAACCCATGAGAGCAATAGCCTCCTCCGAAAATCTATGAGAGCAAACTCCTCCTTCAAAAACATATGAGAGCAATAGCCTCCTCCTCCGTCATCTCCACATACCCATCAATTGCCCCACCATAACAAAACCACCACCACAACAAAACCGCCACCACTACAAAAACCCCACAACAAAACCACCACAACTACAACAAAACCACCACCGCAACATAACCACCATCATCTAACTAAGTACCGCATCGCATTCGCTGAATTTGTAAAGCCGGACTGGGTCGACTTATTTAATTTTATGCCAGCGAGACGGCATTCGACTTCCTTTCGCCCGTTCGTAAATCCCGGCAGTGAAATACTTTTGGACCGGCTTATTTCGCTTTAAGCTCGCGAGACCGCTTTGCATTCGGCTTCCATTTATTAGGTTTTGATTGCAGTTTAAAAAGTTTCAGGTCAGAAAAAGACACCAAAAAAAAATTTAGAATGTGGAGTTTGTTTAAAATAAGAATTTTTCTCATTTGAAAAAAATCTTGATAAAGCTAATAATAAATAGCCTCTTTAAGTGGATAGTTAAGTAAGGACAGTTTTACATATCTTAAATTTTTTATGGTGTTGTGTGCACCGAATACTTTTAAGGAGGGTAAAAAAATAGGACGTTAGAAACAGAAAGAATGGAGAGCCTTCTAAGAAATTTCAAAAGAAAATTAAAAAAAAAAAAATTTTATCTGTCTTTTTAGTTTAGAAATTATGATGGTTTGAGCCATCATAATAATCTAAAATAGGACCTTTTTATTATTGCGAAAATTCCTAAAGTAAAAGGTTGTTTAGATATGAAATATTTGATAATAAGAGATTTTTTCCTCTTCATAAAGTTAATAAAGGAAATATGACCACTTAGAAAACTTTTAAAAATCATTTTCAAATCCGACTTTTTTATTATTGTGAAAAAATTGTAATGTGAAAGGTTGTTAGATATGAACACTTCAATTTAGAACTTGGGCGTTTTTTCAGAAACAAAAAAATTCAAAATCTTTGGAAATAAGGTTGATAAAAAAAAATGAAACAAAAAGTTAAACTTATTACTTTTAATATGCTTTCAAAATTTGTTAAGTTTATTGTCCTATAAATTTGTTTCGAAATTGAAATTTTTGGACTTTCGACCTATGAATTTTGCAAAAAAAAACTGAAAATTTTAGAATAGAGTGTGTTAATTTAAAATACGAGTTTTTCACATTTTAAAAAATCTTGATAAGGTTAATAATAAACAGCCTCTTTAAGTTGATAAATAAAGACATGGCTTACATTTTTTATGGCGTTGTGTACATGAATACTTTTAATAAGGGTAAAAAAAATAGGAGCTTAGAGACAAAAAGAGAGCAGTTTCCAAATTATGATGGTCCAGACTAAAATAAACTTTTTTATTGTTGTGAAAAAAAAGTCCAAAGTAAAAGGTTGTTTAGATATGAACACTTTAATTTAGAACTTGGGCGTTTTCCAGAAACAAAAAATTGAAAATTTTCGGAAATAAGGGTGATAAAAAAATTGAAAGAAAAGCCAAACTTAATATTTTTATTAGGCTTTCAGAATTTGTTAAGTTTATTGCCCTATAAATATTTTTCGAAGTTTCACTCTTTGGACTTTTCAACCTCTGAATTTTACAAAAAAATATTGAATTTTATTTTAATTGTTGAAAATAAGAGTTTTTTTTTCCCCTTGGTAAAGTTAATTTAGTAAACAAAGAAATTATGACCACTTAGTAATGATTACACAGGAAAGTTAATTTCTTCAAGTTATAAATTGAATTGTAACACGTACTATCAAAAACAACAGAAACTTTACCAGCCCTAAAGCCTTAAAAAAGGAAACCTCTTATATTCGAGCCCATCAAAAAACTCATCATAAATTAATTCTATATATCATCTTGACCGCCTTCAGGCGTCCGGTGCTGCACAAACAGGGGAAAGTCACAAGAAACTAAAATACTATGGCACTCAAACTGGTGCAGAAAAATGGAATATTGGGCTGGAGCCTTAGTAAAAATAATATGTCGTTTATCGCGAAAGGTTTCGAAAAAAATAAGATCAATCTTTAACCTCGTGGCTTTTGACCACGTATTGTAACAATTTACTAATGAGAAATAAACATCATGTTTAATACAAATTTTGCGAAGTCACACCCTATAGGTACACTGATTTCAGGCTTCAGTGTACTGCTCTCTCGGCAGAGGACAAGAATCGCACATTGAATTTCCTGACGGCGCGGCGAATGACCATGTGGGACGACTTCAAGGTTTCGACAGTTTCAAAAAGTAAACGGAGCACTTTTGGGTCGTCTTATTTCATTTTATTGTAGCTAGACGGCTTTCATGTCCATTTAGGTACAAGTTTTGGTCAATAAAGAGCACATTTTTTTTGTCTCTATGCAATGCATTCTTAAAAATAACATAAAACTAATTTGTCTATGGTCTACTATAAGTCATTTTAGAAGTACATCAATTTATTACAGCCAATAGCAGCCAACATACATATTAATATACATTATGGGCGCCATTGGCTTGTGCCGGTTTGAGATACAAAACTTAATAATTAAAATAACTTGAACTCTATTCGAACCAACCTCGGTTTTTGAAAGTGGTCAGACAGAAATAACTCGTTTTTGATGGTATATTCCCATACAATGTTTTATATGTGCCACTAGTGCTGCCAACTCATGGGAAATCCTGAGATAACTAGACAAAAACAAAAATTGAATGCGGTTTATTCTTTAACATCAAGGATATGAAAGGCTGGATTTATGCTACATTTTAAACCGGCATATCAATAAATGACAGAGCATGTTTTGTTTTCCCATACTTTTCTTCATGCCTTACCTGTAATGGGAATTTTTTGTACAAGCTTGTCAACACTGCGTAACCATTGCGTTGTGAATTCATGCTTGTTGTTCTCACTGCGTTTGATGCAGATAACTGGCGCACGTCGTGGCGTCATCTCAGCTGACCTGGGTTCCATTCATTAATCGTTTCTTCTGAAGGTCCCCCTGAAGGTGCTTTTATACAGGCAACTTTTAAAGCAATTAATTGCTCAACACGAATCGTTCGGCATCGTCGAGCGACAGTCGAGCAATGTCTATCAATATACGGCAATTATTTCGACAATATTGCTCCATGTTGGTCCATATTGATCCATATTGAGATATATTTCTTATGTGATTATCATGTGTTACTGTATGATCGTCGAGTAGAAAATACCGAGCAATTCGTAGTTCTATTGTTTTCGCACATAATTGTTTATCTCTTTTTATAAATTATAGCCCCATTTTCGGTCTGTTGGGGTAAATTTGTTGTCGGTGTTTCGTTTCTGGGTAGAGTTTAGTGATTTGTTTTGTAACCATGGGGCTCACTTTATTGACAAGAAATTCAAAATCGCTTCGGGACATTCTGGTAAAATTTTTAAACAAAGCATGATCTAATTCTCTGCACAGCGGTAAACTGTAATCTCGCTTGCCGAGGTATGGTCTCATCCAAATTCATTTAATTTTCTTCTTTTTTATTTTCAAGAAATGAAGTAAAATAAACGCACTTTCACCGTCCATTTTGTGCAAGTTTTTCAATACAGTTCTCGTGTAAGTACAAGTTGGTGAATTGCCTAATTGTCGCGGCAATACCTGTCAATGTAGCGCAAGTTATTTAGGCAATTCTATATTAAGTTCTAGCGGCTAAGGCAGTTCTATATTAAGCCATATTTTAAATTTCCGACAAAACAACTGACTTAAAAACCTTTCCTGCATTTCAGAAAGGGTCCTTGGAAACATAATACATAATGGCTTTATTGGGACAATTGCTCTAATGCAACAGGAGTCAACTTTATATCTCGAGACGTAGGTATTATAATATTTGAATTATGTTTTAATACAATATTCAATATTTAGATTAGTAGATTTAAAGATAAATAATTTCAATGTCTTATAACCATTTTTGAAGTAATTTGGCTATTTTGAATAATTTTAAAAAAATCTGGAGCCGGACAAGCTTCCGCTTCGGGAAATGTTTCATTTAAAAGGCATCAATTGCAAAGATAATTTGTTACGTCATTTAACAGACAAAAACAAGGCATCAGCTCAGTCCACAAAAGTATATACATAAGACATGTAAGAATCTACTTGAACAATGCATATGATGATTACAAAATTTGAAACAAATATTCTAAGGCCATAGGTCTTTGTGTAGTTAAAATATAACACTTTAATTAAAATGTGTAAAAATGATCTAAGTAAATTTTGAAAACTTTAAATCTGAATTGGGAAATGTTATAGAAGAGATAAAGAAATAAACGTAAGCTATAAGAAAGAACAATTTTATTAGACATACTTGAACGTGTATTACATAATGGGAATGTTCGGGGTCATCAATGACATCATGAAAAAAGTCCTTCACCATAAATTCAAGATATTACTTATACGTAGCTCCTGAACACAGTATAAGGAATAATAAATTATATCAGTATCGTCAGTTCGTGTCGGCACTTTTGATATTTCCAAAACTAAAGCGTGCCGCGCCCGGCAATTTTCTCGAATATTTACAAGGAGACAAACACTTGCGATGCACTGCCAAAGCATTGCTAAAACCGGCCAAAACCGGTTTGGTGGTGCTCCGGCCTACGGCGGACGGGGCAAGGGGAGGAGAGTTTCAATTTTTCGACCGACTGACGTTACTGATATAATGTATTATTCCTTATACTGTGCCCTGAACATTGCTGATCCTAATTTTGTGCACAGTGTATGTGCGAAAGGATCACTTTGCTTATTAGGAAAATGACTATTTTGACATACTATGCAACGTAAATACTATGATACTATTGTAATCACAGCAATGATAATTGCAGTATAAAGATATCAAAAATGAAAAAAAACTAAGTTTAGTTATTGTATCATTTAAAAACATATACTCTGTTCAGCGAGAGTTCAATATGACGTCACATTACTCACCTCATTTCATTAAAAAAAGATCGTAAAAAAACAGGCGTATTTTTAGTTTTTATTAATAATAAAACCACCAGCTAAAGTCAGTTTGACGCTTAATTTCAAAATGTCGTCAAAATTTAGAAATCCGAGTCTAGCTTTTGAAGAACTAAAGACAGAAACGAAAGAACCGCTTTTAAGGAATCATGTAGAAGAAGCCACTGTGTGAAGAAAAACCGGAGAAAATTTCCAAGATAGTGGAGAAACAAGGAGTTAGAATTTAGAATCGACGAAGCGGCGGAAGAAATTCGATCAACATACGTCCCGAAGGAACTATCAATTGTGGAAAAGAAGCCCCTGTTCCTGAACAAGCACCTACTGGTCCACACAAATATCTTCCCTTGGTATCACCTAAAGGCTAGATCCGCTTCTGTGGAAATGAATAAAACTTTAAACAAAATTAGCGAGGTGTTCGACTGAATCAACTAAAGAAAAAATATGGAAGAACGATGCAAGCATGCACACAGATAAAAGCAAAACCGCGGTTAAGTGTCTTAAAAAAATTGCCCACACTTAGTTAGATTATGTACTTAATTTAAGTTATTTATGTTGCATGTCTTATTATCAAATATATCATTAATTAAATTCTAAGAAAAATTTCAAAAATTGAATATACAATAAATGCCTAGCAGTTTTTTTTTTATCAAAGGAATGAATTCATGTGGACACGTGTTGAACTATTCCGCAGAAAAGGGTGCATTCGAACGAACAAAGGAAAAATATGTTTGGCGACCCGACGACAAGTGTTTCTGCTTATTAGTTTTACAACGCAAGTTGTGAGCACTACTAGGTATAGTAAGTACACAAAAATACTCAAAATATCTTGGGCCGATTTTGTCCTTATCTTATAATCTACATCCATGGCCGGGCGGCCGGGTGAATCATAGCAAGTGTCTATGGTAAAGCTGCTGCGGATATTCCTTCTGAAAAAATAACCGAAATGGGAAAATTTTGGAATAATTGCACAAAAGGCTAAGCTGATACCTGCACGTGTCCACAAACATAACTTGACATTTTGTTCAACTGACATTTTATCAGATACAGACGTATTTATGACATAATATTTAACCCTCGCTGAACAGAGTTATAAGTCAATGTTTCTAAGCCAACATCTTATTTTGTTGAGATTGGAGAGAGGCATTTTGCCGTAAGGAGAGGCGCATTTTGCCGTAACAGAAAACATTAAGACAATTTTAACAAGCCATTTCCTGTTATTTTAAAGGGTTATGGGTATGCAAATTTAACCAAGTCTGGCTATTTCCATCGGACTTTCTTTGATATGAAAACGTTCGTGTTGGTATGACCGTGAAGACTAGTGGGGAGGTGGGATTTTTACTTATGGTGTTACTTACTGTACCTGTGCTAGGTTTTTAAAAGACAAATTTGGGGATAAAACACTCAAGGCGGTTCACTATTAAGGTCCAAGTAACTCACTTTATACCGTCGATACTAATCTCATTAACCCCTGAATAAGTACCTATGCAACTATAAAGTTGATATTAATGTGAACGAGTTGTAGCGGATGAATAGCGGAAAATAAACATAGTATTTGGAAAGTTGACTCTTTAATACGATATTGTGTGCATATCGGAATAATATAACGCAGTTTTTAGAACACACAATCTCCTAACAATTACTCTTCTGCCTCACAGAAACTCGTAACTCTCCCTCTACTAATTTCTAGGATTAAGTCTTCAATATTTTTCCGTTCCTATGAACTCAACATTGCGCCAGGAAAATGATAGGTACTCTAGTACCTGTGGCTATCGGATAATATCTGCATGACATCTGCACAAGCGACAGTAAAGTTCGTTTTCCAAACAGCATTGCATGTCCTTAGACGTTGTTCCACAAATCTTATACCTGCCCTTCTACGTATCTATCCAAAGTAGACAGCGCTTTTTAACACATTTTTATTAGAAGTTCTGAAAAAAAATGTTTTTTTAGAACTTTATTGCTTTGTCGAAAAGATTTGCTTAACTATTTACTTTGCATTTTGGCACTAAAGAAAAAATGTGTGGCTCAGTAGCATAAATTTGTTGTGTCAGGCCATAGCGGTATATATTTACGGTCCAGAGTAGTAACCTGAAACTCCAGTCGGCCCCTTTTAGGGCTTAGACAGGATTTTAGGAAAATAAGGAAGGGTGAGATGAAAAGGAATAAAGTTCAAGGTGGTGAACACCTACTATGGAAATTGTGAAGAAAACCCTCAATACTAATTGGACTGTTTTACCAACTTGGACACCTAATTTTTTTTAAATTTATATTGAAATAAAATAATGTTTTTGAACTATTATTTTCTTTTGACACTCGCTCTAAAGAAACCCATAACATTTTAAAAAAAGTGAATGAACCGCATGTTATAGAATATGGTTTTGAAAATGTCAAAAAATGTGGATCTGCAAACAAGTACTGTAAAACTCTGATGATGTTAATCGATTCCCTTAGGCCATAGCGGACCCATGAGCACAATTAAAACTCAAGAATGGCTGTATGCCAAAGACAATGAATTTTTAAAGATGCGCTGCGATTCCTATTTACTACACTTACTGGTCCTCTAGGAAAGTATGAAGTGCTAGGGATTGCTGGTGGATCTTAATGTATTAAATAAAGAAATTCTCGAGGGGCGTCTAAACTGGTTATATCAAGCATTGCATTGTTAGCCGAAAAACAGACACACAAATCACATTTATTGTGAAAAGAAATAAACGAATCGTTAAGATGGAGCTCGAACAAACAGGATACAGCAGAAAAAGACATGTCACTCAGCGGCTGATAGGAAGGGTTGTAAAAACCTCTTATGGAAAATCTCAAAGTTAATTCTTAAAGTGTCACGTATCACATGAAGACGTATGTGAGTTATAATATAGTCAGTTACAAAAGGAAAAAGGGGCTTTTTAGTTCTTCCAGGAAGTTCGTCCAAGAAAAAGAGAGCTATAAAACAAATGGGTCTTTCCTACTTTTACCATCAACAGACATCATGTGTTTGTGCATCATTTAATGTTTTTTCCACTACTAGCTTTAATACGGACCGTTAAAGGCCAGCAGAATGACTGTAAAATGGGTTTTCTCGTTTTGCTTATAAAACAATAAGCGGTCTATAATGACAACGTTATTGCCGATTATTTCCCTGGTAAATAAAGCTGTCAGTTGTCAGGCGCATTAGCTCTGTTTTTTGTGTCAGCAATTTTGTGTTGCAGATTTATCGAGTCTAGTAGTGGGAAAATCGTATATACAACCGAGGTCTTAGATCCCTCAGCGCTACGCGCTTCGGGATTTAAACTTGACCTTCGGGTCATAATAATGTACTTCACAACCTTGGTTTATAATATACTATTATTTGTTTGAACAAATGTTTAGGTAGTAATACATTGAAATCTATAATAGTTGTTTATGTAGTAATAGCAAGAAGTACAGCTTTATTTATTCGGAAGGAAAGTTTCACTCGAGAGCAAAAAAGTAAATTCTTCTCATAATATGTACATTTTATCTGCAAATGCTACCAAATAATACATTTTTCCACTACTAGCTTTAATACGGACCGTTAAAGGCCAGCATAATGACCGTGAAGTAGGTTTTCTCGTTTTGCTTATAAAACAATTGAACATAAGCTGTCTATAATGACAACATTCTGGTCGATTATCTCCCTAGGGAGATAAAGCTGTCAGTTGTCAGACGCATTAGGCGCCGCGATATCGTCATACGGCGATTGTGTTTATCGGTTGCCACGGTAACGAAGCCTCCATATGGATTGAAGACGCGCCTGTTCTTAGGAATAAAATGTGCGGAGCGCTATCTTACTAATTTAAGCAATTTTCTGTTGTAGATTTATTGAATCTAGTAGTGGAAAGAATCGTATATACACCGCGGTTGTGAACTACTTATGACCCTCACGTCTTAGATCCCTCAGAGCTATACGCGCTTAAACTTGACGTTCG
Source organism: Taphrorychus bicolor (assembly GCA_951812265.1). Classification (NCBI taxonomy): domain Eukaryota; kingdom Metazoa; phylum Arthropoda; class Insecta; order Coleoptera; family Curculionidae; genus Taphrorychus; species Taphrorychus bicolor. The sequence continues at coordinate 16,030,180 of OX638297.1, forward strand.
GGTCATAATAATGTAGGTACTTCACAACCTTAGTACATAATATACTATTAATATTTGTTTGACGGTGGTAGTTGCTATTGACAGCGAGCTATCTAATCCTTTATGTAATTCGATTCGTTCAGCTCGATATTAAGACACTGACAGACACACCTTAAAAACGGAGAGGTTCTAGTTATTTTAGCTCTGTTTCGATGGTATAGGTAAAATTAGATGTTACATAGTGCCGGTTTATGGAAATGTTAAGTAATATTCAATCAAAATCAACATGAGTTTCAACTCATATCTCATTCATTTTTTATTGCCATCAAGTCACCTTTGAAATCTTCAATTTTTTTATACCCATTTCTTTTCAGCACATGTTGAGAAGATATGATAAAAATGTCAAAGTCAAATTATCAAAGGTAATGCCACACCCTTTCTTCAGGATGAAATCCTGAATATAGGAAAAAGCTCTATAAAAAAATAAACGAAGAGTGAAAGCAAAACAAGTTTAGTAAACGGGTGTGAGTTGTTTAGTGGCCTGCCAAATGAAGTGTGCCCCAGTTCAGATAATTCGCAGAGTGGGGTAGGTTAGCTCCACTGGCTTTGATAGTAAAGTCGGAAACCTCCAAAGGTGTAATCTGGAACTCAACACCAAGCCAAAATATAAACTAACAGATACACAAGATAGGACAAAAAAAATTCAACCTGGTAGTTTACTAGTTGCTCTATTATAGTGGTGTTAGTGCTTAAGACTACAGTCTACATACAGTCGTAATTGAGTGTTCCTAGAGGTCACAGCTGAAAGCAGTAACTGTGTGTAGCCTGCAGTGGCCGTTAGCAATGGATGACTTGAAGAAAAACTTGAAAGGAAAAAATCCTAGGAAAAAAATCTGATCAAATTTATAACAATTAAAACAGGTTATTTGCTTTCCTAGTAATGTGTAATAGTTACTGAAAGATATTAATACATTTAGAAAAATGAAATAAATCAATGAATAAAAAAAATTACAAGTAAAGTTACACTTCAATAATAACAAATCAAATTAAATATGATCTAGCAATTTTGACTAGCAAACCTCAAACTATATTTAATAAAAAAGAAAGAAAGCAGATTTATTATAAAAACTAAAAAAGAATAAAGGTATAATTACCTCGCTGAGGGTTTTTCTATAGGAAAAAATCCTGGATATCGCAGCTCAGGAACAAAGAAGGTAGTAAAGCCGGTACCGAAATAGCCAAAGGACTTCAAAACTTGAGCTAAAACACGTGCCAAAACCATTTAGCAAATGGCGGCGTCAAAGGGCAAACGTGAAACTTACCAGTGGGAGTTAATCACTGGCCGTTGAAATCCTGCCGACGCAGATAAACTGTTCCCTTGAAGGTAAGGTACGGGGTGTTCATTATAAAACTTCATCTAGTTGGCTGTGAAATGTCAAAAGAAAAGGATGGAGAAATAAAAGTCCATTTACTGTGATTATGTCAACCTTTTCTGTCAAAATTTCATAGCCTGCTAGATTAAGTTTTCTAATGAACACCCCGTACAAGAAGCAATAAGAAAACTAGAGAACAGTTAATTAATGGACGGATGAAGGGTGGTGAAGGTAGAACTCGGATCCGCGGCTGTCTCAGGTGAAAAAGAAAAACCCAAATTCCCAAACGAAATTATCGATTTTAGTACCATTACCGGTCAATGGTAAGGACGGGAGGAAGGTGTCACATGTCACATATTCAATCAGAACGGTGAATTAACAATGACGTCACGCATGTAGCAAATAAGTTGATCAAGGAATTAAAGATAAATAGGTAATTACTGAAGTTAAAATTAACAAAAATAGCAAATAAATCAGGACTGAACCTAGTCGATAAATAAGATATAAAACAGGTCAAGAAAGAGCAAAAGGAATTAACTAATTATTGATTTAAACTAACAAACCAATTAGAGGTGCCGCGCATTTACGCCAAAATGAGATCACTTTAAGAAATATGCATCCTTGTCCAACACCAGGACAAAGGCATTACTCAAGGATCAAGGACTGTCATGTCGGCCAAAACGAAAGCTGCGAATATATATTAGATCGGTTTGTTATTTAATCAAAATAAAAATAATGAAATTAACAAAGACAAAGACAGTTAATTCTCTTCCAGTTATAAAAAAAAACTAATCAGAAACCCTGGAAAAATGATATAATCACCATTCAAGCCCTCAGAAATATACTCGGAATGGCGGTGCCACAACTTGTGTTGCATGTAAACAAAGCTAACAAAGTAAGTAAGAAAAAGGCACTCTGTAGTACATAAGACTAAGTTTTATAAAAATCAGCCAGGCCAACGGAAACTAGACCTCAGTAGGAAGACAAAACCGAAAGAATTCCTTCAGTAAATAAATGGCAAGAGCAAATGCAGCAAAATCCGATAGATACTAAAGTGAAAGTGAGTAATTCAAATGTGTGAGGCATAAATTCAATAAAGAAACATAAGCAAACAGTTAAGGTACGTTAATATTAACAAAACTAAGAAATGACACTAATGGCAAAAAAATGATCGTACAGTAACGTGATGACAGTAAAAAGTGTAAGAAATATAATTACAGGAACCAAAATTACTAGACGTTTGAAATAATAACTTATGTTTAGTTTTAATCACTTTTGTCTACCTCATTACAATAAAAAAAAAAATGTAAAAGGTACAGAATAATATGAGCTGCTACTCGAACCGAGAGGAATCTGCCATGCAGTGTTTGATCTAAAACACGCTGATGGATGTCGCCTGCTTTGTACAAACATCTCACCGGTACTCTTTACGTTTCCTGCTTTAAATTAGCCGAATAGTGGTTCATTAATTTGTCGACCAGCCAAAGCTGTGCTGATGAGGGGTTGACCCCGAAACTAGTGCGCAGATGGGTTGATCGACAAATTGATGACTACCTACGAATTAATGACTCTCTTTTCAAAAAAATTTAAGATATGCGTTTCATAATGCCATGAATCCATGCCGTCGCCTCGCTATGCGCTCTGCAAATTTGGATTCATGCGCCAGTGTTATGAAACTTTTATTTTAGGACATGTACCGCTTCCAAACCTGGTTCACCGTCTGGTAAATAATTGGATTGACATTTGATGTACGATGGTTTCTGAAAACTGGTTATTTTCGGAACAAAACTGGTAAACAGCTGTCATAGAATCATAAAATAGGGAAAGAAAATGGGGTAGCAGATTCTCTTTGCAGCAAATAATTGTTTACTTTTTGTGTATGTGGTACTTGGTACCTATAATAAACCTCCAAAAACAATCAAATTTTCAAGAACAGATTCACAATGTTGACAGATTAACCGAGAAAATCGGAGATGTTTGATTGGTTCGGTGACCCTCTTCGCATACCGTTTTCAAGAATAATGGAAATAATGGAACGACTAACCGCAACCAAGATTGGAAACAGTACATGCCTTAAGTATAATATTATCGCTCGCTGTTCATGGCAACGCGCGTTAAAGAATAATTCTCAAAAAAGGTCAACTTTTAGAAGCGCAAAATGTGTCATTATTGAACGTTTGTAGATAATATAATGTTACGAAACAAGTGTTGTTAGGAACAATGCACAAATGAGAAAGTTAAGCATGAAGCTGGTTAAGCATGATTCCGTGGGTACGTAAATGCATTACAACACAAACTACACTCTACCTACGACCTTGCTCACACAAAGTTATATTAGGTTGTTTTCTATCTGTTACCTCTCTGTATGTTTTAGTTTTAGTCAACTGAATCTGGAGAATGACCAAACTATTGCTTAAGAATTCATATCACTGCTTTAAAATTCAACTAGCTTACTAATGATTTACTTTTTATCACATAATTATAAACACAAACACATTTTCTAAGGCTTTAATTACTTTTAAGTTAAGGTCACACTAGCAAAGCTGTGTGACTTTTTTGCATGGTTTTGGATGTATTTCTTATGAAACGGTGCAATTTCTTTTTTACCAAGCTGTGCGATTTTTTTTTACACTGCATAATGAATATCTTACATTGATCGAATACGGTGTGTTTTTGAACACTTGGTGATCGTAGGTAAACGTACCTATTTTATTTATTAATAGATAAATCAAATTCAATAAGCGGATCCCAATTGGACGACCTGTCTGTCCACTGTAACAATTTGTTGTGAAATTTTTAAAGATTGGAAGATAGATTAGGAACTTAGAGCTTTAAAGTTGTATTGGATAAATGTTAAAATAATTGAAGTTAAAAATATTGTCAAACTTAATATTATATTCACAATGTAGAACAAATATTAGTATTACTTTGTTTCTTCCATGCAGAATTGGATTTAAAATACGCCGATGCTTGGTCGCCTGCTCCTGCTCTGTAGAACATCTCACATATACGAGTGTACTAACTAGATTCATTAAAGTATTTAATTAAATTTGCAATTCTACGAGTGTATTCACGTGTATTCATGAAGATTAGATTTAAATGTATGATTTTAAATGCAGGGATCTAAATGTTGCTTCACCACATTGCAGTCATGTTAATATTATTTTTTTGCTTTTGCCAGCGATAAGTGCCAGTTGTGTTCCTTCACAGGGAATATCTTTTCACCATGCCAAGCTTGTATATGTTAACAAACCTAGTTTCAATCTGACGTTTCGGATTTCGGACAACACTCATTATAACTGATTTGGAAGCTCCTAGAGAAATTTTTTACCTGAAGACGGTTCCCACTTTATCTCAGAAGGACGAATGATATTTTCGCGCAACAACACCTTAGGACACGCAGTGCCTTTTGGTAAGAACAATGTACTCTCACCTATTTTTCGTGAGAGAGGTAGTTTTGCAAGTATTACCTTTTGGACACTTTACCAAGTTTTCTTGGCGCAATGATGAATTTGTAAAAACAGAACGTGCATTGAAAGGACATCTGTTGAAGCGAGAGAGCGATGTGTCTTTTTATGTGAATCACAAGATTGATTATTGTTTAATATCTGTTTAATATCTTGTTTAATGTCTGTATCTTGTTTAGTATCTTGTTTAATGTCTGTAATGTAGAGTAATTATTAATGTAATTGGCGTTTTATTGTTATACAGGTTTTATCTCTACGAATCCTTATTGCAATGACTTTATATTCGCATTTGTAACTGCTTATGTTTAAACTAGCATACGTTTCATTCGCCCTCATCTAATCCACTACAACATTTTTACATTAATAGCAACTATAGTTGCATGCTTATTGGGAGGTTAATGAGATTAGCTCAGCGGCTGTTCGTCCTAATGTTTGCAGGTTTGCGCAACCCCAAGATTTTGAGCTGCCGAATATTATTCTTTTAACTTATTAATTAGTCGGTTTATATTTTTATAGTAACAATAAAACAATAATACACAATAATATGGTCACTAGAATTGTCTGCAAAACTACCACGATAGTGCATAGAGAACACAGCTGCTGTGTTATCCCACTCGAATGCACACGACCCTTTCCTCGGCCTTACTATGGTAACAACAAAACTACTACAGAGAATTAATTATCTGCTATGTTTTGATTGTTTTTCGTTTTTTTTTTGTTTTTTAATTAAATGGGCTTTCGCTTTATGTAAACGTTCTTTAATACGAAAAACAATTTCGACAATTTTCGACCAAAAATAAGTGCTCGTAGAAGACCTAAAAAAAATTTCGGCGCTTTCTTTCCTACCTACCCTAGTGCAACCCCCCTTTTTTATACCACGAACCGATCCTGGATAAATTAACATTGATTTTTCAAACTATCTGACCGATTACCAAAAGTAAACATGTCTAAAATTTGCAGGAAATCCACTGCGAAAGTTAACCGACTAACCTAACACTTTAACGTTTAAAGGAGCTTAAAGCTTTACGTTAGTCGGTAGTTCAACAGGACATCTTATTACTTTTTATAATCAGTGTGAACTTATGCATTATTATCAGACGCATGATGGAAAAGTATAGTCAAAGACATCAAAACATTCGCTTTGTTGAATTCTAGTAAAAGTCAGATATTAGAAATTATTGCTTTCACCCAACATGATAATATTGTACAATGCAATAAATTTAAAGATATCCACATTCGTTTAAAAGAGAAGCATTCTTTACAGATCCTATAGCCACTGTCATTAAATTCACAAACTTTTTCTGAAAAAAAATTCTGAAATATTAATGATAGGGTGAAAGAAGTGCAACCTTTAAATGTGTGCAACATTTGTCTACATTTCGACCATAGGGCTTCAGATTGTTCATGGACAAGCAAGAGACTTAAGACTTATCTGGAAATGCTAACAATACAAAACACATCCCAATCTGTCTGGTGCTAGTAACGTTCAAGGTACAATAATCATATAACTCAACCTTCCTCTCAAGACAATGTTAAAAACAATTACTATCAAGACGGTAGTACACAAACCACATCTACAAACTTGACAAGAAGACTTTATTCGTGATCATAAAAACAACAGGAAAATTAGGGCGTTATTGGACCCGAGCTCATTGAGTATTTTTGCTGGGTGCAAAAGATTGAATGTCGTTACAGTTTAACCATTTTAGGAGTTCTATTTCCACTTCCAAGAAAATAGATGGGTTGCCTGCAATTACTGATCAGTTGTCAACGACATACATTAATCCAAACCATGTTATAATTCCTTAGGATATAGAATGTTCGATCAGCCTGGTAATATTAACTTGTTATTAGGAGTCGACATCATTGATGAGATCATTGTGAGTAATGACAAATAACTGTTAGGTAAGAATGAATCAAACTTACTTAAGACAAAACTGATGGGTAAACACCAGGTAGATACAAGGTTGAGGTTACATCTAGGAGCGGCTATTATAATTTTATGTATACCAACAACGAATGGGAGCAAAACTAATTTAAACGACCCAAATTTAAAGGTTTTGGATTATGGAAGAGACACCACATGAAAGACAATACATGAAGCAAGAAAAGGGATATCAGGGAAGGAATATGTGAGTTATGCAAAAATGAGAATATTATAATTTGCCGCTTACCGAAAACAAACTGCTGAGACAATAGGCCTCGGTCACATGCACAGAATCCCAAAAGACGAAATGAAGGTTCAAAACAAACCTATATTGTAAGTAGGTCATTGTATAACTGTCTGCTTTTAAAAAAAAAAAGCAAATCTTAAACTTTTTCCTTAATTTATTTAATGTTATACCGCTGGTTTGTGACTTCTTTAGAAACTGCAAACATGGTGGTGCATATGTAATCAAGGTAAATGCAATTTTGCCTCAGCCAATTTACAAAAAAAAAAAACAAAACTTGTTTCCCTGCTGCATGCTTTTGGAGATATTACGTGCTATATATTTCAATGTCTTGTTCGTTTCTGTACTCAGTGTATTTTTGAAACAAACTGCGAGTTGTTCTTGACTGTAAGATGTTCGACGTTAGAGCTTCTTGTTTTTGACTCTGTATTCCACTTCGCCGTAATTTTGCCATACGATGCAGAACTACTATTTTCTTGAATTTGATAGTGATGGTGACGATTCTGACGTACCCGGTGCAGCACAACGGTTAGAACGGTTTGTTTCCATCGATAAAACTGAAGTGGTGGAATATAAACAAAATAACAATGATTTGGAAAGACGTGAGTTTGCTTTGCAAAACATAGACCTTAACACATTAGTGGAAACTTCTGATGATGAGGAAAGTGAAGATGAAGGACTAGCTATGGAGATTCAGTCAGAGATTGCAGACGTGGGTGAAGTGAAAGTAAGTGCAGTGACACTTCAGGAAGTGAACCAATTGTGGTATGAAAGGAAAAGCTTTTGCATATTACAATCCTATGCACAAATAACATCAATATTCGGGGGTACCTATGCCTTGTGTTTTCAGTGCAATGAAAACCACTCAATTGGACTTTATGGCGGGACATTTGAATTTGTTAATTGCCATTACAAACGTGCCCTCGAATATAATAGCATAGATTTAAAATGTGCGATGTGTTACACACAGCTGTTCTTTGTAATACCACCGCAAGCCTGCATATACTGTAATTATGGCACAGCTGAAATTAGGCATATAAAAACTGATGGGTCTATTCATGCCGATGTTTAGTTTCTTTTCATGCATTAGTTACGTTTAGTAGTTAGGATTAATTTATTTTTTACTTAATTTTAATAGTTAAGAGATGTTCGAAGTGCAATTGATGGGTTATTTTTTAATAATTTTAGTAGCTAAGAGCAATTCGTGTTTGGTTTTAAAAATATACTGAGTCAAAACCATTGTAATGTTTTATTTCACAAATTCCTTATAGTATAAAACTTAAAACTAATTATGCCTTCTCATCGTAAAAATATTATGATGTCTTATTACATCTTTTGTAGTTTCAATCAAATAAGAATAACTTTGGCGACAATATGGACATTTTTTTGATTTCAACGATGACAAACAGCATTTATCTGTCCATTTTATAATACATTGCAAACAAAATTTATGATTACAACTATTTGGGTGACAAACTTCATTCACTTTTTCAAAACAAATAATACAAGTCACTATTTCTTCATGTTGTTGTTCTTTAGTTGCATATTCCATTTCAAAATCGTCTTCTTCTCTTGGATAAGGGGGAGAGGAAAATATGCTCATATCTGCAGTGATCGAATTGATAAAATGATTTCGCGTTGGTAGGTCTACACTTGGATCAGCTGTAGACAAAAAACTCTCTATGCCTTCATTGTTCAAATCATTTATATCATTATATGGTAAGTCCAAATCTAATTCAATTAATGGTGTCAATTCCATAAATTGAGTTGGGGGTTCTATAGGTTCATCTTCTTCAACTATTGGCGCCAACTGAACTATTTCACTCATACTAATTTTAATAATTTCCCTCTGCTTATACTTTGTAAATTAATAAGCCGGTCCAAAAGTATTTCACTGCCGAGATTTACGAACTGGGCGAAAGGAAGTCGAATGCCGTCTCGCTGGCATAAAATTAAATAAGTCGACCCAGTCCGGCTTTACAAATTCAGCGAATGCGATGCGATACTTTGTTTGCGGTGGTGGTTTTGTTGTAGTTGTGGTGGTTTTGTTGTGGGGTTTTTGTAGTGGTGGCGGTTTTGTTGTAGTTGTGGTGGTTTTGTTGTGGTGGGGTAATTGATGGGTATGTGGAGATGACGGAGGAGGAGGCTCTTGCTCTCATAGATTTTCGGAGGAGGCTATTGCTCTCATGGGTTTTTGGAGGAGGAGGCTATTGCTCTCATAGGTTTTTTCGGCGGAGGAGTTTCAAATGAGGAGTTTGCTCTCCTATTCCCTCTACTTAAGAACAGTGTTTACTGATCCTATGCAAATCCACGGCAATTAAATGGGGATTTAATGTGTGGCTAGGAGTTGTGGACACACATCTGATTGGGCCGTTCTTTTTTAATGAGAACTTAAGCTCCGAGAGATATTTGAACATTCTGCAAAGTTCTTAACGTAGCAGAAAAAATAATGAGACTTCCACTAGCCACCATACAGAACATGTTTTTTCAGCAGGACGGTTCTCTAGGTACATCATAATGAGCGGTTTATTGCAAACTATCGGAATGCTGAATTTGACGATAAGTGGACAGGCAACCTGCGACAAATTGCATGGCCTGCAAGGTCCCCTGATTTAACACCGCTTGATTTTTTTGTATGGGGTCATACGAAGAATCAAGTATCGTAGGGCTTACGAAACCGTAGAGGAACTTAGGCTAGTTGTTAACAGAAACTGTTAACGAACTTACTCCGCAAATAGTAAAAAACTCTGCGAAGCGGTCCTGGGACGAGCTATGTTGTGCGCGCGCGAGAACGGTGGTTTATTTGAACACTTAATTTAAATCTAAAATAGGTAATTTCGTTTTAATTATTCGTCGTATGAATAAAGGTGTTTAGTTCTGGTTTGTACGGTTTTTTGAATAATTATACTAGTAAACTTGGCAAAATACCAAGCTTAATAAATCTACACCTAACTTCTCCTATTTAAAGTGAAGTTGCTGTTTATTTACAGTAAGTACTTTAATAGGAATATCCAAGCCTCCTACGATGAAATCTTAATTTTGTAATTTTTACGAATTTTTCTTGGTCGAACATAAAGATGTAATACATGGTTGAAGAGCATTTTTTGCGAGGATTTTAAAAGTGCAAAAATTCAATATGGCGTCTATAAGAAAAATTAAATTTGACAACGGCCGCGCACAACATAGTAGGCCTAGACGACTTTTGACCGAATTTTCGGAACTACTATATCCTCTTACCCCTAATTTGAAATTTTCAAGACCATAGCTCTTGTAATAAGTAAACTATTAGGGTTTTTCGAAAATGCACTATTTTGGTTTTCACCCTGTACTACCGGAACGATATCGATTTAAAATTTCATTGACTCGGATTATTTTTAAGCAGACCAATACGCAACTTTTTTTCCATTTAACTGACCTTGTATCTCCAACGGTTTCCAATATCCCCATGTACATCATTTTAAACTGGACACCCTGTAGAGCAGAACAACAGAATTCCATTTCTGGACACTTTGGTCATAAGACACAATGGTACAATTATAACTGATTGGTATCACACACCAACAAGTTCTGGTAGATTGATGAACTTCAAGTCTGCTCATCCTCTCTCCCAGAAAGTTGCCACTATAAAATCTCTTAACAGTGTTCTAAGGTTGAGCCACCCAACGTTATGGGAAAATAATTTTCAAAAAATCAAACACTTAGCGTCTCTTTATGGTTTTCCTTCAAACTTCGTCAGCAAATTGCTAGAACTTGGTGACGAGGGTGACACCCCTTTAGCCGTTCAGTCTCAAATTTAGAAGTGACGTATTTGAAAATCCTGTTCGTTGACGGAAGTAATCGGTTGTCAAAATGTTTAAAAAATGAACAGGTAAAAAATCGTCACTTACTCCAAAAAAACAGTTGGCAACCTATACTCAAAGAGTAAGACTCAAAACTCCAAGGTTAGAGAAATCCGCTGTAGTATACTCAGTCTCGTGTATCAATTGCCCAGCAAAATACATAGGCGAAACCAACAATAAGTTATCTTTACGAATGAGGCAGCATAAGTATGTTTGCAACATACGGGTCATAACTTTAATTTCGATAGTCCGAAGGTCTTAGACGTGGCGATAAATTATAGGAAGCGCAGTGTGTCGGAGATGCTGTATATAAATAAACACAGAAAGGAAACAGTGAACTTTAGAACAGACACACAAAACCTAAGTATTATTTACAATTATCTCATACGTAAATGTCAATAAGAACAAGATCTTTAATCCGTATACGACGGGAAGCTCCATCATTTGTACTCTTCTTGCCTAATTCCATTCTCAAATAATTGGAAACTGAAGGAGGAAAAAACATATAAACATCTGATAGCGCTTAGCAGTCGATGTGCTTGCTCATCAGTGTTCGATAGACTAGACGATCGGTGGCACTGCCTGTTTGTATTTTGTATATTGAATTTCAATTGTGCCGTCTATATAATTTTAAAAAATTTTAATTTAAATTTTAATCTGTTTTTTGTTGCGCCTCCGAATGAGTTTCACCATATGTTGTTCCTAGTTCAAATGATATGCTCACGGTATTTTCAATTTTTATGACTCGAGTAGCGTACAACAATTTCGAGGTGTGTATTTGTATTCCAACTTTCTTCCCCACTGTAGCCCTGAAGATGTTTAAGTAGATTAAGCGAAACGTCGGCGAATAAATTATTGTATAATTGCTGCCTAAATCCGCCAATTGACCATCAAAACCAGTCTACCTGAGACGCAATTTCCTCGTTTTATAATATAAAAGAGTAAATTAAGTTTTTTTTTGAAATGCGGGTCGAAGTTACTAAATGTATATGTTAATCAAAAGTACTTATTACTCTTTTTTGGACGGGGTAATTGCGTAATTAATTTGTGGAGGTAACAAACCTTAACCTCCGTAGTCAGCATCCTAAATATTATCAACGTAGGTTGAGGTTTTTCACGTCTAGAGGTGAATGAGACATGAAAGTGGAGAAGAAAACAACAGTAAAACAACGTTGGATTCACTCCGATCGGTCCATTCGTTCCAAAGTTATCAACAGTCAAAGATGAAAATTGAAAAAGAAAGAGGTTACACCATGGAAGTTTAGGTAATGTGAGTTGACTTTGGAGATCATGATGATTAAAAAACCATTAGATTTACTCTGATCGGTCGATTAGTTCGAAACAAAAAGTAATACACGCCCCTTTGGTTTTTTTCAAAAGTGTTTTTGCTGATTTTGAATGGGAGTGAATATAGTCCATTAAATAAGTTTTTTTAAACGTCAAAAAAAAACTGATAAAAGTACCTAAAAATATACCATAAAAGTGGTTCATGGGAGTGGTCCATGGAAGAAATAGACAACGAAAGTGGAGAAAGTGAACAGTAAAAAACCATTTTATTTACTCCAATCGGTCCATTCATTTTATAGTTATCAATGTTCAAAAGAGAAAATTAAGAAAAAAGAAGTAATGCACCCTTTTTAGCTTTTTTTTGAAGTTTAACAAAATTTTTTTTGTTGTTTTTGATAGAAATGAAATGATTTCATTCTATCACCCTTAAAAGTGTTTTTTAAAAAAGTAAAAAAAAGATTTTAAAAGTGTCTAAAAATTGACCGTCTGTGGGTTTTCGCCGAAACTACTGAACCATCGAGACTGTAGTAAATAGAAGGTGGCAGTGGAGCATAAGAACAACAAAAACAATCGGAGTCACTAAAATCGGTTCATACGTTCCAAAATTAGCAACAACCAAAATAAAAAATTAAAAAAAAAATATTCTGGAATTTTTGGAAAAGAAATGTAATATTTCTTTTTCTTCATTTTTTGATAAAAATGATCTCAATCCATATGGCACGGATCAAAAGCGAATGGGACTGAAACTAGTCGCTTAAATTAACTAAATAAAAAGCCAAACGTACAGGTTTTAAAGTGCAAAAAATCTACAAAAAAATACTCAATTACGTTAACAGTTAAAAAAAAAACATTGAAAATAAATTAAAGCTTTAACATCTTGTATCTCGGAGACAAAGAATGTGCGTTTTATAGTTGAACTTTTGCCTTATTTTTGGTCATAAAATATGCTGTTGAATTTATGGAGTCAGCTTCCGGAACACACTGTAAACTTTAAGTCTTTTTATATACCTAATATTTTCTGTCTAATATTTTGGACTTTTATAACAAATGGTCAGGAACTCTATACACTTTGAACACCTTCAAAGTAATATTTAGTGTGTAGGCCTTTACCTTTTTTCAAAGGTAAGCAGTTACTACCCATTTACTTTATAGTCGTGTTAATGTGGTTCTGTTATTTTTGGAAAATTAACTCGATTAACTTTATGGAGAAACCTTAGAAAATCTTTATGTTGGATTAAATCGAAAATGTGGAGCTGCAATCCTACAAATCGAAGTTGTATAACTAGGAAAATGGAAATGAATCAAGATATTGTAACATTAACCAGTGGAAAGTTTGAATCTGTTCTCATATGTACAGGGACATCATTTTAAGTCGCTCACTCGATTAGCAGCTTTTCTGTTAAACTTCATAAATAGTATATTGTTTAACGAGTGACAAAAATAGCATTTTCTCTCGTAAGAGAACAGTTTACCAACCGAGGCGAACCCGAATTTGGTGGTAATGTTCTCGAGCGATAGAAAATGCTTTTTTGACGAGTAAAACACTATACTTTTTCTTCGACCATGCTAACATTAAGTCTTCATTAACTTCAAAACTAATCTCTAAAGAGAATTTCTTTCAAAAATTAAGGCGCGTCGTTGTCAACGTGACACCTCGACTGCAAATTTGTTTTTTGCAGTTTGGTCAAATTTCTACACTTTGATTCACATTTCTGAGGCCCGGGCAGGCAAAATATACATGATTTTGTATGATAGCACCATTTTTCATGGTGTTTTATAAGATTAGACCAGTTAAGTCGCATTTAATTGACGATATACAGGCGAAATTAGAACAACTTACTCTAGAGACGAAAATTAACGTTATGGGATTTACGAAATACCAGTTACGAAAAGTCCGATTTTGTATAACGAATGAATGTTTGCGGGATGAGCGTAGCGAGATTCAATTCAATTTTTACTTTTAAACCACTTTGTATCTGATGCAGATTACTGTAAAATACAGAAATCGATTTTTAGCCGTCGGTACTACGAAAACGCTGTTTTCGACCTTTTAAACGACTGATAAACCATCATTTCGCAAGCTCTAATTGTGTCCATCCACAGACTAGTTTCGCCGTTTACGGCTCATCAGTGTTTCCAAAATTCGAGAGCTCTGGTTGTGTCAAAGCCTCACTGATGAGCCGTAAACTGCGAAACTAGTCTGTGGATGGACACAATTAGAGCTTGTGAAATGATGGTTTATCAGTCGTTTAAAAGGTCGAAAACAGCGTTTTCACTTTGTATCTACTTAATACCGTAAAACTATAGCAACGGTGTGCCACAACCGAAACCTGCAACTGGTGGTGAAACGAACTTTTCATCACCAGTTACGAAAGATTTTACTCTTCGTAACTATTTACGAAAAGTAGGACGTTACGTCACTGTCATCAGTATTGAAAAGTGCCACTTTATATGTCAAAATTAGAAAAAATAGTATATTGTTTAACGAGTGACGAAAGCAGTATTTTCTATTCCAAGAGAACAGTTTACCAAACGAGGCTTCGCCTTAGAGGCTTACCCGCAACTCGACGGGTAAGCTAGAATCGGCATATGTCGATTAACAATTTAACAATATTCCCTCATTCATCCAGACATTCCACGCACTCAACTCGACTCATGCCCACACGGAGTGTTTTCCAGTTCGAATCCTCTTGAAAAAAGCATTTTGAATTTGCTGCTAAAGTTACAGTTGTCTTCATTCTCGGAAAAGTCGGACTCGGAACGTGTACCGTATTCGGTTATTTTGTTATTATGTTATTATTATGTTCAGTTTTTTTATAAGATGCCAAGGCATGTCAAAATAGAATAGGACGCCGCTAAACTTCTTGCATTATTGCCAAATCGCATTAACAGTCTTCGAGACATTCTAAATAAATGTTTCCTAAGGTCAATATTAAACACATTACTTAGAATAATAAATAAAATATAATATCTTTACTAAGAATGTTAAGATAGACCGCAAATATGAAACACTTCCTTGGACATATTTAATATTTTATCGTCACGTGATATCGATATTTTAGGGACAATTCCGGTAATAGTGGTAATGCTGGCAACCCACAGTCCATGAACTCGCGCATGCGCACCGGATATCTAGTCTACTGTTGTAAGGGTTCCCAGCGGATTTAGCATTCTTTTTTTCTGACATGACTGATCTTATATTTAATTGTTTTTATAAGGATGTACCAGATATTACCTTAAGTGACATTATCTCAATCGGAAAGTCACTTAAAATCGGTTTTACATCTGAGCCTGATAATATCCCTTCTTTTATCATAAAGGACTGCATATATGCTTTTGTTGAACCTCTACATTTATTGCCACAAAGAACGGTGTGTTTCGAGTCGGATGCAAGTCTGCAAGGGTTGTTCCCATTTTGAAAAAGGATCTTCCTCTGTTATTGAAAATTATCCCCCATTTCGCTTTTGTGCAACTTCTCCAAAATTTGTGAAATGATTGTTTTTAAATTTATTTTCAACCCATTCAGGAATGTACTTCCTACGGATTAGCATGGCTTCGTTGTAGGTCGTTCGTGCGCAACAAATCTTGCTTCTTTCTCATCTGTGACACCTTCAATTGCAAAGGACAAGTTCATGTGATTTACACAGATTTTAGCAAAGCGTTTGATCAACTTAATCACCTTATCTTGCACAAAAAGCTATCTGCTTTTGGTTTCACTAGTCGCTTCTGTCAACTTTTTGAATCTTACCTACATTCCATCGTCAGGAGTACCTCAGGGCTCCAACCTCGGTCCTTTATTATTCATTATGTTTGTTTGTCATCAGTAAATTGGCTTACGCTGACGATCTAAAAATCTTTTTCTAATTTTGACATATAAAGTGGCACTTTTCAATACTGGTGACAGTGACGTAACGTCCTACTTTTCGCAACTAGTTACGAAAAATAAAATCTTTCGTAAATGGTAATGAAAAGTTCGTTTCACCACCAGTTGCAGGTTTCGGTTGTGGCACATCGTTGCTACAGTTTTACGGTATTAAGTAGATACAAAGTGGTTTAAAAGTAAATATTGAAGTTTAAGAGTAACAACTCTCTCTCTCTAAGTAGGTATTTGTAGTCAAAATTAGAAAAAATCTTTTTTCTACGACTATTGAATAATAGATTAATTACTATTTTGATATTGGAATAGTAATAGTCTCTATTACCCATTCTAAACCGTGAGTAATAATTACTCACTGCTGTGTGGACCAATAAGATCAATTTTAGGTTCAAACTTCATATTAATTATAGGACTTATCGACATATTCTTTTAAGCCGATTCTACATTTGAAAAACATACAACTGTTGCTCAAATTCATTTTCTGCCCGAGAACATCCAGACTTACATAAGTGTATCTAGTTGTGCAGGCAGATAGACTTAATTTTTTTGTTTTGCACAAAAATATTGACAGTAAACGTCTTCTTTGGCGATATTATTATTGTAATTGTGAAGTCTAAATTTGGCTTTACGTTTATTAAATGGCGCATCCGCTGTGCGTTGTCATGGAAACCGGTGGCAACAGACAGATAAACAAGCCGTTGAAACAAATCCGTCACATGTGATTATTGACAATTAGTGCGAGCGTATTTTAAAACATTAACCACAATGTTGAATTCAACTTCATCTCAAGCACAGGAAATCCTCTCAAGCGATGCTGACGAAGAAATCGGGGGAACACCACCAAGTATTAAGAAAGCTGCTAAATTAACAAGACTAAACTTGTTGCCTGAAAAATCTCGCCACAAATATGAGATGGTATACTCAAATTTTATGGACTGGAGGAGCAAAAATAATGCCAGATCGTTTTCGGAAGACGTTGTGTTAGTGTATTTTCAAGAACTGTCGCAGAAATACAAATCCTCTTCCTTATGGGCGCAATACTCGATGCTGAGAAGCACACTCGCACTGAACAATGAAGTTAATATTGAAGGATATTGTAGGCTTCGGGCATTTTTAAAACGCAAGTCTGAGGGATACTTTCCAAAAAAAGCCAAAACTTTGACGGCTTTGAACATTAACAAATTTATTGAAGAAGCTCCTGATGATATACACCTTGCAACAAAGGTAATTTGAATTAGTTGATGTTTTTATGATCTAAAAAAAAATAATGGTTACTAAAATTTTAGGTTGCGCTCATTATGGGTCTAATGGGAGCATGCCGTACCAATGAACTACATTCAATGCAAATGAGCCATTTTCAAGACCTAGGCACAGCGTTTCTAATCACGATTCCAAATACAAAAACCAAAATTGTTCGAAAATTTACAGTGACGGAAAAATTCTATGAAATTTGCAAAAGGTACATCAGTCTTCGTCCTAGCAGTGTCAAATGCCCACCATTTTTTTTCTTAAATTTTCAAAACGGAAAATGTACAACCCAGAAAATCGGTATTAACAAATTTGGACAAATGGGAAAGCAAATTGCTACATTTCTGAAGCTGGAAAATCCAGAAATGTATACGGGTCACACATTTCGGCGGTCCTCGGCAACGTTGCTCATAGATTCCGGAGGAGACATCACCACATTGAAGAGGCATGGTGGCTGGAAGTCGACATCGGTCGCGGAAGGATATATTGACGATTCGTTGAAAAACAAAATTGATACTGGTAATAAAATTATGAATTCTGTTATAGCTAATAGTTCCACAAATTACAATGTAACCCAAAAAAATCATAACATCTTAAATAATGAAGATATTAATTTAGATATTAATAATATTCCTTCATTAACTTTTAATAACTGTTCCGGAATAACAATTAATATTACTTATTCCCGTCAAAACGAATAATAAGTTATTAGTAGGTACCTCAAAAAAGTGTTCGAAACAGCTAATACTTCTAATTATAATAATGTTTTTATAATGTTTTTCTAGGTATGAACTTTATGATAACTCTTTTATGAAGTTAATTTGATGTTGTAATGTTTATGAATTATTGTAAGTAATTCAGTTAAAAAATAAAATTCATTCAAGAACTCGTAAATTTGACAACGTTGCAATGATTTAAAAAAGTTTGTAAGGTAGATCATGTGTTGATGATGACTCAACAATCCAAGTGATATCTCCTTTGGTTCTCCAGATATGTCTAAGGGACCATCGACTATGAATCGCCCTGTATAATATAGTCGTAGAAAAAGTATGATATTTGACTCGCATATAATGGCTATTACTCACTCGATATATTACTACACTCGCCTTCGGCTCGTGTAGCAAACTTTATCTTCGTGAGTAATAGCCAGCATTATATGCTCATTAAATAATATACTATTATGAAACACGTGACGAAAAGCCTTTTTTGTGTTTCTGCGCCCGTCCCGCAAACAATCATTCGTTACACAAAGTCGGTCTTTTCGTAACAGGTTATATGAATAGCTATTTTCTGTTTCTGTGTCTTTCTTATATTTGACATATAAAGTGGTACTTTTCAATACTGATGACAGTGACGTAACGTCCTACTTTTAGGTTTAAGTAAAATCTTTCGTAACTGGTGATGAAAAGTTAGTTTCATCACCAGTTGCATAAAGAAAATAAATCAGACATGGACAAGGATATTATTAATATTCAACATGAAACAGGTAGGTAATCTTGAACTTGACTTATCAGAATTGAACAGCAATAACATCAGTAACAACTTAAACTAACACAGTTCATAATATGAATAGTCAGGACAGGTTAAGAATTATACACATTTATAACACAATTAGTACAATTGCTAATACTAAGTCCAGTCGATGTGGATGTAGAAGCTCTCACTTCATTAGTGGTTATGGTAGAATTACTAGAATTTGTTTCTTGTTCTCCCGGGAATTTTGTACGTAACCCTCTGCAACAAGACCAGACTTTCATCATCCATGTTGTTTCAGTTTTAATAGGTCGGCCCCAGAATGCAGTAAACAATGCTGGGCACGGTAACTTTAAAAAGGTTGTCTATTATTTTTGGCAAATTTCCAATGGTGTTGATACCGACGTGTTGGACTGTGCAATTTCCGTTGTTATATTTTACAAAAAAAAACGATCATGTTTAGTGCCTGGACGGCGCAAAGTGATATATCTTCTAATCATCAACAAAATTGTGCCCTTCAATACTTCATTCGGTTACCAAGCCAACTTTGGCTTCCGACCAGCACAATTTTGGTCGGAAGCCAAAATTGTGCATAGAGAACAGCACTGGAAGAAACGGAAGTTTAAGGAAGCAGTCTTCATTGGAAACAATGAGGGCGTCTTTAGTAAACCAAGTTGCGACGTCTCTTCGGTGTGGCATCCGTTGATACGCCGGACATGTGCTGGTCGCTTGACGCGCGACAGTGGCGACGATGTGGCCAATAGGAACGGTGGGCGTGGTTAGCTGTGTTAGTATATAAGCAAGTAGCCTTGAGCTTAATAGCGAGAGAAAGAGAAAACGAGCAGAGATTCCACTGCTCGAAACGTCGTGTAAAAAAACTCAATAAAGACAATGGAAGTCCAAGATGTCTCACTTAATAGTACATCATTGTCTATCACCTTTAAACAAACATCGATATATTCTCTGTCCAGCGAGGGTTCAATATGACGTCAGATTCTTCATCTCATTTCATTAGAAAAAGATCGCCAAAAACGAAGCGTATTATTAGTTCTTATTAATAATAAAACCACCAGCTAAAGTCAGTTTGACATAATGTCAAAATTTAGAAATTCTGGATTAATCGTCACATGCAAAAGAGTGTGAAATGTTTACTTAAAGCCTTGGCGCTACGATGAAAAGGAACAAATTTTGATATTAGACTCATTATGAAAGTTAAAATAAAGCTATTTTCTGCGAAATATGTTAGTGAACCAAATTTTTAGCTTTTCGCAAGAAACTCTAGTTTAAAATATGCAAAAAGGCAATATTTGGAAATTGAAAACTTTTCTGCTTTTAATATTGCAGCGTTTAAGAAGGAAACAAACAGAAACTACTACTCCGAGGGCTAATACCCCTACCGGCATTAAATTACACTGTTTGTTTCAAAGCTCATTTTATAAAGCAAAAAAATTTTAAAAAATATTAAAATGAATTAATAAAGTAATAAAAAATCAATGCTAAAAAGCCAAAAAATATTAAGCTTTTTGCAAAGAATATAGAACCAGAGTTTAATTAAGATATGCGAAAAATGCACATGTAAAATTACAATTTGGAAATTTGAAAACTTGTCTGCTTTCGGCATTTCCAAAACCTTGTAGTTATACATAAAGAAGGAAACAAATAGAAACAACTACTTCGAGGGCTAATACCCCTACCGACATTGAATTATACTATTTGTTTAAAAGCTTAAATATTATCGAAAGCATACATAAAAGCAAAGATAAATACAAGAAAGTGCCCTAGAATAAAACAAAAAACTAACATAAAAGATAAATTAAAGTTTCTTTTTGAAATGTGGGTCAAAGTTACTAAATGTATATGTTAACCAAAAGTACTTACTACTCTCCTTTGGACGGAGTAATTGCATAATTACTTTCTTGAGGCGACAAAAGTGAAAATAAAAATTTTTTCCTTCTTAAACGCTGCAATATTTTTGAAAATATTGAAAGCAGAAAAGTTTTCAATTTCCAATTAGTAAATATTGCCTTTTTGCATATTTTAAACTAGAGTTTCCTGCGAAAAAGCTAAAAATTTCGTTCACTATTAGACTCATTGACTACTATCATCGAGAAAAAGTGGCACGATAAACATTATTACCAGTAGATGCAGTGTTCAAGGTAAGTTTCTATTTGATGTATTTTCATTCGAAGACTAAAAGCGTTTTTCACTGGGAAAACTAGTGCGCATTGAGTGTATTGCTATCCTTTGTCAATTCGTTAAAAATATAAAGACAGAAATACACTTACTGCGCACTAGTGCAGCCAGTGAAAAACACTATAAATACCATATCTTTTACCAGTTCAACTGACATTTTATCAGAGACAGACGTTTCTTTTACTATGACGTTTCAATTTATGACGTAATATTTAACCCTCGCTGAACAGAGTATAGTTTCTGATTGGTGTAACCTAAATCGACTTCATCTGAATGTTGAAAAATATCATATGAGTTACTTCCGGACTAGGAGCTCTGCGTCTTTTCCGTACAAAATAGGCAATCATGTCTGAGGTGCGATTGTACCCTCAAAGTGGGGTTTAGCTAAACTCGACTGGTACTTGCACTCGACCATAAGAAAAGCATTGCTGTCACCAAATGTCACCAGAAATGAAATTAGTTTGACAGCAATGCTATACTTATGGGCGGGTTCAAGTACCAGTCGAGTTTAGCTGAACCCGACTTTGAGGGAGACTTGCACAATCGTCCTTAAGCAACGGCCCTCAGCAACGGCCTTAAGCGCCGTTGCTGAGATCCGTGACCTGGGTGTTATATTTGACAATAGTTTGTCGTTTATTCCGCACATTGACCAGATGGTGTCAGGTGCAGCGGTCACCTTGGGCTTTGTGATTCGTAATTGTAAGCCTTTTAAAGACCATTAAAATACTTTTTCTACAAACGCATTAAAAATTCAACTTTTTTGAAAAATTCTACTACTTGATTTTTTAAATAAAACTTCACTTAACTAACAAAAGAACATTTTAATACTTATTACTCTTTAATAACATTAATATTTATAGAAAAATTGGAACAATTAGAAACATTAATTCCTTCCAGTCCCCTCACTGCTTTGCCACCGTCACAAATATTAGAAATATATAGAAATATTTGTAACAGCGACATAACCACTCGTAGCAGATGATGGTACGTGAACAGTAGACGATGGAAGAAGCTTCTGGGCAATGATGCTTTTGTTTTGTATTTAGTCTTCGATGTATCCTTCCGCGACTGTAGAATCTTTCCACCCCCCATGTGTTCTGTATGTGGTAAGATTTGCTTCGGAATCTGCTAGGAGGGTACCCGAAGAACGGCGAAAACAGCTTAGAGTTCAAAAACTGTAAAAAATCTGTGTTGACACTGGGAATTTTACCGATAGTATTAATTCCAACTGGCTTTTTAGAACACTTTTTGTTGGTATTATTTCACGAAGAATCGACGATGTTGGATGTCTGCTGGACGAAGAGCCGTATACTTTCTATAATATTGCATGTAACGGTGTTCAATTATGGTAAAAGTCCACCGGTACCTTCGATTTTGTGTCAGGAATGTTTACTATTAAGGAATTTCCAGTATCTTCTATGTTATCCACCGTTAATTTCCCTCATGCAGGCCACAAATATGCCAAACATTGTTGTCACACTCATCAAGAGATATTGTCGTTGGGTGCGTCATTGAAGAAGTGATCGATTTGGTTGCTAGTTAAAATTTTAGATTTTTCAGGCTGATAGCCCTCCCAGTGTCTCTTTAAAAAATCAATGAGTTTAAAGTACTTGCTAATATCCTCGTTTCTGTTGAGATTTAGTATTGTTTTGATCATGGAGTACTGCGACCAAAGCGATGGAGATTTCCAGACCTGGGAACGCTCCAGAAAATAGGCCAGCAAAACATTTTCTGTGTATTTACTAGCTAATAGTAGGTTCAAAGTAGCTCTTCTTGCAACAGCATCGATTTGTTCCATAGCACTTTCTTCCATTTTTGCGACGAAATTGATACTGACAACTGAATATTAAATGCACAAACTTTTTTTTTCGTAACGAAAAGAGCAACAATGGTCATGAAATGATTCAGGAATGAAGCAGGTTTGATTGTTTACGGGAAAAATATCTCTAAAATACAAAGACCATTTAGGCCAGATTGTACAAGTCACCCTCAAAGTTGGGTTCAGCTAAACTCAACTAGTACTTGAACCCGCCTATAAGAATCGCATTGCTGTCAAAATTATTTCATTTGTGACACTTGCTGCCAGCAATGCGGTTCTTATGGGCGAGTTCAAGTACCAGTCGGGTTTAGCTGAATCCGGCTTTGAGGGTGACTTGTACAATCAAGCCTAAAAGTTATAATGCGTTTGTGTAAAAAATATTGTATGGTATTCGTGTTAAAAGTGTTTTTAAGAAACTCATGCGAACTTTCACATGCGTGCCTTAAAATTGCACTTTTAACACTTACATCATAAATAGCTGTTTTAGCGCTTTCGTTACATCCAAGCTAGATTATTGCTCGCTTGTTTGGCATCCTATCTATCAATGTCATATTGACAATATAGAATCTACACAAAAACGTTTTCTCAAATACCTTGTTTATAGATCGGATGGTATCTCCCCTCTTAGAGGCTCTGACTAGAGTCTTTTACTGAAGCGTTTTGGGGCGGATTTCCTTAATTTACATAGATCTGTACATTATACCTTATGTTGTAGTTTTAGGCAAATTTATAAATTTATTTATAATTTATAATTTGATTTCTTTACCTACAACGGTTGTCTGTAAGTTGCTTTGCGCCTGTTGAAAATGAAAGCTTGTTATTATTATTATTATTATAATCGCTCTGGCTTATTTTATTATAATACATTTTAATTATAATTATGTTATTTTCTGGGAAATAAAGAAAATGACTCTATGTTGTTATTGTGCTCATAATACAAATTTGATTACTTTCTGTTATATGTATATATAATATAAAATGAAAGCTTCTAATCAATTTTTTTGTCTATATACGGCTTTTAATTAATATGATTATATTGGATACTGCACAAAATCCGTTCTTTGATTAATTATTACCGAGCTATAAATAAAATTTCCATTATTCCGAATAATGTTCCTAAAAACTTGTCTGCAGTATAAAAGCGCCGTCCTTTATTTTATGCCAGATTCTAGTCTTTTAGTGCAGTTTTATGACGTTTTGCGATTCCGGCTTTAGTGTCGTATTAAAATGTTTAGAGTCCGGAATAATTTCGTGCTATTGCCGCGATAAGTGTCGTGTAAAGAATTATATTATAATTAAAATTTTCGAATGCAGTATGACATACTAAGGTCAATATAAGGCGGTTTCACTCGCACCGAGCTCTCGCACTGTTGAGTGTACAGGAGCCTGAAAGATATAACTCATGATCGCTTATTTCTCACCTGTTGATTTGCTAGTCGCGCTCAGTTCTGCCTTTTTTTCGATAATAATTATTTAAACATTAAAGCAAAAAGACGACCACTGATAGGAGTTTCAGTTGCAGGTGATAATTAGGAAAAATAATTATTATAACCAAAAGCTATTTAAACTACCACAGAATCAATTGATATTATTAAATAATATTCTTCTATCCTAATTATTTTTCTCACCATAATATCTTTCTTTTTTTACTTCATTCGGTTCTGTTTTTTTAAAAGAATATTTTTGTTCAGCCAAACGTAAGTAATGCCGTACTAGCCTCGATTCATGGAAAAATGAATCAAAACCAGTCCATTGAAAATTTGTTAGTTCTGTTAAGCCATGCGATATCGGCGTATTGTTCAGTATCCGGAATCGAATCAATATGCTGCACGAAACTATGTCGTGGCTATAAATATGCAACCGTAATAGAGGCCCTCGTTTTCATGTAGCTACGGCTCGAGTGCACTTTGTGCAACCAATTTAAAAATTTAAGGGTTTCTTGTCCTGACGTGCGACTTGCTTGTTTATAGTGTCAGTATTTTTGCTGAAAATAACCCCCTAGGGTGTTTACATGATTCATTCTAAAATGTCAATGCTAAAGAAAAGTACAGAATACGTGTTTAGGCGTATAGTTTATTGTTTTACCCAGTCACCTATCCTGCGCTTCATTACCCTCCTCAAACGTCATTAACTGCGGTTTTCAAGGGAGAACGGTAAATTTTTGTCCCCTAAAATGTGCCTAAACCAATAACGTCGGCTCGGACCCCCAACTCATTGTAAATGCAGGAGTGTAGAAAAACATGCCAGGGGGTTTTCCCCCAACATTTGATAGAAGTTACGAATATACAGGGCGGAGGCCTTCAGAGTTGGGAATAGGGATAAAAACAAATAAAATGTTTGGATTAACCCCACTTTTGGACAGATTCTAACATGTTATTGCCCACAACAAAGAGAATAATATATTACAAATTATCTATTTAGCCTTGCTGTCTATTCTACCAAAGCCCTTTTGCGGTGTGGCATAACCATTCCAGGAAAGTTTAATAATCCAGTCGATGTAAAATTCATTTTAGGGGTCTAAGCGCCGAGCTGGTCGCTTCCGAAAGCTATAAAACGGGTATTTAAGGTAAATTGGAAGGCTTTCAATGTCTGCATCGGATTGCGCTAAGAATTTACATATATTGCATCGGCACTCTCAAAATATCGAGAAAAGGTTTAACTTCGATTTTTATTGGTAGGGAATCTAAATTTAGATTCATTGTTTTATTATATTCCTGCTATTAACTTTGAACAATACAACATCGCGAGGTGTTTACGGATAAACTAGAGAACCAATGATATATTTAGAAGACGAATAATAGACTAATATTTTCTGAAAACAAGTTTTCTTTAAGACAATGCTAGATAACCCAGCATATGCATGTAGCTACCGCCCGAACATTGCAGGATAATCTAAAGTGTTTTTCGGGCTTAGAAGCCGTGGTCCAATGGAACTTCTTTCTGACGTCTCGTCCCAGGCGCAAGAGACATTATCAAAGGCGATTAGGAGGTGATCTCTCGTGCTTCCCGACATTGACTGATTCGACTGTGGTAAACTTCGTGGTATTTATTTCCCCGCCGCGCCGTCGCGCTGCAGTGGAGTGATTGGGGTGGGGGTAGTGGTGGCGCGAGTTTCCGGCGCACTTGAAGTATGACGTAGAACTCGCTCCCAGTCTGTATTTAGAAAATTAATTTCCTATTTCGTGTTGAAATTGTTGTCGTGCTTAAAGATATCAATGGCCCCTCTCGTTAGTCTTGGATAGAAACATTGCGTTTAATATAAAATATCCAGCTCGTTGAAAAGGATGTCGTGACCTTTGGAGTGAACGTGCTCTGCTACTGCTGACTTTTGTGGTTGTCCCAGCCTGCAACTCCTTTTGTGTTCCGTAATTCTCGTGCTGACACTGCGTTTTGTGGTGCCAATGTATACCGAGCCACAGCTGCATGGACTCGGTAAACTCCGGGTGCAGATCAGTGGGATCTCTGAGGTCTTTGCCGATCTCAAGCTTTGTTGTATTGTATGAGTGAGTTTAAAGACAGGTTTAACTCTGTACTTTTCCAATAGCCTACCGATCCTGTTCGTTACTTTGTGGATGTATGGTAGACTAGTCCGTTCGCGCTTATTTTGATATTCTCCCTCTTGTTCCTTCCTGGCGCTTTACATTCCTTGAACGGACAGCCCTATCAAATTCACGCTTGCTGCATCCATTCCACCCAAAACTCTTTGTAAATGCTTCATTTTCAGTTCCAATTCAGCCGGCTCACAAATTCTCTTGGCTCGCACAGCCAGAGTCTTTATGACTCCCTCTTTCATGAGGAATAAAAACCACGGAGCTTACCATCGTCGAATCAAACAATGTCGCGAAGCACGGGAGATCACTTCGCCCATTACCTCACCGCCTTTGATAATGTCTGCTGCAGCTGTGGACAAAACTTCAGGAGAAAATTCCATTGGACCACGGCTTCTATGCCCGGAGAACACTTTAGATTGTATTTTGACTGGTTGTGAAAGCCTTCACAGTCTTATAAAACGCCTCTATGGGGAGGACACATCAAGACTGATTCGATAACTGGAGAACCTCAAGAAGAAAGCACAACTTCGGAGTTCATTAGCGTTTCTGCTACGATGCCGTGACACCAAGAACATTCCAAACTTCCTGAGGATAAAAAGGACCTTCAGATCTAGTCAAGCCAGCAGGATTTACAACAAGATCGAAGAATCTCTCCTCCGTGAAAGAATCCATGAGATCCGTAAAAATCTTGCATATAATGAGAAAAAACTTTTATTTGTTAATTTAGATGTAGCTAGCAGCATGCATTGGAGCGATTAGGAACAGGTTAATCGTTCGACACATGAGCGGCAAATTGCAGCCCAATCCGCCTCAACGAACCGCTAACAATTCGCTGGACACATTAAACCTCACATCCGAGAAGAGTCAACGCAAGGTTGTAGTCAATTACCGACAAAGGACTATCAACAGATGAGCTAAGCGCCTTGAACAAGGAAGGAAATTTTTTCGAAACACGATCCAGGATACTTGTAGAAGACATTAAAGCAAACGTAGAGAGCGCAATCTGGCAGCTGCCAATTCAGACGGCTGAACAGATAAGGATGGAGACGTCACGAATTCTGCAAGGCGCAAAACCACCAAAAGGCGATCTTACCCTTGTAGAAAGGAACAGCTCTGAAAGCCTTGAGCGAAGAGAAGGATATTCTCATTTTACCAGAAGATACAAGGAAACGCAACAGTAGTAATGTCAACATCGGATCATAAAGGAAGAATCAGGATACTGTTAGATTGTTTCAAGAACGACCACTTGTGCCCCCCGACCCACTAAATGCCTCCGCCAACCTTCTCAAGCGAGGTGGCAGCTCGAGACGTGCACTATGAGGGGTAGATGTGGTCGCCTCCGTTTCTTTTTCGCCCATGACCTTTGCGTAGGTTAAAATCGATTCAAAGGAGCGTTCGCTCATTGCGTTAGGCGCCAAGTGATTTTTTGTTTGAAAATTATCAGGAAATAACTAAAACCGGTAAACCTAACTTTTTCTTTATTGCTACTTTGCAAATGAAACATAAAGCACAAAACCAAAACTTGCTTTCTTAAAGTCCACTCTTAAATTTAAATCCACGAAATTCTTGATAAGCTGCAGGCAAACGCCAACGTCTAATTTTCAAAACCTACCAACTAACTTCAATTAACTACTTGCCCGTGCTTGTAAGCTTTTATTTTACAGTTACAATTACATGCCAATGGATGGCTTAATGAAAACACGTAAAGCTCACAAGCGCGGGACCAACACACGAATCCCTGAACTCCCTTACTAAATAAATTTAATGACCGAGCTTGCGCGCCTCGTCAATCTCGTTAATCGCCAATTAAATGACCAATTTAAACTAATAGGAGCTCGCAAGCTTGGTGACAGAACAGTTATATCTAAAAAACTCTTTCAAACTACTCACAAAAACTATAGTTTTTCCGTTTCAGTAACAATAACATCCGTGTTGTTCACTAAACGATCACTGGACCTGGCTCCCGTACTCTGGACATCATCACAACCTCACCGGTGAATGTTGGAGCTCAATTTAAACCCAACTCCTAAGCAGTTTAGCTTGTACCTAGGAAGTTGCCTAGCGCTTACAAGTTTGATGGAGCTCCAACTGGTGCTGGGCCATACAGATGAAGAAATCAATATTTCTTCACTTTGGCTGTTTTCTGTCTCAAGACTTTGACACACACCTCTGGCACCAACCCTTTACGGTAACAGTTCTTACCATCGCCGCACACTTCGTTTTTATTGATCACTTTTCTAATTCTAGCTTAACTAAACTTGTTTCGCTAACTGGGTTACCGATAATCGTTTTTGCGGCGTTTCCAATATGTTTTGTATTTTTCGACCGTACCAGACTGGCCGGTGATGAATCACAAGATCCCGTTAAAGACTACACTCATTTCGTCGAAAAAACTGCATTCTTTGACTCTTTCTTCAGGAGAAAATCTCGTTAGTTTCGATGTTGTTTCGCTCTTCACGATGTATTATACCAGGAGTTTCCACAAGATACTGCCTAACCACTACATATTTTCAGTGGAAGGAAGATTTCTACGAACAAACTGATTGTGTAGCTATGGGCAGCCCCCTTAGTCCAGTAATAGTTAACTATTTTATGGAAATTTTCGAGGCTTAGGCGTTGACAACGGCAAATTGCTGGTTCCGATACGTGGAAGACACCTTCGAGGGCGAACTTCAAAACCTCTTCTTACACCTCTATCAACCCAAAAATTAAATTTACTATGGAGAGAGAAAAGAAAGGACGCTTACCATTTTTGCGCACACCGTTTATAGAAAACCAACACACACGGACCGATACCTCAATACCATCAAATAATCACTCCAGACACAAAAGGTCATAAAGACACTGTTTTTGAGAGTCAAGAGAATTTGTGAGCCTGCTGAGTTTGAACGGGAAATGGAGCATTTGGCTGGAAGAGCCTTTGGGTGTGAATGGATACAGCAAGCGCGAGTTCGATAGGGCCGGCCATCCAAGGAATGTAGAGCGCCAAGAAGGAACAACGGGAGAAGATGAAAAAAAGCACAGTGTTAAAACTGTCTTTAAACCCACTCCTATAATACAACAGAGCTTGAGATCAGCCAAAGGACCAGAGGTCCTCTATCGGCACCCGGAGTTATCTGAATTCCATGCAGCTGTGGCTCGGTATACATAGGCACCACAAAACGCAGTGTCAAGGCGAGGATTACGGAACACAAGAGGAGTTGCAGGCTGGAACAAACAAAAAAGTCAGCAGAAGCAAAGCACGCTTTTTCCGAATGTCAAATGTCACGGTATCCTTTTCAGTGCGGTGGATATCTTATACCAATTGCAGCATTTCTATCCGAGACTAACGAGAGAGGTCATTGAGATCTTTAAGCACGACAAAAATTTCAACAGCAAGGAGGAAATTACATTTCTAAATGCGGACTAGAAGTCCGAGTCCGAGTTCCAACTCATGCTGCAAGTGCGCCGAGACCCCGCGCTACCTCTACCCCCACCCCAGTCCCTCCATTGCAGCGCGACGGCGCCGGCGGGGGAATAAATACCACGGAGCTCATCATAGTCGAATCAGTCAACGTCGCGAAGCAAGGAAGATCACTTCGTCCATTACCTCATCGCCTTTGATAATGTCTCCCGCCGCTGTGGATAAAACGTCAGGAAGAAATTCCATGGGATCACGGTTTCTAAGCTCGAAAAACACTTTAGATTATATTTTGACCGGCTGTGAAAGCCTTCCCAGTCTTATTGCGGAAGAACTTCACAAGAATGCTTTAACAGGTTAGGTGGTTGTTGATAGAAAGTAATAAATAAAAATATTTTATAACGAAATACCCTCTAAAAATGTAAAACAATAATCATCTAGTACATCTTCAAAATTTAAATAAAGCTTAAAATACAACCATCTCTTGATCATTCTCCCAACCTATATATAAGGCTCTATTTTTTTTTAGATCAGTAGTGAGATTTTTTATTTCTAAAGTTGTGATTGAACTAATCATATTTTGATCAATCTGGTTCAATTCTTCAAGATCACTCTCTAGACTATATGGTCTGATTTAGAGCCATTCAGAATCTCCGGAAAAGCTCTCAGATCCCTAAAATCTGAGAGCTTCATCATTAGTCTGGATACGTCCTCTTCAAACTTCTTTGTTCAGATTTAAGAATCTCTTCTTCAATTAGTTGTTTGATTTATAAGACGCTGTTTAAAATTCATAATTCCTCTCTGGATGCTCTATCTTCTTAAGTCTCAAGTCACGGATCTTATCGCGCTGATTAAAGATAAGTTCCCTCTCTCCATCCTTTTTAAGTTCCTTATATTCTTGTTGATTAGGATTTTATGATTTCTAAGATTGTGATTCAACTGATTAGAATCGTCTAGAATCCCAAAATGTAAAAACCTGGTTGGAAATAATATTTCTAAATGAGTAAATTTTGAGTGAGCTTTAAAGGCCTTTTCGATGCAGCTGGAATGAAGAATATGCTCCCACACATCTCAATATAGTAACAATGGCCTTTGAGTTCTCATTCTTGAAATTCTGTCACAAAGTAGTCTCGTTATTTTACTCTGAAAACATTACATATTTTACTTCTATCAAGTAAACCATTTGATACCAATCTTGATACCAGTTTGTGTTCGAAAAGACACCTTACATTTCGAGCCACGCACCTTCTCCATAAAATTCAGCTAAGGTGGATTTTTTAACTTGCCATATAAATTGAAATTCAGCAAAAAATTCACATTCAAAAATAAAAATAAATAAATAAAAGTTTGATTTCATGATTCTTTAAAATGTGATATCTTGCAAAAATTTGTTTTCTAAAAATAAAAATATTATTTAAATCGGTAAGCCCTAACAAGAAAAATACAATAACGTTCTTTAAATCCTGATAGAACAAGTAAAGTTATGTAAAAAGAGTATTCCATACTGGTTCAAATGTTTAAATAGAACTTAAAAAGTAACTAAATGTTTACCTGTACATCCCTTTATCTGAGTACCCATATTTACTCACGAAGTAAAGTTATTTTTACGAACTAGAAAAAATTATTATTGGCTTCCTAAAGTCAATAATGTTCTATAAATCCTTAACAAGACTTTGATGGAAATAAGAGACAATAAGCACTAATACATGCTCTGACAATAAAAGTCATGGAAAACCTTATACTAATTTGGTTTACCTTTAAGCAAACCTTGAGAAATTTGTTGGGGTTAAAGGGCGACCTTTAACAAGACAAAAAATGTAGGTTCAAAAACAACTTTTCTTACTTTATTCTAAAATAACATTACTACTATCATTAATTTCAACACAAATATGAGATTTTAGGAGCGTAAGCTAAAAAACTACTTCATTTCGCTTTCTTTCCACAAAGTAGCTATTTATCCAAATGGAATTTCATCCACTTGATATGGCGCGTTCCAATATGCATTAGCCGACCTTATCTAAATCACTGCTCTGGCAATTGGTGCCGTTTGTTTTAGTCATTTCGCATCTATTCGACCCCTATCATTAAACGACCCGGGAACAAATGGGTAGATTACTGGTTTATAGCTGTGGAACAAGTAATATTCCATGATCCGCTAATGAAAAGGGATTCACATTGATTAGATTATAAATTCCTCTAGGAATTGTCCTGTGTAGGTGAACTCAAGCATGTTAGGTCTTTATGTAAGAAACCTAATGAAATCCGCTCCACTCGAGAGCGCATACACGTTCCCAGCTAAATGGGTGAAGAAAAATTAGATTCTGCAGAAAAATAGAAAGCAGCGTTAGGAAATTAGATTCCCCGCATACATTTTCTACATAATACCAAAATAATTAAAATTTCCACTACCTAATGTATGATGTATTTATTAAAGCAAAGTTAATTTAAATTGATCTAACTCGCTCTAATCGTCCTTGAAACTATGTATATTCACTTAAAACCAAGAAACAATCGGTTCCATCTCTAAAGGAACTGAGTTCTGAATTGGGGCAGGTAAATGCGTTCCTATTTTTCAAGGCCGAATTAAACGTGCTAATTTGTAGTTTCGAGAAAGGAAAGGCAGACAATATTGCATAGTTGGAGCTGAGCTAGCAAGAACGGATTTATTACAGCCCGGAGAGAAGAAAATTGCTTTGTCTAGTTGAACTTTGAAATTGGATTAGAAACGAGAAGAGGAAATATGCAGAAGAATGGAAAAATTAATTGATGGTAAACATGTCTAGTCAAACAATCCTAATCAATTAAACCAGCAATGCATTACAAATGCAGATTATTGGCCATTTCGCGTCGTATCTTTATGGTAATATTATATCCACATAATTTCCTATTATAAATTGGGTAGATAATATGAATTTTGGTCAAACGCTCATTCTTGTTCTACTCAATATTTTATAAGTTCAATTGTTTTATCATTCCCAAAGCAAATTCTGAGATTTAAAGTTGCAAATGTCTACTTCATCCGGCGATTATTACGAAACTTGCGCAGCGCTCTATTCAAAGCGGGTAATCGTGACCGGATTGCCAACTATCTCAAGCCGATATGGGTCCTGTAAGCTTAGTGTAATATTACGGCACCCAGCTCATAATCCCTCCTTTGGCCCTGTCACACCCGGAAAAGTTTTGATGACCCGTTTCGAGCCCTTAGATCCTCTATTAGTATGCTAGTTTCACGAGTTGCATATTCACCATTAATAAACCGTTAAAAATTCTCGATGGTTATCAGCTTTTGTAGTTTGTTATAATAAAGAAAATACAATTTTTCTCTAATTAAAATTCAATCAGTGACTTTTTATGATATTTCAACAATACCTCTAAAAGAGTGAACATTGCTTTGACCGTCAGCCTAGATGAATTATTTTCAAGGATTTGGAATTATTCAAAGATACTCGAACGCAGTTGAATGTATTTAAATTCTTAAAAAACAATTTTGTTAAGCTTTAGATTGTTCTAAGAATTTCCTATTTATTCAACTTAGTATCTTTTAGTGTTTTCAAAGTCCTCATGTTATTCATATTTGCGTGTGACATCTTGTTATACACCATTCTTCAAATTAGCCGTACTTCCTGAATGTATTCAAATAAAAAATTGCGACTATCGGTTGATTCGCTCTCTTTCTATTAATACAAACCATTTTCGAAGTTCAGTTTCTTTCAGTCAAAATTCAGATTGTAAAGATTAAAAAAACGAGGATTAATGCCAGTTTCGTGGCTCACCCTGTACATCCAAACTATTAGGCATAGCTTTGTTTCGCAGATTAGTAGGTCCAATTTCAAATTGTTTTATTGCTCATTGAATAGGAGATTTGTTTTTCTTATAGTCTTGAAATGTTACACTTTTAGAAAAACCTACTTTTTTGAAACTGATGAATATATAAAGAAGGACAGTAAAAGGTTCGGAGGTATCATTAATAGCTGCAATAATCAAGCAGCGGAATTCCAAAATCATCCATACATTTTGTTCCACGTCACTTAGTTGTGGACATTCGATTATCACTTCGATATTTAAAAAAAATTACTTTCTGATCGTCACTGTACACGTGTCTAACTTTATAGCCATTTCGCCTATACGTCTAGCTTGCCCTATGCATATTCCATATGATTTTTTTATAAATATTTGTATTATGGGGCAAATTGGAGCACCAGTGATAAATGAATCCTTTTATAGAAAAAACTACATATATATGAAACCAGTCAAAATATCCAAAAAAGACCAAATATGTCCCGAGGTATGAAGCCGCTCCACATACTCCCGTAGCAAAAAATGTTCTGAATCTGTTTTCCGGAAAACTATCTGCTCCAAAATTTGTACAAAAATGCATTAAGTTTTGTTGAACCCTGTATTAGGAAATCTGCAAAACATATAGCCGAGTACATCACCACATAAAGCAGTCTATACATGGGTCTTACCAACATGGCATCTCCAACGAAAATCGGTTGAATGGCTTTAGAGATAGACAGTTTTAAAATTCATTCAAAATTTGAGGTGTATCGTTTCAATTGATTCTTAGTTTACATCACTTTCTTTCGTCACCCTCCAAATAAAACCACTCAATTAATAATTTTTATTAAATATTATTTCAAAAATATCACATACAACATAAACATTATGGTACATTGCTTATCTTAAGAGCAGGACTCAAAACTGACGGTCAAATGTTATTAAAAATAAAAAATTTAAGTTCCTAATAATTCTATTTTTTTTTTCTCTTTTTTACCGATCATCATAATCTAGTTGGTAAGTTATTCTTTAGAAATATTCATATCCTTATAATTTGGTGATATATTCTGATTTGTAAAGATAGATGATCAAAAATGCTTAGACGTGGGGCAATCGCACAAACACTGACAATATTGCTCTTCATGTAAATAGAAATAAAGCCCTATAGCAGTTAAAAATAACTTTATATGCTAATTTAAATTAACAATGGTTTTGTATCCCGCACATCCCTATCCAAGTATATACAAGATCCGAGTATTCAGTGAGTCATTCGAAAACCCCTATTTTTTTTTTGATTTGTGCAAATATTTCCGAATTTGCTTAAATGCCCCATTTAATTCGTTTGAGATTTGTGTAACAGTATCAGTAATATTTTTCATTTTTCTTCTTAAATCTAGTAAGGAATAAAATGAGGCGAGGCGTTCAAAGCGTAGAAACGTTCTAATTTGGTTGACAGAATTAATTTATTAATTCACTTAAAGCAAATAAGTTCGCAGATCATTTTGAAACATTTATCACTTTGAAGCTATATAAACTTAAGTCGAGTCAAACAAATGTCAGTTCGCTTATCATGGTATTTTCCCTATATACTGGTAGGTAAATATTATTTATCTTCACATCCTGTGTTTACCTACTAGACGCACGATTTCTGTTACTTAAAGAAAAATTAAATTCTCGATTAGCTTTAAAATTTTACTTTCCTCAATTTAACTTAAATGTAGACAAGGACGTCTGTTTACATTAAGGCTGTTTAGCTACAATGATATACACTCAGTTCATTAATACTTGTTACCTCTGTTATCAGATAGTCACTTTAAGCACATTATTTATTCCAAGTCACTTTCTCTTTCCCCACCTATTAGAATGTTTATTGTACTACTGTCATACAGGATGATTCACGTTACTCGACACGGAGGATTATGGCTAAACTTTTAGATTTTAAAAAAGTTTTGTATATGGAATGGATGAGGGTCTATTGGAAGTACATTTTAAAATTATTGTCATTGTATACAGGTGGTGCCAAACGTATAAAATTGATTAAAGTTATATTTTTTTAAATGAGACACCTAGTAAATTAATGTATTTTTGGTACCTACGGACAAAAGTAAAGGTAGTTTTATTGAGGTTTATGGCATCTAAACCGTACCGTTCTTCAGATATTCATGATTTTGTGAAAATGCAGCATCAAATTAAATGTTTAAAATCTCAGCACTTTTTTTCTTTTCAACTACCAAAATTGGCTGGTGGACTAATAATACATTGGATTGTTTGCGGTGTGTATTAAATATTAACTACTGTGCACCGAATGTCAATAAATGAACACCAAATTATTGCAAACTTCAAACAGTAATAACTCGTTTAATTTAAATTAGACACCCTCTGTTTTATAGTATCATTAGATGCAGAATTTAGTTTCCAATCAAAACTATTAAACATTCCTATAGCTTGATCTTTGCGTTTTCTTGTAAAATTGATTTTTTTTCTGAATTTGAGCTGACATAAACGAATTAAGTAATCTACTTTACCTGTTACAATACCTGATTTTGAGAAAGCAAAATTTATTATCAGCAGTACTGGGTGTTCAATAGAAAACTTCATTTAGGAGGCTATAAAATTTTGACAGAGAAGGATGGCATAATGAAAGTAAATGGACTTTTGTTTCTCCATTCTTTTCCTTTGACATTTCACAACCAACTAGACTAAGTTTTCTAATGAACACCCCGTATTTGTCAGATATTAATTTATAAGTTACAAAATTATGATCATAAAGATTATTTAGCAGTCATCTGAATGTTAATGTGTCTTTATTTAGTATAAAATATCTAATAATACAATAAAACATTATATGACAAGAGTTCTTATAAAATTTAGCATCTCTATTACAAAAAAATTAAGTGCAATATTAGTGGCAATTTGAAATACAATAAATAACAAGTCAACATAAGAGTAAAAAAAAACAAAAACAAACAGTTATAAGATTTGTTCAAAATGACGACCGTCTGATTATAAACACAAACGTATTGTGTTTTTAAATCCTTCACTCACATTGCGTAACATATAGGGAGTTATGCTTTTGAAGGCCTCTTTGATTCGTTCCTTCATATTTTCTTTTGTGGTTGGTGGCGTATTATACACGATTCCTTTCACATATCCCCATAAAAAGAAATCGGGAAGCGCATTCCTTCCAATTCATCGATTTTGGAAACGAACATTTAAGAACTCCCGGACTTCACGATGATAATGAGCAGGTGCTCCATCCATTTGCAGCGACATGGCTGTTATTATATCTAGAGGAACTTCTTCCAGTAAAATTGGAAGCTGATTTCTCAAAAAATTTAAAAGCGACATTCCGTTTAAATCACATACTGTCCCATTATGCCCCCCATACATTTACTGACCACCTATGTTGGTTATTAATAACTCTAAATTTATGGGGTTAAAATCAGAATAATAATGAAAATTGCGTCGGTTAAAAGAACCATCGTTATGATAAGTAAACTCGTCACTAAATAGAACTGATTCAAAAAAATCTTCTTGTTCTCCAACTTTTTCTAACACCCACATACAAAAGTCCACTCGTTGGCCAAAATCGTTATCGGAGAGTTCTTGATGTAGTTGTATCTTATAATCGTGTAATTTATGTTTTTGAAGAATCTTTGATACGCTTGCTTGGCTAATATTTAAGTTTTGTGCAATTTCTCGTTGTCCGACATGGGGATTTTCAACTACAGAGCCAATAACGGCTAATTCAGTTTCTTGGTTTTCTGTAACTGGTCTCGTTTTGGCAGTGGTTTCATACTGAACACTACCAGTTTGCCTAAATTGAACCAACAGTCTTTCAAAAACGGCACTATTCGGTCGAGTTCGGTTAGGAAACCTTTCAGCATAAACCCTTGGTGCTAAAAGACAATTTTGCAAGCATTTTCCTAGAATGAAGATCATGTCGACTCGTTCTTCTGTTGTGTAAACCAGCATTTTGATTAAATAAAAAAACTCCCTGTTAACCACCAATTATAACAGTAAAAAAATATTTAACTTAAAAATTAATATGTGACAACTAGAAATGACAATAAATTTTGCTTTGTCAAAATCAGGTAACACCTGAACAGGTAAATTAGATTACTACATTCGTTTATGTTAGCGCAAATTCAGAAAAAATCAATTTTCCAAGAAAATGCAACGACCAAGCTATAGGAATGTTTAATAGTTTTTGATAGGAAACTAAATTCTGCATCTAATGATACTATAAAATACAGGGTGTCTGATTTAAATTAAACCAGTTATTACTGTTTGAAGTTTGCAATAATTTATTGTTTTTTTTTTACATTTGGTACAAAGGAGTTAATATTTAATACATACCGCAAAAAATTTAATGTACTAGTAGCGCACCAGCCAATTTCGGTGGTTGAAAAGAAACAAATTCCTGAGATTTTAAACATTAAATTTGATGCTGCATTTTCACAAAATCACGAATATCTGAAGAACGGTACGATTTAGATGCTGTAAGCCTTAATAGAACTACCTTTACTTTTGTCCGTAGATACTGAAAATACATTAATATACTAGGTGTTTCATTTAAAAAAATAAAACTTTAATCAATTTTATACTTTTGGGACCACCTGTATACAATGACAATAATTTTAAAATGTACTTCCAATAGACCCTTATCCATTCCATTTACAAAACTTTTTTAAAATCTAAAAGTTTAGCCATAATCTTGCGTGTCGAATAACGTGAATCACCCTGTATATGTCATATACAACCAACTCTCACATAACCAAACACAATTTCTAAACCCAAATATCCACCTGAATTGAAATGTTTTGTACTGCGCTCATACAACGTATTGAGTTATCTTGAATACAGTAACTTCCACTTTCAAATCATCAAAATTGGGTAACCTTGAGTCACCCCTATTTTCCGACTGTCTCATTACATTTCCCATTTTCAAAACCTCGAGACTCCTAATTATTTGGGCCGAGAATATTCAGTTTCTCATTTATGATATCTAAAATTCCCAGATAATTTTGGACGCTTTAAATTCAGTTACACTGTAATGGAGACCAAAGTCAGCCTGCTGTTAAATTTGTGACATCCATCCTGAGATTGTTTATTGATGTTAATGTCAATTGCTGAAATGTTTCATTCATCAAAGCACTATTACTACTAAGTGATTTATGCTGACATCACTTCATGGTAATTAATACGAAATTTCATTAAGGCTGGGTACCTTTTTTGCAAAACAGTTACATAAATATTTACTCCTTTCTTTGACATGTCACTTGCTTGCTCTTTTAGATTATTTATTTCGTGTCGATAGCGAGCGAGTATTTACTAATTTCATTTAGAGAAAAAAAACGCTCCAGTAACTTTGAAGTTTTAGTTACCT
This sequence comes from Taphrorychus bicolor, assembly GCA_951812265.1. Classification (NCBI taxonomy): domain Eukaryota; kingdom Metazoa; phylum Arthropoda; class Insecta; order Coleoptera; family Curculionidae; genus Taphrorychus; species Taphrorychus bicolor. Next base: position 16,069,023 of record OX638297.1, read on the forward strand.
TGAAGGCAATTTTATTTGATTGCAGTCAGTCATAAAACTCAAAATATCAGGTCATTTTACTTTAAGGTTATCTCTTCAGCAGTTCTGAGCTGAGGCCACTATATGGTACTATTGTAAAACGGATTGCTGTACTAACACAAAGGATTCATGTACCTCAATTAAATCACCTAGAGTGTTCAAATTATTCTAAACTGTAAGTAATTATTCATCTAAACTACGTTATCTGGAGTGATCAAGTAATTTTAACTCTTTGATTACTATGTTGTACTAAATATATAAAAATGCTACTCGAAGTATTGGTTACTAAAATAATTTATGCTCTGCAAATCATTTAAATTAAGTTATAAATATTTTCACGTGAAAACACAATAAATGTGAGTCATACATAAAAAAATTATGATAAACAGCCAGAATGAAAATTTAAATATCCCATTCAAATATTTAAACATTTTCGAACAAATGTAAGTTATACATCAAAAAATTATGACAACCATGCAGACTGAAAACGGTTTCATGAGAATTCCAAGTCCAATTTTTTTTTCTAGTACAGCTCAATCAGACTCCAGCAAATTTGTATAAGAAAAGAATCTAATATCAGACCTTATCATAACATGTTATGAGCCTCTACAAGAAGTTTTTCTTTTTTAAATCACTCCTTCTCATTCAATATTTTTTTTTATATACGGATGATGTGAACGTAGACTGCAATTCACTACGTCTTTTTATATTTTAGGAAAAGACCACGACTTAGTCGTCAATACAATCACGTTCCGAATATTAAAGCAAGTTGACTAATTTATTAATGGAATCGGCTTAATATAGCCACAGTGCGTTGGATGATGTGAGAACGCTTAAATATTTATGAAAGACAATAGAGCTCCAGGCAATGTTCAGGTTTACATTGCCGTGGGACAATATGAAACTTGTTAGAAGGGAACGTTTTCGCATAAAATCCCAGTTTGTTTCTAACCTGTTTTAATTGACACTCAAATAAACGTTATCTCAATTTTCAATTAACAAAAGTACTTGAGTAATGAATAAATAAATAAACCTATATTTCAATTAATGACAGCTTTTATAGCGTTTCAATTAAAACTATGTTTCTTAGACGAGTCGAAAAATGTAGAAGAATAACGTTACGCGTTAAGCTAGCTGGTAATGTAATAAAAGTGTCTCAAAATAAATATAAAATTAGACATGTAACCTGAATTAATTAGACACACTATATTTCACAGGCGTTATAGATTTTAACTCAAATTCCTTTTTCTCTTTCATGGAAAAATGGAAAATTGTCCTGTCAGGCTCGGACTCTCGGAATGTTTAGGACAGTTCAAATGGGCGAATTGCCCCACGGTCGTTAGAATGAAAATCGCAAAATAACATTTAGGCTAAACGAGTAATGTCAAAAGCACAAATTTGAGGAAAATTATATCGATCTCGGTCCGAATAAAAGCTTATAAATAGCGATCAACAAAAGACATTTGACAAGGGAATACATCGGAAACCGTTTTAGAGAGTGAAAGTTGGAATTCTCTCAACTGCGGCCTGCGTTTTTCAACGAAACGATTGTATATTATACAATTATGATTTTGCTTTTCCAACATACCTAAGGTATAAGATTTAAAACCGGCTCGACGCTTTTCAAAAAAAAAAAACACAAGAAATAAAATAAAGTTAGCACCTACTTACCTTAAAAATCATGATTATCCCCAGGGGAAGATCGTTGTAGGACTGTTCGAGTTTTTCACGTCATTATATCGGATTAGGTACACCGATGATGTTCACAAATCTGAAAGAAAAAATCTATTGTTTAGGAGGTGTCCGAAACAGAGTAAAGAGAGGAAAGAAATTTTGCCCTGGCCCGGAGGGAATCTTAATCGAAATTTAATTCAGGCAAATTGCAGTGCGACATGGGCAAATCGTTCACAGTCTTTTAGTTCTAATGAAGTCAGCACCGGGGTATGTTTGAGCAAATTTGATATTCTTTAGAGCTGTAGCAATAAATTAGTCCTGACATGAGAAACATAAATCATATTGATTAAACTCAGCGGGGCCTCTCTCTCTTTGTTTGCCTGTGGGCCAATTTCGTATTCTGTTACTTATCAGCTTATAAATAACGGTTTTCTAAATTGCGCCTTTTTTAGGGGCGAATATGAAACTTCTCTAAAGGGATTTGCCGCTTTCAATTCTTGTTTGTTCTCGCAGTTTTAATTTCCGCTTAACTTAATCGACCGATAATATCTTAAAGATGATTATACATTTATTAGGGCAATGTTTTCATATACTTAATTCAAAACAACATATTTTAATTAAGTCCTCATTTTGTAAATAAAAACCCTGCGGTATACTACATGTCGATATGATAACGAGGTACATATGGTACAATGGTGCTTTTTTAGAGAATTCAACGGATAATATTAATTAGAATGCAGGATACACAAATGCCTGGTACTCTTGTTACCTTGTTTGTTGGTTGTTGGTCACCATATTCAAGTTCTTCTCTAATTTTGTTTATTGATGGTAGTAAACGCAGTAAAAAAGCAGGAATTGTAAGCAAGGGCAACGGACAAGACACCAGTACTTGCTTATATTATTAACGACAATGATTAAGCAGGGAAATCCTGTTTTTTTGTTCGTTCTTCTGTTTTGTTTCGCTGGCCCGTGGGTTTGTGCTTGTCTTTTACGTGCACCGTCTGGATTTTAACAATTTTGGGTTTTCTGTACTGCCATGACGGTCTGTATATGCTTTGGTGACGTTCTTCACTGACTGAAAAAGCCCTGATAAAGACCTAAAAATAGGTCGAAACGTTGGCGATTTCGAGAAAGTGAAGTGGCTATTTGTCCTACACCTGCGATCCAACACCTATCTTCTTATATTTTTTTAATTTATGACAGCAAACTTTTACTATTTATCGTCATAGACATACGAATTATACGGAAAAGCAAGAAACAGGACATCAGTTCTTTTATTATTAACGATAATGGCTAAGTCTGCATATATTTTTGCAAACAGATTATTAAGAAAACGTGAGTACGACTTTCTCACAGTAAGGAAACTTGTTTTGGATGGAAACTAATTTAGTTTGGTGATTTCCAAAAGCCAAACACTAACTAACTGACAGAAAAAAAGCAGTTTCGTATCCTAATAAAAACAAAGTGGAGTAATGCGTTGTTTTTCTAAAAATTCGAATCGAACGAAACCAATTTATCAAGATGATCCTGTTCATCAGTATTTCAAACCTCTGGACAGAGTTTAGTAAAAAAAGAGTTTAAATGTGATAGCTACATACTTTGAAAATGTTTAAAAACATGTGGACAAGGACACTATTTAAACCTATTCTTTCGGAAACGTTTGTTCAGCTAAATGGCAATGCAGCGTTCGTCTTTTGTCAGAGCAATATGGCCAATTTGCTTGGCAAGTTTATCACAGGGATATGTCATAAAACAAAACGACAAGATGTCAATATGATATGCAATGTTGCCAAACTTTCGTTACTTTTTTAACATTTGGTTTATTTGGATTTTACTGTTTGTGATGTACCGATAGAATAAAGTCAATTTTATTTTTCAAAGTAATAAAGAATTTTTAGTAAATGTGGAATGTTACTTAGACTAGTTGTTAACCATTTATCCTTTTTTAACGTTTGGTAAATGAAAATTTCAGATTAGGATTAGTGAAGTTTGTCTCTTCGTGTCAAAAATAGACAAATTTGGAAAATGTTACCACCAAATTTTTCTAATCTACATACTGCTCTAAGAAGTGGAGCACCAAATATGCCCCAAATATATAAGTACGTTCTAGTGACTTACAATATCTTAGTGGACTGATTCTGGACTTCACTAAAATAGAAGTCGCAATAGAAAATTGATATTAATAAACAAAAATTTTATTCTTGCCGTTCTTTTCTTCAAAAAAGTTTTAGTGATGTATTTTATGATGACTTTTGGGTAAAAGATTAGTTTGGTGACAACTTTGAACACATTATTATATGGTATAGAATAAGTGTAGACAAGAGTTTTGTAGACGATTATTTAATATCTCCTTAATACCTTTTAGAACACTTAATATTGTCCTTTATGGTAAGCTGTCACGAAAATTCTCGAAACATCGCGATGCATCAAGCCAACCTCATAAAACGTCACGAAATGATATTACGATTAGTAAGGAAGCTTGCCAAAATTTTTTATTTTTTCCTCAAATTCAATCGTCTCCCTAATCGTTAAGACAGCACTTTTGCTTAAAAAACAGGCGACATAATAGATAGTGCAAGACAACTACATTGGGGAGAGATCCTTAGGGAATATTTTATTGCGCTCAAGAATTAGCCCCTCCTCCCCCCGTTTATGTCAAACCTGCTTGCTTAGACTCAAAACCATAGGGACAAAAAACAATTTAGGAATAGGAGGAGTCAGTAATTGCTTTTTTTAGGTGCACTACATTTTCTAGATTTGTATGCATTTGTAGGCGTCTCAAGTTTCAATACTACATTAGGCTTAAACTCCTTAAAAATTATCAGACTGAAAGCTGAAGGCCAGTCAGACATTGTAGTGATGTCAGGTTTGGTGATTTTTGTGTCCATGTTAGTGATTTGGTAACCACTTGAAAAAAAAGCCACTTTTGGTGATTTTTAGTTAAACACATAATTTCTTCGGGCACCTTTTTTATAAAATCAAAATTACAGCTTACAACTACTTTTCCATTTTTCTTTTTTCACGTTTTTTTTTAATTTCTTTTCCTAAAACTTCGATTTCCTGTAATTCTTCTAGTAGCTCTTCAATATATTATATAATATAATATATTATATAAGTTAGACTGTCTTCCACATTACTGGGGTTTTAAGGTTTTTGCTTTTTTTTCTGTTATTTCTTAAGCATTCTCTTTAAGTTCTTGAATTTGATATTCCGATTCTTCAGGTTTTTCTTGAACAATAACTGTATGGAGGAAATAGTTTCTCTTTCAGGCTCTTCTGAAATAACCACTTGTGCTTGTCCTTCTGTGATATCCTTTGTCTTCTTCGGAAATCATCTTTTAATTACGTTCACAGGAACATTCTCAACATCACCATCAACACATCATCAACAGGAAGTAAGTGCTATTGGCACCCTTTTTCATAAGGAAGTGCTGTTGGCACTCTTTTTCGACATTGAGGGATCATTCGACAAAGCCAGAACAAACAACATCTGCGAGGCCCTTTACGGCCCGAGGAACCTCTGCAACCGTAAGGTTAAGGCTTCTCTGGGAAATCATCGGAGGGAAATCATGTCCACAAGGCAGTTGCTTATCATGCGTTTGTCATCATCGAATGCACAGGGCATGTAGAACAATAGAACAATGGTGTACCGAGACGGGACTGTCAGTCAACCCTGGCAAGACAGAGCTTATGCTCTACATCAAAAGAAGGAAAACTACAGGATTCCGCTCACCCACGCTGCGCTGTTCGGTGACTCTCTGCTACAAAAGCCTAAGGCTAAGTACCTGGGGGTGACCATCGACAACGGGCTGACCTGGAAAAGTCAGTGACGTGGAAAAGGCATGCAATTATGCAACAGCACTGACATGGCAACTATGCAGGGCAGTGGGCAGGAAGTGGGGTCTAAAGTCACACGTCAGGCACTGGCTCTACACTGCGGTAAACCGAAGATAACCTATCGGGCTGGGGTCTGGTGGCCAGCGGTGGACAGGACATGGTATGTGTTGAGGTTGGCCAGACTGCAGAGGCAGTCTGCCTAGCAATAACGGGTGAATTCAGAACAACACCGACAGTAGCATTCAATGATTTACTCGGTCTACCTGGGCTTCCAATCTGCGTTAAGAGGGAGGCGATGGTGTTCTTCAGGAGGTCGGAATGCTGCGGCCACTGGAAGGATACAGCTATGGGAAGTGGTCACACGCAAATCGCCAGCCTCATTCTGCGGAACATTCTGGTTGTCCTGTCGCAGGAGGGGCGCCCACGCGATCAGCTGAGATCCTGCCATTTGGGATAAACATCCCAACAAGGGACCAATTCAAGGAAGAGCTGCTTCAGCAACCTTCTGAGAACAATCAGGTATCGTATATAGACGGATTAAGAATGGCTAATACACAGTCCATAGAAGCCGGAATATACAAAGCAGGCCATGTAGAGGGCTAGGAATTCACCCACTCACCACACGATGGTTTTCCAGGTGGAGGTGTTTGCAATACTCGAGGGGGCTACACGAACGGAAGTCAGACAGGGAGCAGAGTAGGATATCCATATCTACTCTGGCAGTCAAGCGGCTCTGCGAGACATCTGCAGGAGCATAACGAGTTCAAAGTTCGTTCAGGACTGCAGGGATGCTCTAGAGTCACTGGCTAAAACAAAAAGAGTTACTCTGGGATGGGTTTCTGGACATAGGGTCATCGAGCAAATCTACCCTAACCCTGATAGATCCAAGGTCTCGTGGCTTCTTGGGAGAAGCCGACAGTGGGCCTGGGAGACCTTATAGGAATCCTTACTGCAGTCTAAACAGGCACATGCAACTTCTAGGAATAGCTGACAGTCCACTCTGTACCTACTGTGGGGCAGGGGAAGAGTCGGCTTACCAATTTCTGTGAGTGTGCCATAGGTGGGTGCGACTGCGCCATAGGACACTTGGGGGCCGCTTTTCTTCATCGAGGGGACCTGTCGACTCTGAAATGGGACGGGAAGCTCTCGTTCATTAGAGCGATGGGTCGACTCGTGGAAGGAATTAGGGCCCTGGTCTAGTAGGGATGTGTGGACCCGGGGGACTGTTAAATGGGCCTCTGAGGCCTAGTCGCTAAGCTTCGCCCTCCCCCTCCCTCCCAGCGTGTTTATTACTGCTACTACTATTACCAGCCTCTGGCTCTTAGTAGTTCGAGCAGGTTTTTAGCACCGAGGTGCTAAAAACTTTATAGGTCCTAATAACTCTGACAAGGATTAAACGTTACTACGCAAGCGATAAAAAGTAATAATTAAGCATATATTTGATTAAAATCTTGACTGAAAACTAAAATTGTTCGTCGATTTTTGTAAGATTTTCAACGCAGTTTTATGTTTCATAGCTGCTACCCTAGTGCTGGTTGATTGTCGCTATTTTATTATTTGCAACCTCGAATCAACTTTACTTATACTTGAAAAGTAAAAGTTATCAATAATAGTTAAAAAAACTATTTTTTGAAGTTACCTGCTTCACTGAACAGAAATAATTTATAGTATTCTTGTATTTATGCTTATAACTGTTACTTATCCTTTATATTCAGTTTTCAAAAGGAGAAAAACGCTGATTTGTTATTGCTAAAATAATTATACGACGGCAATATTTGATTTCAGAACATCTATTGTTCAACTGGTAGGAATATAATATTTATTTTCCATTATATTACATAATTATACTCCAGTTGCAAGCTCATTTAATGTTCTAAAACAATGCAAATAAAACCAAGCAATTTAAATTAAAGAAATGTGATACTTACATACATATTTTTAAATATCAAGTAAATGATAAATAAGTTATATTTTTATGTATATAGTATTTATTATTCTAGGTACCTAATCCTTATCATTGTGATTATCATAACTTCATTCAGTGTCTTAGAAACACTTCTAGGTGTGCCGACTCTGAGTTTACATTGTATCTACCACCCCTCCCTAGGAGCCTACATAAACCACCTAAGACCCTAAGTTCAGTCCCTACAGACAAAAGAATAAGAAATGTTGCATTTTTGTAAACAAACGTTTTTTAACGGATTTTTTATTAATGAAAATATTGAGAATTATTCAACGAAATTCCAATAATATTTAAAATTAAATGAAAAGCCAACACAATTAAATAAAACTTTTAACTTATATCAACGTTACGAAGGAAAAATCAGGACCCTGTTAGATTCCACTACCTACAAGAAGCTAACTCGTGATCCAACCGCCCGGATTCTGAGGGCCACCAACAATTTAATCAAGGACGTGGCATCGGATGAAATGAATAGACTTAAAAAATAAGAAACCTTGCCACCAAGGCTGTACGGTTTGCCAAAGATCCACAAACCGGATGTGCCACTAAAACCCATCGTGAGCACCGCGGGAAGCCCGACCTACGAAATCGCGAAAGATCTCGCAAAACTGCTGCAACCCAAAAAGGAATTACCGACAGGTTTATAAAAGACTCCACTCATTTCGTCGAAAAACTGCATTTTTTGACTTTTTCTCCAGGAGAAATTCTCGTTAGCTTCGATGTTGTTTCGCTTTTCACGATGGTACCCATTAAGAAAGCTATGGAACATATTAACCAGGAATTTCCACAAGAGATTCAGAAAAGACTCTGTCTGTGAGAGCCAAGAAAATTTTTGAGCCGGCTGAATTGGAACGAGAAATAAAGCATCTGGGAAGAGTCGTTGGTTGGAATGGATACAGCAAGCATGAGTTTGATAGGCCCGCCGGTCCAGGGAATGTAGAGGAAGGAACAACGGTAGAAGATAAAGAAAGGCGTGGATGGAGGTTGCAGGGCTGGGACAAACACAAAAGTCAGCAGTAGCAAAGCACGCTCTCTCCGAAGGTCACGACGTTCTTTTCATTAAGGTGGATATCTAGCCGGGACTAGCGAGAGTAGCCATTGAAATCTTTAAACACGACAACAACAATTTCAATAGGAAGGAGGAAATTACGTTTCTAACTGCAGACTTAAAACGATTTCTACGAAATACTTCAAGTGCGCTGCAACCCAGCGCCACCACTACCCCCACCATGGTTCCTTAAATGCAGCGCGATGGCAGGGGAATAAATACCACGGAGCTCACCACAGTCGCATTAGTCAACGGCGGGAAGCACGGGAGATCAATTGGCCCATTGCCTCATCGCCTTTGATAATGTCTGCAGCGGCTATAGACGAAACGTCAGGAAGAAGTTCCGTTGGACCACTGCTTCAAAGCCCGGAAAACACTTTACATTACATTAACGTTGTTTTTAATGTTAATTGTAAACAATACCAATTCAACGAAAAATTAACCAAGTTAAAATCAACGTGTAACGCAAAATCAATCAGAGAAACCGTAAATCAACGTTGATTAAGCGTGTGTGTGTTTACTCGGCAATCTTCTTTTAGGAAGTAACTGAATTCCACTCAAGTACACAACGATGCATGAAAATTGACTTGCTCTATTCACGTAGTTCACAAAAGAAACTAATTTAACAAAGTAAAGTATAAAGTGAAGAAAAGCAGAAATGCACCAAAAATCATGCTAAAATGACGCACCGCTATAGGATAACAATTACTAAACTTTAGACCAAAATAGAGGGTAAAATACCACTTAAGGCCCTATTTTCTTTGTATGTTTTATTGAATTTCATAGAGCAGTCGTCCTTAAAGGACTACCTACGTTTTTAAAATAACCCAGAGGTGCGTGACCGTTTATTTTTCTTTGAGATTCGTGGATTAAGTGGAGTTATAAATTCCGCAGTTTCTGAAGTTCATAGTTTGTGATGTCTCCACATTTTTACAGTTGGCCTGCTGTATATGCTAAACAAAAAATGTTAATTTATAAACCCTTGTTGCAGCTGCATCAGCAGAAACAAAGGTATAACAACTTAGCGTTTTACTTGCAAGAAGAATACCAGGCTACCGGCAAAAATGTGAAAAGGTAACGAACTGAGAACTTTGTGAACTGCAGAAATAATGAAAATATTTTTAAGCGGAGGCCGAAATACAATAACTAAGATCGAACTTTAATTAAGATGAGTTCGTTTGTTCTTAAAACTATCTAAGGCTTTGGCAAAACTCATCATACAATGGAAATAAGCAAGTGAAATAAATATTTTTTATATAGTACATAAGGCGGTAGTATGTTGTTTAGTATAGATCAAAGTGTTGTACCGTTTGCATAATAATATCAATAAAAAATAATACGATTTTTTATGTGCTATTTGGTTTTGCATAAAATATAGCATGACTCAGATTTTCAGAGCGTCATTAACGACTTGCATTCCTTCAAAAGCGTTTGACGTGAAGTAATGTGAATAGCAAGGAGGGGGCCCCTCAATAGCGGCCACCATTAAAAATTCCCGACAGCTCCATAAAATTGCACAATATTCTAGAAAACCATTAATCTAAATTGACGAGGTTTTAACAACCGAGGAGGTTTACTGCTAAACTGGAGCATTAAATCCCACAACTCTATTGAGATTAGTCGTTATGCAGTGTAGTGCGACGGTAATATTGAGGGTTTTAATTTAGAATTAGTTTGAAGCCTTTAGAACTATAATCTATATAAGAGTTCTTTCTCAGAGATACGTACCAACTATTTACACTTTGTCAGGCCATAAATTGACTTCGATCCACCATTTATGGAAGAACACCGATCTGCCTGAGGGCAAGTGTCGAGGCACATCTTTCATTTCGAGGAGAGATTGCTTCAGTATCCTTTAATCTGAAATGAAAGAAAAGTTGATATTTCTTTTGAATTTGCATACTCTTCGTCGACCGATAAATATTTAGTGACTGTTTAGAGAGGTTTAGTCCTATATCGGTTTAGACCTATGTTAGTGATTGACAGCCAAATAAATGCATAATTAATTAATCACGAGAGGCGATAATAGTCAACGAATACGCCTCAAATTACCCGAAATTATGTTTTGAAAAGACTTCTATTTGTATTTTATCCGAATCGACACTTCATTGCCAATATTGGCTGTGGCACAGCATACTTGGGCTCATTTGAACAGGAAACCTAATAAAGTATAACGTGTCGGTTAAAAGCCTGCTGCTAGAGTTTCAATAAACAATGGGCTAAAGGTGCATTAAAAAGCAATCCATTTTCTTCTTCGCATAGTTTCGACCATGGCAAAACCACGGAAAACAATGTAACTCGCAGCCGCCAGGGGACGAATAATGGACCAAAATCGAGTTGGATTTTGTGTAATTCTCCGGAAAATCGCGTCCTCTTTTCGGTAAAAGCAAGGTTTCTGGAATAGATTGTGTGGAGTAGAAATGGATCCAGGAATGAAATAAAATTTGATGGAAGCTATTATCTTTATTCGTAAGATGGGTTAAGCAACCTTTGTCGAGATGAAAGTTCGAAATCTATGTCAGTGTATGTAATACAGAGTGTTTAGAAAAAATGGTAAAAAATGATTTGGGTGAAATCTGGGGCAAATTTAAGGTAAAAAGTTCATATAAACATAAGTCCACAAATGCTTCTTCTCTCAGGTACAAGGTGCTATATGTTGAAGTTTTATTTTTTATATTTTTCTTGCTTTTCTCACAATTTTTGAGACAAGTAATTCAAATGAACTCTATCTATTATTTATAATCCACATCGTTTGATGTACAGGGACACCATTTTAAGTCGCTCACTGGATTAGCAGATTTCCTATTACACTTCATACAAATTTGATACATATGGTCGTATGGCATCTAAGGGCGACCTCGGACCCTGGGCTAGCGCCGTCATTGGCTGCCGGTTGGACAGATACGACGCCATCTTGAGTTGTTTAAATGGAAACACACATATATTTCCTTACAATCTAATAATAATAATCTTTATTTTCAAACGTCATATAACCACAACTTTAGTGACTGTTATATGAAGGTATAAGTGTCACATTTTTTACGCCGGTTTTGAGCGGCGTATAAGTGTTATAATCCGGCGGCGTATAACACTTATACGCCGCTCAAGGGAAAATATGAAAAATAAACTGCTAATTTCGCCACGGCAGCTACTCTCGGGGGCGTAGTTGGTAAACTTGTTTCTGCTACATCTGACTTATTGCTATTTAATCGGCCTCGAACTTAATTTAAAAGACCTTTACAAAAACGAAAACCTGACAAATATATCTCGTCATCAAATTAACTTTAGAGACATCATTGTCAGCTGTTGTTATACGGTAGTTATGGATACAAAGCAAACTAAAATTAATAGGTGTTGTTTTTTAATGGGATAGAGTGGAATTAGCAGTTACGTTTCCTGTATTATATGTATTCATTGTTTGAAAATAAAATATTGTATTTTATTCGGAGTATAAGCTACTCTATGTGACTCGTGTGAAATTAATTCGCCTCGCTACGCTCGGCGTTTAAACTTTCACACTCCGTCGCATAAAGTATAACTTATACTCCTAATGAAATAAATATATATTATTGCAAACTAAATGATGATCATCACAAAGCACCGTCAAGGATACATGATGTCGGAGACATTAGACAAATAAGAATCCATATTTATTGTAACAACACAGAGTATCCAGTATGAAATATTTTTAACATATAACTGTGTGTAAAATGGGAATTTCCAAATAGCTAACATAGAAAAAACAGAAAGCTCACTCATTAAAATTGAATAAGTAAAAACATTTGTTTCTTAAGAATAGTACAACTTTCTTGCGAAAATTTCGAACGTAGGGGATTTCCTTTATGTGACAGGGCAACCCATGAAAGGCCTTTATGGCCCTGAAAAGCGGCCCTCTCTCAAAAAAAGTTGAGTTGTGTGGGGGAATACATAGTTCCTTTCTACCTCGTGTGTCAACAGTCAATTGTGAGGAACGGCAATCGCAATTTCGTAGGAATGCCTTCGGATTTCTCTTAACAAACATTACCAGTGAGAGGAAGTAAATGGTTGGTGCAGTAAGGATATTTGAGGATAGGAAGACAGGCCTACAACTCTGGGCTAAACTACTAAACTGGGATGAAATCCGAAAAAAGCCCTAATATATCTCTTCTGGGCAACAAACACCTTATTTGCCATGCTGGATAAACCCCAGAACAATATTCCATAACTCAGAACCGATTCAATGCTGACGATATAGTATGTCATCGTGACATTAGTAGAAACAACATCGCGAAGTCTCCTTACAAGGGCACAGGCACTGTTCAGCTTAGAAACAAGCACAGAGCAATGTACATCCCAGGCAATTCGCTGGTCCATATGCATACCCAAGAATTTGATGCTTTGGCAAGATGGAATAGATTTCCATTCACAGGAACATACAGAGAACAATTGGGCTGCATCTTCTCGAAGCTCACAAGGCCTGTCTTACTTGCATTTAAAAGCAGACAGTTGCTATTGCACCACTCCTTCATCTCACACACTCTCGTGACACATGATACTGCCAAAGTATCGAATGCCCAAGAACTCATCGATATTTCCGCTAGGAGACTTGTATATACTATTGTACAAACACAACTGTTAAGCATACATTTTGATATACAAAACTCACATATTTTCTCAATTTGAGAAACCTTGCCGTCTAGTGATAAGGACTCAATCCCATTGCGGTACATGATAGCAGTTCCCCCTCCACGATGGACACATCTAGATGAATAACTGGCTAAGCGATACCCATCAATATATAAACGTTCAATATCTTTGTTTTGTAGCCAATGTTCAGATAAACAAAGCACATCTGGTTTTTCATCAAATAATAGAACTTCCAACTCCGGGACCTTACTGTTAACACTTTGAATGTTCTGGTGAAAAATTGTGCACTTAGTGGCTTCCTTACAGTTTGAGTTATTTTTCGAGAACGATGGATTAGTTAGCACTTCTTTTATGGCATTAAATGGGATGTTTTCAGAGTTTGAGTGGATCGCATTATCTGGAACAATTGAGGATGTATCTAAAAATTTAGATTTAGATTAGGTTTCTTGGCAGCCGGCATCACACTATCCAAGAAATCCTGATGTTCTTTGAAATTGAAGCGACCCACACCTACGTAGCGTGGCCAAAAGTGCGCTTCCTTCTTGTCAAGTGGGGCGACAATCAGAAAGCATTTTAAACGGTCTGCCTGCGTAAGGATTTCCCGCACTAAAATATTAGTTCCCTCAAAACCTGGATTTCTTTCAACATAACCCTTGATGACCTCATCAGACACCGACCGTTTAACTCGATATAGATATAACCAGGCTTTCCTGTCACCACCTTCAAAATTTTGTTCCGCATTGCCCGTTCCTAAATTTTTCTTCTTCCTGTGAATCCTAGGAATCCCTGGTTGAAAACCATCACCCTGAAGTTTTTTGTTAATCTGTGGGAGATTCGGCATATCCATTGTTATTATATTGTGGCCATCCTTATTGGCGTCAGATAAGGTATCAGGCCTTTCGAGGAGATTGTTTTGGCCATTTCGATCCGTACGAATGCTCTTTGTAAAATATATTTGGGATTCGTCGTAACGGTTTCCAACGTTGCCGTTTGTAGTTTTTCGTAGCACATCACTATATGAATGGCTCTGTGGTTGTTGTTGTTTATTAGCATTTATATCGCGAGACGCAATTTTTTCCAGCAATATCTGGTTGTTTAACTTAAGAATATTATTCTTATCAGTAGATTCATCGAGCAATCTCTTAAGATATGTAATCTCCATATTCATTTTTGCTTTTTCTGCATCCCATACTGCACTGCTCATATAGTTGCGAGTCGTTCCCGCCTTTCTTAACCTGTAGGCAACATTCAATCTTTGTGTCGTCAAGAAATTTTATTACACTGCTCTTACGTTTGGCACAACTAATGTGCTATAATGAATAACAGTTCACACACACACAAACACTACATCCCTTTTTTTGCAGCACTTAAAACCGCAAAAAGCATCACTTTTGTTGCTAGGCACAGATTCATCGTCCGAATCGTCTGACATCGTCAACTTCTGTCATATAGAGCGGAAGGAGCGGATTACAGAAGTATATATACTACTTCGTATATTTATCTCTAGGCGTTTCGATTATACAGGGTGGTAAATTTGTTGAATATCGAATATAATTTTTTCTACAACCGTCAAACTATGACACGGTTCGCGCATTACTGATAGTATGCAAACTGACACATATTTTCACGGTTACCTTTCTCGCACGTCGCCCATAGCAGCGTAAAAAGAAGTTACTCGTTGCCATAGGGCACGTGAAAAAAAGTCTTTCGCGCACCCCGTCAATACAGGGCTAACAGAAAAGAACTGTGAAGCTTAATCATTTATAAAGTTGTTAAAAATGTCCCATATTAGTGGCAGGTGGACTTTTATACGGTTGTAGAAAAAATATTGTTCCTAATTCTTGCACAAAGTGTCTTTCGCGCACGCGACTGCCGATGCCCGAACGACGCGAAGCGGGGGTTAGGGTTAGTTTGCGCACTTGTTAGGAAAATAACTATTTTGTACGACTGACTGTCCCTAAAATGGACAAATTCCCACTACTAACTACCGTTAAAAATCGCTTGAAAATCATTTATGAAACAAAATCGCAATCGTAGAAAAAGTGTAGTGTGCAACAAGTACGAAAATCACACTTCACAGAAAAGTGCAAATATCGACACTAGTTGCGCAATATACAAGTTGCTCACTCGATAAGCAGACTTCCTGTTACACTTCAAAAAAAATTGATACATAGAGGTCGCATGACATCTAAGACCGACCTCGGACCCCTGGGCTAGTGACATCATTAGCTGCCCGGTTTGAAAGATACGACGCCATCTTGATTTTTGTGAAATAGAAACACACATATAGTCTAATAGAGCTGAAAGAGCAGATTACAGAAAGATATAACTCCGTGACGTTTCGACTATGCAGGATGGCAAAGTTGTTGCATTTCGATGAAAAGGCGTTGGAAAATTGAATTCGATATTTCCGTCCGAGGTCGGCCGTAGATGCTATTGACCCCCATGTCTCAAAGAGTTGCGACTTAGAGTGACTTAAAATGATATCCCTGTACCAGCTGAGACAGACCCATAGTTTTTCTGAGGTTTTACCCTCCCAATTTCTTTTAAAGCGTGGTCCTTATCGTTGCTTCTTAAAAATGCAAATTTATTATTCAATTTATAAACTTTCTTGCCTCATCATTCTTTTTTATCTTTTACCGTTTTGGGCAAATTTGCAGGAGTACCTAAGAATGCCGTTTTTATTTATTTTTTTTTAATTATTTTTTGCACAAGAAATTACTTATTACGAGCAACTGACATCTAAACTATGTGCATTCCTAAATAGTTTTGCAAATTTCCCAAAAATGATAAAAGAAACAAAAAATTTAATATACAAAAATGGTTCCTAAAGTGAATAGAGAATTTAGGTTTTAAAAAAAATCAACAATGTGATTAGGGCTTGACAAAAACTTTCACGATATTAGAGCTGGCTAAAACGATCCGATGATTGGACAAGCCGATAATAGAAGGAGAATCTCTTGTTCTGGAGATGGTAAAAATACCTTCAAAGGAGAAAGAACTAAGACTATCTTGGTGAACAGCAAGTATCTGCAGAAGGCATCAGGGGTAACTACATGCAAGGCTCTCAAAGTAACCTTAGTTTTCATTCTTATTGGCAATGTTCATGCTAACAAAACTTTTTCTAAGATAAGCTGCCCAACCTATAGCCCATTCAGTTATTTTTGGAATCTCGTTACCTTTGATATCTTAATTTTTTTTTCATACCTGTCTCTTTTCGGCGCATGTTGAGAAAATACGATAAACATGTCAAAGTCAGATTTCCAACGCCTACTGGATGACAACAATTGGCTCATGTAGGAAAGGTAAACAACGCTATCAAATAGTTGAATCAATTGAAAATTAAAGTACTAGGGATGAGAGAAATGAGACGTCCAAGGTCAAATCAGTATGAATATGGTGTTAAACTTATTTCTCACAGATTAATAGCACAAAATGTCGCAAACTTTGTTTCTGTCAACGACAAAATTATGGTAATCCAAGTGAAGAGAGTAACAAGAAATGTCAAGATCATACAGGTATATGCACCCACTATTAAACGGGAAAGTGATAAAATAAAAAAATTTTACTCTCAAATAACAAATTTTACAACCCTATAAAAGAAATCTTAAGAACTCTGAATGATTCCGATGCAAAAATAGGACGATCAGGAAGCAACACCAGGCCACACAGTCTTGGTGAGACAAATAAGTATGGAGAAGAACTTAGTATCCTTCCTGAAGAAAACAAGAAAGTCTGCAAAAAGATGGAGAAGAGGGAACTATCCGAAACCAAATTGATTACATGCTGATGCAAACTGGCCAAAACCTATCTTGAAAAAAGCTTGGAGAAATCATTTCTTTCTCCAAGATATTTTTCCTTGACTTACATTTTTATTGTGTGTTGTCGTTTGAACCAATTTCAAATTTTGCTTCGATAAAGGTGAGACTTTTCTCTGATTTTTTGTTTATTACAGTCTATTACACTTTGTTGTTGTTTTGTAATTTCTATGTGTCATCTGCTTACGTTTTTTTAGAGCCAGATAGTTTTTCTTATTGCTTACTGATGTTTCAGTCTTGCGTGACTTTTTTTTTTATTTGGATTATATGTTCTTTGATACATAATGTTTCGCTGCCATAAACATATTTTTTTAATTTCCATCTCGTAGATTACACATCTGGAAATCCACAAAAAGATGGAAAAGAGGGAACCATTCTGAACCAAATTGATTACATAGTAGTTATGTAAGCAGATATGTAAAAACAGCAGCAAAATGGCCAAACCCTATGTAGGAGGAACCTGCGAGAATTATCTATTTCACCGAGATATTTTTTTCTTTCTCAGATTCTTACGGTGTGTTGTTTGCTTTAATTTTAAATTCGAGTTTTAACACGAATGATAACTTTTTATGATTTTTGATGATTACATTCCATTACACTTGGCTGCTGTTATGTAATTTTATTCTATTTTATTACCACTAACTGAAGTTTTAGCTTTTCGTAAAAAGGTTTTTCTTCTATCTGTTATATTATTTGTTTTTATTAGCAAAAGCTTTTATCAACTTGTTCTCTCAATGATTCTTATTTTTATCATTATACAGGTCGACCAAAATTTGATGTACATATTATTAATTTTGGTAATTTGTAACCTTATTTATGAAAATATTTTAAAATGAATTATGAGTATTATTTTTTTGATCACAATTTGCGGACGGCAGCTCCTCGTTTGGAGAGTAGTTGGTCGCGGTTACTTACTTTTGGATAAAATTAGGGCGCCACTCAGTTAAGGTCTTTTATGAAACAGCCAGTTCTTACTTAACTGAGACAATAAGAACATATTGAAACGTCTTGTGTAATAACAAAACAAATGATGAAAATAACCTCCTCTACCGTAACTTCATATATTGTTTCATCGCAAAGAACAATAACCAGTAAACCGGTGGTCACTTGGTAAAGCAGAAACAAGTAACATCTATGTCAATATTGATAAATAGTAAATAAATCAGCCTATTCTTGCACTTGTGATGTAATCCTGAGTTTAAACAAAACGAAGAGTCGCGTATGAGTTCTTTGGCCAAAGAGGATTATTCGCGTATTACAAACAAACTTTACATACCCCGAATATGAAACTAAATGTACTAGAAACGGCTGTCACAGTTTCTAATAAATAAATAATATATACCTAGCTATAGTTATTAAATTTAGTCTATAAGAAATGTTAAAATTGAAAGTGTTAAAACGTTAAGTTAATTGTTAAAGGACTAAACGAACGCTTAGGATCTCATTATCAATTCTTTCGAGCAAGAACGTATTCAAAGATAAAGTGGTAAAAATAAATAATTGAGATAACTGGGCATCCTAGACCACATAACAGGGCATCCTAGACCAAGGGTAGCACGGATAGCTTCTAGATGATCCACAGAGGTAAGGGCATTGAGAATCGGAGCTTACTCAGTGATGACTCCCAGCATGCATTTTTGATGCGAAGACAAAAGGAAGAAGGAATCCAAAAGGCGACAAGGAAAATAAAAACAAAAACCCTTGAATAGAGAGTGCACTAGTTTAATAATTAAACCAGAATTAGAGAAGTGTGTCTTACCTTTTTAGACGGAAGGGCAGAAACCGAAGATTGTCACCTGTCGCTAGGCGTAGTGAAAAAGCGCCTTCGCTGATCAGACTCATGAGCTGACTAGATGCAAGGTGTTGCCGAATGTACCCGACAAGTCGGGATATCTCGAGTGGGCCTAACCTCGAGTGTTCGAAATATAGCAGGTTTGTAGTGAAGTGACGAAGAGAAAACCAAAGGGATGGCAACTAGGTGAAACACACAGAGCATATTTGCGATACCCATCGACAGAGAAATGATTTTATTAAGAGCCCTAATTCATGCTTTGTAGAATGAAAATAAAATTGCCACAAATTACATGAAATCTTGTTTTATTTTTTTGGAAAAAAGGAAACTGAATCTCTGTTTTTTTTTAAAGTAGGTCAGTGACACACACCAAAAAATTCTTGGGCGCTGAAAGGTGTCCGATTTTCCGACAAAATATCGCCCTGTAAGCTTAAGAGCTTTTAGGCTTTAATTTTAAAAGCTATTATAAAGGCCTCGTAAAGTAGGGTAGAGTTAGGTTAACTGGACAGGCAGGTTAACTGAACCCAAGATCTGTTAACTTTATAGGTTACCTCATTTCCCAGAAAAATAAAGAAAGAGCTATTGTGACGTCATGAAAACTCACGGCTGACAATTTTATATTGATTTAAATGAGTGACTTGTCAGAGATGCCTTATTTTTTGAAAATTTAAGCTTTTAAATGTTCATGTGCGGCAAGTGTACTTAATTATTATAAATTTGAGGTTTATTTAGACTTACTTTACACCATGCAAAGTAATAGTTTCACTCAGAATACTTCTTAAATATCGGAAATAAACTTGACAAAACGGCTAAGAAAATAGGGTTAGAACATATGTGGTATAGTTCGGCAGTTCAGTAATTCCATCCGAGCGCTCCGGACACAGACCATATCCCAAAATCTTATCAAGCTAGAGTGAGATAGACGGATATCCGGAGCGCTCGGGAAGTAATTGCCAAACTCAACTAATATAGAGCAGAAAATTTATAAAAATTGACTTCACTCTGTAATATAGTAATAATATAAGAAGTGAAATCAAAAATAGATTTCCGGTTCTTGGCCTGTAAATATATATGAGAGAATGACACAGCACTTTTAGTCTGTGTCTGGTGTATAAAAGTCCCAAAATTACTGTTATAGAGGATTAACCTCTATAACCTAGCAAAGAAAATAGTGCCAAACCAAGTGCAATCAGAGCGTAACGCGTCTTGGGAGATAACGCTCTGATGATTGCACTTGGTTTCCCTTTGCACCATTTTCTTTGCTGGGTTATAGAGGTTAATCCTCTATAAAAG
This sequence comes from Taphrorychus bicolor, assembly GCA_951812265.1. Taxonomy (NCBI): domain Eukaryota; kingdom Metazoa; phylum Arthropoda; class Insecta; order Coleoptera; family Curculionidae; genus Taphrorychus; species Taphrorychus bicolor. The sequence goes on from OX638297.1 coordinate 16,089,091, forward strand.
TAATTTTAGGCCTTTTATACACCAGACAAGGTAAAAATGGTCCTTCCGTAAGGAGTATATCATTGAATTTAAAGATACCACGAATCTAATATTATCATTAAAAAGATACGTTGATAAGGCGCGTGGAACCAACATAAATGAGTTAAATTTTCGTCCAAATAATGAACATTTATTGGTGTTTTCCAATAAAAAAGAGCTCGTATTCTAGCTTACGAATATGCCGTTGTCAATGGCAAAAACTTAAAAGAAAGTTGGTCCAGAAACAATATGGCTGGAAAAGAATGGATGGCTAGTTTTATGCGAAGGCATAAACTTTCGTTGAAAACCCCAGAACAAACAAGCATGAGCAGGGCAACAAGTTTTAATAAAACAAATGTTGACTCCTTTAGAAACCTTCTGGAAGTAAAAACTAGATATAATTTATAAAGCGAAGACATCTATAACTTGGACGAGACTGCAGAAACAACTGTGCACAAACCCCCAAAAATACTAGCAATAACTAGCCAAAAAGGTGTTGGTCAAATAACATCAGCCGAAAGAGGAACACTTGTTACCGTAGTTGGTATTATCGGAGCTACAGGACGTTATATTCCCCCGTTCTTGATGATTCCTCGTGTCCATTTTAAAGACAATGTGTTACACGGAGCATCGACCGGAACAAAAGGCGCCGCAACCCCTTCGGGATGGATGAACAGTACCCTATTTTTACCTGTTTTGCAGCATTTTTTTATGCTAAACAGAATGGAATCATTCTATTGACTTTACCGCCACATTGTAGCCATAAGTTGCAGCCTTTGGATATTGCGGCTTTTGGTCCCTTCAAAATGTTTTATAATGCTGCATGTGACAGGTGGATGGTATATCATCCAGGAAAGACTATAACCATATATGAAGTCGGTAGCTTAGTCGGGGAGGCTTTAACACTTTCATTTACTCCAAAGAATATTTGCAGTGGATTTAGGGCAGCCGGCATAGAGCCATATAACGCAGACATTTTTCCTAAAGATGCCTTTTTATCTGCTTACGTTACAGACAGACCAAACCCACATCAAGATAGTCAACCAGATCCAATAACCAAAGAATTGTCAACTGCAGTTGAAACACTAGAACCTACACCTGGTCCTTCACATAGAAAAATAGCCGAATTGGCAATCAAAACGAAAACTGATTTATCTTATTCCGAACCAGTCAAGTTAGTCACTCCAGAACAAGTTCGTCCACATCCGAAAGCAGGGGAAAGGAAAACAACAATTAGGCGTAAGAAAAAAAGATCCTCAATTCTTACGGACACGCCTGTTAAAGAAAGTCTAGAAGAAGAGGCCAGAATAAGAGAAGAGAAGTAAACCAATAAGCAAAGTCAAGCAAGGCAAAAGAAAAGAGATGCGGTGAAGAAACGAGTTTTAAAATCAAGTTCTTCAAGCGACGAGGACATAAGTTACCATGAAAGTAGAGATTCGTCGGAAGACTTTGAACTATCCGATGAAGTTTCCAAAGGGGACTTTATTAGTGTTAAGGTTTATGGTAAAACTGCTTCAAATTGCCGACATTACGTTGCTGAAATTCGTGACTTAATGTTGAACGGATACGACATTAATTTTTTTAAACGTTACCAGCAAACTGATAAGTTCTTAGACGAAAATGAAATGAGTATTGTATCCAAAGAGGATAATTTTTTTAAACTAATTCCCCCAGTAAAGACTAAGAGCGCCCGTTTTGCAAATATGACACCATTTCTTGTTGACTTTCGCTACTTCAATTTTACAGTTTTTTTTTAAAATGTAACCCTTATTATAGCCATTATTTAAATTGATTTTAATATATTTCTGGAAAAAATCGATGTTTATATATTATTTAAAACGCAGAATAAACTTTAAAGATATTTTCAATTAACCTCCTTATATGTTCCAGTTAACCTGCGTATGATAAAAGACAAAACTTAATTTTTTTCATATTCAGTGCAGTCTATATTAAATGTAATAGGCCCGAAGAGTAAATATAAAAAAAAGAATAAATTCACTTCATTAATGAAAAAGAAAAGTTAGTTTTTTGAAAAGGCGGTTCAGTTAACCCCACTCTACCCTAGATTATATTCCAAATTTGCGCAAAATATCTCAGAAACTGTGGGAGATATAAAACAAAAACTGAAAAATTATTAAAATTTAACTCCCCTGTAGCTCGGTAACGATGCATTTGTAGACAAGTTTACAGGAAAAAAGTATCCTATTTGGACCCAAGAATACGCTCTTAAGATATCTACATCAAATGTCGAACCACCCTGTATATTATTAAGTATTCAGTATTATCCATTCAGCTATTTTTGGCATCAACCCATGCCATGGAATTTTCCCAGTATAACATCGAAGGCTTTTGTTTGTTTACTTGTTGTCAAAACAAATTTGTCAAAAAGTGTCATTGAAATTTAGTTGTTGCCGATTTTTTACATATTATCAAGTGCATTTCTACATTATAAAACTTTATTTTGCAACTAAAATGCCAAAAATGGTTAATGCGAAGATCAAAACTTGCTCAGCATCACCTTAGCTGAGTAGATTTCCAATATTTTTGGGGTAAGTATGCTTACTTCTAGACATTTTTAGATATTGGCTGTGGGGCCTATTTGAAGACTGGAAATACTACTTAATGCCTTCCTACTTATTTTATTAACAATAATTTAAAATAATTATCGTTATCTATTTGTTTTTTAGTTCATATATTGCAATAATAATAATTTCATTAACGGAGGCAGGCAAAAATAATATATGCAAGTACCAGCAGCCCCAACATGTAACTTCTATTTGACAGCATAGGTACGAGTCAGTAAGCTCTGCGATACGCAGAAACTGATGGGCTGAAAACTGATTTCAGACTCAGCCGATTTCTTGTAATCGTAGGCTAATTTGATAGATACTAAAACCAAAAAGTTATTCAAATTCAAACTGCCCTCAGTAGGGTTGAGCCAAAAAGCGTCTACATATAGGACATAGGGATTACCAGGTACCAATTAATATTTTTATAAGCCTAAATTTACAAATAGATTTCTCTTGAGTTAACAAAGAATACAAATACACCCACTCCGTGCCACTGCCCTCTGGTAGAGCTGTGGATAGTTTTCCTATAAGAAATTTTATACAATTTTAAAACCTACTCTTCCAAATGTAAAAAAAGATTGTTGTGTATACTCTGGTTGCTCTTGTAAATCAAATTTTTACGTTTAGTAGCATTTCCAGTTGCTAATGAGATGGTGTGTTTAAAACGTAGCTATATCTTAATTTGTAAGTTGGTGGAACTATAAAAAGTGTAAAACTACAAGTTTAAAGTAACAGGAAAAGCATTAGAGCCCATCAAAGTAGAAAAAAGGCCTGCAAGATATATTCCCTTGCAAGATATGTCAGATCAGGACTTGAGGTGTTTTAAAGTGGAAAGAGCAAGTTGCACAGAAGACATTTCTTAGGGAAAGCTGGAGGATTAATAAGCAAAGACAAGGATTTCTCATAAACCCATGCAGGGTTTTTCGATATGTAAAAAAGCATGCTCTACCCAGAGCGTTAAAGACCGGTGGCTGTATCTACCAAGAAGATTCAACACCCCTCAAAAAATTGCTGCCTAGTCATAGTGGAGAAGTATGGAATATCACTTTTCCCTCAGCACCTTCGCAGTCTCAGAAGTCCATGAATGAGCTTTTGTGCATGGGAGTATGGACTGTAATAATTTGTTATCAGCTTCTAGAAGGTAAGACCGTTTCCTTTACTTCTTTACAAACAAGATTAATACTGTAACATTTTAAATGTTTTAATTCAGAGCCAAAATTTACTACCAAGCCTTGCACACTGCAATTAACCACTATCCAATGCCGGTAACAAATAATGCATCCTGAAGAACAGGATAAAGATGACCAAAAATGGACACTATTGGAAATAAATGCTTCAGGTTGAAATAAATGCTTTAAAAATTTTGAAACTCCATCAGGCTTTATTTTATTATATTTTAGCAAACAAAAAGAAGAAGTCTATAGAAAATAAAGATTGCAAATGCAACAAGATATTGTTACTAAGCATAAAATATTTTAGGTTATATGGACACATGAAGTTAACCCATGCAGAAGTTATTTAACTCCAATGCAGAATCCTGTTAATGTGTAAGAGAGTCGTATCTGGGCGGTTTATCGAAGTTGGGGGCGCATTATTTTCTTCTAAGGATGAGCAAATCATTATATGGTAAAAGGTCATAATTATTCATAAGTTAGTTCCTAATCTTGTGCAATATTATAGATCAGGATAGAGCTTGGCATAATAATTGTCATAATGCAACTGGTGCTACTAAAGCATGTTTTTTGTGACTCGTGCTTGATGAACATTTGACATTTTTAAATGAAACCCCCTACTTGAGATCACTAGAACCAACAGTTTCAATTGAAATGTCTTTTTGCATTAGTTCTGTTACTCTTAAATGAAAAACCATATGAGAGGAACATCATGTATAAACTCAGAGCTGAACGGCAAACTCAACATTTCGAATCTCCAGCTGCACAAAAAGAAACAATTTAGCGATTTTGGGGGGTTGTGTATATTCAATGTTATATTATTGTATTATTATTAATAAATATGCATTAATAAAAAGTCTTGCAAGCTAGTATTTATGACATGAAAATTGGTGTCTATTTCTCTAGGATGCAGCTATAGCCATTTCCGAATTTCTTTGAACTATAATCAAGCCTTGAAGTGGGGCAATGAAACAATTAAGAAACACTGCGTTCAGTTCTTAAAATATAACATGTGCTCACAGTCAGCTTTGCGTTCAAAGTCAGCATTATTGTTACATTTTCATGCTTCCAAATGCCGCAGCCATATATCATTGTCCTTATCTGCCATATCTATATTTCACCTTTCTCGGTCCAAAAAAGAATGTTTTATAGATACTGTCACTAGTACTTATGTAGAATGAATACATTGCTGAATACACATTTATACCAAAAACTGAATCTTTTCTACTCTCATTTTGGAAGATTTATTTTAATAGTATATTATTAAACGAGCTTTTTATGATAGCCATTATTCCCCTAGGGGGACGTTTGCGTCATGAGCCCCAGGCGAGGGGCGCAACTCTCCCGTGGGAATAATGGCCATAAAAAGCGAGTATAATACTATACTTTGTCCACGGCCATTGTCTAATAATTACACATTATAAAATCTTATAGGTAGTGTAAAGAAAATAATTGAAATGTCAAAGTGACATTTGCGTTTGACGGCAAAACCGGTGCCACCAGTACATTTTTTATGCTGCGGCGTTTCATATTGCATTGTTGCCTACTTCTACTGGTTGCCAAGGCAACATGTATAACTTAAATGGTGAGCGGGAATAATGATATTATTCCCGCTGTTTCAACTCATATATCCCTCTGACGCTATATGAGCCCTATTTAACTTTTGTAAACAAGCTGAATATTAGTATATTATTAAGCGGTCGTGGACAAAATATATTAATAAAATATAATATACCAACTAGCGAAGAGCCTCGGTCCATTACTAGATTCTCAGTTATTGATCATTAATATTAAAATCTTAAACAAAAAAAAAGCTATGTGGCAACTATGTGAGCATAATGGGTTTCGTGCGTCACGTGACTACATTGGTTGAAAACAAAAAATATATTGCATTTGTGTGCTTCTGCATCAACATGACTAAATTTAGAGTTTGGATCCCCCAAAAAGGCCTTAGTAGGATTTAATTAATGCAAAAAAACCAATTTTAATGCAAACATTATATAACTAATTATTAAAGTGAGGTTATATTTTTAATCACTGTCACTGTCAGTCATGTTATACCGGATGAAATATGTCAGATTTCCAACGCGAACTTGACGACAGAAATAAGTGCATGGATTATATGTCCAGAAATTATGTTGCATAACTTTAACCGCATATTCTGCCATCAAAAATAGTGCAAAAAGTTCAATCAAAAGCTAACGCTCAGTCTCAAAGGGTTACATTTTTTTTTTCTATACAAACGTTCATTAGAAAAAGTTATCTAGAAGGCTTTAAATTGTTTATACTTTTCTTTTGACATTTTCCAGCCAATTAAATATATGAGCATAACAGTAAACAATAATCTTAACCTCAAACCGATGAATAATCACTGTCACTGTCTGTTGTACCTGGTGAAATATATACCATTTCCAACGCCTACTTAATAACAATAGTTGGCGAATGACTTAAACATTCACAAATTGTTTTTTTGAATGTTGAAATATTTAGTTGTTTTAGCAGCCTGGCAGCTGGAATAAAATAAATAAAATCTACATGTGTAGTTCATATCAAGAATATTTCAAATCAAATTTAAACACAAAAACGTATTGAAAAAAAACTAAGTGGTGATGGAACATCAGATAAATACAAAAAATATTGACAGAACGTTTTGACAGATGGTCCTTTCTCGTTTATTTGTCTGTATTTGATTAGCTGGTAGCAACTTTTACAATTTTTAATCCGATCTGGACATAAAACACTTAAAATTCTATGTAAGAATGACACAGCACATCGCCGGGTGGATATTTGGCTTTAAACTTTCGATATATTGAGGTACGAGATCATCACAGTGAATCCAACTAACGAGCTGTAGTGGGAGGAAAACGCCTTTTTGGGAGGTAACGCTCTGATGACCTCGTGCAACTTTTCGGTGAATTTTTTCACTGGGTTATGGAAGGTTATTCTTCTGTAAGAGATAGGCCTATATACACCGTACCATAGAGGATTTATCAAGGTAGAGGTATTTATTTACATTTTTTAATATTGGCGTAATAAACAAACCTTCCATACAGTGTTGCCAGGATTTTGCTAGTAAATTGGCACATCCTTTTTTTTAATGATATCTTGCGAATTTTTACCCCACGAGAGTTCTATAATATCTATTGCTGTCCAAATAATTTTTGAAAGGTGATTAATCGAACACTTATGACGATAAAAGAAAAAAAAACGTTTAAGATGGCCAACTGGTTACAATCGGCAACATTGCAGAATCCTGTGACACGTGGTTTATGTCAATTATTTGATGGATTTTTTTTTCTGGTTTCCTGAATGTTTCAAGAGTCGTCCGCCGACTTTTTCGCCTTTAGCAATCGTTTCTGTGTTTGAATTTGTTTATTAGCCATGGTGAGACAATGTTTTGTGTGTAAAACTTGGGATTATAAAGATAAATCTGGGAAATTACCTTTTCACCGGTAAGCTAATTTGTGTTTTGTGGTTATGTTGCTACTCGGCCCTTGGCCTTTAGCCATTGGCGTCGTTTGTATTGTTATTCTATTATTAATCTTTAATCTAAAAAACCCAATAAATGGGTATAGTAGGTATGTATCAAAAATCATTTAAATATAAAAATATTTGAATGTTTTGGTCCGCAAAAAAATGCAGACGCATGCCGCGTAGAAATCGTATACTTGTTTCCTTGAAAAATAATACGGCTATGTGTGCTTATGTCATCTGGAGATGTGTCCTTGGAGATTCAAATTGCGCCGTATTGTTTTTAGCATTTTCTACTTCCCCTCTACCCGAACAACCCGCAAGCCTCCAAGTATGCGGTTTGTATATCCAAGTAAACAATGTATGCCAAGTAAACAAATGCCAATTTATGATTAACTCGCGGCGTCTATTTATTTACTCCATTGTCAATGCACTGGACATAGGCTAGATGTATTGTGTCATTCTTACATATATATTAGGGCCAAGAACCAGAAATCAATTTTTGATTCTAAGCTCCACAAAATTTTATTATATAATTTTCTTTATATGTATAATTTTATCACAAATTTGATCACTTACTTCTTCTTTACTGAAGAAGATTTTTTCCATTTATCGGTAAAGAAGTCGGTTTAATTAGTAAAACCTCAAATCTGCTTACATTGTTTTATTTATTAGTTTTTCATAGCTGCATTTTCTTGCCTTTTATTACTACTAATTGGTGTATATTTTTGACAGTAAAATGTGTCAACTTAAAACAGAACTGAACCAAATCACCTCTTGTATGTTGATCTCCCTATGAGACCTAGTGAAACGATTATCTGAATAAAATAAAAAAGCTAGTTGGAATTTTTTATATTGGAAAAGTCCCAACCCCTATCAATCTAATATTTATTATTAGTTTCCACTAGACCCCTGTAAACTTGAATTAGATGCTCAACTAGATTTGTTATGCAAAAGACTGTTTATTACTAATCTTTTAATGAACGAAATTGCAAAATAATTTATGTTATTAAACGAGAGGAACTAAGTCCTTTTTCCTTTGTTTCGTAGACGCCTTTTACCGTTCTTTGTAACGAGAATTTAATTATAACTCTAATACGACCCCGAGGACATAGAACGTAGGATTTAAGCCAACTTTGCCAGTTACAAAACAATGTCGGAGGAGCTGGGCAATTTAATTTTAATTGTTAACTTTTTTATATTGTACCTCGAGCTGAATAATAATTTTCAAATATTTTAAGAAATCTTACTCTACTGAACTGACATTACTTTTTTATTGTATAATTTTCAGGTTTTTCTCCTATTTCTTAAAATACATCCATACTTCGTGTTAAAGTAGTTATTTCTTAAAAGTCAAAGGTTCTCACTCTCTCTCTTTCTATTCAATTGTTTGTAGACCATGGCAATTTGTTTCTAATTGAATTTAACAACAGCGTGGAACCAAGGGATAGAAAATGGAGACTAGAAACTTCGGAGAATGCTTTGTCAAGTTAATGCGAAGTCGTTGACTCCGATAGCGGCAAACAAGTCAATAATTTTAGGGGTTATTCCGTTGCCATCTTCCCCTAGGCACGTCATCTAGCAAGCCTAGCGACAATACTGGTTATTAAGAACGATTCTAATCTAAAAGTCCATTTGAAAATTTCATAGAAGAATAGCCACCTCGGAAGTCACTTTTGACCTTATATTTATTGTAAGGAATAGAAATTTGTTTCCGGTTGAAACGTGTGTTGAATATTTACAAGGCCTACGTGCTACACGCCACGTTGTCAAATTCTTTCGCTAAAGCACTAGAGTTTTGTCCTTTGCATTGAAATTTAAAAATTAGCTATTTCATTAATTGAGCAAGAAAATAGAGATTGAATGAGGCGTAAAGTTCCATTATTAATAGTAAAAGTTGGAGGAGTTGTGAAACCCTGTTTTACCTCTTCAGAAACAACGTAGCAATTTTGTAAAAAATGTCACGAATTCCAGAACGCCTACCTAACACGATATCTGATGAAACATTCCTGCGAGTTTTATATTTGTTCCTCTCAATGTCCCCTTTTCCGCACGAATATTCCTTCGCGATATACCCTCTAAAGTCTGAATAATCATGTTGTGGAATTCGTCATACCTTTTCCATTCTCACTAACGCATGCTTACTGAATGAAATAGAAAAATTACGTCATAAACGTACGTCGCGTACACCCTGTTACTTAACAATGCCGCAAAAAAAATTTGGCTTTGATTCATTGTCAGTATAACACATTGATTCATTATCGTTTAAAATGAAAACTACTCGGATTTCTGAACCGGAAGAGAAGTTTATTTTAAACCTGATTTACTTTACCAGAAAGAAAGATGCAGGAACACCCCTTTTACCTCTAACTTCAGTGCTCAAAGTAAGGTATGTAATTACGTGTTCTATGTATTTTCCACGTTTAGGTTTAAAATGACTACGAGGTGTTCATTATAAAACTTCATCTAGCAGGCTATGAAATATTGAGAGAAAAGGATGACATAATCCAAGTAAATGGATTTTTGTTTCTCCATCTTTTTCCATTGACATTTCACAGCCAACTAGATGAAGTTTTATAATGAACACCCGGTACTTTTACTAATGCCTATATAAGTAAATAGTATATTATAAACCAAGGTTGTAAAGTACATTATTATGACCCGAACGTCAAGTTTAATCTATCTAAGCTCTAGGATCTACCGTGTGACTGACGTGAGGGTCATAAGTAGTTCACAACCGCGGTTTATATACAATTTTTTCCACTACTAGACTCGATAAATCTACAACAGAAAATTGCCTAAATTAGAAAGATAGCGCTCCGCAATACTCCGCATATTTTATTACTAAGAACAGGCGCGTCTTCAATCAATGCCACCTAGACATAAGGCCTGGAAGCGATATTTTAATGGCCGCCAGCGTGGTACGACAGGTCAGCTGTTTCAGATGGCATTTAGTAGTATTTTGCTCCTAGTTTTGCATTTTTCGTGCATATTCAAGTTGTTTTTTGCCTAGATTTCTATAATTAACAGTTCTGTGTCTTTTCTAGCAACGTGTATTTTAGTATTAACTGAATTAGCTCGGAATTAAAGTTTCAAAAGTTAGCAAACCATTGCCATGCCTCACGGTTGCTGTGTAGAGATGCAAAAGTAATTACAAGACTGGTCCGCGAAATTCTGTGTTTAGATTTCCAGAAGATGTTATTTTAAAAGAAAAGTGGAATCACGGTATTAGAAGGGATAATTTTATACCAAATAAACATAGCAGGGTAAGAAAAAACCTCTCATATTCAAAAAATCAGCAGAATTTATGGGGTTTTTTATTTTAGGTATGCGAGTTACATTTTCATTCACATGAAATTCAGAGGAAAGTAACATACTTACATGTGAAAGAACTGGCCAGTCCTTAGAAGCTCTACTGTTACTATTAGATGTCCCGAGATTAATTCCAGGTAGGACTTTTTTTTAAACATTTTGTTGTGTAGGGTTTGTGCTATAGTTTGTTACAAATATGTTATCCAAATCCATCAAAGATTTTTATATTTGTTTCCTAGGCCTAGTTGTAATCAAATCGAGAATCAAATCAATCAATTCCTGTTTGCAAAAGAAGAAATTCCTCTAGTATAAGACAAAGTGTGTAGGTAGTGTATGCAATGAACCAAATAGTGTTTTCTGAGGTACACATGTATATTTAATTTGTTTTTTTTTAATTTAATATAATGTTTTAAAATGATCAAATGATTTTATTTTTTTCATCTAAATCCCTATTACCAAAGCAGGCACCTTTGAAAATCAGATGGTAAGTATCTATGTAGAGCATAATGATCCGAGTTATCACATTTCAATTTTGAAGTCATCTTCGAAAATGAAGAAGCTATCTATTTGGAAAAAAACAATTTCATTTAAAAAGTTATTTATACCCTCTATCTTTGTAATGAAACGTTTGAAAACCTGTCTTTATATATAAACTTTTTATCTTTTTTATTCTAAAATACCTAGGCTGTTACATTATTGTATGCTAATTTCAGAATCTTCTGTATATAACAAATTCAGCCAAAAAGAGAAAATGGTATACTTATTCTTCAGAAGTATTAAAAATTATTGTTAGTAAACCACTACACTGTATAATAATATACAGTGTTAAGTATTATATTAATTTAAGTGTACCCTGGTATAGTTAAATTGTTTATTTATTTACGTTTGTATTGTTTATATATATTACTAATGGTTTTATTTTTGTCCATCTAAAATCTAAACCCCAATTACCAAAGTATTTACCCAAAAAGCCAAATTTCCAAAACCTTCGGGTTTTGAGCGTTGAAACGGTCGGCAAATTTTCGTACCACATATGATGACGTCACCGCTCTCCCTCTCGGTCGCTTTCAGGCCTTATATTGTCTAGGTGGCATTGCTTCAATCCATATGGAGGCTTCGTTACCGTGGCAACCGATAAATAAAATCGCCGTATGACGATATCACGGCGCCTAATGTGCCTGACAACTGACAACTTTATTTACCAGGAAAATAATCGGCCATAACGTTGTCATTATAGACCGCTTATGTTCAATTGTTTTATAAGCAAAACGAGAAAATCCACTTTACAATCATTCTGCTGGCCTTTAACGGTCCGTATTAAAGCTAGTAGTGGAAAAAAGCCGTTGTAGTAGTAGAAGGCTTATTACTCGTAGTTTGTATACTATTTATCAAACTTTAAACTTCTTATGGGGATGGTAAATATTATGTCCATTCAAAAAAACCGTTTTTTCTTTAAAAAAAATTGATTATGTTAGAAAAAACGCTTTTTTCTTGAAAAAGGTTACTGCAGGTAGTAGATTAAACTTACCTCTTTCAAATTATTAGCGAGTAAATGTTCTTTTGCAAGATCTGATAAAAAAAATTAAAAAAAAACTGACTGAAGGAAATTTAAAACTGTATTGCAAACTGCGATAAACGCCAAAACGTTTCTTGCCAATTGTCCAAAAGACAAATATGCAATGTTGCCAAATGTAAAATAAATGGAGAAAAAAAAATCACCTCTACTAATCTAAACTGTCCTATCTCAACAAACCAATGAACTAAAAAAAAACCAAAGAAAAAAAATAACTAAACTTAACCTATCCTAAAGACAGAAATAATATAACATGAAATAATGTAACAAAAGGCAAAGTAAAACTAAACTAATATAACCATCAAAGCCCACATTTATATACAGCAATCGACATGCTCCGTAATGGCCCAAAAAGCTGCTGAGACGAAAAGCAGACGCGGCCCTAACGGGCAGCCCTAAAAGACAACTGAAACTGAAATGATCAAACCAAAGGAAAAGCATAACTGAACGAACCTGAACTAACCAAAGAGAAAGTAAAACTGAACTAACCTAATACGCTTAATGGGTAGCAAGCAAAAGGCTATGTAGCGGCCCTAAAGGGTTGCTGCAAGAAGGAGCAAAGGCGGCCCTAACGGGCCGCCATAAAGGACGAGTAAGACTGGAGTAACCAAATCAAAAGAAAATATAACTAAACTAACCTAACCAAAGGAGGAACTAAACTAATCTAAGGCAAAGTATAACTGAACTAACCTAACCAACAGAGCCCACACTTAATGCATCGCAAGCGACAGGCTCTGTAGCGGGCCTAAAGGGCCGCTGCAATAAAAAGCAAAGGCGGCCCTAACGGGCCGCCATAAAAGACAAGTACGACTGGACTATCCAAATCAAAAGAAAATATAACTAAACTAACCCAACCAAAGTAACAACAAAACTGAACTAACCAAAAGCAAAGTAAAAGCGAATTAACGTAACTAACAGGTCGAAAGGCTCCCCGCATGGACCGCCGTAAAGCACAGGTTTAACTGAACTAACTAAACCAAAGGAAAAACGTAACTGAACTAATATGAACCAACTTAACCAAAAGCAAAGTAAAACTGAACTAGAGTTTTACTTTGCCTTTGGGGCGCGCCGCCTGAACTTAGGGACCATTGCGGGATCCGATGCATACTGACTGCTTCCGAAAAGGCCTAGTTCTGGACATTGAGAGAGGAAGTGGCAACCTAGCAGGTCTAATGGGTGACAGCCACATAACGAGTATCAAAACCTCAAAACAAAACTCCCAATATTAGTAATTTATTGATGCCAAAAAAATTACAATTTTCTTTAATTATTAAAACAAAAACACACATTTACCACCAGTTAATATGAAAGAGGTAAGGTTTAGTTTATTACATGCAGTAATTAAAGAAAAACCAGCTATTTCGAACGTAATCAATGTTAATTTAAACGTAATCGAAGTTGCCAAAATAAGTAAAATTTTCTTAAATTATTTTAAAAAAGTGGCTCTTATCCGCAATTAATGTGAAAGAGGTAAGCTTAATCTACCACCTGCAGTAACTTTTTTCAAAGAGAACCAGTTTTTTTTTAACGGACGTAAAGTTTACCCTTCCCCTTCTTATTATAGTTCTTATTAACTAATGCACAGGACGATTTTGAAATTATGAACAAATCTGAAATTTGATTATTGCTAGTTTGTTGCTTAGCTAGGGACATCTACAAGACAATCTAATCTGTGGGTCTAATCAGTGCATGGACTGGTGGAGAATGCCGACTACAGATAACCCACATAACGTCAACTTTAAGAAAAGATGTAGTAGAAGTAGTAGTTTACCAAACAGTAGAACGCAAAAGAAATGAATGCCGGTGATAGCTCTATAGAAGATGAGAAATCACAAAACTCTCGCAGAAAGAAGTAAGCGCAAACAAATAATAACATTATTTTTCTTACTTTTAGGTTCTTCTTAGGTTTTCTTCTAACTCCAGGCAGTCAATGTTGCGTCGTATATTATATTCTTTTCCTTAAAGAAAGTTGTTTAAAATCTTGTAACCTTAACCAATTCAGCCAACAAGAAGTATAATATAACATCTAGTATTATTCCATAATTTAAATTTAATTTTTTAGAGGATTTTACAAGCTTGTTCCATAAGAAAAATTGGTCAATTAAGCTAATAGGAACTATCGGCGCTCTATACGTTTAAGCTACTATATCCTAAAGAATTATAATATCCTTTATAATCTAATATATATCGACAATTTTCGATTACACTCGCTAGTTATACTCATCAAAAGACGTAAAATTTTCTAAATTTCTTGTGAAAACTTCAAATACATTTTTTAGGAACATGACAGTCATATTCGTAGCTCTTAAATCAAATACTAGTTAGTAGAGAAAGCAAAAACTTAATTTTTTTTACGAAAAAACTTATTTTCCATTCCAAGTTTTATTCAAGCATTCTGGAGCTCCAGCTTAAATAGGCTACGAATGTGAATTACCCTTTAGAAAATTATAACGAAAAAGTAAACTTGTCGTTAAAGGTAAATCTTAAAGATCTTATTTACGACGTGCTCTCATATCTAGGGGACGTCATGATTTATGACGTAAATCCACAACATCGTTACTCAGACTATAGTAAAATATAAAAATTAGAAATATATAGCGATTCTTTTGGTCGCCTTAAAGCAACTCTATAGATCTGAATGGATGAATTATTACATCGGAAACTTACTTCAAAAGCAATATCCAGATTTTCTCTAGAGACGACTTTCAGTTGTTTATTTCGAACGGGAGGCTTTGAAAATTCAGTAACTAGACCAGATGCTATTTAATGGATAAAAACCCTTTAGTTTGGTTTCCATAGCTTATAACTAAAAAAAAATTAAATGTTTTACACTGACATTTTAATATCTGTTGTGTATTGCGAAAAGCCAAATGTTTTTGCATTTCGTTAGGGTCTCTTCCTTTAGCTGGAGATGCGAATGAAAGGATAATACGTAAACTGCAGCTATAAAAAACGAGGCGCCTTTGGGGCGATGCCATTAGTTTTATTTACTTTCCCATGAGATCCTAGCTATTATAAGTGTTGTATAAGGAGATTAATTCTCCCGTTTATTGCAATCAACTTTCTTATTGGTTAGAAAATTTTCAGCTTTACCAGAAACAAGGGTGGATCTATAAATAGTTTTTATATACAGATTAGTTCAATGGACGTAGAATAAACGCGTGTAGAGGAAATTAAAAAAAGTAGCTTTTTTTTGAAAAAAAAAACTTTTTTTATTTGTCTCATTTACTCCTGCCACAATTTCGAAATTTTGCTAAATTTTTTTTATTTTTCAACCACTTCTAAACTACTGCCTTCCTAAGCTGCAAAATTTCAAGTTTCTATTGAGTAAAGAAGTCAATAAAATAAATATAATTTTTTTATTTGGTTTTCCGATATTAAGGCATCGTTAAAATACAGGGTTTTTCGATATTTTTTTAGATATTTTCTGAGGAAAAAAATTATATGAAAAAGTCTCTTCTTTTTGGTCCAGGCATACACGAATGACATCGTTATCCTTATAAGAAACCACCAGACCAACAAATCACCAGCAGTGCAAGAGGTGCTGGTGTTCAAAGGAAAACCTATCAATAAGCCCTAGGAAAACGGTGATTGTGCCATTTACACGAAGAAAGAGGTTGGACTTCTTGAAACCGTCATCTTTGTTAGGGACGATAATTCCATTTACAAACAAAGTAAAATTTCTAGGAGTCATCCTGGATAAATCATTCACACGGACCCCACATGTGACTCGTACCGTTAAGAGGGCACAGCTCTCCTTATGGTCATGCAAGAACCTGTGCGGCTAATCATGGGAGATGGGACCCCAATAAACTATGTGGCTATACGTTAGGGTAATAAGACCGACAATCGCGTATGCGGCCATAGTTTGGTATCGAGAGAGCTGACAGAGATTCATCAAAGCTTAACTGTCCTCTCTGCAAAGACAAATATGTCTCTGCATGACGGGAGCAAGGAGAATGACGCCGACAACCCCCACGGCAGCAATGGAGCGCATGCTTGACCGCTTCCATTTCTAATACTGTTGGAACAAGAGGCAATGCAGGTAACATACCGGCTGCAACAAGTGACGGACATTACATCGCAGCCATTCGATGGCAAGACCAATAATGCCCAGGTTGGCTTGGAAGGCCTTGCGTTATTGAACATCGTCTCCGACCCAATGGCATCAAAACGAACGAGGCGAGGTTCTGCAACTGGCAGGAAGTATCTGGTACATGGACGGATCCAAATCCGACGAAGGGTCTGACTCCAGAATGTACGGGAATTCGGATGGCATCTGCATAGCAGAGAGCCTGGCACGTATTAGAGGAGGAAGGACACAATAAATCAATAAAGATCTGCTCGGATAGTCGGGCAGCGCTTCTAGCGCGTATGTCTTTTCGTTTGCAATTCCAAAACTGTTTGGAACTACCACAGGACTCTGAACACCCTATTGCAGGACAACAGCGTCACACGTGGTATCGATCCCGGGCCATGGTCGTCACGAAGTTCTCTCGCTAGGAGGGCGGCGGGCTCTGCATTCGTAGGCCCGGAGTTGGCACTGGGAGTACCATACTTTCTGGTCAAGGCTGAACTCCAGAAATGGAGAAATGCCAAGTTTTAGGCCTGGTGGGAGAACCTACCCGGACTATCACACTCCAAAACACTTATCACGGAAACAAGGAGAGCAAAATCCCAACCACTTCTCAGGCTAAATAGGAGACAAATCAGAGTGGCCACTGCACTGTACACAGGACATAGCCACCTAAGATTTCACATGCACAGACTAGGACTGTTAGAGGAGTCCGTCTCTTCGGATACTCACTGTTCGAAAACATATTATTGAACACATATTCAATGAAACGCTATCATTGAACTTCAAGATGCAAATGCAGTGTCGCCCGAGAGATTCAGTAGATTCTTCGAGGGTCTGGGCATAACAGGTGACAATTAGTAGAGCAAGCAGGGGCAAACCTTGCCGGCAACACTTCGAGTTGAACAAGAACTCTACAAGTCCACTTACATTCAATACAATACAATACAATACAATTCACTTGTTTTGGTGTTTTCTACACGTACTTATTCTATGTCTAGAGTTGGGAATCACCCAGTATAATCCTATCCTGGATTTGTAAGCACGTGTTTTATTTATAAACCATTCACGTATTATTGACATCAAGTAGGGGTTGGAAATCTGACTTTGACATTTTTATCATGTCCTCAACATTCGCTGGAAGGAGATAGGTATAAAAGAAATGAAGATTTTAGAGGTAAGGAGATTGCAAAAATAATTGAATGAGTAATACATGTTCAACCTGATGTAGTTTTAAAAAACTCACTACGCCGGGATTAACTACGTAGTATCATATTATGAGACATACAATTGCCACCATCAAAAGCCTACTTTGTAGATCATTTACTTTCAAATTCTTCAAAAGAATGGTGACGCCTTTAATTTCTTCCTTAAAGGCAATAACTGCCTTTTACAAGTGTGTTTAATGAATACCCCGTGTTCATAAAAAAAAACGTCATTTAGATAGCTATGAATTCTTGAGAGAAATAGATGATATAATCAAAGTAAATGAAATTTTATTCTTTCATCTTTCTTCCATTTCATTCTTTTGATATTTCCCACATTGCCACAGCTAACTACATGACGTTCTTCAAATGAACACCCACTATAAATTTAGCTTAAGATCTGAAGACAGCACAGGTTGCACTAGATATCGTTAAATCTCACATTTCAAGTTTCTTTGTTGTTCAAGATGTTTGTTTCAACCAATATGCAGCTTGCTTTCAAAACTGGCGTTATGTATTAAACACTTTATATTTTTTCATACAGGATGTCTTTTACCACTTATTCTTGAAGCCAAAGGAGCTTATCTAAGTATCAACTAAAAACATTTTTTTGTCTCAACGTTTCCTTCAATTCAAAAGTTTCTTGTAATTTGTGAAATCTTTCTCAGCTGATCGGTATTTTCAGAAATGTAAATGTTTTTCATATGCATGTTTAGTGCTATTTTAGGCATTTTACTAGTTTATCAAAACAATAAGTGTCCAGAAACTAGTAGTCAGTGGCAAAATTTGACAAAATTCATTTAGTATCAATTTAAAAATAGTTATAATGATTAATTAAAATTAAAATAATATTGAAGGAATACTTTAATTAATCAAAACTATTCTAATTTTACAAAAACAGATTGGCAGCATTTGAAATTCGTTTTAATAAGTCTTCACGACCATTCATAAATAAGGATTTGATAAACCTCCTTTAAACTCATGGTGACGATGCGGGATCTTGATTTGGCGAAGATTCTCTTAAGAAAAATATGTTTAGCTTCTATAAGGTATGACATTTTCCTAGTTTACTTAAAATTCCCTGTTTTAGTAGTTTTTAACAGAACTGGGAGTAGATATGCAGCAGGGCTTCTGCCGCAATTCAGTTTGTTCTTACATGTAAATTTTAATGTCTTTTCCTATCCAGGAATTCGGATATTCATGAGTTAGATGTTGTCGATCATTAGCACCAAAATGAGAAGAAGCACCATCAAGAGTGTGCCGTATTTGTTCTCTAAGCAAAAGAGGTAAATCTTCCAAATGTCTAGTTTACTAGGAATGACGAAAGTACCTATTAGGTAATCACCAATAATGCCCACCCATATAATTTCTTTAAAACTCATGCTAATCATGAGGGATCTTGTTTCGTGACGATTCTCTTAAGAAAAATACGTTGAGTTTCTATAAGTTACGAAGTTTCCCTAGTTTATTTAAAATTTCCTGTTCTTGTAGTTTTTCACAGAACTGGGAGTAGGTATGCAGCAGGGCTTCTGCCGCAATTCGATTTGTTCTTACATGTAAATTCCCATGTCATTTCCTATCCGGGAATTCGGATATTCATGAGTTAGATGTTGTCCAACAAAATGAGAAGGTGCACCATCAAGAATATACCATATTTGCCCTCTAGCCAAAGAGGTAAATCTTCCAAAAGTCTAGTTTATTAGGAATTACGACAGGACCTATTAGGTAATGCCCACCCATACAGTTAATTTAAAACTCATGCGAATGATGCGGGTTCTTGTTTCGTGGCGATTCTTTTAAGAAAAACACAATAAGTGTCTATAAGTTACGAAGTTGCTCTAATTTATTTAAAATCTCCTGTTCTTGTGGTTTTTAACAGAACTGGTAGTAGATATGCAACAGGGCTTCTGACGCAATTCGGTTTGGTTTTTACATGTAATGTATCCCTTTGATTTATCAAATTGTGAGAGAAAAAATTAGTTTTTTAATGATAAAATACTCTATATGCTCCTTCCTAATAGTGTTCACATCTCCCACTGCTTAAGTGAATCGAAGTAATCCTATAAATGCGCGCAGTCGTTACTGCTATTTTATCCCTTTTGTTTCGCCCCTGCTGATCATCCGTACTATCTCACCCACCAGCATTAGTCATCTAATTCCTAATATATGCATCCGATCATCGGTAACCCCACGACAGGACATTTTGTTAGTGGGCGCTGAGTTTACTTTAAAAAGTCTGAGGTCATGGTTAAGCAAGCTGCAAACGAAGAGAACCATTGGGTCCTGTTTAATGGCGCCAAATTTAAAGACGTTAAATGAAAGTCCTTGCCCGTGCAGACTTCAACATTTATAGGAACAATTCGAAATGTGTCAGTCATAACAGTAAAGGTCTAGTGAGACTACAGAGATATTGCACCACTTCTGAGAGTTCTAGCCTCAAAGCAGAAACATATAAAATTAAAATCCTGTACCGTTCAGAGGCTTTGCATGTTACTTCTTCCTTTTTGGGAGAAAAATTGTTTGTAGCCATAAAATAAATACTAGAGAAAGGCTAATGAATGCGTTAAATGTCAGAAAGATGTTTCTTTAAAAAAAAATAAGTTTTTTACTTTAAGTGAAAATTACTGGTTTCATAGCCTTCAATGAAGATCAGGGAAAAATTAAAGAGACGTTGCACAATCTTAGAGTGTTGTGAAGCCTGGGAAATCTGTGAAAATCTGGCGGTAATTCAATTAATTCAGTTTTTGCTGTACGATGTCTTTGAAGCATTAGAATATTTTTAGTTATGTAGATACTATTCTTTAATTAAAACACATAATTTTTACACAGAAAAAAATATTTTGGTTAAATGGAACTCACTGATAGTTTTGTAGTCTTCAAAATTTACCTCAGTTATTGATGCATTATGTTGTATCAAAACGGGCACAAAACGCCTCTTTGATTTTCCTGGAAAATTGAGCAGGAGTCATGAATAATGTTAGACAGTAAATGCCTGTGGAACTTTAAAAATAAAGTTATTTGGAAACTTGAAACAAAAATCTAGTCTTTGTGTTATTGTATCACGTTTAAACATATGATGAATGTATTTTTGGACTAATAATATAGTAACCTAATAACTAATAGTAAACTAACAACTCCTTCGTATCGCAAAATTTGTGTTAAAAACCCACACCTTTTAATGAAGTTTTTAGTGAGATTCACTGCTTTCATTAGAAAGACTACAGGATTCTTACTGTAGCCTTAATATAACAGAATTTAGACAATTCGCGGGAAATGTTATTATTATGAGAACTTATTATTCGCTATTTACTTTTTCATCATATTATTATGGTGTTGCTGTAGGTGTAAGACGATTTGTGTTTGGAGACCAACTGCAGCTTAGGATAATAATAAAGGTTTTCTGGTTGAAGCAAAACCCACTGTTTCTATATTCTTTAACATTTTGAGACCCAACATCGAACTTGCACAAAGTAAGAAAGTTACAAATTATACCTTTAACATCGTTAACGCAATTATCGCTCAATTTCCCTTTTGCTCTACCAATCTCCATTTTTTCAAGAAGGTCAAGTGTCTTGCTCTTAGAACACACATGCAAAATATCAGCTCCTGCAGAGCCAGAAAATTCATGCCCAGAAGAAATCAAATTATTGACAAATGCCGAGTTAGTTTCGATGTCTGAGCTTTTATGTGTTTTATGACATCGTTTATGTTTCTTTGTTCATATTCTTCTCCCCGATTGGCCCACGTACACAGCTGGGCAATCAGTTCAGCCCAAAGGATACACTCCAGAATTTGAGAACTTCTCAACCTTGACTTTAATTTTTACTATGTGTTTTTTCAAAGTATTGACTGTCTTAAAACCAATAGAACCATCTGCAGTTTTAACAAGATTTGCAAGACTCAAGGAAATGCCACCAAAGAAAGTAAAACATCTAAACTTAGGCTCCTGGTTCATCGACTTGTGGTGCAAAATGTTGTATGTTAACTTGTACTTGTTAAGGAATTTAAAATATAGTTTGTTAATTGTTTTCATCAAGAAACCTTACTCGACGCAATATATTTGATTATATCTAGTTCTTTGTTGAAAGCCGATTTGGTCAGAGAAAGATTGAAGAGCTTATAGAAAAGCGAGTTAAAAGCTGCAAACTAAGATGTACGGAGAAGTAGAGTCAAAAGGAATGACGCTATCCGTAAAGGAGAATTTTCAGTATACCTCGAAAATTATATCTGATTGGTATCGTGTAATTAGGAGAACAACGGTAGTTGCCTCTTCTTGGTCGCACTACTCAACTTCGGTCACTCACTTTGGTACGCAAGTACTTTAAACTCATTGCTTTTTTAAAGCGACAAGGGGAGGGCTATTAGACTAAAAAGTCTAAAATCTTAACTAGCAACCAAATCGATCACTTCCTCCATGGCGCACCCAACGACAAATATCTCATGATGAAAGTGACAATAATATTTGGCACATTTGGGGCCTGCAGGAGGGAGGAGCTCTGCCAATTAACGGTGGATAACATAGAAGACACTGGAAATTCCTTAATAGTAAACATTCCCGACACAAAGTAGGTACCAAAGATTTTCGAAGGTACCAAGAATTTGTACCACAATTGAACACCGTTAGGTGCAGTATTATAGAAAGTATACGGCTCTTCGTCCAGTAGAAATCCAACATCGTCGACTCTTCGTGAAATACTCCAACAACAAGTGTTCGAATAATCCCGTTGGAATTAATAATATCGGTAAAATTCTCAGTGTCATCGCAGATTCAGCTTCCGAACTCTAAGCTTCATACTGGTCACTGTTTTCGTCGTTTTTCGGCTACCCTCCTAGTAGATTCTGAAGCAAATCTTACCACAATCACAAGACATGGGGGGTGGAAATATTCTACAGTCGCGGAAGGATACATCGAAAACTCAATACAAAACAAAAACATCATTGCCCAGAAGCTTCTTCCATCGTCTACTGTTCACGTACATTCATCTGCTACGAGTGGTAATGTCGGTTTTCGCAAATTTACAAATATTTCTAATATATGTAACGGTGGCAAAGCAGTGAGGGGCTGGAAGGAATTAGTATTTCTAATTGTTCCAATTTTTCTATAAATATGAATGTTAGTAAAGAGTAATAAGTATTAAAATGTTCTTTTGTTAGTTACAGTGAAGTTAAGTAAGTAAAAAAGTAGTATATATTTTATTTTAACACTAGTGTCTTAAAGTGCTGCTTTTAATAGTTCATTAGCGTGTTAAAAGTTGAATTTTTAATGCGTTTGTGGAAAAAAATATTGTTGATATTAAATTGTTATTAAAACGAATGTAAAATCTAATTTTTACTCAAAATGTGCTCTAACAGTCATAAAGTGCGTTTAAGTAACGCTAAAATGTGTACAAGCGTAGTCGTCTATTTTAGTTAGTTCCTGAAATATAACCAAAAAACGTATAAAAATATTTCTTTGAATATCTCATAAACGGTGCCTTTGCGGAGTGGGGTTTGTAAAAAAAATTTGTATACTTTGAAGTTCTATTTAAGCCTCTAAAATTTAGCAGCATTATTCTGAAACACCCTGAATATAAAATCTATGTAGATATCAAATTGGAAAAAAAAAGAATTGCAGCACCAAACATTTCCAGACAATAAATGTTATTTCTGAGAAATGTCATTCCTTTCTGCTACAGGCTGATATTTCTAACAAACTGCGCGACATCCCTATAATTTCTCTAGATATTGAAGTTTAAAAAAGCGGAGAATCTCACTTAAATGAACTTACTTTACTTTACGTGGAAATTAAATATATCTCTCTGATACACAAGTCGCATTCTTGAGAGCTCTAGCCAGGAACTATGTTAGAGCTATTAGAAACCATAACAGCGGCAACAAAATTATAAAGGTAAAAAAAGCTCACACAAGGTTTTCATGCTACACAAATTTTTTTCTGTGACATGTTTACCGGCATGACTCTACAGAATGATAATTTCTACAAGTTTGCAATCCCTCAAAATATGTAATTTCAAAAGTTACCGTTAAAAGTAAAAAAAAAGTATATTTTTTATGAACCGAAAAGCGCCCCAAAAGGCTAGGCTATTGTACCAAAAAGCCTGCAATGCTCTCACAATAAGTAGTCGATGGCTTACTGTGATTTGTAGGCTGTAAAAATTTCTTTTTAGACTAGCCCAAAGCCTCATTGCTATACAAGCGTCATTTTCAGAAATTGGTTCCAAGTCTCATTAGACTCCGTGAGCAGCAAATTTTACTTAGAAATAATACATACAAACTTATGCTCCTGGTTTATCGAATTGTTTTGATAAATTTTGCTTGTCAACTTGTACTTGTTAAGGAATTTAAAATATAGTTTGTTAGTTGTTTTCATCGGGAAATCTTACTCGACGCAATATATTTGATTATATCTAGTTTTTTGTTGAAAGCCGATTTGGTCAGAGAAAGATTGAAGAACTTATAGGAAAGCGAGTTAAAAGCTGGAAACTAAGATGTACGGAGAAGTAGAGTCAAAAAGGGATGACGCTGTCCGTAAAGGAGGATTTTCTGTCTACCTCGAAAATTATATCTGATTGGTATCATGTAATTAGGAGATCCAACAACGGTAGTTGCCTCTTCCTCACTTCTTCCAGGGTGAAAACTATGCGTGGGTGAAGCCGATTCACAAAGCTGAGAAAACTAGGAAGGATGCTGCTGCCCCCTTCCCAAAGTATAAATATGTCATCAACAAACGTTCGATAAAATTTGAGATTTTCCTTGAACCGACTTGACCTTATTTTTAATTCCAAGCTTTTCATGAACATTTCGCTAAGGTGAGGAGACAAGCAGGATCCCATGGCAATGCCGGACTTTTGTCGATAGTGTTTTTCATTTAATTGGAAAAATCTTGATTTAGCACCGTATAGAGGGAGTGTCTTGGGCAACCACCGGCGGCACACTTTTCTTACTCCCGATGAAAACAATTAACAAACTATGTTTTAAATTCCTTTACAAGTACAAGTTGACAAGCAAAATTTAGCAAAACAATTCGATAAACCAGGAGCATAAGTTTGTATGTATTATTTCTAAGTAAAATTTGCTGCTCACGGAGTCTAATGAGACTTGGAACCAATTTCTGAAAATGACGCTTGTGTAGCAATGAGGCTTTGGGCTAGTCTAAAAAGAAATTTCTACAGCCTACAAATTACAGTACGCCATCGACTACTTATTGTAAGAGCATTGCAGGCTTTTTGGTACAATGCCTTTTGGGAGGCTTTTCGGTTCATAAAAAATTTACTTTTTTTTACTTTTAACGGTAACTTTTGAAATTACATATTTTGAGGGATTGCAAACTTGTAGAAATTATCATTCTGTAGAGTCAAGCCGGTAAACATGTCACAGAAAAAAATGTGTGTAGCATGAAAACCTTGTGTGAGCTTTTTTTGCCTTTATAAATTTGTTGCCGCTGTTATGGTTTCTAATAGCTCTAACAGAGTTCCTGGCTAGAGCTCTCAAGAATGCGACTTGTTTATCAGAAAGATATATTTAATTTCCACGTAAAGTAAAGTAAGTTCATTTAAATGAGATTCTCCGCTTTTTTAAACTTCAATATCTAGAGAAACTATGGGGATGTCGCGCAGTTTGTTAGAAACATCAGCCTGTAGCAGAAAGGCATGACATTTCTCAGAAATAACATTTAATGTCTGGAAATGTTTGGTGCTGCAATTTTTTTTTTCCAATTTGATATCTACATAGATTTTATATTCAGGGTGTTTCAGAATAATGTTGCCAAATTTTAGAGGCTTAAATAGAACTTCAAAGTATACAAATTTTCCTTACAAACCCCACTCCGCAAAGACACCGTTTATGAGATATTCAAAGAAATATTTTTATACGTTTTTTGGTTATACCGGGTGTCCAGCAGAACCCTGGACATAGGAGATTAACATGGGAAATCGGTTTTTATTTTTTTGCGCCTGTACGGTTGATTTGATTGAAAAACTTTTAAGAGTAAAGTTGTACAGTTTATGGTCAGTTATCATCCTGTAATTTTTTCAATACCACAGTTTTGGCTGTTTTTTAGAAAAAAGCCTCGAAAAGTGCAAAAATTTGAATTTGGCGCGTCACCCCCGCCATGCATGTGCAGTGTCGCCAACATAATAATTTCTTATGTCAGAGTCAGAGCAGATTTTTCTTTCTTATTTATTTTGTGGGACTATCATGTAATAATTAACGTGATTATGCAGTGAAAATTAACCGAAAATCTGACGATAATGTTCTTAAATAATACGGTAAGTAAAAGTTACGTTTATTATTATCATAAGTAGTAAAAGGAAAAATTATTCCAATTTGTGTATGGCTGGTTGTGTAACTCATTTTAGATTAGCAACAGACAACGGATCGACGATATGTCTCTTGTCTTTGTCATTGGTAAAGCTAGGTTAATGTTAAGAATTATTAAGGACGGCGAGTTGGGTGGTGGGTACATTTGTTGGGCAAACCAAGAACCAAGCTTGAAATGTGATTGTACTCTACAAATGAGTTATCCTGGAATTGGCGAAAAGGAAATACGGATTAGCAGCTCTTAAAAGAACCATTTAATTACATACTACAAAGAAAGTGAATAACCACCCATGTGTTTAACATCAAACACAGAAGTAAACAAGAACAATAAACAAATAAATAAAATACAGGACTAGATGTGGCACATCAGAGAAATTGTTCAAAATCTTCCATCTTGCATGTAAAAAACCCGTTCTAATGGCTGGATGTCTTCTACAGCAGGCAAAATGTCATTGCGAAGCATATTGCCATATTTGTTGGCCTTCAAACTGCAATCAATAAATAATGGACCTATAACATGGCGCCCCAAAATGACGATCCACACGTTAGTTGCTCGACGTTGGTCCCGATTGTCATGCACTATATGTGGGTTTTGGAGTGCCCAAATCCGAACATTTTATTGATTTGAAGAGCCAGTCAATCCAAACTAGCATTCATCCGTGAAACAAATGTTTCTAACAAATCTTGGGCTGCAATAATTTTTTCGGTCAGGATTTCACAAAACTCCATTGGGGGAAAAGGTGGATCGGTAAGAGTTGTTGATGGTTCTCTTGTTTGTAGCTTTCAAAACCTTCTTTTTGCAGATAATTATGGATGGTCGATCTACTAAGTCCAGTTTCTTGGCCAATCTGTCGAATACTCTTGGAAGGATCATCGTTTACTGTAGCAAGAACAAGTTTTGCCACATTTTCATCCTCTGGACTGCACCAGCTTGAAGTCGTCGCTTTCGCTCACAGGAACATATCGAGTTAATACTCCCAGTTTCCTTTAAAACGAGCAACCACCGCCTGAAGTGAACTGCTGGTATTGGTTGTTCAGGAAACAATGCAGCAATGTTGTCTCGAATTTGAGCAAAGGAATTACCAGCCCAGTATTGTTTTAAAACAAGTTTTCTCTCCCCAAAATTCATAACTAATGAAACATTTAAATAAGAAATAATAAAAATAAAATTTTACACTATATTAACAAAATGGTTCCTAATTTCCTTACTTTTAATATCAATAAATACAAGGTTATTTCAGGGAAATTGTGTGTGAAAAAGTGGATGCAACAAGTACCAAAATAAGTATATTTGCATAATCAATCTATACATAAATTTCTTAAGGGAAGAAATTAACAAGTGGACATGAAAAAGAAATGTAACATAAATTTAGGTAATAACACAGATAACAACAATTATTCCTATAAAAACACTATCACCTTTATTAAGATTCAATTCAATTCAATTCAAATTTATTCATGTTTACAATCACCAAAACAGCAATGTACATATGTCAAAAATAGAATAGTCTACAAATTAAATTTAAATAAATTCAGTCCAGATGCCATTATTTACTTAATACTAAAAGCTTACAGTCAACATCCTAAAATAGACTATACAGAGAGAAGAAAAAAAAAATAATAATAATGTTGATTAAAATACTTAAAATACTCTTCATCACAATAAAAAACATTTACCATTAAAATTTGCTTAATTTCCTTTCGGAAACTATCCACTGTCAACGCTTTAATTTTTATGGGCAGTTGAAATATTTTACCGCCCAGTAGCCAGGACCATTCTGACACTTCAAAGGACAATATGAGGTTATTAAATTTTTTCGGCCTCTAGTAAGGTAAGCATGCATGTCCTCCTGAGCAGAAAACAGATACATGTTATTTTTCACAAACAGCAAATTCTCCAATATAAACATGGAGGGCAGGGTTAGTATGCCTAGCTCTCTGAAGTGCGCTCTGCAGTCATCCCTGTAGCCCAGCCCAGCCAACAATCTGCCGCTCTTCGCTGAAGCCCGAACAAACGCTTAGCCCCCGAGGCGTGGCCCCAAACAACTACAGCATAAGAGAGCCATGCATGAAAAGATGCAAAGTAAGCCGATCTAAGTACCATACGAGATATCCTATCTGAAAGCTGACGTAGCAGGTACAAACTTGTATTGAGTCTTGAAGCCAAGTTATCAGTGTGTAAATCCCACTTGGCGCTCTCATCCACAAGAACCCCAAGAAATTTAACCTGGGATATGTGGTCATTTACGGTTCCAATCTCCCTCAATGCAAACACCATCCTCTGTGTCTTGCCCATATTCAGCAGCAATCGATTGGAATGGAACCAATTTTTGGCCAGTTTTTCGAGTTGTTTGTGGCCAGTTTGGCAAGATTTGTTGTCACTGAAAAGAGTTCACAGGCACTATAGTCTCCAGATACATAGAGAAAACATGAAAGAGACTGGTCCTAGCAGAGCAAACATCCATCGCTATCTGCTTACTGGTCTTGCTTATTTGCTATGAACATTTGTTCCACCAATTAATGTTAATTTGGATTAATGGGTCCCTCAAATCAACAAAATGAATGAGTTTGGACTCTCTAAAATCCACATACAGTGCAGGACAACCGACACCAACGTCGAGAAGTTGCCAATGTGTGGATTGGCATTTTGGGGTGCACTGTATTTGGTTTTCCAATGAGATTTTGTCTGTCATAGAAGAGTCCGGCACTTAGCAAGGGTTTTTACATGCAGGATGGGGCCTCGCGTCACACAGCACTGCAAAATAGACACTTTTGAAGTAAAACATTTGGAGATAGATGAATTCACCTCAATAACAACAACAACAACGAACACCCTTAATTGGTAACAAGAGACAAATTGTCATGTCATCGTGGTTGTCGTATTGCTAAACTAAAATGAATTAGACAACCAGCCATACACAAATTGGAATGATTTTCCTTTTACTAATTATGATAATTATAAACGTAACTTTTACTTACCTATAATTTAAGAACATTATCGTCAGGTTTTCAGTTAATTTTCTCTGCATAATCACGTTAATTACTACATGATAGTCTCTCAAAAGTAAATAAGAAAGGAAAATCGGCTCTGAGTCTGACATAAGAAATTATTATGTTGGCGACACTGCACAAGCATGGTGGGGGTGACGCGCCAAATTCAATTTTTTGCACTTTTCGAGGCGTTTTTCCAAAAAATAGCCAAAACTGTGGTATTGAAAATATTACAGGATGATAGCTGACCATAAGCTCTACAACTTTACTCTTAAAAGTTTTTCAATCAAATCAACCGTACAGGCGCAAAAAAATAAAAACCGATTTCCCATGTTAATCTCCTATGTCCAGGGTTCTGCTGGACACCCGGTATTTCAGGAATTAACTAAAATAGACGACTACGCTTGTACACATTTTAGCGTTACTTAAACGCACTTTATGACTGTTAGAGCACATTTTGAGTAAAAATTAGATTTTACCTTCGTTTTAATAACAATTTAATATCAACAATATTTTTTTCCACAAACGCATTAAAAATTCAACTTTTAACACGCTAATGAACTATTAAAAGCAGCACTTTGAGGCACTAGTGTTAAAAGAAAATATATACTACTTGATTTTTTAAATAAAACTTCACTGTAACTAACAAAAGAACATTTTAATACTTATTACTCTTTACTAACATTCATATTTATAGAAAAATTGGAACAATTAGAAATATTAATTCCTTCCAGTCCCCTCACTGCTTTGCCACCGTTACATATATTAGAAATATTTGTAACAGCGACATTACCACTCGTAGTAGATGAATGTACGTGAACAGTAGACGATGGAAGAAGCTTCTGGGCAATGATGTTTTGGTTTTGTATTGAGTTTTCGATGTATTCTTCCGCGACTGTAGAATATTTCCACCCCCCATGTCTTGTGATTGTGGTAAGATTTGCTCCGGAATCTACTAGGAGAGTAGCCGAAGAACGGCGAAAACAGTGACCAGTATAAAGCTTAGAGTTCGGAAGCTGAATCTGCGATGACACTGAGAATTTTACCGGTAGTATTAACTAAAACGGGATTTTTCGAACACTTGTTGTTGGAGTATTTCACGAAGAGTCGACGATGTTGGATGTCTACTGGACGAAGAGTCGTATACTTTCTATAATACTGCACCTAACGGTGTTCAATTATGGTAAAAATTCTTGGTACCTTCGAAAATCCTTGGTACCTACTTTGTGTCGGGAATGTTTACTATTAAGAAATTTCCAGTGTCTTCTATGTTATCCACCGTTAATTGGCAGAGCTCCTCCCTCCTGCAGGCCCCAAATGTGCCAAATATTATTGTCACTTTCATCATGAGATATTTGTCGTTGGGTGCGTCATTGAGGAAGTGATCGGTTTGGTTGCTAGTTAAAATTTTAGACTTTTTAGGCTGATAGCCCTCCCATTCTCGCTTTAAGAAAGCAATGAGTTTAAAGTACTTGCGTACCAAATTGAGTGACCAAAGTTGAGTAGTGCGACCAAAGCGATGGAGATTTCCAGACCTGGGAACGCTCGTCAAAATAGGCCAGGAAATAGCTATTTATGTAATCAGTTAGGAAAAGTCCGATTTTGTGTAACGAATGAATGTTTGCGGGACGAGCACAGCGAGTTCCCGCAATTTGAATGAGATACACAAAAAAGGCTTTTTGTCACGTGTTTCATACAAGATATTTTCTAATTTTGACTGCAAATACCTACTTAGAGAGAGAGTTAGTATTAAACTTCAATATTTACTTTTAAACCACTTTGCATCTACTTGATACCGTAAAACTGTAGCAACGATGTGCCACAACCGAAACCTATTTTTTTCTATGGTGATGAAACGAACTTTTCATCACCAGTTACGAAAGATTTTACTTTTCGTAACTAGTTACGAAAAGTAGGACGTTACGTCACTGTCATCAGTATTGAAAAGTGCAACTTTATATGTCAAAATTAGAAAAACAATTTACGAAAAGTTACGAAAAATAAAATCTTTCGTAACTGGTGATGAAAAGTTTCTCGTTTCACCACCAGTTGCAGGTTTCGGTTGTGGCACACCGTTGCTATAGTTTTACGGTATTAAGTAGATACAAAGTGGTTTAAACGTAAATATTGAAGTTTAATAATAATAACTCTTTCTCTAAGTAGGTATTTCTAGTCAAAGATAGAAAAAATCTTGTATGAAACACGTGACGAAAAGCCTTTTTTGTGTATCTCATTCAAATTGCGGGAATAAACATTTATTCCTTACACAAAATCGGACTTTTCGTAACTGGTTACATAAATAGGTGGTTTGTGTATTTACTAGAGACGCCTTTTCCTTCGCATCACTGCAAGATTTTTTTATACGCAATCACATACTGTTGTCGGGACTTCATTGGCAGTAAGTTCAAAGTGGCTCTTCTTTCAGCAGCATTGATTTGTTCCATAGCACTTTGTTCCATTTGATGACAGCTTTCAATCAACTTTTTTTTTTCGTATCGAAGAGAGCAACAATGGTCATGGAATTATTGAGGACTGAAACAGGCTTGACTGTTTATGGGAAACATATCTCTCAATACAAATTTATTATAAGTTTTAATGCGTTTGTATAAGAAAATATTGTATGATATTCGCGTTAAAATTGTTTTTAAGAAACTCATTACATACACTTTAACACTTACATCGTAAATAGCAATTTTGACACGCAAAATTTGTATGATAGGGTCTCTATAACCCCCTAAGTATGGCAACACATTTCCTACACACTCTATACCAACGTGTTTCAGAAAGTCATTGAAAGAAGAACTTATAAAATCCACCTATAATGAAATTTTTTAATTATAAGCGAAATCTACTGCTCAGGAAATCTGAAGAGATTACAGATATGTTATGCAATTCCTCAAAGTCTCGCTTATACAGCTTCAAGGCTCATCCAAGAAGAAATTTGTACAATATGAAGATGGCATTACGCTATTTATATATTGAGATTTAAAGATGTGATTGGCTTAAAAAGCAAAGTGGTTACGCTTCTTTTTTTTGTAAAGTTTGGAGTATTTTAGTCTTTTCCCCGAATTAGCTTTTATCTAATCCAGCATTAAAAAGTGCCGAATAATACAATATTAAAGCACAAATCCATAAAAGTATCACACAACAAAGTAATCAGTAAAAGAGTTATCCGATCTCTAATTACTTAATCCGATATTAGTAATCAACCGAACCGGTTATCCAGCGATGGAATTTCAAAGCCTTCTGGGTTTAATTGAAATTTACTTTTTCCCGGCCATATTTGCGTTCAGCAGTTTCAATGCTCGACTGTAATCCCGAAAACTAAATTTCGAAATTCGAATAAATCTGAGAGTTAAAGTTTTAACGCAAACGAATATAGAAAAAAAAATCTAGACGTTGTTATTTCGAATAGCGTGTAATGTGAGTTTTGCTGGTTAAGGCTGGAATAGATTCGTAACAAACGCAGGGCTTAAAAAGTTGTATAATTGCTTTGCAACGTGATTGATAAAAAAAACTACTATTTTTAGAGCAAAATAATATTGTTCTGTTTTCTAAAGAGTCTTTCGCCAATTACTTAATTAGTTTTTAGGTGGGTGGAACAACATCTGTTGAATTAGAATAATTGTCGTAAGCCTTATTACCTTATTTGTCATAAGTCTTATTACGCAAGACAAACATATCATGGTCAACAACTATCCAATATATCATGTATATGATGTCGTACAACTGTTGTTTTGCATGACTGACAGTATAAAAAAACAGCACACAATAAGCCTTTTCTTCCTGTGCGTTTACGAAGATTAATCAATAAGCCCAGATTTATACATTTTCTCCATTGTGTTGGAAAGTGAAATACGATATGGACCTTTTGCTATAATAACAGTGCGAATACTGACGTTTCCATGCTGAAAGATGAAATCGCTCCCGTTGACTCCGAAAAGGGTTTTGAGTCTTTTAATTTAGAGCTGTCTCATCTCTGTTATCGAAGGAAGGGTTTATATTACTATCACTCTTCCGGAAGATGCTTATAAGAGTCCATAACTTGTAACTGGAGAGGAGCCGTTATGTTTTAATTAATTCCAGTTTTTAATTAAGCAGCAAAATGGTTCTCAGGGGATAAAATAATTTATGTTTTAAGGTGTCAGATAACTAGTGAAATTGTTTTAAAAACATCAAAATCAATTTATGCCCCCATACACCATTAGATGTCAAACGCAGGCACATATTGGGGTGATGGCCGTGTAGTTAGGCCAATGTGTAGCTGAGTTAATTTGGCAATAGAGCAGATATCAAAAGGTATTAATTCCGCAGGTTTGTATATAACCGGTAATGATGCACGATTGCGCTGATATCCAGTTGTGGGGGCTGATTATAATACCAGTGCAGGCAATTACCAAACTAATCGTGTTTATTCACAAATAATATCCCTCTGCAAAGTGCTTTTAACCGTCTGCGGTAATGGAAACAGGTTACTGCCTCGTGTAAACTGCTCGATTACTACTACCGACCAGCTTTTTAAAATTTGCGTAATTATACTGCTACTCACAGGCGGGGCAACATTATGTTTATTCCAGAAGTGTTGGTAAAATCACGTGAACCATGCCATTAACATTATACGGCACAATCCGTTATGCGTTCCCGGCAACGTCAAATGGAAAAAAAGCTATTAGTCCACATGTTCGTGACACTGCAGCAAGTCATGAACCTTAAAACTTTAATAGGTTTTCCATTACAAAATTTTTATGACACGTACTTAGTTGAAATGTTAAAAAGCCTATTAAAAATTTTGTCATCTACACGAAAAGTTGTGTTTTATTAACAGCTCTTCTCTCGGTGATGAGTCATACATGACATAAATAAAAGCGGATGTGGATACTGACGTAAGCACATGTAAGTCAGTTGCTGGCCCCAGTCACCACCAAAAAGTAGTAGATGGTAAAAAGTAAAAAGCAAGGCCCTTTTTCATTAGGGTCTTTACGTCAGTGGGCATATAGGGACTAAAGGCAGCAATTATATAGTAACTTCTTCGCCGACGTTTCGTTTAATCTACTTAAACATGACTCGAGTAGTGCACAACAATATCGAGGTGTGTATTTGTATGGTAGATGTGAAATAGCCACCAATGTTCCAATTTTCTTCCCCATTGTAGCCCTGAAGATGTCTAAATAGATTAAACGAAACGTCAGCGAAGAAATTACTGTATAATTGCTGCCTTTAGTCCCTATACGCCCACTGACCACCAAAATTCCTGGTTAATATATTCCATGGCTTCTAGCATCGTGAAGAGCGAAATAACATCAAAACTAACGAGAATTTCTCTTGAAGAAAGAGTCAAAAAATGCAGTTTTTTGATGAAATGAATGGAGTCTCTTATAAGGCTATCAGTATTTCCTATTTCTAATATTTTCTAATTTATGTCATGGATGACTCATCACCGAGAGTAGAGCTGATAGAGATTGACAGATTAGAAATAATTGCTGCCTTTAGTCACTATCCGCCAATTGACCACCAAAACCAGACTACCTGGGACGCAATTTCCTAGTTTCATTAATCAGGAATTTTCACAAGATATTGCCAAGTTGTTTCAGCACTGCCTAACCACTACATATTTTCAATGCATGGAAGATTTCTACGAAAAAACTGGTGGTGCAGCTATGGGCAGTCCGCTTAGTCCAGTCATAGCCAACTAGTACTGGTTCCGATATGGGGACGACAACTTTGTTATTTAGAGCCAAAACTTCCTCTTACACCTCAACTGTATCAACCCAAAAATTCAATTTACTATGGAGATAGAAAAGGAAGGGCGCCTACCGTTTTTGGATGTTCATGGTATCAAAGAGGGCGAATGGGAAGCTTGCGCACACCGTTTATAGAAAAGACACTGAAAACAACATACACTGACCGATAACTCAATAGCGGATCAAATCATCATTACAGACACAAGAGGAGAGTCATAAAGACTCTGTGAGAGCCAAGAGAATTTG
This sequence comes from Taphrorychus bicolor, assembly GCA_951812265.1. Lineage (NCBI taxonomy): Eukaryota > Metazoa > Arthropoda > Insecta > Coleoptera > Curculionidae > Taphrorychus > Taphrorychus bicolor. The sequence continues at coordinate 16,123,781 of OX638297.1, forward strand.
TGAGCAGGCTGAATTGGATCGGGAAGTGAAGCATATGGAAAGAGCTTTTGGTTGGATAAGCAAGCATGAGTTCGATAAGGCCGTCGGTCCAAGGAATGTAGAGCGCTAGAAATGAACAACGGGAGAAAATGAAAAGAAGCGTGGATGGACTAGTTTTCCATATATTCACAAAGTAACGGACAGGATCGGCAGGCTACTGGAAAAGCTCAGTGTCAAAACTTTCGACCCACTCGAACAATACAACAGAGCTTGAGATCGGCCAAAGACCGCAGAGGTCTCCTATCGGCACCAGGAGTTTACCGAGTTCCATGCAGCTGTGCGCTGCATCAACACGAGAATTACGGAACACAAGATGGGTTGCAGGCTGAGAGAAATACAAAGGTCAGCAGCAGCAGAGCACGCTCTCTCTGAAGGTCACGACATCCTTTTCAATGAGGTAGATATCTTATTCAACCGCAGCGTTTCTATCCGAGACTGCCGAGAGAGGCCATTGAGATCTTTAAACACGACAACAATTTCAACAGAAAGGAGGAAATTACGTTTCTAAATGCAGATTGCCCCCACTGCCCCCACCTTAGTCCCTTCACTGCAGCGCTACGGCGGGGGAGTAAATACCACATACCACGGAGCTCACCACACTCGAATCAGTCAACGTCGGGAAGCACCGGAGATCACTTCACCCCTATTGCCTCATCGCCTTTGATAATGCCTGTCGCAGCTGTAGACGAAACGTCAGGAAGAAATTCCATTGGACCACGGCCTCAAAGCCCCGAAAACACTTTAGATTTTACAAAATACTTTATTTACCGAAAATACTTTAGATATTACATCTTGTTAGAAAACGAATTCAACTCATTTGATGGAGATTACAGAGCCCAACAAAGTTGTGGCAAAAATTAGAAACTCAATTAAATTCGATGGTGCTGGACGCTCCACATACTAAATGTCGATTGTATCAGCTGGAAATTGGGAAGTAGAAGTCTAAAAGTAAAGCTGAAAACACTGTTTTAAGGTTGGATGCCCAAAGGGCAGGATGAGGTCTTTAAATGGTCTTGTCCATCTTGTTCTCCAAAAGGTTTTCCATTTATACAAGGTGGTCCAAAAACTGTCACCCGACGATCTTTGACTGTAGGTGGTTTTTTATTAATGAATCTGCTTTTGGATTGTGTTTATTTGATGTCTTTAAACTTTTCCATTAAGTCGGGAAAATAAGATCGCCCGCCGGCCGCTGCCAAGATTGACACCATACGGGCCCGATTTTCCATCACTGTTGCCAAAACTTCCGGCAATAGGTTTACGCATTCTCAATGGATATTCTCTTTGAAGACACCATGAGTCTGAAGTTTTTTTATACAGACTCGTGACTTGATGAACCCGGCCAAAAAAATAAAGTCGAGAACGGTTAAATAGGGCGACCTTGCCTTGCCAACCAGACAATTCACCAAAACGAGACACTAGACCACCTGCAAATGCAACTTTCAAAATTTATTCATTCACAGAGTATAGCAATTCAAGTCTTATTGACGTGAATTTTATATCTGGTTACTTCAGAAATATCGAAGCAGAACCTTTCGATTGGGTAATAACTTTTGCGTTACCTAGTACATAATCATATTTCAGCCAAGAGCACCAAGTTCTTGGCCCATTTTGTTGCATCATGGACTGACTTAAACACATGTAAGTCAGTTGCTGGCCCCAGTCACCACCAAAAAGTAGTAGATGGTAAAAAGCAAGGCCCTTTTATATTAGCGCCCTTTACTTAAGTACAACAAGCACTCAAAGAGATTCAGGAAAAAGTGCAAAAAAAATAAAATTTTATGAAGGCGTTTGAATTTCTAGGCACTGTAGGGTGTATTGATAGAACACATACAGGGTGCTTTTTTTTAAGATGGGCTATAGGAATTTCCATGCAATGAAGTTCGATGTTTTTTTTTAAATGAGCCATAGCGAATACGACAGCAAAATAACCTGTAAAGGTGGTGTTTTTAAATTGACGTTGCTGTCTGACATGAATTTTGCAGAATGAAGAGCCTTGACATTCTTTTATTATCTCTTTTTAGGCCTGCTACACGTGCCAGAGGAGTATAGCGAAAACATAAATTTCTTTTCTTTTAATGTATAAATTTTTGATGAAGTTCAATAACAACTCATCATATCAAACAATAAATGTTAATAGAAAAGTACCAGCATAAACAATAATGGTCTACCTTTCAGGTTATTTTGCTATAAAATTTGCTACGGCTCATTTAAAAGAAAACATCGAACTTCATTGCATGGAAATTCCTATGGCCCATCTTAAAAAAAAAACACCCTGTATAATAATAGCTGAACCAGCAGAGGATACAAGACAGTCTGGAAAAGCATCGAGACTGTTAAATTTGTGATTCTGGCTATGTGTTTTTAACGTTAATGCCAATTTTCGAGATTTTTATATAGGAGAACGTAATCATATGGAACAGAGAATTAATGCAGTTAACCATAATAGCTCGATGTAGAGGTATAGTGATCATCCCTAAAAACCATGACCAATTATTCCTATAAGAAGGTCCCCAAAGCAGAGCCCTGAGGGTCATTACATTCGAGCATTACCCACACCTAGTAATTGCGTCAAAAGATGAGGAGGTAAGTATTGAATTAAATAGAATATGTGGTTGTATGATCAGAAAAAAAAACAGCAAACTATTTCCTTCTCTTTTTCCTCTATCTCTGTATCTGTTCTTTTCTTTTCAATACTAGGGACTTTAAACAAGATTGACTTAGTCTTTTTCAAGCAACAAAAATATGATTTGATACCATCTACAAGATGATACGTCTACACGGTGATGTTCTGAAAACTCTTGTGAGGTGTCTGGGAGTGAGGTTGGGCCACTGTTGTTCCTCCAACATCATCGGGGGTTGTCTTGAACGGTTTTGGGAGTAAGGTTGACACATTCCTACTTTACTTTCTGCAGCTCGGTGATGGGATATGTCATTCTGGTCTGAGGTCACTATACGTGAAAGGTGACAAGGGATTAGGACGGCAGAGAAGAGGTGTTAGGGTTCTGGTCAACTTCTCTTACAGTAAGTGTTGCAGAGGCTCCTTTGTCCCAAAGGCCCATAATATATTAACATTACCATGCATGCATATCTTGGATTCACTCCTGCATGTTAAGAGGAAAAGGTCAATATATCTTCTCAGGCAGGCTCCTTCATACTGAAAGGTCCGCGACTCCATTTGCAAGTTGTTGCAAAAGAGTTTCGCCAAAATGTGAATGAATATATGTACAGGGTGTTTCATTAAGGGTGGCCACCGGCCATATCTTGGAAACTAATTGGTTTAGAAGCTAGAGAAAAAGTTTTGATTATTAAAGTGGACATAAGAAAATCCTGGAAATTATTTTCAAGTTCCTAATTTTGCCACAAGAGGACGCAATTAGAAACCAAATAATACAATCAATTTTTTTTTGAAAATTGTAGTTTTAAGGTATACCTCGAGCAACATTATTAGAAAGACTGGACAATCCTGCAACATTTTGAACTGACTCTCGTAGATGTACTGTGCTCAATAAGAGTGGGGGAAACAATCGAAATAATCAAAATCCTTGTAACTTTCATGCTTCATATCCGATTTTAGTAAACTTGGTTTTGTTTGGAAGATAATTGCCATTACTTTTGTAACTATGGTATCCAGTGCTAAACGATAGTTTTTAATAAACGTGCTAGAGGGCGCAATTTAAAATTAAAGTGTTGGTTTTACACCAAAAAGTTAAATCATTCGGTATAAGTTTGATATCATAATCGGAAAGTAGGTTTTGCAACAAAAAATTTGCAACAAAAAATGTTAAGATTCCAATAAGATATTTCTTCTCCTTTCAGACCTATCACTTCGAGAATGATTTTTATTACTTATTTGAATAAATGATTGTTTTCATTATTCCATAATAAAACATTCCGTTACAACAATTATTGTTTTAAAACATGATAGTTTTGTAGGCTTGTCACTCAGTACAAAACATGTCACTATTTTATCCTACGCATATCTGATTATTGAATACTTCTACGTAATTTAAGCATACTTCTAATATAATGTTTTACAATATCAATCTAGATAGCTTTGAAACAAAATCGGCAGGTATCCATGGAGACAAATAACATTGGTTGTCAGTTGATTTTTTGTCAATTTTGACAAGTTTCGTATGGCGTTGACAAAAAATTCATTCTTGTTGATTCCTTATAAGTTTTTTAATTTTTAAAATTTTTTTAAATTTTTTAAAAAAAAATTTGCGTAAGACTATTTGCGACAAAAATTTTTTGACTTTTTGTTTTTCAAATGCCAATGCGACCAATTTGAAGTCTGTAGGTACCTCAAAGTTTAATAATATTAATAAGAAAATCCAAAACACAATGCTGGAAGCAAGTGTGCAGGCAGATAGAGGACATTGTGGGGACAAGGGTACCAGCAAACTCAGGTTCAAAAAAGCACCGGGCCCAGATGGATTACCGGCAGAGGCTAAGAGGCCACAGTGTCTAAATACCTGGCAAAAATGCTAGAGGCACTGAACACATTGATGAAATCAGGTATATTTCCTGATGAATGCAAAGAAGCCAAATTAGAACTGATGCTAAAGCTAGGAAAGCCAATGGATACACTAAGCTCATACAGACCCTTATGCTTGTTAAACTCATTTGTAAAAATCTACGAGCAACTAATTAAGGCCAGACTAGAGGCCGAGATAGCAGGATCTATGCCCATCTCGGAAAAACAGTACGGCTTTAGGCAGGGTATTTCCACGCTAAACGCCATGAGGGTTGTCAAAGTAGGGTGGAAGCGGTAAAGAGAAGCAAAGAGAGAGCACAGGCGTGGTGCGTCCTAGTCACCCTTGACGTGAAAACGCTTTTAATAGTGTTTCGTGGGAGACAATCATGAAAGAACTCAACAGAAGAAGGATATCTGGCTACCTCATGAACATACTCATAGATTACTTTGAACGCCGCGCCGCGGCCGTCGCGTTATTGTGGATGAAAACTACGATTTTAGCATGTCTGCGGGGGTACCACAAGGATCAATCCTGGGAATTGCACTGTGGAATTTATAGTATGATGACATTATTAGGGAAATATGTACAGACACTGCTTACGCTAACGACATTGCTCTTATAGTTAATGCAGAAGACAAACACCTTTTACGTAGAAGAAACAAATCGAGCAATTGAAAAGACTATTGGGTTGCTCCATACAAAATCATTTACACTGGCCTCGGAAAAAACCGAAGTGGTGATTCTTAGGGGCAGAGAGGACAGGACCTACATAAGTTTTAAGGTTGGGGAAGCCACAATATACTTAAGTAAAGTCGTAAAATATCTCGGAGTTTATTTTGGGGAAAATATGAGATTTGCCGAACATGCCAAAGTCACAGTGCAGATGTGCACCGACAGGCTAAGCACTCTGCGAAGGATTATGCCAAACTTTGATGGCCCAAAAAGCACAAAAGGGTGCTATTTTATGGAGTACTGCAGACAATCATGCTATACGCTTACCCAATATTGGGGGCCGTTGAAATCTACAAACAAAAACTGATGGCGCCACAATAGAAAGCATTGCTTCGGGTGATCTCCGGAAAGAACAATGCAGCACAGAACAGGACGCACAAAATCTGAACTAAGCAAAGAAACGTTGCACAAATGGCAAGCCAGATGGGAAGCTGAACAAGTTAAGTGACAATGGATAGAAAAACTGATTCCAGACCTACGAAGCTGCAAACTCTGAAAGGTAAACTATTTTGTAACTCAAGCTCTAAGTGGACACAGAAGCTTCCGACATTAATAGGATAGGAAAAATACACAGCGACTGCCCTCACTGTGGCGCCGCAGATGACACGGCGGAGCATAACCTCTTCCATTGCCCCAGATGGACCAGACAGAAAATATTACTTGAGTTACAGGTGAGAGTGGAGATAGCGGCTAACAGTCTCGTTGACGTCAGGGCCGTTTATCTCTTATGAGAGCCACGAGTACAATAGCTTTGTTAGTTCAGGACTCCAGTCGCGAGATAGCGGCTCAAGCGCCTTCCGCCTAGAGTGCCTGTAATGAGAGTGTGGCCATAAGGTGGTATCGTTTTCCATTGGTGCCGCCATGTTTTTTCCGAAGTCAGAAGTCAATGGGCAGATTGACATATATTTTATATGGCATTTTGATGCATTTTCGGGTTATGGCCCTGCTACGCCCTGGGAATATACCCGTCCTTTGTTTCCTCAATATGAATTTAAGCACAAGAATACTCTAAGAGCAATTTGGAATTCCGTCGGCTGTCAGTACTCAGTACGTCAACTCGATGATGGATAAACGTCATCTAAAAGTGGCGGGATATTCAAAAATTACCTGTACTTAAAAGGCTTGTTGTGGGAATTTGTGAATTCTTCAACAATTCTCAATTACTCATAATGTATCTAGAACTAAGGCGTTTACCTATTAGTAGGATGGATGAATTATAGTTCATCGTTTGTCTGAAAAAAAATCATTTGAAGGCTTTCGCCCATAAGAACAATGTTAATCTTGGAAAAAACATGGCGGACAAGTCCTTATGGCCCTCTCTCATTACAGGCACTCTACTTCCGCCACGACGGTCTACGAATTGGCATTAATTTCAAATTTGAAGCGTCCTTGTCAAGATTTGACAAATTTCGAAATAATTCATACTTTCGGTTTATTGTTTGCTTTCTCTTAATCAAAATGTTTTCTGTTGTGTACCAAACTACAAAAACCGGAAAAAAACAACATGCAATATTCAATTGCATAGATTTCCAAGAGAAGAAGGGGTAAGTAAATCTGAAAATACATTGTAGTACTTAATGGGGTGCGTACCTATATAATAATATTGAGCAAGGATTTGGGTTTCAGTTTTCCAAAATATTGGCAGAAGTCGCGTATTATACCAACAATAAGCTTTTTGATCGGTTGACTGCTTTAACATTTGGTATGGCAAACTATTTTATATTTGACCTCACGGTCCACCTTATCTTCACTTTAAGGGAAAGCTATGTAAATGATTATAAATGGTTATGAAGTCAGCCAATCAACGAATTTAAAGAGCTATTTATTTTAAATTAGATGGTGAGCACCCTATTTAGGCTGACTATAGGTACCTAGTGCCGACTGGCATATATCGATATGCACCCTGCTGGTCTCTAATTTGTTAGTAGCAATGTAATGGAAGATATTAATCAAGTAAAACATTATTTTAGCTCTGTAAGGTATGGATAGAAAAAATAGCCAGGCCAGGTTGGGAAAAGATGCCAATCGAACGGATCCAAAATGCATATAGGGTATGTACTTTGCATTTCTCAGAGAACTGTAAGTACATCGGCAGCAGAAACAAGTCCCTAATTAGGAAAGACGCTGTTCCCAGTTTGTTTTCACTATCAGGGTTTAACAACATGTCAAGTAAGTATACCTATAATATGTATAATAATATATGAAATAGGTAACAAATTTTATTCATTGGTGCTAAAACTAGCGTATGATGAACACATAATATTCTATTTACTATAAGCTAGAAGTATCTTTGTGTCTACTTTTCTTGCGGGAAATGATTGGAATTCGTTTTTAAATAATTGAATTTGGTACACAGATTAAACTTGTTTAGTTAGAGTTTTAGTGTTAGTACTTACATGAGTTTTAACACTGTGATGCCACAATTTTAATGGTACGGATTTTGTTTATTACCAGCATTTAATTTATATCGTTTCTTATCAGTTTAGGTAAAACCGAGCAACGCTCCATAGAAAATCCAAGAGTCACCACTCCACCCGAGCCGACCATTGATTCCACCTTGCAATTACCCTTCAACCCATCATCCATTACATCAACTGAAAATGATCCCATCCACAGCGAAAAAAACAAAATGTAATATCCCTTCAAAAATATGCAGTGAGTAAAATTTTCCAGATTTAGTCAATTAGAATATTATGGCCAGATAGTTTTATTATTGTTAGTACATACTTACTTGATTTTTAGCTCTGAGTTACCACAATTTTAAGGGTTCGAATTTTGTTTAACAAGATTTAATTTATGTCGTTTTTGATTCATTTAGGTAATACCATTGTATATAAATCAAAAGTAAATCAATGAATGGATAGTTCGGTCTCTCTCTCTGCCAGAGAGCCATGGGGGACGCTGTCAATCTTGTCAACTTCATGGGGGACCAAAAACTTGGCAACGGTGGAAATGTCACGGCAGAAGTAAAAATAACCACAGCTGTATACTCTATACAATTAAAAACAAAATTTCTACTTCTCTACTGCATTGGGTGAACAAGGATGGATATATTCTATAAATATAAAGTCATTATAAAAACTAGTAATTTTGCAGACGTAGAGAAAAAGATATGCCATATCGTCTGTCATTATTATTTATTAAAGTTTGGTTATGTGGTGTAGGTATAAGTATTTGTGATATTATGTTATTTTACTTTCCTTTTTTGGCAAATGCCGGCCACAAAGAAAAATGAGAAAGGATGACCTTTATTACGTACTGTCGCAGCATCCATTTAAGTTATCCTATACCCAGAGGCGTAGTTACAATGGGGCAGCCAGGGAAACCAGGCTTCAGAGCCTAGCATGAAGGACCTCAATGGATTGTGAATATTGTGATTGTATAGTAGTACGAATGCGATGCTTGGTACCAGAGCTATCAGTGTCAGTAAGTAATCTTAGCACTACGTGTGCAATATGGGATGCTGGATATCCACCGTCATTGCTCAGCTCACAGGGCATGCAAGTCCAAGTGCGAACCAACTGGAGGAAGTACTACCCTTGCCTAAAATATTTGATAGTATGAATGTGATACACTCCTTGGTACCGGCTATGTCAGTATAATATGTATAATATGGATTCTGGATATGCACCCCGTCATTGCTCAGCTCACAGGGCATGCAAGCACAAGTGCGAACCACCTGAAGAAAGGTACTACCTCTGTCTGGGGGTCATATAGGATGCTGGATAGCCCTGTAGGCTCCCGAAAGATTGTCACCTAGGTACACCTTGTATATGTAACATGTAATAAAGAGGACCCTGTATCTCTTAGTGTTTCCTAAAGTACAACGTTCACCCTCCAGGTCACCCCTGAATTTGTTACAACCTGTACAAAAACAAACTCTTTTCAAATTTATGAACTCTGTGAATTCAATAACTCCATTTTATATTCAAAGTGTTTTTATAGGTAAAATTATAATATTAGGTAAGTTACTTATGGTTAAAATGCATTAGTTTTATAATAAGTTTTAAATAAAGAAAAAGTGTTGATTTTCTAAAAAGAACATTACAAAAAGTTACAATATTGGTAGAATTCTTTAATACTCTTGTTAATAATATCATGTTAATAAATAATATCTAATCCTAATAATATCCATAATACAGTATGAATTATTAATAATACACATAATAAATATATAGCTTGCCCAATTTTATTCCTCTCAAAAGTCTCTCTTTTTGTTTCAATCATGGAAATTCCTGTATGAAAGACTTTGCTGCAGTGTTACATCTTGTATTCTGGGTTTTAATAAATAACAGAAAGTTATTGGTGTTTAGCTTGAAAGTATGTGTGACACTGTAGTTGTAAGGTCAACCTTAAGAGTACCTACCACCCTAACTCTAGTATAAACAATGGTTGTCCACTGATCCTCCAAACCTCCATAGGTCTAGATCTCTACTATCATATAGGTACAGGTGAAACCATCTGGAAAACCAGTCATTGCTTTTGTTTCATACTATCATGAATTTAGCCTATAATAACTGGAATTACAAGGATTTGTCTTACTAGTCTTTAACATTATAATATCTTAATTTTGTGTTGATTTGTTTGTAATAAACTCCCTGCTTTGTAAGAATTAAGGGACATCCTGAAACTTGTCACATATGATTAATTTGGTTTCCGCGCCATTAGGTTCACTCAGTTCACTGTTCACCATTGTTCTAAGTAACGGCAGCAGCTTTCTTAATTATTTATCGGCTGCTTCATTAACTAGCCGAAATATCCAGTTTTTTTGCTCCAATATCCATAAGATTCCCTGGGTTTTCGCGCCATTAGAGTCACTCATTTCTCTGTTCACACTGTTTTAAGTAACGGCAGCAGGCGAAGGCATTTTGGTACTTATTGAGTTATTTATCGGCTGCTTCATTAATTAGCCCAAATATCGAGCTTTTTTTGCTCCAATATCCATAAAAATGTAGAAATTATGAATTGTAAATAAAAAAATAAAATGTGACATACCATGACAAATTTGACTGCAGGCAAGAGAGCAAGGAGCATTTCGGAGATCTTTATCTAGCTGACGTGAAGTCAGTATTACGTAAATTACAATTGCAACAATGCCGGGAATTAAACAGCCTTGAAATATTTGTCTAAAATGATGATGTCACTAGGGTCCAGTGACATTTAGTGAACACCATCATAAGTGCCATTGACCTACTATTAGATTTAAATACAATAGTAATACCGAACAAGACAGGGCAGATAAAACAATAATCACCATACCACCCGATCCGTCCAATGACTGCACTTTCAAATTACCCTCCACTTCTTCATCCATTACCTCAACCTCCCCGAAATCAATCCGACTGAAAAAAATTAGATGTAGTGCCCCTTCAAAAATTAGCAGTGAGTAAAATGTTTCATGTTTTATTAATTAGCATATTATGATGCCTCTTCGGAGATCCTTCTCGTATCTGTCCGTGAATGGTATCACATGCAAACACAAACCTCTACTTCTACTCTTATGCAGGTCGTTGCTAAAATGATTGACAAACTTCAAAAAAGTTGATTTAAATATTACTTTTTAGATTGTCTAAATAAATAGCCATCATAGATGAATCAGTAAGGTGATACCATTTGGTTTTGAATTATAAGACATCATTTTAGATAGAAATCCAGTTATTAGTTTATTTATAATTTGCTTTTTTTAGATCTGAAACATCGCATGAATCTCCTTCGGTATACAGGAACCAAAAGCGTTAAGCACCTGTGCCCAAAAGCAAAAACCTATTATAAGGTAGCTGCGGATCTTCGGGCATCTGACAGGAAACTCCTCGTAAGCAGAGACCAAACGAGAAAAAGGTACCGCGACGAAGAGACATAACATGTTTTACTTAAGAATAGATTATTGGTAATTCTCATTTGATAAATCTGTTATTTCACCCAAGCACTCTAATGTCGTTCACTGCCTAATATTCCTCAACCCTAATGCCTCAACCCGATAGGTCTATAATTATGTTCGAAAAGCTATAGATTCCAAAGTAATATTGATTCGACCCTATATATTTCGAAAGTTTTGTTTGTTTTAAGCTTATGTCCATTGGTTTGTTTGTTAATAATAATCAGGTATTTTAAAAGAGCGAGAAATATATTTATTTAGTTTGGTTTGTCATGAGTACTACTTTTTTTATTACTTTAATGACCAACAAGCACTATAAATTATCATGTGGTACTTATACCTCATGGTAATTTTTAGTCATTGTGGCTTAATAAGGTTTTGAAACCAAATTTAATATGTATGCCGGATTTAAAAATGCCGCCAATTAATAGTTCATGACTCCAGTCGTTGAGAGTCGCTAGTGCGCTGCGATCCGAACCAGTGTCATTCCTTTTGCCTATCTACAACACTCTCTTATCTATGGTTGACGTAATGTTCACGTCATCTCAGAATTGGAACGATTGTGAAGCATTTTTTGTTAGACGTTACACAGAAAACAGAGGAAAAAGGTAATAAAGACGAGAAAAAAAAGCAAAGACACCTCCCGGTTCTTCGAGGAATACCCTAAGTGTGGTGCCATAGCGATCGGTGAGGGTGAAAAAAAAATTGGAGTCGAGGAAGTTGTGTTTAGTGGGCAGGCACTTGGTACCTCTGCTGTGGTCCACATTTGTTGGCTGATTGCTGCGGAGGAGGGAAGCTCCTTGCGAACCCCACTGACAGAACAACAGGCCGGGTGTCTTTAGAAGATTTTGTTACCTCATTTTCACAAATTTCGAATATCTTCTAAAATAAAGGAGTCATAATAATTTTTTATAAATGTACCATTGTGCTTTTTCATGAATGATTAGAGCTTGGATGGTTTAGATCCTTACGTTACTAAAATAATTGTCTAGTTGTGTCTAGTGTCGCTTCGTAGCTCCTAGAGTTTCAGAGATCTAAATAGCTACCTTACTGTAGGAAGCACGGACACAGTTATAAAAGTACGTCGTAACTTGCCTCGCCATCAAAACAGATTTGTCATTGCCACTCTCCAATCAGCGTTCAGCGCTTCAACGTTATTACCGGCCATCTTGTGTTGTCTTTATCCTTGTTGGCAAATTTTCCCGTTTTCCACCTTTTTGTTGTTGTTTTCTAGTTTTACCAACAAAATGTTTGCTAAAAACGTTAATTTCTATTGCTATAAAACCTGTTTTGTATTTGGACAACATGGCCTTCGCCTTAGAACATAAAGTTTTTATGTTGAGTTTGATGGAAAGTGGATGGCGAATAGGTTTATTCCATTCGAAACTACGAGGAGGATTTCCAGGCTGAATTTCCAAACTTTGCTGTGGTCTATATGCAGTTCAAGAAAACTTTGGAGCATGTTCTAGAATTGTTTACAGAAGCAGGTAGTCTACAAAGACCAGGCAGTGAATCTCACAAGAAACATACCAATAAAGTGGTTACACAGGCACAAGAAATAATGCAAAACACACCTGATACTTCTATTCGACAGTTACACCATCAAATAGGCCTTTCTGTAGGTGCCACCCATGCAATTTTACATAAAAATCTGCAAGTCTACCCATATCGCTTCACAGATGTGCAAGAATTGCATGGAGCTGACTTTCCCCGAAGACTGCAATTTTGCAATTGGTGTATTGATAGGGATAATAACCAGAACATTTTCCAAAAATCCATATTTAGTGATGAAGCTTGATTTGAGTCAAGTGGTTATGTGAACTCGCAAAACATGAGAACTTAGATTAGTGAAAACACCCCCATGAAATAATTGAAAAAGGACTACACTCTGAAAAATTGAGAGTTTGGGTAGGAATCACAGCTTGCTGACTGATTGGTCTGCTTTTCTGTGAAGGTGACTGATCACTAGGATACTTCAAGTATTACCAATTGGATAGGTACCTGTATAAGCTACTGAATTTTGCTAGCACTTGGAAAAAATTACATAAAATTCTTCATTAAAATCATTTATTCAATTTTTTGTATTCAATTTATTCAATTGTCAATTATATTGCTTCTATTTGTACACATTTATAAAATATGTTTAATAACGAAGATCAATTTATTGTTAGACAGAGAATAGAACAGTGGATAAGCGAATCGAAACATGACTTCCCAAAACTCAATAAAAATGTCAAAATAAATTAACAAAATGTGATTAGCTTTATTAAAAGTCTTATCGACACACATTAAACACATATACCATTGAACCTATATGTCAATTTTCCGTATAACAATAGGAGATACAAGCCCTATTCAAAAACTGTAATTCGGATCAAGTTGATAACTATCAGCTGAGTTTCTACTTCTTCATATTTAGTGGAAATCAGATTCAAACTGTCATCAATCTGGTTTCCTGAAAACTGTCTGTAAGGATCAGTGTGAACTAGGATCAATATTTCCGAAAAGTCCTATTGTGACAAAGTGTGTGACTCAAATTTTATCATTCATATTCCTATTAGTATAGACACAGTAGGACTTTTTGGAAATGGTAAACCTGGATCAGATTGATCTTTACAGCTCGATTTTCATCCAACTCGATTGATGACTGATAATAGGACAGCCAATCGAGTTGGTTGAAAATAAGCTTATAGTATGATCGACCCAATATGGATTGCAATTTCCAAAACGGACTATTATGCTCATAGAAATTGAGCACTGTTGCTTTTGAATAAACAGGTTTTAACCAGCCAATTTGTAAATTGTTGATTTGAAACATGGTGGACAGCAACCCTTTAAACTGATACAGATCTGATCATTGACCAAGATTATCCAGTCTAATACTATTAATTACTTATCAATGTAAACTTAATTTCTGTCTATAACATTTTTAAACAAATTCAGTTTATAACTATAAATTAAGAATATGAAGCTAGATAATCCTGCATTATTTAGTAGCTATTGATGCAATTTAACACACATTAAACTACTTTGTCATTATAAAAAAAAGTTAGCATTTATTATTGAACATGAAAATACCATATACCAATAGAGATGTTTCCTACATTCTTGCTCGTAAACTCAAGTCCATACTGATCTGTTCCAAGGTTTCTGGAATATGCTTCAAGATTCAAGCCTATAACAGGTATTATTATAAAGTTAGTTTTGTCTATACTGCTAATATTTTAATTATTATTTTGCTTTTAAAATCAACACAATTTCTGACTTCATAGTGATGCTGACAAAACATCTCAGTTATTTATACATTTGAATCACATTAAAACTGGCTTTCAGACCCAAAATGGTTTATGCATGTACACATGTGTATGGTTGCATATAGCTTTTCCAGGGTGGGGAACGAAGAGAACTATTACACTTGTACACAAATTTTAGCCTCAAGAGTATCTACTGACACATACATTTTTAGAAACATCTTTTCTTCTAGGTCCTAATGGTCGCAGTCAATACCGATTTTGGTGCAATATTTGCAGGTTTAGCTTCAGGAATTGAGCCTACAATATGTTTATAAACTTATTTTTGTCTTCAGCTCTAATGTTTTAAGTTTACATACTTTTGAAAATCCATTCCATTTCCGATTCTACAAAGATGAAACATTAGAATCATACACTTGTTTTAATGATATTAAAACTAGTTTTTAGTTTTTCAAACACAAAATGGTTTGTAGGTACTTTCGGTTGCAGTTTTAGTTAGTAGGGCCAAGCCTTAAAAACTCCTCCCCCAAAGGCTACACCGTGCAGTGGCTGGTGATTGGGGTGCTTTGTCGTCGTCAGAAGTCAAAGGATCAATATGAAAATCGCCACTTCTAAGGGCGAAAGGCCTGTTCACTCATTCAGGGTCGCAAAATTTTAGTTTATCTCACCTCCCAAGGTCCACTATCTCCGTCGTACACTTAATTTGGCACAAAGATTGATGTGTTTCTCTAAGTTCTCTATGGATGTTAGCTCGGGAATACCTCAAGTAAATTTTACAGCCTATAGAATCTTAAACATCTTTAAATAATTAAAAAATCAAACAAATTAAGGCCAACTTATTTATTTATCGACATTTTGAATGATTCTGGATTGTTTGGAATGTCATGTCAATTGCTATTCATTATTATTTTGTTAAATTTATTTGAGCATTCCCGTCCTTAGATTCTTATTGAGAAAAAAAGGATGGATACACTATCGGAGCGCGTAATGGTAGGCAATCAGTAAAACGTTCGCAAAGTGTGAACGTGCCTAAATTTGAAAGTTTGACGGACAAATACGGAACGAAGTAATTCACGACGTGCTTCAAAATAACGAATGCATTTCATAGGTGGCTAGATGAAATTTTATAATTAACCCCGTATACACACTCTGTAACTATAATTTTATATCCTGATGTGTTTAAAGAACTGGTGGGCAAAAAATATGCTCCTGCTTAATTAGAGGATATTATGACCGCCAGGAATAGTAGTTTGATGACTTATGTAAGTGCTGTATGGTACGTTGACACCAATTAATTATTATTGCTATTATGAAGAGCCGTGGAGTTATTTGTAAGAAGTCTTGTGGGAATCAAAAAAAAATAATTGAGTTATTTAGCTATATTACTCATGGTCAAAATACTTGTCACACGCCTAGTTTTACTACTGGAAACTAGAAAATGTTCGTTTTTTTTTATTGGTATTTTATGAATACAAATAATGTTTTATTACAAATTTTAATTGAACTTTAGAGCGGAAAATGGAACTTTAATAGACAGATTTTATTTCTCATCGTGTCTCCTAATACTTAAATTTTAAATAACTTGCTAGTTCATGGTCATATAGAAGGGTATACATATTATAAAAGAGGATGCAAGGTGGTGGTAATATGAAAAAATAGCTCTAGGACCAACTGACCAATTGAACAGGGGACAAATAAAACAAGCGAATAATAGCAAAGCTAAAATTGGAAAATGATTAGAAATAAAAAAGAATAAATTTCCTGCCTATTATAGAAGACAATTTCAAAATTGTGTAACGGCAGTAAATGACTTCGCCCCTTCGCGTCCCGTTTTCCAGGCGATTCGTTAGTAGTAGGTACACAAAGGGCAATAAATTCCCAATTGTCACAGGGGCGATGGTGAGCAAATGCCAAGTACAAATATCGTTCGGAAGGAAATAAGGCCAACCGACATGAACACAAATTGAATATTTGCCTCGATATGGCGGCTGTATGATCGAACATATACGAAAGCAAGCGGCAGTTTGTTTTATCGCCCATAAATACTTTATGAACCAAATATAAACTCAATCATATGGGCGCATAATACATTGTACATCTTTTTTCAATGACGTCTATTTCACGAAAATGTGATGTAGTCGAAACAGAAAAAAAGTCAAACGCAATCATTTTAGCAAATATTAATTTCTCTCAATGTGTACCTTGCTTAATTAAATTACTTTCGACACCGCTAAAAACTTGGAAGTGAACTCCAACAATAGAGCAAACGAACTGGAGTTAGGCAAACACTAGGAAATAATTAAAACATCGCAGATGTTATGGCAAATGAAAACATCAACAAATGAAAGTTCTTGTATCCGAATATTTCTTACATAAATTGAGCTGACTTACCTTCAAAATAATAAGAGTTGATAGGACGCCGCTGGCCATGGATTTGAAAGAGGATTTTGAAGCCTGAAAGAAATGAAAAATATATATATCAACCCTAAGTAATATTAATAAAATATGATGTACTTTGTTTCGCTCCAAGGAAAAAAAAAAGAATTGGGAGGAAGAGAAATGATAGGTACTTCTAGAGTTACGCAGAAATAGCAGACATTTTTACATCCTAATGTACGCCTTTTGTAATGCTAAAAATTTAAAACCAGTAACGAGTATGCTTACAAAACATAGAGAAGAAAATAATACGTAAAGTCCTGTAATTTATAACGGGATCGTTTAGTAGTTTTTACTAATTAAATTTCAGTCACTTCAATTTTTCTTTCACTAAAGTTTCAAGCTCTAGAGTTTTGAGATCTGCTCAATAAAATGTTGCAATTTGGGCTGACAGGGCTTATCTAGTTATCTATTTGGAGTAATCCCTAAATGACCTCTTCAGGTCACTTTGACTTTTTAATATCTTTGAAGTTATTTAAACTTAAGTCTACTCTATTTCCCACTGTAATTCACAAATTATCAAGTGTAATCCAGAAACCATCGAGTATAATTCAGAATAGTCAAGTGTAATTCGGAAAACATCAAATGTAATTCAGAAAGGATCAAGTGTAATTTGGAAATTATCAAGTATAACTCAGAAAGCATCGTTTTTCGTTGTACTCTGTTAATATTAAAGTTAGAAAGGTGCGGTCCGCGCTCACACGCACAACCTGGGCTTCTTTTTGAAATAAAAGATGCCGTTGACAGATTTGACGCAGCATTCGTAAATTACAGAGTAATTTTAAAAATTCTGCATTTTGGAAACTCGTTAATCGTTTTAGTTTCATGAAAAGTAGGTAGTTTTTATGACGTAGAATTCAGTGGAGAACCTAATTTTCATCTGAAATTAGTGGCACAGTAACACTTAAAAAAAAATAAATAAAAATAAAAAAAAATGTTTTTTTTTGGTTTTTTGAAAAGTTCTTGTGAAAATGCAGAATTTTCGGAATTACCCTCTATTTTTGTGAAATCGAATGCAAAATGACTGCGTCAAATCTGTCAACGGCATTTTGTGTTTCAAAAAGAAGCCCAGGCTTTGCCTGTGAGCGTGAACCGTAACTACTTCCTAATTTTAATATTAACAGAGAAAGAACCAAAAACCTGCAAAATTTATATACCCTGTACTTGATGCTTTCTGAGTTATACCTGATAATTTCCAAATTACATTAGATTCTTCCTGATTTACATTTGACCATTTCTGAATTACACTTGACTATTCTGAATTACACTTGATGCTTCCTGAATTACATTTGATGTTTTCTGAATTACACTTGACTATTCCGAATTTCACTTGATACTTTCCGAATTACAATTGACTATTCTGAATTACAAGTGACGGTTTCTGAATTACCCTTGATTTGTTCTGAATTACACTTGTTACTTTCTGAATTACAGTTGGAAACGGTGTAGTTGTTCGTCAACAATGTCAATTAGTGCATCATGATATTTTTAATATACAGGTTTTTGCTGATCTCACACAACCATACAAGATATACAAAATTTCCTTTATACAGTGTGTCCCAAATTGGTCTTCCATGTATTGGCATCTCGGAAACTATAGGAGCTACGAAATCGTTTAAATGGGGAAAGTTCTAGACACTTATGTTAGTACATTACTAACATATATGACAAAAAACGGGCTGGCTGTTCAAAATTGGGTTTTTGAGAAATTTTAGGAAAACCAAAATGCTGGATTTTTTACAAATCTGTTATAATTCCTTTATTTTAAAGATAATCGAAATTTGTGAAAACATTTCCGATGCAACTTTTTGAGAGGAATACACCTGTAAAGGTAAAATTTCAATACAACGTTTCGGTTTTCTGGAACCGTCATCAACTTCTGTTTTTCTTACGACGGCCATATTGGATTATTACACTTCTTTACAGGGGACAAGAAATGCGTTTCAATAATGTATTGCAACGCTAGTAAGATTTTATAGCATTTTAAAAATCAAGAAAAATATAGTTTTTACTTGTAGGCCATTGATTGAACTTGACAGTAATACGTGATTATTATCGCGAATGCTTAAAAACAATATCACAATGACCGTAGAGGTCACAGAGCAGTTTGTTGAATGCAAAGTTCTTAAAAATTAAATTGAAACAGATCGAAATTTCTTAAAGTTAGGGAAATTTTGACATGCGGGAATTTTATTTCTAAGAAAAGAGAAAAGAAACGACTTCAGCGTGGTTTAAAGTTTAAAACAATTAAATTTTTGAAATCTATAAATTTGTTATATTAAAAAGAAAAATTTCTAACTGCAAGGCCAAACACCTAAATGAGGAATACACACACGATAATGGCTCAATTGAAAAACAGAATATTGCAATCGGACATAGAATTTCCGTTAGGGCCACTGAACGATAAATTGCGATTCGAAAATTATGCTTGCAAAGTATTTGAAACTGCTGGTTTACGTCAAAAGACATTCGAAAAAGGCTAACAAAATCAATCTTCTCAGAGTGGTTTAAATGTTATCGCGACCAATTTGATTGAAGTCTTTAGATACCTATCGTCAAAGTAATTTGGTTAGATGGAAGCTGGACTAACGTTGGCGTATCCACATAAGTTACCTCATATTGTGTATTCGTATACGTACATGGCTAGTTGGCCTTGAAAAAAGAAAATCGTTTTTCTTCAAGGCTTGAATTGTTTTAAACTATGCCGAAGTCGTTCCTCGTTCCGGCTATTTTCCATCGTAGTTAGTTTTTGAAATTTGAATAATTCTGTTGGCTCGGAAATGAAATTCCCGATGTCAAAATTTTCCCCCTGGAAATTACTTGGCCTACTAGTAAAAACTATATTTTTCTTGATTTTATAAAATGCTATAAAATCTTACTAGAACTGTAATACATTATTGAAACGCATTTCTTGTTCCCTGTAAAGAAGTGTAAAGATCCAATATGGCCGTCGTAAGAAAAACAGAAGTTGATGATGGTTCCAGAAAACCGAAACGTTGTATTCAAATCCTACCTTTACAGGTGTACTCCACTCAAAAAAAGGCAAGCATAATAGTCCCTTAAAACAGATAAAAATGTTTGGCACGGCTGTAAGGCAGATGCACTTCTCTAGATAGACAGAATATAAAGTCTAAATTATATTATAAATCAGTCATTCTTTAAATATTTACTTTCCCGGACGCCGTGCGGGCGACCATGTAGCTCTGGCTCGGTATACATTGGTACCACAAAACGTAGTGTCAACACGAGGATTAAGGAACACAAGAAAAGTTACAGGCTGGGACAAACACAAAAGTCAGCAGTAGCAGAGCACGGTCTCTTCGAAGGTCACGGCATCCTTGTGCGACGTGGATATCTTAGATCAATCGCCGCGTTTCTGTCCGAGACTACCGAGAGAGGCCATTGAGATCTTTAAACACGACAACAATTTCAACAGGAAGAAGGAAATTACGATTCTAAATGCAGACTGGAAGCGAGTTCTACGACATACTTCAAGTGCGCCGAAATTCCGCGCCACCACTACTCCCACCCCAGTCACTCCACTGAAGCGCAACGGCGCTGGCGTTGGAATAAATACCACGGAGCGCACCACAGTCGAATCAGTCAACATCGGGGAGCACGGGAGATTACTTCGCCCATTGCCCCATCGCCTTTGATAATGTCTGCCGCGGCGAAACGTCAGAGAAATTCTTTTGGACCACAACTTCAAAGCCCGGAAAACACTTTATTTTGTAATGTCAGAATGGTTTCACCATTTCAATATTTGTAGTGTTCGAGTGACTTTAAAGTTTTTGGTTACTTTATTATATTTATATTTGTATTTTTGGTATGTGGTATATTTATATTTTTGGTTATATTTTTGGAGCGCAGTTATAAACAAAAAAATCATTATCAGTTTTTATATAATTTCATTTACTCTGATGTGAATCAATTGCAAGTAAGTACTAGATACATTTCAGGTAAGTACTTTAGGTTCACCTAATGTACTCTTAGAAAATTAACACTTCCTGTATCACAATTCAATTGAAATGTTTTAAATGTACTAACAGGGTTTTTAGTTATTTTAGTTACTTTATCTGGACTTCTTAAGAAACTATAGGGTTGTATTTACTTTGAAGTGACTTTAAACTTGTTTTCAAATATAAAAATGAAAAAATGTTACTCCGCCTTTTAAGGTGTGTTACGAAACTTACATAAAGGTTTCTTTTAGATAAATGTTAAGTAACTAAAGTTAGATTTGTTACAAAGCAGTCACTGGTTTGCTTCAACCACAAAGTCCTGAAATCTCGTCAGGTGAACAGTTTTCTGCTTACAGCGAGTATCTAATTATCTCAATTACTATAGAGTGTTCAGTAACTTTAAAGTTTTAGTTACTTCGAAGGCAATTTAACTATACTCCAGTTGCAATTATTGGCTTAAAGACGTTTACGGTATAGTTAAAATCTTTCTGTATGTCTAAAAACCTGCAAAGAGTATTTATGTACTTAAATTAAATCATCTGAAGTAAAAAAAAACAAATTTGTAGTTTTTTTTTTAAATTCAATTAAAAAAGAATATTTAGGTAATTTATGATTAGATTGTTATCAGTTTATCAGCTTATACGCCTGAATTAATATATCATTGAGTTCAGTTTCGTTGAAATATAATTTTATTGGCCCCACAAGAAGTCAAATAATTAAAAATCGTTGGCTACCTTGAAAACCTCATATATTCGGAGGGGTTCATTAGAAAACGTCATCTATAAGGCTATGAAGTTTTGAGAGAAAAGGACGACATAATTAAAGTAAATGGACTACTTTTGTTTCTTCATTCTTCATTTTTTGACATTTTACAGCTTACTAGATGATGTTTTCAAATTAACACCCTCTATGTTAATATGCTATCTCAACTATTAGCTACTAATATAGCTTAAGCAAATATCTGTTACCTTAAGGCCATCTCCGTTTCGAGAAAGTCCCTTTATCAAAATCATGAGAACTCTTGCAGGTTGAAATGCTTATACTGAGCTAACAGTGTGTATTTATGTTTTAAGTTTGAGTAACTGCAAAGTTTTTTGTTAATTTGAAGTTGCTTAAACATGAGTGCAGTTGTAAATAAAAATGTTAGTTCTTTCTTTAAATTCTTTTTTACTCCAGATATTTGAGATAAGTTTGCTTTCTTTACTATTTACTAGGTAACTGTTAAGTTAGCTAAAGATCACCTGAGTTACCCTCTACAGTCATATAATTTGCCTCAAAATCCTTTCCTTTAGATTATTTGCTTTTAAGACAGAATTTATGGTTTGTTATTCATATTCTAGTTGTATTATTTTGATTTTCACATAAAACAGTTTAAGTGCTTCATTTGGCTAAAACAGAAAAATTAGGTATCTTCTATGTATTTCTTAAATACGTTAATGTCCGACCGGTCTATAATTTCAAAATAATTGACTTCTATCAAAGTAATTTATATTAAAAGTAATGCCCTAGGGAGCATAAAGAAAAAAATAATGCCATCGGGCGTTATGATTCTAAATTGCCAGTAATTTGATAAGTAAATTATTTCTAAATCAAAACAATCATTGTTGTGTGTTGCCAAGGTAAATGTCCCGTTAGGCATAGGCACCTGTATTTCATATCAGAGCATAATACATACAATTTAATTTTTTTTAAGTACAAGAAGTCGGACATTAAACGTTGAAGACACCATGAGCATTATAAGACACAACGCCTTCGGTCGAAGTATACCCTTCGGACCAGAGGCCCTCGAGTTCTAAACTATCGACCTCATGCGTTATTATCCTTATAATGCTTTAGGTCTATAATCTTTATTACTATTAAATTTTTGTGCCTTGAAATTAGTTAAGAAGTTAGAAATTAGCTAAGCTTACAACGAGAAACAAGAATGAAAACGCTGTTTTTGACATTTTAAACGACTGATGAACCATTATTTCGCATGCTCTAATTGTGCCCATCCCCAGACTAAGTTTACCGTATACGGCTCGTAAGGGAGGCTTTGACACAATCAGAACTTGCGAAATTTTCGGTACTCAAGACACGTTTCCTAGAATCACCGAGAAATATGTCTCCCGATGGCGCTATCTGAGTGCGTTTCTTGAACTAACGAGATTCACTCATCCAGTATCATTCGAAGGAAAAATGATGCAGATTACTGTAAAATACAGAAATCAATTTTTAGCCGTTGCTACTATGGAAACGCTGTTTTTGACCTTATAAATGACTGATGAACCATCATTTCGCAAACTCTAATTGTGCCCATCCCCAGACTAGTTTCGCCGTATACGGCTGGTCAGTGAGGCTTTGACACTAGGGATGCCCAAAATATGTCGATATATCAAAGAGCCAATAAGTTAAATTAAAGTATCGAGCTCGATATTTCATTAGCACTCGTGTCGTGACGTGACGTGTGCGTATGTCAATTGTCAATATTAAGCAAAGTCTACCCGTCGACCCCGGGACGCCTATTCTATAGGAAAGAGTGAAAGTGCAAGTGAGAATTTTCACAACCTTGATTGGTCAAAAAATTCTGTTGACAAATTAAATTGGCCAGCAATTCTCACTTTCACTTTCACTCTTTCCTATATAATAAGCGTCCAGCGAGCTAGAATCCATTTCAAATAGATATTCATCTAGTATGCTGAGAAATTGACATATAAATGACACATTAACGAATCTGTCATTTCCTCAGCCTGCTAGATGAATATCTATTTGAAATGGACCATAGTATATTACATCTGGAGAGGCCCTCCTCTTTTACAGCTTTGGCCCCCCTTTTTAACAATAGTCAAAAAAAAAGGATCAATTTTAAATTTTAGAGAAACATTGCCATTTGTTGGTTACCTTCAGTCCAACCTCTATGGTGTACTCCATAAATGACATCTAGTGGTCAGTCAGCTGTCACTTTTGTCAGGAATGAGCTAAGCTAAGTTAGTTGTCACCATGCCACTATTTTTTTATTGGTATTGACGCGGCACCATGTTCTGCTGTTCAGTTTCAGTTTGTCTATTGTACAGTTCTTAGCTTCTTAGGAAAGCATTGTTGTTTTCGATATAAATCCATATTTTTTGACGATATATCGAATGCCTGTATATCGAATGTACTGATATATTTCTAAAATATCGATAATTTCTTATGTTTTGCCCATCCCTATTTGACACAATCAAAACCTTCGAAATTTTCGGTACTAAAGACACGTTTCATAGCGGCATCGAGAAAAATCTCCCGGTGGCGGCATCTGTGCCCGTTTGTATCAACATCATTGTCCGATCTAAGGAAAAATGATGCAGATTACTATAAAATACAAAAATTGATTTTTAGGGGTCGGAAAACGCTGTTAGGGATGGGCACAATTAGAGCTTGCGAAATGATGGTTCATCAGTCGTTAAAAGGTCGAAAACAGCGATCTCATAGTACCAACGACTAAAATTGATTTCTGTATTTTACAGTAATCTGCATCAGAAACAAGAACGTTTGCTTTTCAGAGTAATATTTTACGGTAATTATTAAAGTCAGTAACCTTAAAGCTAATAACATTAAGAAGTTGTCCAACTTGTGTGATAACCGTGCATCCGAGGAATTAAAATGCAATGACAAATACCTGTATAATTATACGGATGTTGAGCTGCCCTTGGACGTCAAAAGAACCTTATGTATGGGTCCCAAATTTTCCATACCGTTATGTTATAAAGATTTGCAATTATTAAATATCATTAAGGATCTTGAGTCGTGTATCCAAACACAAATTCCGTACGAGAATGAAACACGAAATGAGATAAGGGCCCAGTGTATAAATTCTATCACAAACTTTTGTCTGTTCGCAAAAAATAGCAACATGAATGCCAACAATACCATAGTCAGAGACCTGATGTCAACCAAAACGTTTCTCAAACAACATGAACAAATATTAGTCATGCGCTCAGATAAAGGTAATTCGACAGTTTTAATGTTGAAGAACGAATATTTGGCTTGTATGAATGATATGCTTGAAGACCGAGAAACATATATTCAACTGCGCGCTGATCCTACGCCTCGAGTACGGAATAAAGTGAATTGTCTTGTTGTGAATTTACAACAGGGTGGCCTCATCACCGAATCCCTGGCAAGACAATTAAAAACGTATAATGTGGTGTCACCTCGTAAGTATGGGCTGAGGAAAACCCACAAACCTAATTTAAGCCTTAGACCGGTGGTGAACTGTGTTAATTCGCCTACCTACAAAATAGCTCAATATTTGCATAGCACTCTATTTAACGTCACCAGTACTTACCACCACACTATTAAAATTTTTTTTGAGTTTGAGGATTTTGCAAAGTCTGTAAAATTGCCGGTCGATTATATCTTGGTTTCTTTGGACGAGGTGTCCTTGTTCACCAACATTCCTAGGGACCTGGTCTTGGCTATAGTTCGGAAGAACTGCAGGCACATCTCGGCTTACACAACATTGTCTAGGGGGTCCTTATGTGTACAGTTATCATCACAACTTACAGTTTACTGTAGATACAGAAGTAGAATCTACATTACCATTTTTGGATACCCTGGTTGTGAGGCGAGGCGATGGTACTCTTCTAACTAACTGGTACATAAAGCCCACTGCCTCGGGTAGAGTCGTGAATTATTTGTCTTCGCATGCTGCCGGCCAAAAGCTTTCCATCATTAAAAATCTCTTTTACAGAGCTATTAAACTTAGCAGTGATGTGTTCCATAAGGCGAACATAGACATAGTAAAGAATATCTTAATAGCGAACAACTACCCATCTAGTTACATCAATCGAGTATGGAATGAGTATCGTCACAATATTACTCCTGGATCCCAACCCCAACCTCGTGAGAAGATATTTTGTAGGTTCCCATATGTTAAGGGACTGTCGGGTAAACTATAGTATCGGCTAAAACGCGTCAATCCCTCTATAAGTTTTGCATACTACAACAACAAAGATATTAGCCAAGTGTTCTCGAAACTCAAACATCCCGTTTCTGCCTCTCACTGCTCTGCATCTCTCTCTCTCTTATATTGTGTCTATCTCTCTCTCTACCATGTATAAATTGTGACAAGTATTACATTGGCATGACACGACAATATTTGAATAGCAGACTATACCAACATGAGTATGACTGCAGGGAACTCAACAGACAGAGAACTCAACAGACAGAAAGGAGAAAAAACCGCACTTGTCCAACATCATGTCGTGTTTAATCATGACTTCGACTTCCCGAATACCTCTATCCTAGATCGGGAAGTCAATTACAATATAGCAATCAGCGAAATGATCTACATCTACATTAGCGACACGGTGAACGACAGAACTGACACCCAAAATTTGAGTATTTTGTATTGTAACCTGTTGCATAACTTGAAGGATCAAAATGCGGAAAAATAATCAATTTGGTTTTCCATTTTTCCATCTTTTCAAATAACATTAATTAGTAAATAATACCGGTTATTTTTGATAAGTTCTGGCAACAACATTTTTTGTAATGGCAGCATTTTATAACCTTTAAATTATGTCAATATAACCAATAAAACTGACACAGTTCAAATATTATACGGGGGGCAATCTTTCAAATTTCCATGACCTACTTTTCCGAAAAATATAATGAAAAGCTTTATACCTTGCATTGACGTCACAGTGGAATTCTTTTAGCGGTCCAACTATATACCGGGTGTCCATCAGAACCCTGGACATAGGAGATTAACATGGGAAATCGGTTTTTATTTTTTCGCGCCTGTACGGTTGATTTGATTGAAAAACTTTTAAGAGTAAAGTTGTAGAGTTTATGGTCAGCTATCATCCTGTAATTTTTTCAATACCACAGTTTTAGCGGTTGTTTTGGAAAAACGCCTCAAAAAGTGCAAAAATTTGAATTTGGCGCGTCACCCCCGGCCATGCATGTGCAGTGTCGCCAACATAATAATTTCTTATGTCAGAGTCAATTTTCCTTCCTTATTTATTTTGAGGGACTATCATCTAGTAATTAACGTGATTTTGCAGTGAAAATTAACCGAAAACCTGACGATAATATTCTTAAATCATACGGTAAGTAAAAGTTACGTTTATTATTATCATAATTAGTAAAAGGAAAATCATTTCAATTTGTTTATGGCTGGTTGTCTAATTCATTTCAGATTAGCAACAGACAACGGATCGACGATATGTCTCTTGTCTTTGTCATTGGTAAAGCTAAAAACTAGGTTAATGTTAAGAATTATTAAGGACGGCGAGTTGGGTGGATACATGTGTTGAGCAAACGAAGAACCAAGCTTGAAATGTGATTGTACTCTACAAATGAGTTATCGTGGAATTGGCAAAAGAAAATACGGATTGGAGGCTCTAAAAGAACCATTTAATTACATATTACAAAGAAAGTGAATAACCACCCCTGTGTTTAACATCAAACACAGAGGTAAACAAAAACAATAAACGAATAAATAAAATACAAGACTAGATGTGGCACATCAGAGAAATTGTTCAAAATGACCACCTTCTGCAGAGGTACAATATGCAAGCCTCTGTTCAAAATTGTGACATGTATTGTTCAACATCACCACCGTGACTTGACCACAAATTGCTTGAAAGGCAAGTTTCAACTCTTGAACATTTGCATATTGTTTATTTCTCTGGTAGAGACGATCTTGAATGAATCCCCAAAATCACAGGGATTCAAATCCGGAGAGCGAGGTGGCCAATTAGTTGCTTCAAACTTTCCGATCCACCTATCACCAATTGTTTCAATTAAAAAACGACTATTTTGCAGTGCAGTGTGACACGACGCCCCATCTTGCATGTAAAAAACCCGTTCTAATGGCTGGATGGCCTCTACAGTAGGCAAAATGTCATTGCGAAGCATATTGCCACATTTGTTGGCGTTCAAACTGCCATCAATGAAAAATGGACCTATAACATGGCGCCCCAAAATGCCGATCCACACGTTTACAGTTGCTCGACGTTGGTCCCGATTGTCATGCACTATATGTGGGTTTTGGAGTGCCCAAATCCGATCATTTTGTTGATTTGAAGAGCCAGTCAATCCAAATGAGCATTCATCCGTGAAACAAATGTTTCTAGCAAATCTTGGGGCTGCAATATTTTGTTCGGTCAGGATTTCACAAAACTCCATTCGGGGGAAAAGGTCGGTCGGTAAGAGTTTTTGATAGTTCTCTTTTTTGTAGCTTTTAAAACCTTCTTTTTGCAGATAATTATGTATGGTCGATTTACTAAGTCCAGTTTCTTGGCCAATCTGTCGAATACTCTTGGAAGGATCATCGTTTACTGTAGCGAGAACAACAAGTTTTGCCACATTTTCATCCTCTGGAGCCGCACCAGCTTGAATTCGTCGCTTTCGCTCACAGGAACATATCGGGTTAATACTCCCAGTTTCCTCAAAACGAGCAACCACCGCCTGAAGTGAACTGCGTGATGGTATTGGTCGTTCAGGAAACAATGCAGCAATGTTCTCTCGAATTTGAGTAAAGGAATTACCAGTCCAGTATTGTATTAAAACAAGTTTTCTCTCCTCAAAATTCATAACTAATGAAACATTTAAATAAGCAATAATAAAAATAAAATTTTACACTGTATCAACAAAATGGTTCCTAATTTCGATGTTCAATTGTTTTTTGCTGTCAAAGTGAACAAAGGAAAATCGAACCTTGAATATCAATAAATACAAGCTTTCTGTATACATTACATTTTTATTTCGGAGAAATTGTGTGTGAAAAAGTGGATGCAACAAGTACCAAAATAAGTATATTTCCATAATCAATCTATACATAAATTTCTTAACGGAAGAAATTAACAAGTGGACATAAAAAAGAAATGTAACATAAATTTAGGTAATAACACAGATAACAACAATTATTCCTATAAAAACACTATCACCTTTATTAAGATTTGTTGTCACTGAAAAGAGTTTTTTTCACAGGCACTATAGTCTCCAGATACATAGATAAAACATGAAAGAAACTGGTCTTAGCAAATCAAACATCCATCGCTATCTGCTTACTGGTCTTGCTTGTTTGCTATAAACATTTGTTCCACCAATGGATGTTAATTTGGATTAATGGGTCCCTCAAATCAACAAAATGAATGAGTTTGGACTCTCTAAAATCCACATACAGTGCAGGACAACCGAGACCAATGTCGAGAAGTTGTTAATATGTGGATTGGCATTTTGGGGCGCACTGTATTTGGTTTTCCAATGAGATTTTGTCTGTCATAGAAGAATCCAGCACTTAGCAAGGGTTTTTTACATGCAGGATGGGGCCTCGCGTCACACAGCACTGCAAAATAGACACTTTTGAAGTAAAACATTTGGAGATAGATGAATTCACCTCAATAACAACAACAACAACGAACACCCTTAATTGGTGACAAGAGACAAATTGTCATGTCATCGTGGTTGTCGTATTGCTAAACTAAAATGAATTAGACAACCAGCCATACACAAATTGGAATGATTTTCCTTTTACTAATTATGATAATTATAAACGTAACTTTTACATACCGTATGATTTAAGAACAGTATCATCATGTTTTCGGTTAATTTTCGCTGCATAATCACGATAATTACTACACGATAGTCCCTCAAAATAAATAATATAGGAAACTCGGCTCTGACTCTGACATAAGAAATTATTATGTTGGCGACACTGCACATGCATGGCGAGGGTGACCATAAATTCTACAACTTTACTCTTAAAAGTTTTTCAATCAAGTCAACCGTACAGGCGCAAAAAAATAAAAACCGATTTTCCATGTTAATCTCCTATATCCAGGGTTCTGCTGGACACCCGGTATAAATATCTATAGATCCTGTACTCTCTTTTGATAGCACACAGATACAATATACTCGTTGTAATCGGCCAAACATTACATACATTCCTGGGCCACTGATATCTGTCTGTTTCCGTTTCGTTTAGTTGTTGGGTTCCTCTCATCAAGCTGTTGTGTGGTCCTGTGGTGTCGTCTAAGTGCACATAAGTCCGTAGATGTGTAAGTACCGATATGGTACTTTATTTTAATTTTAATGACAAGCTTCTCTGATTGAAAAAGGTAAGCTCGACACATCCTTTCTTATATCTCCACAGTATGCACGGATCCCATATAATAGAATAGGAGAATTTATTTTTACCCATGTATTGTGTTTTAATTTGTGTACTTTTGTTGGTCGTTTATCTTTGTAATTAGTATTTTATCACCAATGTACATACAATTATTGTATTTTAGCCCTGAGGAAGACCTCAAATAAAGGTCGAAACGCAATTTCAAACAAGTGAAGTAGCTTCTTGTCCTACACCTGCTATCCAAACGTTCACATTAATAAATAAAGGACGCTAAGCACAGATGAAGTAACCTTAAAGTTATTCCTGGTAGACTGTCAGACTCTTAGCCAGTGTTTAATTATCTCAATCACAGGAACTCAATTAGTTCAAATACTTGGGTACTCTATTAATTTTAGAGTTCTGGTTATCTTGGAGCTAACTAAACCTGAATGAGCTCATATTATCAATGCCAAACTAACATTTATCTAATTTTTTACTACAGTAGTTTATGCTGATTATTTATACTGAGGTAAACTAATCCTAGAAAATAAATCGTTTTTAATGTTTGATTTTCTCCTCAAGTCCTGCAGCTTTTCCAGTTTTCAATATTTTAGATTTTGAATAAAACAATTCAGTAAATCCTCATAGATACTTTAAGTTTGAATTGTTCTCAACAAAACTACCACTAACTAGCTTACGAAACAAATATTTTTTAAATTGAATTAGAAATTAACTTAAAGATTTCCTGAAAGGTTTGTTGTTGAGGATCGAGGTTTAAAGTTTTGATCTCAAAGATTATCTTAACTTTCAACTTAGCGAATTTTCGCTCCAGCAAGTGGAAACTTCCAACCTCCCTTCAGGGCATATTTTGCCTCCGCCTACTTATGAATATAGTCTCCGATTTTGCGAATAGGACGTCCTCTAAGGGCGCGCCAAGGGCGAGCACTTTATATTTTTATATTTAATTAAGAGCCCCGAAGTAGGACAAGCTGCGTAATGATTAATTTACCATGTCGTGTGTTTAAATTTTTTTGACTGAAAAAAATCGCCTTTAAAACGAGCTTTCAAGGGATGAATAATAGACGAGATATTTATGGGTCGGCGGAAAAAAAATCCAATTAGCGATCGAGAATTTCTGAAATTTCTCGGGAGACGTATTATGCCCATCTAAAAGGAAAATTAGGATCGAATGGGAAATTTTTTTAACGACTGAGAAAAATACTTTTATGTAAATATTTGTCCGGAATGGGATTGAAATTTCTGCTAAAGGGGAATTCTTTTGAGGAACAATCAAACAATCGAGTTAGGCAAGATAATGCAAAAATATGAAAGTAAGATTAAATATGCCGCGAGATATTATTTGTTCAGCAGTGATTAAAAGAAAGAGGATTTTTTTTGACAATATGCAGAAAAATTATTCACGAACTAGACTTTAAATATTTGTAACCCTCTCTACATGACGATAAGTCTACCCGAAAAATGACACATTATCTAACTGGCCTTACGAGCCACGCCAGGAAAAAGAAGCTATCGAAACTTCTGGCACGTACTTTAGCGGGAATTTCTAAACTTCTGGAGGCCTGGAACGACTCGTCGATCCGACCTTCCAGAATACGTTATCGCAAATTGATTTCCGGATAGATGTAAAGTCGTCACCCCAAAACGTTTTATAACTCGGTGAGGTTGCGTCGCTTTACGTGCGTTGTCATCCGCCTTCACGGTTTATAGTTCGGAAAATTACAACTCGCTGTATAATAAATGATGGTGGTATTTAGCCGGGTGACAGGTTCGTTTTCAGCACACGGATGTAGGTTTAAACGCGAAAGCTGCCTCTATGTAAAAGATATTTTTATACAGGGTGGCCCATCGACAAGGAACCACTTCCTTTTTTTTCCAACTGACTGAACATAGGGATTCACAACTTGACCTGATTTTCAAGCTACTTGACTTGAGCTTGACTCGATCTTGAATTTTT
The DNA here is from genome assembly GCA_951812265.1 of Taphrorychus bicolor. Lineage (NCBI taxonomy): Eukaryota > Metazoa > Arthropoda > Insecta > Coleoptera > Curculionidae > Taphrorychus > Taphrorychus bicolor. The sequence goes on from OX638297.1 coordinate 16,155,605, forward strand.
AGTCAAGCTGAAGTCAAGCTTAGGGCAGTAAATGTCAAGTCAAGTCAAATAGTTTTGCTTTCAAGTACAAGAGAAATCAAAAAGAAAAATACTTGACCACATCATTTTTCTTTTTATTAGTTGATACCTACTTAGTGAACGAGTGTAAGGATATTTTTTTTATATCTGGAAAATCTCAGACGCAGATACATAAGCAATAACTGGCATGACATATTACCCATTGAAGATTTTTTGGCATCTTAGTAGCCATAAAATGTTCATTTTTTTTATCCACCTTCTTTTCGCTCATGTCAAGAAGATTGGCAAACAACGTTAAAGTCAAATTTCCAAGACTAACGAGATGCCAAACTTTTGGGAATAGGTAATATAATGTTTAATCTGTTTTTCTTATTGTTGCTATAACACCTTGTAATTTTTTCACAATTGAATTTTTTTTTATTCGAATGTCAGTGAAGGTTATAAGGATTTCATGTTTTTCAATTTTTGGCCGTAAATATTTGGTATTTTTTCATTGCAACGCTTTTAACTTTTAAACTATTAATTTGACGGGACTTAGCAACATTGCGCGTACGCATAAAAATGAACAGGCTTTCCAAAAATGTAGTCGGTTTGGTGGTATGTGCGGAGGGGGGGGGGGAGGGGAGAGGGGGCGACTAGTGGCATAACAAAGTCAAAAATGCGTTTTTTTTCGGTACACAAATTTGTCGCGTTTTTACACTAACTCCGAGACTATGTGGGGTATAGTGCTCCTTCTGGGTAGTATTTCACATATGTGTAGTTGATACATTTTGAAGTGTAATTCTCATAAGTTAAATAGGAAAATCTACAAAAATTCGCAAAAGTGGGACAGTTCTTTTTAATTTTTTTTTTGTAATGGTGAACATGTTGTCTTTCTGGACCCCCTTAGTTAGACGACCGGCCCAATGATCGAGATACCAGGGGAAAGGGCATATCCTTTGACACTTTTAATTTTCATCAAAGTTGTCACTTTAATACAGTTTGAGTAAAAAATTTCCAAAGGCAATAAGAAAAAGTATCCAAAATAGTAGAGTCCTTTTTTGCGAAATTTATCAAAACTACAAAGCGGCGCAGTTTCGTTTGTATGTAAAAAATCTGTGATCAGTTTTGGCCTAGCTCTTTTACCGGGCGAGCTAAAAAAGTTCTTCTATACTATTTTTTTGCCAATTTAGGTGTACTTTTCTCACATTACACCCTGTAGATTCCACAATTTTGCAGCAAAAAAACTTGCAATAATTCAGAGAGGTACTACATATATGGGCCCTCGATCCGGCCAAAAATCAAGGTCCTAGCTTTGACTTCAAAATTTTGACGAATTTTTTAACTTTAAATTTCAAATTGCCACTCTCAGATCTATTTGTGCCGAGACCGTGCATCCAATCGAATGTCTCTCTATTCCAGGGGAGGCCTTGGAATGTTTTCTCTTCGGCACCTGGGAACCACTTTTTCGCTGGGATGTCACGAAATAGTCTCAATTGAATTTCGAATCAAAAGATGCAGATTTTTTTAATTTTGACAAAATTTTCGTTAGTTTCGGCAATTGACGCATGAGTAAAAGCTTAGAATAGGTAGACAGAGGAAGTAGGATACGACGCCGGCGTCTGTTACCAGTTTGCTCCAATCTGTCAAGTGTGAAAATGCCAGTGACGCAGCATTGGTATTGTAGCACATAAGAAAATATTTTCTTAAAAATAATAATTGAACTAAATTATTATTTTTAACGTTACTAATATTATACGTAATATTATTAGCAAAGATCGACTTACTATTAAATGAATAAAAATAATTGTGAATTAATAGTCGTTGGCGCTCCTAGGCCACTGAACACACACACAAAAACTGGTCAAAAACTGGTCAAAAATTTAAATAAAAAAACTGTCTACAAATTACAGGATTAGAAACATATTTCCCAAAATAGCATTATTGACTTCACTGTGGTATATACTAAATCATATTTCGAAGATATGGATGTAAAATGACTGGTTTTAGAGTTATTTGAAATAATTTAATTGTTACTGAAAAACGCCATTATCTGTTTACCTGTGAAACGTATCTCCAGGCTCCTTTCTATACCCGCTGCTTTTACAACCATAAGCTGCACATCCCACCATTGTAAACAACACAATTATTTATAATATTAAAGTCTTGCAAAATGCAACTTATTGCAAAAAACACATAGCCAACGAATCGTTTGGTTTTCTTCTTAAACATGGCGTCTCATCATTTTTGGTAATAGCTGTCAATATAGCGCAGGATTCCGCGCGCGGATTCCATTAGTCTACATATTCAAAGAGTAAAGGGGTAAACCTCAGAATATGTAAACTAATGGAATTCACGCGCGCAATTCTCCGCTATATTGACAGCTGTTACCAAAAATGATGAGAGGCCATGACTAAGGCGAAAACCAAACATTTCGTTGGCTATGTGTTTTTCTGCAATAAATTGCATTTTTCAAGACTTTTATTAGAGATTAATATGGTCCACGTTAATATTATCACGACTTTTTTCTCAATTCTCAAATTTGACCGCCTGTAACTTGAGAACGTCTAGACCGATTGAGGTGAATCTAACTGTTTTCTCCTCTCCTTGATGTCCTCTTTCACATTCCACTACCTCCCACCAACGGAAGTTCCGTGGATGCAATATTTTCGGAGGTAGACCCATTTGGGTCCAGTTTTCATAATGTTCTCTGCCCCTAACATAAAGAGTAGAACTGAACTAACCTAAGCTAGTCTAATCTAAACGTCAAAAGTGTGACTGAACTAACCTAACCAGGGAAACTAGAACTGAACTAACCTAAACTAACCAGACCTTATCTGAAGTAACAGGAAGTTAAGAAGTGTTCTACAAATTAAAATAAAGGGGGCCCGTGAGGGCCCGCTTTTTATATTATTCTCTACCCCTAACATAAAGAGTAGAACTGAACTAACCTGAGCTAGCCTAACCTAAACGTAAATAGTGTAACTGAACTAACCTAACAAGGAGAACTAGAACTGAACTAATCTGAGCTAACCTAACCTAAACTTAAAAAGTGTAACTGAACTAAACTAACAAGGGAAACTAGAACTGGACTAACCTGAACTAACGGGACCTCACCTGAAGTAACAGAAAGTTAACCTGTTCTAAAAATTTAAAAAAAGCGGGCCCTCACGGGCCCGAATTTTATATTATTCTCTACCTCTAACATAAAGGGTAGAACTGAACTAACCTGATCTAACCTAACCTAAACGTAAAATGTAACTGAACTAACCTAACCAGGAAAACCAGAAGGGAACTAACTAGGCTAGACCTAACCTGAACCAACCGAAGTTAACCTGATCAAAAAAAAAAAATTAAATTTTAAGTTCTAATAATCGATTATTTTTAAGAAAAAGACTTTGCATCACTGCCTTTAAAATCGTCAACAAACTTTATCTTTTATAAGCTAACTGCCAACTTCAGTACAATGCAAAATTTGTAAGTTAATTAAAAATTTGAATTTATGAGACGTTCGAAACTTAAATTATCCCATCATAAATATCGAAATCATAGAAAAAGTCATAAAAATCGAAAAACCATGAATTAAGTGTGTGAAATGTGTGTTGTGGCTACAAAAGAAGATTGAGGCAACATCCAAGTATGAGTAATGTATTTCCATACCTTTATTTTTCTATTTTTTTCTTACAAAACTCGACCATCCAAGAATTTTTTTACTTAAATCTACTAATCTTAACATAGGCTTTCTAATGATATCAAAATGAAGGCAAAAATCGAGATGACATTTTCTGTACAATCACCCTAATCTTAATTTTAATTGAAAAAAAAAAGGATAGAAGTACTCTCACAGCGCCGTTGAGCCGTCACCCAAAAACACCATTTAAAATCTCGCGCATGCGCAGTTTGTATCAAACCTACTGTTGGCAATTCCAATGCCTACTAAGGACGTTCTAATCCCGAACATGGGCTCCATAGGAGCCGTATAGTTCTAGAAGGTATTTGGAGCTAATGCCGCAATTTTGACATTTCCGCATTTTTGCCCGTTGCGCTCATGCGAACCCTCAGGGCGACGTCACATACAGCGGAATTTGATTAGAAGCGGAACGGAGCGTAATTTGACAGTTGAATTTAAACCAATCAGATAAAAGTTAAAATAGGAATTGACATGTGTAATAACGTTATTGACATGTGTAATGACGTTATTGACATGTCTAATGACGTTATTGAGGGTGACGTGATATGTGACGTCGCCCTTAGACCAAGGAAAATAGGCGGAAAAGCGTAGAAAAAAGTGTGGCAGGTGAAAATTTTAACCTTTCTAGGAAGATTATTGGCAAAATGCCCAGTGCTCAAGAAGGTTTTCGTCGAAGACTGGTCGATTGGAAGATTTCGTAATGGCATTCATGATGGCTGATGACGTCGAGCCCGATGACGTCGAGGCCCGGCCACGCGGTTTATAGTTTGTTCGCATACTGGACGTTTTAAAAAACCGATACAATACATTTTAACAATCCACACCTTCCCATAAGAAATACATTATTCAATGCTTTTTAAATGGGATTACATTGGGATATATTGGGATGTGCTACCATGGTTCTTTAGGGAGTGGACTGAATGTTGCAATGAGTCAAAACCTTCCTTATGGTACCAAACCCATGGGTACCATTAACGAAATTTTGCAAATAAGTTTTCAGGCTTATAATGCACAGGCTTTACTTTTCTCTTAAGAAAAACTTTGGTCAATGCGAATTACATGGGAGAAATGTAGATTACGTCGTATTTAGGGAATTGTTAATAGTAAATGGTTGAAATTGGAATGGTAGGTATCTACGGGGGTATCGTAGTACGTAGTCTACGTGGGTATCATAGTACGTAGTCTACGGGGCTAGATTAGTAACGTTAATATTTAGAGAACTGTTTGTAGTACATGGTTTAACTTTGCATGCTGGGTGCCTATGGGGGTACCATGAATAGTAATATACCTGACTGAATAGTAATATAGCTGTTTTATTAAACCGATGGTGATATCGACTTGAAAATCAAATGGTAGGTGTTTTTTATGTAAAATTCGCTAAAAATTACTTTTTTAAATATCCAAGATGGCTGCCTGAAAAAATTTGGTTTCATGTCGATTTCTCTGGAACGGTTTGAGCTACAGAGCTGAAATTTGGTATGTGCCTACTATATGGGACGGGCATAGAGCGCAAACCTTGCCGCGATTACCGAAGGTTCTATTTTGAAAAGTTTTTCATTTCAGTGACCCTTTTTTCTACAACTAAGTGAAGTTGTAGCAAACACTTATTTATGGAACGGAACCCAACAGGAGTTGCTGGCTGGGACAAACAGAAAAGTCAGGAGTAGTCACTTTTTGCTTTTTTTCAATGTGTTATTTTTTCAAATCTAAAATCCGACGTTTCATTTTCATGCAACCATTATCAACTTATTTTTTTTTATACAATTGTAGATAATGTGATTATTCTGATTTTGGATGGGTTTGTTAATTTTTTTTTATAAAGTCGCGTCGCAATCCTTTTGACCCCCGTCAGATTACAGACTTTTTCATCGGCCGATAGTTGAGTCGGATTGGGCAGAATTTTCGTATATTACAAAAATTAAACTGTTTGATTGGTCCTAGGTACGGAGACAATTCGACAAAATTTGTTGAAAAAAAATTTACTTGACAAAAGACGCCATTGGAAATGTGCAATTCTCGATGCTATTCCTTTGCTAGGTTTAAGCAAATTTGCAGTTATAAGTTTATGTACGGGGTGTTCATTAGAAATCTTCATCTAGTTGGCTGTGAAACGTCGAAAGAAAGGAATAGACAAACAAAAGTCCATTTACTTTAATTATGTCATCCTTTTCTTTCAAAATTTCTTAGCCTGCTAGATAAAGTTTTCTAATGAACATGCCGTAGTTAAAATATTCCATAATTTTTTGGACCGAAATATGAAGCACCCCTTTTATTCTCAATATTACCTTATACATATTTATTTGGTCCTCTGGAAGATTTCTTACGGGTAACGGATTCCCTTTCAGCAATTAGAAATAAAAGTGATAGTAGGAAGCACACTGAATCACAATCGACTTGAAATTAGTAAGTAGGAATCACGTGAAAATTTTTACCCCGATTTTCAATTGACGTAATAACGAAACAAGTGATTACCTTTAACTTTTGCAACAAATAGTGAAATTTACACTAAGTCGATTTATTGAAATTTATGAGCAAACTACTATTAGCGAATGTAATTTTTTTATACTTTATCATCCTCACATATAGATTAAAACACGATTTTCGCAAAAAGCTTATTATTACCAGATTTTGGAATTATTTTCTAGATTGCAGAGACGGTTCGTTATTTATGTCACTATACGTACCTTAATTCCTTTTGAGGTAGGCAAAAGAGACTATATTACAATAATATAAGCAATTTTTTTAAATCTTTTTATTAACATTTTTTTAAACAAAAACTCAAACTTTTCTTTTTCTTAGTTACACAAATATAAAAAATGTTTATTTTTTATTACTCTTAGTTCCTTAAATATTTTCTAGACTTTTCATAAATAATTCATAAATTCAATAAATCATAAATTTCATAAATTTCATTATACTCAGTAGACCACGTCGTTTTACAGAGTATTTCTTAATAACATGCTAATATCTACGGAGGCGATTCTTGGGCTAATTTTGGAGAAAAAAACTTCATATGAACATATGTCCTAAACGTCTTAACTTTTGTGATAAAGGGTGCTAAACATTTTCAGAAAAAAAATCCTTTTTTATTAATATCTGTGTCAATGCTCTAGATATTTTTGTGAAATTTTACACACTTTCTATTCATTAAGGGGCATTTTCTGATGTTTAAACAATTTTATTATTTTTATCGGTGGCGTTCGCTAAATTTATCTTTTAGAGCAGTATCATCGATATCAATAAAAAAAAACAGATTAATTTAGCGTGATTAGAGCTTGCAGAAAAACAATTTTTATTTTTTTAAGCAAAACTCATGCGTTAGTCGTAAAACTGTCAAGAGACTAAATGTACTTAGAAACTAATGGGGATTCCAAAAATAATTTTGACTAGAACAAAAAGCATTGGCGTGACATTTTTCTCTTCAATAATATTTAAGGCAGAACCCATGATAAAAATTAATATAATTATTTAAACATCAGAAAATGCCCCTTAATGAATATAAAGTGTGTACAAAATTTATCAAAAATATCTAGAACAATATCACAGATATGAATAAAAAATGAAAGTTTTCTTTAGCACCCTGTATCTCAAATTTAAGACGTTATATGTAGATATATGTTCATATGATGTTTTTTCTCTAAAATTGGCCCAAGAATCACCTCTTGGTGATTATAAATATTAGCATGTTATTAAGAAACACCCTGTATAAACTTTAATATCCTGAGTGTGAGAAAGATATTGGAAGAAAAATACTGGAACATTTACTCGTAATTGTTGATGAAAAAGTTCAGTTCTAAGTTCAAAATCCATAAACCTCATTTACTTTTCATGATAAGACATTTTTTTTGTATCAAGAAAAGTGTTTTGATTTGGTAAATGCTAGAATTATTTAAAATCGTTTCAAGGGGCCAAAAACTTCTATTTTTGTCCTTGAACGTTAATGAAGAAGTTTTTAAGCCACAGTCAGCAATATATTCGCTTAGCTTGTAGGAAAACTAATTTTTGAGTGATTTAATTAAAATCACCTAAAACCGACTTACATCCATATAGTTCCAATCAATTTGACAAAAATTGTAATTTTTGAGTGATTAAAAACGTCCTCTTTATTGATTGAAAACAAAATTATACAAAATTGTCTAGAATAACTATAAACTGATACTTTTTGTTTTTACTTAACTTCTTTTTATCTCTCTTATCTTATTTTCTTATGGAAAAACCAACTTTTGGATGACTAAAAATGTTTTTTTATTCAAGACAAAGCTCATTTAAAACCATCAGTTTTTGAGCTGAAATTGATAAAATTTCTTCTAACCCGACTTTTGAGTTTAATTTTTAAATCATCAAATATGCCCTATCTATTGGCTAGAACCAAGATTATACAAAATCCTATAAAATAATTGTAAATTGGTACTTTTCCTCTCAACAACTTTTTGAACAAAATTGATCTGTAGTTTGCGGAAGCCAAAAAGATCGTGACCCGAGGGATTGAAACCGCGCAAGAATAAATTTTTGCGCGGTTTCAGTCCCCTTACCTGACAGAAGGAATGAAAATCATTTCGCTGCAGATCAAACTGCTTAAAGCCTTTTAAATTTATACATATAAATTTGGCAAATAAACAAATGTTAATGAGTCCTTCAAAACGAAGGTCAATGCCTCCGCTAGCGAATCGTGGGGGAAAGAATCACTTTCATAACTACTGTCCCTTTGCATGTATCGTGCTGACGCCACTTTATATCCTCATGTTAATCCATTTCGGTGGTAGAAGAACTACAGAGAGAATCCCTGAACATAGGACTCGAAATGAATCTGGACAAAACAAAAATAATGAGCCCTGAAAACATCAGAATAAAAATAGACGACAAACTTCTAGAAAACGTGTCTAACTACGTATACCTGGGCCATAAAATTCAATTGGGCAAAGAAAACCAAGGGGCTGAAATATCTAGAAGAGTAGGACTTGGTTGGGCGGCATTTGGGAAACTGGGATTCATACTCAAATCTAGAGAAATACCAATTAATCTGAAGCGAAAGGTCTATGACTCGTCCATATCACCGGTTCTCACATACGGTCTTGAAACAATGGCTATTACACGCAAGATGGCTAACAGGCTCCAGATCACGCAACGAGCCATGGAAAGATCCATGCTTGGAATCAGCATAAGAGACAAAGTACGAAATGAAGACATACGGAGAAGAACCCAAGTAATGGACGTACTAAAAACAACAGCCCAACTTAAATGGCAATGGGCAGGGCACATAGCAAGACAAACCCCAGATAGATGGACGCACAAAATACAAACTTGGCGACCAAGAGAAACAAGAAGAAGCGCGGGAAGACCCCAGAAGAGATGGCGAGACGATATCCAAAGGATAGCAGGGAGAAACTGGATGAAGACAGCGGAAAACAGAGAGACATGGAGAAATTTGGAAGAGGACTACATCCAGGAGTGGATGAATGCAGTCTGAGGAAGAAGAGAATCCATTTCGGTTATGCGGTCTCACTTAAATAGCGTTTTAAAAAGAAGTGCACTCCCAATCCTGGAATAACTAAAAGCGCGGCTGTTCTATCTTTTCAATTTCGGGGTTGGAACTAGTTTGTTTAAAAAGTAGTTTTAACTAATTTTTAACTAAAGTTGACGTCTCCAAGCGATTCCATGTATACACTTAATTGGAAGAAAAATAAGGTGGATCCTTTTCTATGGGCCATTTTATATATCAATAGTAAGTCAAGCAAAAAAAAATATTCACAATAATCAGGTTTACTTAGTAAAAGTAAACCAATTAGAGATTAGCCCATTTCTACCATTTCCGAATAAAAAAAATCCACGAAATTTAATTTCCTAATTGCAATTAGCAGGAACACGGCTACGCCATCGACAATACGACGGCAACGAGGCAGGGCATTCCTCGGAAACAGGAGTTTTGCCATGTTAATTACGGTTTTTTGAATAGACATCTCACTCTGTCAAAGAGTATTCAAATGCGTACTTTAAAAGCCCGCAAATTGAAAAGATAGAACAGCCGCGCTTTTAGTTATTCCAGGATTGGGAGTGCACTTCTTTTTAAAACGCTATTTAAGTGAGACCGCATAACCGAAATGGATTAACATGCGGATATAAAGTGGCGTCAGCACGATACATGCAAAGGGACAGTAGTTATGAAAGTGATTCTTTCCCACACGCGATTGCTGTTGACCCGAACAACGCGCGGAAATATTTTTTCCCGCACTATGTGTGGGAAAGCGATATTTTCCATACTAAATTGCGTGCCGGAAAGGCCCAATTAAGCACGGTAGTAGAAACATTTTTTACTTTATACTGTATCATTTAGGACACTTTTACGTACCTGATTTTAATCCGGTAAATACCTTTTTACAGGATTGGATATTGTAAAGAAATTTTACAGTATTGAGTAACGGCACATCCTGTGGCGGTATTCAATAAATCCATTGTATCCACGGTATCGTGTACAGGGCCTGTTCTGGTACCTGTACAGGATACCGTAATGAAACTATACCGGATTTCTCAAAAATATATTCGCCGCGCATAAAATTAATTTTTTTTCAAGCGGACTAAAAGTACGTCATTTGTTTTCTCCTTACGCACACCTAAAGTGGAATTTCTAATCCTGAGACCAAAAAAGTAGCAAAAAAGTCCTAGGCAGTAAAAGTAAAATCAAAAGTCTCCGCTACTGTCGTGGTGGCGCAGTTGTACATAAACGATTGTCAATATTGTAATTTACGAAAACTTTTAAGCACTAGATACTAGATGGCACTACAGCAATTGAATAAAAAGAGTAATCAGAGCTCTTGGTGCAAAGGTGCATCCATCCTATGTTTCAGTTTTTGACGCAAATTCTTAATTGATTTCGCGGATTTCGACTGGTTAGTAGTTGTAAGTTTAGTTTTGTAGTAATATATAAGGTGTTTGATTTAATTAATCAAAGTCACCGCTGCTGTCATGGTGGCGCGTTTATAAACGATTTTCATTCACCAAAACCATTTGAGCACTAGATGGCACCAGATTTACTGGTCTGAGTGCACCTATTGCCATCTTTATATTCTTATTGGGGAAACAAAGTATGAGAATACTCGCAGAACGTTCTAATCGAAATCGCATATCTTGTCGAATTTTCGGATCGTCTGTTACATGTCATGATCGTCATCATATTTATTTGTCATTGTGAATGTTATTAATTTAGTATTGATAATGGTGCTACATGTTTTTATTTTACCATAATTTACCCACAACTAAACCACCTAAACCATTGGTTATGATTTAATACCATTAAACAATTGAACATTGAAAACCACCGTTCTAAAACGTTCTTATTTTACAAATAAATACACCACTACTAGGGTAAGTACTTAGACTCTCCTAAACAAACGGATGCAAGTAAATAACAAAACTGAATCACAATAGACAACCTATTTCATGCATGCTTGAAAAAAAATAGTAGATTATGTCACTAGGAGTAAAAGTGGACCTTTTCGTACTGAGCCCAGAGATTGACGGCCGAAGCGAAGCTGAGGCCTGCAACTGGGCGAAGCACAAATGTGTCCTTTTGCTCCGAGTAACATATACTATTTTTTTTTCAAGCATGCAGGAAATGAGAAATCTATTTCAAACTGATTCAGTTTTGCAATTTTCTCTCATCCTCTTTAAGCGGGTCTATCTAATAAATAGAATGTGTTAGAATGGTTTTTTTCAATGTTCAATGGTTTTAATGGTATTAAATCATAACCAATGGTTATGGTAAACTAAAAATTTGTAGCATTATTATCAATACAAAATTAATAAAAATCACATTGACAGATAAATATGATGACGCGCATGACATTTCGCGCAAGACTCAGAATTCGAGAACCTATGCGATTTCGACTAATAACGGTTTCGGGTGGTGCTCTCGTGTGCTCTAAGAGTATTCCTATCCTTTGTTTTTTCAACAAGAATGTAAAGATGGCAATACACAGATCGGTCTATATGGTGTCATTTAGTATTCAAATAATTTTGATGAATGAAAATCGTTTATATATGCGCCACCATGACAGTAGCGGTGACTTTTGACTTTACTTTTACTGCCTAGGACTTTTTTGCTACTTTTTTGGTCTCAGGATTAGAAAGCCTACTTTAGTTGTGCGTATGGAGAAAACAAATGACGTACTTTTAGTCCGCTTGAAAAAATAGTAGTATATGTTACTCGGAGTAAAAGGTCTTTTTGTGCTTCGCCCAGTTGCAGGCCTCAGCTTCGCTTCGGCCGCCAATCTCTGAGCTCAGCGAATAAAAGACTCACTTTTACTCCTAGTGACATAATCTACTATTTTTTCCTGTTTTTAATAAGTATGAAGTAAAATGTTGTACATCATATGTCCGGTAACGCGCTACAGTAGACGTTTCAAAACATCTTACTCCTACTGTAAAACTATATTTACCGGAGTTATAATGTAAATAATCATTAAATAAAAATTGAAACATGTGATCAGCATGGTCAAAGTGACCTAACCCCGCGCATTACCCTCCCAGTGGCGCACTTTATTTTCATCTGCAACTTATGCTTTAATCACAATCTGAAATAAAAAATAAAAAAAATTGTTTTTTTTTGTTTTTTAAAAATCATTTCGATTCGATTTTAAATATCTAATAATATAAAAAGTATCTAGTGAAAAAACTATGTTTGTTTTATTGCGGCGAAATTTTTTTTTTCAGTACAAAACTATCTACGCCACTGGCTACTGGACCAATTTTAACTTCTTCGATAAACTTAAAGATAATTCAAACTTTGTATCTCGAAAAGCAAATGGGTTCTGAAAATTCTGTTAGCTCCACCTTTAATTTCACAAAGAAGAAGCACACTGTGGCTAATGTTTAGATCCCTCAACTCAGAAAGAAGTTTTTTTTGTTTTATTCCTCTATTCTAGTGTTTTCAATGTTTTACTTTTTTTCCTAATCATTGGCGATCTATACTGTTCCTTTCTCCAGTATTTTCTTAGCTCTTTGTTGTGTTTCAGCAAAGTTTATGTTAGCTGGTTTATATTTTTTTAAAGTTTCTTTTGTTTTAGTTAATTTTTTTCTTTTTTGCTCTGTAACTTTTCTCGATTCTTTCTCTATTTTTTTTATTCATTGCCATTTGCGGTTATTATGTGCCGTATATCTTTTTTTTTATCATGAGGTGATAGTTGTATTTTGTATATGTTTCTATTTTTCCTTAAAATCTTTGTTGCTTTTTTTTCCACTCGATTCGAGTTTATTCCAATTTTCTCATTATATTATTTTTCCTTAAACCTTGATTTCAAAAAGTTTAATTTTAATTTTTTTTCGTTTACTGGGTCAAAGTTACTTATCATTTGATTTTTATCTCTTCGGTACTCAAGTTTTCAATATCCATAGTTTTCTATTTTCTGCATTACTTGCACAATCCTTCGATTTATTTTTTTTTATTTTTCGTTATTTTGTGTTGCCTTATTTTCCTGACTATTGTCCTCATTGCACTAGTCTTCTTTTAAAATGTTTCAATATACATATTGTTTCTTCTTCCGATTATTATAGCCGTTTTATAATAATTTTGTTATTTGCGGGTTTCCTAACAAAAATTTTGGCAGAAATTATTTTCAATACCTTCTTGCTAAACGTATTCCTGTTTGCTGACTCGAAGTTTCCTGACTAAAGATAATACTATTATATACTCTTTTATGTGTATTGTAGGCCGTTCCTTAGTTTTCGATTGTTTTTCTTTTAGCATTGGTTTTTCGACATTTTTTCAGTTTTCCTATTTATATTTACTTATTTTACGTCTTTCTATTATCCTAATTATTGTATTTACTGCACTGCCATTTTGTTTGTTATTTTGATGAACAATGTAGTTTTGTCTCGATGATTATTATTCTTTTTTGTATTTTTTTTCTAAAAGTTTTCTAGCCACATGTGGGGTATAATCCTTTTTTTTATATTTTATGTTTTGGATTAACCGTAAGTTCTTTCCTAAAGATTTTGATTAAATAATTATTTTCGCCTTTATTTGATCTTCTGTTATACAATAAATGTCTTGAATCCAGTTTTTTTGTGCTTTTTTTAATAATTACTTATTTTTCGATTTTTGTTCTCACTGGATCTTTACTTAATATTGTTAATCGCTTGAAGGTATTAATACATATATTATATGGTTCATAATACATGTAATTATATTTTTAATAACAATGTCACTTTACCTCTAACCGATTTTTCCTACTTCTGTCGTAGGTAGCGGATTATTTATATTTCCGCTTTCCAACGTTGATAAAATTTCAAGATACAAAGGTATTAAAAAAAAACTGCTTTTTGAAATTCCAGGAGTATAATTCATTTAATGTGAAGTTAAGTTTTTAAATTGTGAATTTGGCATTTGGCCAATGTCAATCTTGCTACTTTATGGCTACTTTATATCAATATTCTGTGGCTAAATAAAATACCTAGCTAATATTTCATAACTTTGTAGTCATCTTATTTTCTGGCTAGGAAAGCTATTAATTGGACCCAATAAGGAAGGTATATTTTCCATTAAATTGCCGGCAGTTTTGACTAGGCAAGCAAACGTAATGTTTACCAAAATTTTTACAAAAATATTTTAAACCAAAATATGGTGAATTAAAACTATCAGTTTAGCTTCTACTATTTGGTCAAACTATTAACATAAAGAAAAACTGCCATACTATTGCCATGCTTTGTGATCAAATATTTGCAACAGTTGAGCTTTTTATCGCCAAAATTTATTTTATATAAATAAACAAATAATTACCAATTTGTGGCTACTTTTACTACTTTATGACCAATAATTTGCCAATAATACTACTTGGCTATTTAGTGAACAAAAAGAAATCCTTAATGCAACTCAGAGGCAATTTAGACTCAGAAAGCAAACATTTGAGTCCGATAATGCATTGAGAACTGAATTTTCGCAGTGTATGCTTTTCATTATTTTATATGTGTTTATCATAAACATTTCTCAAATGGCCAAAGTTTTGCATAAGCGACAGTGAAACGACAAAACAAAATGGATGATAAACTAGAAATCGGCATAAATGGTATCTAATCGGTCGTAAATTATACCTAAACAATTAATTCATAAACATTAAAAAAAAAAACGAAATTTATAGGATAACTTTTGACAGCTGTTAGAGTTTAAAAAAATTGATTAGTGGTCAAGTAGCTACTATTAATATAATCAGAAGAATAAATACTAAGTAGTTGATTCAAAATTCAATAAAATGAGATTCATACAACAATCAAATGTGACAAAATTTTGCCATCAAAAATTTCAAAGACCAAAAATTGACTTTGTATCAACCCTGGCTTGGTGCCAGTTTCCCCTGGAAATTTAATTAACCCGCTGGCTGACAATAAAAAAAACTGTCTTGAGCGGCTCAATTACAAAATAAAACGGCCAGAAAACGTATGCATGACCTCAATTATTCTACCCTTTTCAAAAGAGTTTCACATGAGGAGCTCTCTGTTTAATACAAATGGAATTGTACATTTTAACAAGGAAAAAAAGTCACCTTTGAGCACATTGAGTTAGAAAATTGTATTATCAGCAGTGCGGTAAGGGCAGACATCGAAGAGGACACGAAGATAATTAAATTACCGATATAATAGCAAGAGGATGCTCGAGGGTTCATTTATATTTATGTACATATCTTGTTTGTACCGCACAATCTGACCTTAATTTCCCAAAATGGAAGGAGATTAGACATGAAACAAAAGTCGAATTCATCCCATTATGTGTGCGTCCTCATTCTTATTTAAAAGCAGATGGTTAGATTACTTTTTGTGTATAACTCTATTTAACTTAATAAATTTGAAACCAGCACAGTAACTTCGCCGTTTTTCGAGCTTTAGCGAGCTAATTTATTTTCCACTTATTTATTTCAAACTTGACCTCCAATAAGGAAAAGAAAGATAAATTAAACTTTGGCGTCGTAGGTTCAAAATAAGAGACAAATAGATGATAATTATAAATAATTGAACTTAGAAAAGCTTACTAAATACTTCAGGCCAGTTATTGTTTAACTTGTACTCCTTCAAGCAGAAGCTCAGTTTTCTGTTAGAAATTGACCACAATTCACATGTAGTTAATTTCTAATTCTTTAGTTAAAAAAAATCTGAAATTTTTGGTATGTTTAGTTTAACAAGTAACAGAATGTAAGTGATAATAATTACTTTGTGACAAAAATAAAATGTTAATTTAAAGAAGTAAGCACCACAATAAGAATATAACACCTTCTATATGCTACAATAAATTTATTATTTCTAAAAAGCGAGAAATATAAAAATAAAAAAAAATAGAGAACAAAACAAGTTTTGATAATAAATATATAAGATAGCGTAACGTAAAAAAATCCAAAAAATAAAATCAAGTTAACATCAGAATTAAAGGTATTAAAAGAAAAAGTAATATTTGCTGAACTGGTAACAAATTTAGAATTTAAACGGATTAGTTTATGAACTAAATCGAAGGATCGAAATTTAGTAGTAAAACGACTACTTAAACTACAGAAAATTAAAAAAATATTTTGGAAACCAACAATATGAGAAATGAGACGAAGAAAAATAAAGAAAATAATACGAAAGCTCGAATGAACGAGTTGATGAAAAACATAGTTATAAGTTGCAACAAATGAGGAAAAATGAAAAAAGAAATAAACATATCATATCAAAAAAATGAAAAAAGAAATAAACATATCATATCAAAAAAATGAAAACGAAGAACTAGAACCGGGGATTCAAACATGCGAACAAAAGAGATTCAATTAATTAGAACAAATTTGTAAAAGTGTGAATAAAGAAATGAGTACTGAGACATAACCTTGAAAAAAATCTGAATTAATATACTCAAGGAAAAGTAAAAATGCCAGGAATTGCGCCAGGAAGGAACAACGGGAAAAGATGAAGATAAGCGCAGATGGACTAGCTACCACACATCCACAATCTAACGGACAGGATCGATAGGCTACCGGAAAAGCACAGTGTTAAAACTGTCTTTAAACCCACTCGTACGATACAAGAGTGCTTGAGATCGGCCAAAGACCGGAGAGATCCCCTATCGGAACCCAGAGTTTACCGAGTTCCATGCATCTGTGGCTCGGTATACATTGCCACTACAAAACGCAGTGTCAACACGAGAATTACGAAACACAAGAGGAATTGCAGGCTGGCAGAAACACAAAAGTTAGCAGTAGCTGACTTTTGTGTCAGAGACAGCACGCTCTCTCCGAAGGTCACAACATTCCGGCGGATCATGATCATTGCCGGGTTAATTTCGAGGTGTATCACATAGTTGAGTTAAGAAAAGTTTTAGTTAAGTGGAAATTAAAATTTCGTAATAAGTTTCCACATTATGAAATTAGTGATGATACGTCAGTGTAAGAAATGAGACGAAAGAAAGTGAATACGATTAATCTTGGCACAGCTGTTCCTGATACAGGTATACTTTGATGTGTCATTAATTTAAACTGGTGATATTGTTTGAAAATATTTTTAGCAGGCCCTGATGTATGTTCGCAAAAATCCTAACCATTAACCCAAAATTGTGTGGGTTAATCCTGATATATCATTCAGTTATCGCACGTTCCCAATCCTTTATGGGACTCATTAAAATCGGCACACAAAAGAGAATTACACTGCCGGAAAATCGTGTAGCGTAAACGTTTCAAAAGGGGGGAAATTGTAAGAGCAACGCGAAAGCCGGTATTATACGTGAGATAAATAGACCTTGACCTTTTTAGGCTTTACGCAGTCATAAATTGCAATTAAGACCCCAGGTCCTGGAATTCCTTACGCTTTCCTGCGAGAAACATGCTGTTGGGCGTTGATGCGAGCTATAATACAAATAAATTCCACCCTCCACGTTTAGCAAATTAGGAAGGCTTCTGAAGAAGCCAGAAGATTCAATAGCAATAACCGAAATACTATTATTGTTATTTCAGCGAATATGGGTCTCAGGAAGGCTTATTTATTTAAAGCACTTCCCACTCGGTGGAAGATTGAGACAATGCCTTTGCATTATACATAGCCAGTCCTAGCTTTTCATATTTTGAGAGCCGAATTCCCTTCTCTGTGAGCGAGGTACTTAAATTACCTAAAGCGAAATTGTGTAACTCACTGAGTTTCGAATTGATGCCGAAATAATCGGAATTTATTGAAACGGTCAACGTGGATAAATTTCGAATAAAACAGTTTGGCAATCAAACGGGTCATTTAAAATTGCCTTACTATATAGCGAAAAACAAATTAATTTAGTGTGAAGAGCGCGATTATTGCCTGATCATAATGTCAAATTAATTGGATATTTTAAAGCTATTAATAGGGCTTTCAATCGAATTAAGGCAGTATCGATGGGAGGTTTGTTTTATAAATGAGTGTTAATGGCATAAATATATAGAGAAATGAAAATACCTCATTCCAATTTTGGATAGCATAGCTGAAAACTTCAAAGGTATAATAGACCATTATCTAATGAAATCACAATACCAACAATAAACTTTATTGGAAATAATTCGAGTCGGATTCAATTTTTCCATTAACCCGAATACTATATAAATGCTATAAATTTGATGACTCTAATTGTGTAAAAAAGTTTCCATATCCGGTTTCTCCTCGTTGCAATTTTGTTGCCTTTAAGACTTTTTGAGAAATTTGAGCATACTATATTACTCGTAATTAACTTGAATTAATTGAATTATTTCGATAACATTCCAGCTATGAACTTATAGGTACAGAATCGGGACACAATTGCTAGTCCAAATTGGCATGCCTATTAAGATAGACCGATGAATAAATAAGTTGTACTTTAATTTCGAAACAAATAATTATTTACAGTGCTAAATAATGTCATTACAAACTGGTCATAGAAAATCATATCATCAAAAAACCGGAGTTATAATACATTATACTTGCAGGTAGATGAGCGAAAATTACAGATGAAATGATCCAAGTTAAGAAGCTCCAAACCGGTCTCCGGGGACAGTCAAGCCGGTCAGATAAAGTTAGCTTTCGAGTTTTTTCCTATTGGACTGACATTTTCTGCCTTAAGCTTGAAACTTTTGTGTTGGTAGTGTAGTGAATTACGTCAACCTTTAAGGAACTTTTTAGATATTTTCTTTTGTTAGAAATAAACTGTTTTGAAATAAAGTCGCAGTTCCATGACACGCAAACTAATAAGTTTTGTTTTTCCAGAAAGTTGTTAATATAGAAAATTAAAATAAATACTGTAGTAGATGAGTTAGAAAGCTTCGGGCACAATTTTAGTAATTATGGCATGCAAATTCCTATAAGAGAATCGCACCATTTTGCATAAAACCGCATCACAACTCTTGACCATATGGTGAATGCTCCTAAGCCAAGCACCTGGTCATTATGATGTAGGTGATTACCAATTTGTCGATTAACCCATCTGCATACCGGTTTCGGGGTCTACGCCTCATCAGTACAGCTTCGGCTGGTCGACAAATTGGAAATCTCGATTCATCGGTTTAAAACCGGGAATGTACGGAGTACCGGTGAGATGTTGTACAGAACAGAAGCAGGCGACATCCACCAGCGTATTTTAGATCAAACACTGCATGGCAGATGGCTCTCAGTTCGACAAGCAGCCCATATTGCTCTGTACCTCGCTGGTTATCGGAACCAGAACGAAGTGAAAAGGAATGTAGGTGATTAAACCGAGGAGTCGAGATTTCCAATTTGACGACCAGCCAAAGCTGTACTGATGAGGGGTGGACCCCGAAACCAGTATGCAGAAGGGTTGATCGACAAATTGGTAATCACCTACATTCCTTTTCACTTCGTTCTGGTTCCGATAATCAGCGAGGTACAGAGCATATGGGCTGCTTCTCGAACTGAGAGCCATCTGCCATGCAGTGTTTGATCTAAAATACGCTGGTGGATGTCGCCTGCTTCTGCTCTGTACAACATCTCACCTGGTTATTAGTCGTAGTTATCTTCTACTGGTCCCTGTTATCTCATTTCTACTCAATCCCGGTTAAAGGTAATCTCATAAGTAGTCCAAGCTATCTCATTCCCCATCATTGATTATCTCATAATAGTATCTCATACTGGTTGAGGGGAGCGAGCGCGTTAAGTGTCTTTCAGGTAACTAGGTTTCTTGGTTTGTGGGTCGATGAGAACCTTAAATTCAATCTGCACATACAGAATCTAAACAGACGATTGACGGCAGGATGCTGTGCACTAAGAGTGGTTAGACGCGAACTTTCCTATGACATATCAAGAACTACATATTTGGACTTATTGAGAGTCACCTGAGGTACGGCATTTCTTTCTGGGGCTCCTGTTCATCTACTCTTTTTAGATCTACGTTTGTTTTACAGAAGAGAGCGGTCAGATGTGTTTGTGCCGCGGGTTATAGAGACCATTGCCATCCTGAAGAGTAGGATTCTAACATTGCCCCGCCTATTTATTCTGGCGACTGCATCGCTGATGCTCAGGGAGCACTTTGGTGATATTGGTACTGACTCGAACACGCGATGGACTCGCACCTCCCATGTGATCCCACTATCCTTAATTAGATCCGATAGGTTCCTGCAGTAGTGGTTTTTGTACACCAGCAGAAAGATTTTCAATCATTTGCCATTGCCACTGAGGCAGCTGAGATACCAGAGTTATCTCAGGGGCGACTAAAATCGCTTTTACTATCAAGATCATACTGTGACATTGGTGAATTGTTTTCTGACGGTTTCGGCTGAGTTGTGAACACCCATCTGTGGGGAACGTCTCACATTCCCCCTTTACCTCTCATCAATGTTTTATAATATAATGTTTAGCATGTTAAAAATTTTAGGTACATTTTTGAGCTTTTACTGTTTAATCTTTAGTATATACTTTGTCTCTACTGTATATAAATATATAATAATTATAATTATTGTGACAAAACAACTGTGTTCCACTTTGGTTTGGGTGTACTATCTAGTAGTGCTTTGTCTATGAGATTATTCTTCCTTTTGACAATAAAGCTTGATTGGATTTGATTCGATTAAAGTCATTCCGTAAATGGTGGTCCCATCGTTGCTCATCCCATAAGAGGTCATCCCTTTTACGTGCGATAAAGCTTTTAAAAACATCTAGACGTTCGAATAATGGACGTGTGCAACGTAAAGCAAGTTGTAAACCAGTACGCCCACTAGCGCAAGTTGTAAACCAGTTCATGTGAAAAAAAAATGGTGAAGTTCAACCCTTCGTTCAGTGACAAAATAATAAACTCAAATTCAATATTAGACCAAATCAAAGTGTCTACTCATAAGCTGATAAAGTGAATAACTACAGAATTTTTACCATACCTCTTCACATGATGTAGTGGTTCAGAACCTGTTGGTTTAGAGCTTGCCTAACAATGGAGAAGTCATAGGATGACCATGACCAGTTCTGGGATGACTAGCAATGGAATGATCAGTGATGATGAACGATATAGCATGACCAGTATTAGAAGTGATATGAACAGATTTATTGATATTATTCAGGGGATACGGTCAGAATTATTATCAACTTTATTGCTACCGGATGTGGTTGAAATTAGCCTTATTATGTGTAAAAATCTAGCTTCATGTCCTTACGACTTTAGCAGTGTCAGTGACAGTAATAATGTTAATAAATAAGCCACGAAAGCTGATTTTGTTTCGGTGATATCTGAACCGTTACATTTATTGAATTTTTCAACATATTGATGAATTCAAGTTTCAATCCGCGTTTCCAACTAACTCTCGTAATCACTTGAAGAATCTTGGAACGAAAGTTCATAGACTTCGTATTTGCTGAATCAGTTGCATATTTTAACCTTACCCAATGGTTTCTGATTAATCACTCTGAAGCCAAAAGCAATATTACAATTTCTGAAAAACTCGACCAATTTTAAAGATATGTTCCCAAGGAAAATAAAGCATCTGAAATTCGTCCCGTTATTTTTTCAAAAGGTTTCTTATTATACGAAAGGAGATGACTAATGGCAAACTTGCAAAATATTGTTAATTTCAAAATTTAAAGAAAAAAAATTTGAGAAAAACCAAAGCTTGGATTATGGATAATTCTTTGGGAAAGTCTTCCTGACTAAGAAGAATCTTAAACAATCTATAAAATAACGATTTAAATACCGCGATCTTTGAGAGAACATAAGACGGTGGAAACACAAATTATATCAGCTAAGGTTATCGGCAGAAGACGGATTTGAAGGATGGGATTGAAAATAAGAGAGCCTAAGGGTCCACTAATGAAATGACCTATTACAAAAGGACCAGTAATGGAGAATGAGATAGCAAGGATCAATAGAGATAACCTTGAACAATAGTCAATGGATAAGATAGTAGGCATACAAAAATGGCTTTTCTGCAAAATAAACCTTACCCTCTGTAAGGGCAATTTGCATGGAAAAATAGGACATAATCGAGTCGTCTTTTATTGTTTTTTCCAGTCCTTAGTGTGTACTTCACTATCGAATCGATATCGGCTCAATTGCATCAACAACAAATCCACTATGGATTTCACACATAGACATGTCACTAAACTATTCCATCGTACAACGCCGACTGAAGCCATAAAAAGCAGAATAAACGAGCCATATAATGGCAACACGAAATTGCACTCGCTTAATCAGTGAAAATGAAATACATAAATTTACATGAAAAAGGGCGTATAGACAGACGGTTGTGTTTTACATATTACAGGAACACGGACTCCTACTTTTATGGTTTCGAGAAGGCTCATCTAGGTCTATATAGTATGAAATAAATATACTATATTGGTGAAAAAGCCAAAAAATAATTTTGTCCTTTTAAAAAAAGTTCTATTTTTTTATGTAAACGTTTTATATTCGTGGGAGCATGAATAATTTCGGAATACTTGCAAACATGCTTTTGATAACAGTTCTGATCAAGAACGTAGAGCTAGCAGTAAGCAGAAGATGCAAACAACGTCAGATTTTTTCAATCTTTTTTCTACTCATGTCTTTCTATATTTTCTATGTCATTAAAACCAAAATCCAAGCAAGGATGTACTGTTTCTTGTGCTATTATTGATTAGCCCGGTGTCGATCATATAGATAAAAAATCTGAGTTTTTGAAGAAGAAAAAAGAGGCTAAAGAAATTACGTCGTTGATACTCTCGCAACAAATTGTATCGCCATGTTGGTGTCTTTTAATAAAAGGGGTCTGTTTTAGGCACATTTAGGCGCAAGTGGTAACCCGTACATCAATGTGGATCGTTTCATTAGTTTGTAAGCTAGTTTTGTTTCTAATTCAATTTTTTTTTAATGTGCTTGCGAACACTAAACTCAGTCAAATTACAGCGTTTCTCAAAAAAAAAATGTTGAATGGTCGTAGTATAAAAAAATCATTCAATATTTTGTGCAGCATCCCTTGAGATTTCCCAAAAAAATAACAAAAAAACTCTAAATTGTTCCTCATAACTCTATGAATTACGACTCACACTTTTTTCATATATAATAAATGAAGTCTTGATTCACCAAAAAAGCTTTAAAAATAGAAAAAAATCTTAATTAGAACTATACAGCTCTTTTGTTTTTTTTTCAACAACTTCCACATTACAAGATATCTCCGTCTTCAGTGTCTTTGTGCTTTGGGAAATACCACCCAGTTTTTTGTTTTTTGTTTTCCAATATGTTCGTTTGAATGTAATTTTGTTATAGGTAGTACATTATACTTAGACTTATTAGCCTGATGAGCCACACATTAAAAATATTCCTTAAAATCATACACCAGAGAATATACAAGAAATGTGAAAGAGACATGGGCGACTCGCAATTTGGGTTTAGACAAGGATTGGGTACAAGAGAGGCGGTGGTCGCAATACAAGTCCTTGTCCAAAATTGCTATGATCAGAGAAAGGATGTGTGTCTTTGTTTTATAGACTATGAAAAGGCATTTGATCGCGTACAACACCACAAATTAATGCAGCTCCTCAATAGGCTTGCTATAGACCAAAAGGATATCAGATGCATTGAAAACCTATATTGGAACAAAACAGCGCAAATCAAATTAGGTAATAATATGTCCAGCGCAGTACAAATTAGAAGGGGAGTGCGACAGGGATGTGTGCTGTGTCCATTCCTATTTAACTTATATTCGGAAGCAATATTCCAAGAGGCTTTAGAAGATGTAGAGATGGGAGTCAAAGTTAATGGAGTGTGGATTAACAATATCCGCTATGCTGACGATACGGTCTTAATCGCTGACAACGTAAACGACCTACAGCAACTGATCAATAGAGTGGGAGAACAGAGCAAATCTATGGGTCAACGTCAACAAAACATCAACGTCAAAAAAACAAAGTTTATGATTATCTCTAGAAACCTAAATATGTTTGAAAACTCCACCATAACATTTAACACAATGCCCTTAAAAAGAGTGGACAAATTTAAATACTTGGGCATCTGGCTTTTCGAAGACTGGACATCAGACAGGGAAATAAAATGTCGCATTGAACGAGCTCAAGAGGCATTCCTGAGGTTCCGAAGAGTGCTTACCTGTTCCGATTTTGACCTTAACCTGAGACTCAGGTTCATCGAGTGCTACGTTTGTCGGTGCTGCTGTACGGAGTGGAAGGCTGGACATTGAGGGCGACTGCAATTAACAAACTAGAGGCTTTTGAGATGTGGCTGTATCTCAGAATTTTGAAGACACCTTGGACGGCCAGATTAACAAACGAAGACGTCCTAAGACGTGTCAACAGACAACGTAAACTGTTCGAATTGATCAAGAAAAGAAAAACGGCATATCTGGGGCATATAATGCTAAACGTGAAATATCAATTCTTGGACCTAGATGGAAGGCCGGAGAGGGATCGGAAGGAAAAAAATGTCCTGGCTGCGAAATATCAGATCGTTGGCACTCCTGAATTTGCAGCTCCTGTTTGCCACCCTGGTTCTTTAAGCCGAGTCCATAACCATGTCCATAACGAGGTGCGAAATCAAAATCTTCAAATAAAACTGAATTTGGAGAAAATTCAACCAATCGTCTTCAAGGAACCTGTTTACCTGTGAAATTAGCTTAATGTCAGTGTCAAATGGGCCACCAGCAATAATTTTTTTTAAATTAGACGTTGTCTAATTTTTCGCTCTTTTCGAGTACGTGTGTTTCTATATAAACCCTACTAATTTGAAAATCTACCGTAAAGTATTCTCTTCTGTTTTGCTACCCGGAAGGAAGACCTAACTGGGAAGATCTGGAAGAAAAACCTAAACCCGACCACTCCAGAATTAAGTAGCATCAACTGAGTAAATCGTTAGTGTGGCATGAGAAGAAATAGTGTCCGGCCGGCAAGAACTTCAGCTTCTAATAATCTAGCTAAAGGATGGAACTGATTCCTCTGACTCATGTTGGTAGCTAGGCAAGTGGTAGGTCCAATCTTCAACAAAATTAAGAATTTTACAATTTTAGCTAGTAATTAGAGTCGCATGAGTTTTGAGACTGAAAATAAAGAGAAAAATACGCGCGAAAAAAAGTTTATTCACTGCAAAACCAGAACCCAACTCAATCCTGTCACAATTTCTACATATTAACATATTGAATAATACGTTAACAATAATAACAATAATAATAATTTAATAAATCAGAGGAGTAAATGTTAGGAAATTACGACAAGAATACACTGTGACTACTTTCTCGTAGAATTATAAAGTCAATAAATACTAATATTGTATAAATTCTAATTATTATTTTTTTATACAAATCAATTTTTTTTAAAATGCATATTTAATAAAATAAAATTAAAAATTATTTATCAGATGGTTTACCTTACTTTAAATCATCCTGGCAACCATGGAATAAAAAATTATAACCTCTATAGTCATAAATATAACCTAAAATATATGACAATGCCTGTCATAATATAACAGGAGCAAAATGTCAAATTTGCAAGACCTACGGCGCAAGTAAAGTTATAGTCACTTAGATTTAGTGTTTGTTCACGCTTTGCCAATAAGAACTGTTTAACATCTTGGACAAAAAAAGCACTTTCATACTAGGCTTAGATGAAACTAAACTGTTTATATTTCTCTCTGTTGACACAACTGAGAGTTATTTGCGAATTAAATTCTGCTTCTCCATTTAGTTAATGAAAACGAAGCTGATTGTTGAATCGAAAAAATAAGACGAAGCTGCAAGCAGCGCCAGCATAAAGAATCACAATGGAAAAAAGGCTAGCTTTGCGCTCTACTTTTTTTTTAGATCCTCTATATAGGCAAAGTGATAAATCTGAGATTGTTGGAGAAATTTACAAAGGCAGAGCTTATGGCGAAGCTCGCCTTTATTATTTCTTAAGAAAAAGTCAATATTTCTGAATACGTCTTTTGAGAATTATTTCTAAATGTTTGAATAAACAACAAAAGGAGGCTATAACTTTTAAATTAATTATTTTATAACGATTTTTTTGTAATAGGTTTAAAAGACAATGGATGCCCCCTCAAAGGAACTCGTATTATGAACGACAATACGAAAAGTGTAGATTCTAGTTATGAGTCGGGCTGCATAAATTTAGTTCCTTTAACACACAAGTATTTAGCTTTCGACATGACTGTGTGGCGGAATTCAGATGAGTATAATGTATTGAATATGATTTTAAAAGTAAATGGTTCAAAGAGCAAAGAGAGGTGTTCATCTGAAAATGCCTTCTAGTAAGGCTGTTAAATGTCAAAGGTGAGGAAATAAAAGTCCATTTGCTTTAATCATATCATTCTTTTCTGTCAGAAATGTTATAGCCTTCTAGATGACATTCTCTAATAAACACTTCATACTTTGAGGAAAAGTGTAGACAAACACTTAGCAACAATAATTTATTTTAAAGATTAAAACAGCTCTACCTTGATAAATTACTGTTCAACACAAAAAGACCCACTTCTTGTTTGGCCTTTTCATATTCATTATCTTCAGAATAGCAGAAGTCACTTCAATAATTAAAAAAGGTATCTCCAATATCTCTATATTTGTGCGTTGTGGGGTTTCCTTTTCCAAAATTATGCCTACTTTTGTATTACATAGTGAGTTATACCTATAAATAGTAGTTTTTTGGATTTTGCTTTGAAAGCATAAAAAAAATATAAAGGTATTTCTAAAACTACCTTTTTTAAGAATATTTTGCCAAGTTTTTCCAACCTTCTTAAGTTAAACAGAAGTTTTAATATTTCTGCATTGTCCTTACAATTCCCTATTAAAAAAAATATACAGGGTGTCCGCTGAGGTTTTAATGATACTTCGTATGTGAATTCTATGAAAAATCGGGATTTCAAGTTACAACTAGTTTTAAGTAATTTCTCAAGAGTAAATAACATTTTTGTAAAAAAAAGGGCGTAATAATTTACTAATTAGCAAGTTGGCCGGTGCTAGAAAAAAATTGCTAACTGTCACTCCTTGAACTGTCATCATTGACACTTCGTTCTTCTTAAGTTAATGCATTGTTTATAATAAGTAACCTTTTATTCATTCAATTTAATAATACGCGGATATGATTTTTGTGTATGGATATTGTGACGGTGGTACCACCGCCTCAGTTAAAGAATATCAATGGCAATACCCGAAGCGCCCTTTTCAAACTAAGCGAACATTCAATATATCCTTCGCTACCTTTCGGTTAACAGGTACGATTCCTAAACCAATTTGCGAAAGAGAAGTTTTTAGGAGAAATAATGCTGCAGAAGTTCTTGACCTCATTGAAAATGACCCAGGGACAAGTACGAGAAGAATTTCTGCACTTGCTGAACAAACTAAGATGGCTGTGCACGATACATTGCGAGAAACTGGACTGAATCCTTATCACTACCAACCGGTACAAGAACTTTTCCCAACTGATTTTCCTCAAAGACTTCGTCTTTGTGAATGGTGCAAAAATCACTTGAGTATTCTTCCAAGGACTCTTTTCGCTGATGAGGCTACATTTACAAGAAATGGAATCGACAATTTCCACAATGATCATTTGTGGGCAATCGAAAATCCTGATGCTGTTCGAGAAACCCATTTTCAGAGAAGATTTTCCGTAAACGTTTGGGCTGGAATAATTAATAATGCAGTTATTGGGCCACAAATTTTTGACGGAAATTTGAATAGTGAATTGTATTTTTTTCGCGGTACACTGTGGAAGAGTTTCCACCGCATTTCTCAATGAAGACTATCCAAATCGATGGATAGGTCATGGTGGTCTCATTGTTTGGCCACCGCGATCACCAGATCTCACCCGTTGGACTTTTTCTTATAGGGACATGTGAAAACACTTACCTATTCAATGGGAAAGCCTAATTGCTGGGACCAACTCTTCGAGAGGATTCACGCAGCGTTTGATGAAGTAAAAAACAATATAGCAGACTACAACTGGAAACAAGAGCTGCGACGAAGATTCAAATTGTTCGTTGTACAAGATGGTGGTCACATTGAGCAGGTTTAATAATAATTTTACTTTCATTACGTTTTTTTATTATAATACCCCCTTGTCGCAATAATGTAATTTTTTTTAAAGTCCTGGTAACTTGAAACCCCATATTTCATGAACCGAAGAATTCGAGAAAAGTGAATAGAATGTTTTTTGTTCAAAATCAGTCACATAATTCATATAAAAGCAATGTTTAAGTGAACGCCTGTTACATTGATTGTGGTGCTTGTTGGGTCCGAGATTATTGCTTTTGCTTTGTTCTCCCTCCGTGTTGTGATCGATGGATTATTACCAACACCTCTAATGACGATAAAAACTTCTGCACATTATGTAGAATAGCCTTGAGAAAGACGTCAAATAAACGTCAAAACTTCCGCATAATATCTACAAAAACTTAGAAGTTTTTTTATTTTTTGTCCTACACCTGCTACAACGAACACAGATCTACTTCGAGAAGGACACGATACCACACAGTTGTTTCTCTAATGTAAAAAGTTAAGAAATATTTCTGAATACATGATATTGTTTTCCTATAGCTTCAAAGCAAATTCCTAGAAATTGCAACTGCATACATAATAACACATCCAAAGTTAGAATTGGTGAATTGGCAATCTGATTGGAATCAATTCTCACTTTTTACCACCAATTTACAATTTAATTAAATTTAAACACACTGTGTGTGTTCATAGCTGATTCCTTTTGTTCTTAATAAAAACCTGCAAAGATAATACAGAAATATCACAGTTCCTGCTTAACTTAAAACACTTGGAAAAAATTGCGAAAACTTAGGATGATGTTTGCTGGATTAGAGTGAGGAAAAAAATTGGATTAAGATGAAGATGCTTTTCGAAACTTCCTTTTAAAGGGTAAGTAACTTTAAGTAGTTTCAAAGAAGCATTGGTAAGTTTTTTAGAACTTAAATGCAAATTCCTAGAAACTCCTTTTCAGGTGTCTAATCTACAAACTACTTCTCAATTTCTTGCAGCATCTTTAAAATTATTAAAATTAATTTTCGAGATACTGTATGTTACATGAGTAATCTTTTTCTATGTTTTTTTTTGTGATAGAAAACTATAAGGATAATAGAAAAATATTGCAGCACCCAAGCGTTGGAAACATTTTCCTAAAAGGCGGTGGCTTTGGAAAAACCTCGTAATTTTTAAGGCGTCGTTGCAAATTTCCACAAACCACAACATTATGTCATTGCATGCGTATAGGACTCCTAGAACTATAGTCTACAGGTAGTATCTGGACAGTTTTCATCCTCGATTTAATATAATAAAGACTTTTCCGAGAAAAGAAATACTAGGAAACTCCTAGCCCGTATCACTCTAGATAATAAAGTACTTTTATTTCAGGTTTGCTTTATAGGTTACGTTTAACAGAGAGGTACTAAACCTAAGAAGGTTGGTACCTTAAAGTGTTTCGTTATTCCTGTCAAATATAACCGTCGGTGGTTTTTACCCTCGATTCAGTAGAATAAAGAGTTTAGAAATTAGCGATTATTGCGAGGAAAAAAATATTAGACAATTTCTAACCCGCATCGCTCTAGTAATGTTGAAATTTACTGATTATTTTTTTTATTTAGTGCTTGCTTTGGAAGTTACGTCGCAGAGAAGTTTACCAATCCTGAAGAGGTGTATAATTGTCCTTGAGTTTTGTATAATTTTAATTAATATGCTATTTTGTTTATAATTCTTTTAGAATAAAGTTCTAGGATTGCTTTAGGCATGCAGAGGAGTTCCAGGACACACATAAACCTCGTATGGGTTTGTCGATATTATAAAGCAGTTCTAGAACAGTAGTTGCAGAATTGCTGCCAAATCTAGACTACAAGTATTACTTTCATGGATTTGCCATCGACGTATTAAAAATAAAGATTTTAGAAATTAGCGATTATTTCGAGAAAATAAATGTTAGTCAACTTCTATCCTGGAGCGCTCTATGTAATCCCGCAACTTAGTGACTTATTATTATTTCTTTTTATTTAGTGCTTGCTTTAGAAGTTACGTTCTATATAGCGATATTAAACCTGAAGAGGTTTGTACTGGCTCTTGAGTTTTGTATAATATTTAGCTCTTAAGCGGTTTTCCTCTTTCTTCCAAGGAAGTTTCGGGATTACTTAAGGCGTTCACAAGAGTCGCAGGATACACATAAACCTTGCGTGCTTTTTGTCATTATTATAAAGTAGTCCTACAACAATAGTTGCAGGATTTCTGCCAAGTGTATTCTATAGATAATTCTTGACGGTTTTGTCCTCGATTTAATAAAATAAAAACGTTAGAAATTAGCGATTATTCCGAGACAAAAATATTAGAAAACTCCTAGCCTGTATTGTTCTAGGTAATGTTGCAACTTACTGATTTTTTTTGTTTAGTATTTGTTTTAACAAAAGTTACGTTCTACTAGTTACTAACTGACGAGGTTTGTACCGCTCCCTAAATTTTGCGTAATTTTTATCTCTTATGTGTTTTTTTGATTGTTCTTTTAAGATAAAGTTCTAGGTCTACTTTAGGCATGCACAAGAGTCGCAGGACACACATAAACCTCGTGTGCCTATTCTCACTATGTACATTCGCAAAGCGGTCCTGGAACAGTAGATGCAGAATTCCTGTCTAGAAAGTGCAGCTATACTAGCACGTCTACAGTTAGAATTTCAAAACAATGATCGCTTAAAAACAAACATAAATCAGGAAAAGTAAATCACATACAGAAATTTAAAAAATAAGCTTTAAAAATCTATTTTAAGTTCTTAAGAGATATAAGCTATTTTAGCCAATTCAGTAGCAGCTTGTTTAGTAGCAGTAACAGTTTGAATCATTGAATATGAATTCAAACTATCAATGGAATATCAATTGAATATCAAAAAAAAATAAGGTTGTTAACTCGTCAAGTTTCTTCTAATATGTTTTAGGCAACTGTTTTGGGGTTCTCTAAACTTCTCTGTCTACCTCACCGTGTATTTTTATAACGTCTTATTGAGGTCGACCCCTCAATAAGCGACATGACTAAACCGCCATAAAGAATTTACATCATCTCTCCAACCTGTTAATTAGGGCGTAAAGCCCTTTGCCATTAGCAAATCCTGCTTTTAGCGTGGGTCTGGCTAAGCACCAACCTTTAACTCTATTTCCTGGAAGTTTTAATGTGTACACTCTCAGAAAGCTCCTTCCTTTCCGAGAGCAGTTTTCCCGCCGGCTTTGGACCTTTACCGGAGTCCTTAAAAACCGTCTCACTACTGCAAAGAAATTCGATTCAATGAACTTCCAGTCTCGGAGATAAACTGTAACGCATTCTCCTTTAAGTTCGCAATTTGTTTGCCTTTTTGATGGTTCCGCCGAGAAAGCGTATAAACTTTATTTAAATCCATAATGGGGAAATGGGGAAAATGTTTGTGTTTGCCCTGCATCACATGGAGAACAAATACAAACGTTGAAAAGGTTATAAGGCCGGTGACCTTCCTAAGACAATATTTGCTTTGGAAGTTAATAGGTCCAGAAAAAAATCGTATAACCGGATGGATTTCCCCATTGAAAGTTGACCCCTTTTTTTAATGAATAACGGCTAATTTAAATTCCTTTTACAAACTCGGTTGAAATTACTTGACCCGTGAAAAATCCCACTGTAACGCAAAATTTGCATACGAGCTGACGGAACTCTTTGTTCCCTGGGTTGGATATAATTTTGTATTTAATGGAACATCTGATTTTTGGGCTTACAAAGAAAACGTTTTTGACTTTATTAGAAATTCGTTCACTGATAAAATGTGAGTCGTTTTACTTCTTTCGATTAACTTCAAGTCAGCTTGTAAGCAAATCCCCGGGAAAACGCTAGATTTAAATTCGATTGCCATTTAGACCGTAAACCCCCATTACACTGATTTGAATCCAAACAATTGCCTTCATTTTAAATACACAAACCCTAAAATTGGCTCTCGAAAATGAATAATTCAAACTCGGGGTGAAATTGCCCACGCATGCACCATGAACCTTTATCGGGGATGCGATAGATTTTATATGCACATTTTCCATGGGTGGATTATTATTAGTGGGCATAAAACGAACATAAGAGAAGGGTAAATGGGAGGATCGTTAGTAGAGCAACCGGGCCGGGTAGTGAAATTATCTTTATGGAAAAAAGAGTGGCGCTTTGGTAAAATAGACCGTAAAACACTGGGTTTAGTTCTTTTTTCAAACATGTTTATGTGGGTTTATAAAAAATGTACTGCCTCTTAAAAATAGCGGTTGTTTTTGATCGGTTTTTAATAAAATGGTTAGCATCGCTATAAAAGCACAAAGAAAAACTGTTTCTTCAGGTTTCAGTACTTACCTTAGAGTGGTAACGCAAAGAGATCCAGGATGAACGTTAGTATTTGTGCGCCGATAAACGAAGAATAAGTTGCTGATTTTATAACCAATTTTTAGCTGAAAAAGAATAGATTTGTTAAAGAAAGTTAAGTGTAAAAATTAAAATTATTACATCAATAATATTTTTAATAAATGCACAAAATTGCTACATAGGATGTCTCACTGATTTTCAATATCTGTTTCAAAATGGACCTAATTTTTTATGTCTATAAAGCTTTAAAGAATCCTTAATCGCGAACACCTCTGTTCTTTGGACTTCGAAACCAGACCGTGGGGGTTTCATTTTCGAACTTGTTTCGAGGTAAATAGTTCATAAAAATTCCCTTACAAACCCCCTGAATTGATCCGTAGTAAACACACTTAATTGACTTTCGACCCTCCTTTCCTTTAAGCGCATTCAGATGAATCTTTTATTAGCCATTGCTGTGGTTAGAATTTGTTTTTAGGAGTCTAGATAATGGATTACCCGATAATTGTTTATGGACGAAAATATAAATAAGTAACTTGAGGTGTCTGACTGTTTTCTTTTGGAAAAGAAAAGAAAAACCAATCAAATCGTCTTTGCCGCGAAACTATTTTAAATACTTCAAGCTAAAGGTGAATCTCAACTCGCATATAAACTCCTACTAAGTTAAAGTAAATTCCTTCTATATGTAACATTACACTTTCATAACACACCAACTGCTTGATAAGAAATTGCAAGACTAAATTCTCACAAATTCTCAAAACAAAAAATTAAATTGAGAGAGCCACTTTTGTCATATTTCTGGCATTTTACTACAATCAGAGCATTGAAAACAAATAATTTCAATATTCAAAAAAAATTAATCCATTAACATAGTGGACAATATTTTTATGAGATTTGGATAGGTTTTTTATCTTGAAAATTTATAGGTTTTTACATTGTTGCGGCAGTCACTATTTCCAACTAAATGAAGTAAAACTACTTTGCTTTGACAGCAAACACAATCAAAGCCAAATTTCTTTTTGCACTGAACTCAAGCAATGTCTGGATATTACGATAATAATATTTCATTTATTTGGTAACGTGGTCAACACATAAGTAGTATAGGTAAGCAGTCATTTGTGGTAGGCAGCTACGTTCTAGAACCATACTGATATTAATATAGTCGTTTTCAGGAAGATATTCATCTAGCCAGCCATGGAAATATCGGTTTTGTAGTGGCAGCCCTTCTTCCAAAAATTTTTCAACTGAAATCTGGGGAAATTCTTATTTTCTATTGGTATCAATCACATTATGTCAAAATTTAAGAAATGGCATGACACTTATGGTCCATCCTTGTCTTCTGCACGTATTCTGAGAAAGAGAGCACAATATTACGTCTGTCGATTCCTTGGAAGCATCTTTGTAAATACTGTGAATTTAATTATCATATTTCATTTTTTCTTATTCCAGTTTTTGTGAATAAGTTTCAAATAACTACACTGCGTATTACCATCAAACAGTCCTTTATATGACTACTTTTATACTCAACAACTTATATAGTGAAAGCAGAAAAGAAAATAAACCTACAAACTACCACGGATTTGATCCCTTGGAGAATGAAGCTATTTTTTAACAATTTTCCTTAACTGCTCTTTGACTTTGTATGAAAACTGTAAGCAAAGTGCTTGAGAAATAGAAAATGCCACTTGCAGACAATAATAAAACAAAAGAAAAACGAATTGCCCAGTGTCCAGTAGTCAAGTGACATCTTCAAGGACCTACTGAATGATTTTGCATTATCCAAGATAAAAGATGAAAATAAGAATGATCATTTGACCAACTCAATTATCCATGAATGTACCAAAGGAAAGATGGACTAAACTGAACAAAAAATATGTGCTTCTGTTTATAAATTAAGTGATCTGTTAAGTGATTGTGAAACCAACTGGAGGGTGACCATTGTGATCTCAGTTATACAGGGTGCTAATTATATAAGTGTTAATCTCTCTGAAGGATGCATATAAAATTTGCCAAAACAGTTTAAAGAGTTGGTAGTCACCTATTTGTCGATCAACCCATCTGTATACTAGTTTCGGGATCTACCCCTCCTCAGTACAGCTTTGGCTGGTCAACAAATTGGAGACCATGAGTTTGCGGCTTAAAGCCAAAAATATATGGATGCTCTGTACAACATCTCACCATTTGTCAAAATAACACTAAGTTTTTATATATTATCATACTCCTGCATATCATATTAGGTATATTTATTTTTTGCTAATGTGATTGCTAAGGACTGGGCCTCAAAAGGGGCCTCTTGAAGTTTACATCCTGGGTTATAATATTTAAACCACCATACATTTTAAGTGTTTTTGTATAATGTATTACCACAAAGACCCTTAGTGTGCTTTTGAAGTGGATCTTCCAATCTTATAAGACAGTAAACTCCTAATATCGGATATAAAATATTTATACTAAATGATAATCAATAAAAAGTACCAATGTGTGTGGTGTTATAATTTTTTAAATATATTCCAAAATGTGTACAGGTTGGCTGTGAAATTTTGATAGAATAGGATAGAACAATGAAAGTAGCTGGTACCTTATTACTCCAGCATTCTTGTCTTCTGATAATTCACATTAATGAGTTTTTCCATTAAACATATTATACTTGTTTTGCTTTGTATATAAAATAAAAAGTTCTTGCAACTTCAACAGCATTTTTATTCCAGGTATATTATCCATTCAGTTATTTTTGTCATCTAGTTACCTTTGAAAACTTCATTTTTTTATACCCATCTCCTTTTAGCACTTGTTGAGAAGATACGATAAAAATGTCAAAGTCAAATTTCCAACGCCTACTTGACGACAATAATAAGTGAATGGCTTATAGTAAGTTATTTGCAAAGGGGTTTTTAATTTCAAACTAATAAATAGCCTTTACTTGTTTCTAAAAGTTACTTCAAATTCTATGCACATAAGTTGAAACATTTTCAACTGAGTTTATGAGAAATGGCCCCAGCTTATGCTAGCTAGTTTAAATGAACTGTAGCTCTCTTTAGTTGAAAAGTTGTTCCATTCCACCAAGAAACCATTCCAGAATGATCTATCATTCTTGACAACTCACTATTTGATATTGAAATTGAAATAAACAATTTGCTTGACCAGAGTGGTTCTGCAGTGAGTTGGCAAAAATGATTTTTTAAAGGTTCTGCAATGGTTCTCAAGCATGTTGGAACAAACCTCATATAATATAGTTTAAGAAATTTAATGCTCAATTAGGCAAGACTTCTTTTTGTGTAAGTAATTTATAATGTAAAATCAATAATCATATATATTTTACAAAACAGAAATACACTTCTCTAAATACCTACACATACAACTGAAAAGGTCAACTTTTATCCAATAATGGAGCTATACCCAAATGACATCTGAAATGGTATAACAGTAAATTCATCAGGTAGAAAATATTCTTTTCTTTATCATGGAGAATAATCTCGACTAATATTAACTCAAGATCCATAGTGATCATCGAGGTGATCATAATTATGGATGGCATATGGTATATAGGTAATCTATATGAAAAGGCTACTGGGACTCTCACCACGGATCATAATCACACAATTCACATCATATGGCAGTACTTAAATTTGGTCTGGTAGAAAACATAATCTTTTCTCAGGTGATTTTGCTGTGTTTGGAACAATTTTTACTTGACTGCAATCTGCATTCAATTTTAACTTGGAAAGTGGTAAACTATATAATATTCTGTAAGACATAGGCATAAGCATAGTTAAATGTATGGTCTATTCCGAGGGCATCTGGACACTAAGGTAATTTCTGAGTGAGTATATATGGAACTTTTGGAAATCTTGTTCATGCTTGATGGACGATGGTCCAGTTCAGTTCTTCCCTCTGCATATGCATACTAATTTAACGCTCGCTTTAGCTGGTAATAATCAATCATCAATAACTGCTTGAATGTGGTTTTTGTGTCTCAATTTTTGTAACTCAACTCTGGCATCTTATTTTGCAGAAGTTGGAGGTTGCAGGTTGCAGATGAGTTTTCTGGGTCATGCGATGAATTGTGTTAATAGTTCTGGGTGGTAGTAAGTCGCTTATTAAGTCAGTTTATTTTTTCTACATTACAAACGCAGCATAACAATTAGATTTGAGCAAAATTTGAGAAATAAAGTAGTTATGTTTGAAAATTACAAAATTTGAGGTTAAATTCCGATAAATGCGTTCGTTAAGGTCGCTTCGCACCAATCTCCGATCTACACCATTTTCACATGTAGTTTAGAAAGTATCATTTGTATTTTAGAACAGTCACTTTGATTTCAGAATATATCACTTGTATTTCAGAATAGTGGTTTTGATTTTAGAAATCGTTACTTGTATTTCAGAACAGTCACTTGTATTTCAGAAAACAACACTTGAGTTTCAGAACAATCATTCAGATTTTAGAATATATCACTTGTATTTCAGAAGGCGTCACTTGTAGTTTAGAGGATATCACTTGAATTTCAGAAAATTGTTTTGGAAACAAAGTTTGTTATTTGCATTTGTGTCGAGTTCTCCAAAAAAGTAAGTAGAGTGCAAAAGCGAAGGACTGAAAAAAACAACTACAACACAAAATATTTTCTAAAAAATTGGACTTTATTCGCACAACTTAGCTCTTAATGATGCCTTTTTAGTAATGGAAGATATTCCAGTTGGACTAAATTTTATATTTGCTAAATTTTATGTGTATATCAAGTATAATTTATTTTTACAATATAAAAAAAAAGAAACTTTGTTGTAGCTGCATCGCATGCTTTTTCAATCCAATTCTGAAGACAGTATGTGATTCATTCGTTTTCTGAAATTTAAATGACGAATTCTGAAATACATCTGAACTTTTCTGAAATATAAATGATTAATCTAAATTCCAACTGATGGTTTCTAAAATACAAGTGACGCTTCTAAATTTCAAATGATACTTTCTAAAATTCAACTGACTATTCTGAAATACAAATGATGATTTTTGAAATACAAGTGATATATCTAAAATTCAAGTGGCGTTTTTTAAAATACAAATATTCTAAAATACAGATACTTTCTAAAATACATGTGAAAATGGTGTAGTAACTTTTCAATTGTTTTTAAAAGGTGCATTTACAATGTCATGGGTGGCTAGATGTATATCTTCCTGAAAACGACTATGCTTTCTTATGTCAGTCGTGTTTAAGGAACAATTCGAACTGTGACTCATTTAGGATCTTTCGGCATCTTGGTAGCCATATAATGTTTTTTTTACATTCATCTCATTCTTGCTCATGTCAGGAAAACTAGCAAGCAACGTCAAAGTCAAACTTCTGAGGGTAACAAAATATCAAATTCTTGTGAATAGCGCGATACTTCACAATCACTTTATTTCTTCCAAGTTCATTAATATAAAATAATTGTTGATTTAGCGTTTTGTAGGGTAGCTTTGCTTTGTCTACAGCGCTCTTCCCTTAATAGGTTGAACAAGCCAACAAAACAAATATTGGAACTAAGATTATATATATAGACCATTGAAACGGTGCGCAAATTAGCGTAGCAATTGTCTCATACAACTAGTAAATAATAGTTATTTAGGTATTAAGAGCGAAAAGTACAACTTTTTTGCCCGCTTGGTTGCCGCTTGACGCGAAGCCCAGAGCGGCAACCACTCGAGAGCAAAAAAGTTACTTTTGCTCGTAATGCATACAACGTTTTTTCTGCAAACGATCAATTTCAAATAATGTGAATCACAACTGAGCATAACTGAAGACACAATTTGAAAGTTTAAATCAAAGTGATAATGACGTTTTAAACATTTGGTTGAGTGGTGGTAGTTGCTATTGAGGGCAAGCAAAAAAATCTTTTTTCTACAAACGTCAAATAATGCTGCATTTTACGCTTTCATTAGACAAACGAAAACCTAACCATTTTTGAAGATCAGAATGTGAGATTACTTTTCCGCGCGTTGCCCAGGACAGCAAGCGAAAAAGATTTTTTCGCTTGCTGTCAATAGCAACTACCACCACTCAATCAATTATTAAAAACGTCATTGTCAGTTTCATTTAAATTTTCAGATTGTGACTTCAGTTATGCTCAGTTGTGATTCACATTATTTGAAATTGATCGCTTGCAGAAAAAACGTTGTATGCATTACGAGCAAAAAGTAACTTTTTTGCTCTCGAGTGATTAATATAACTTCACTCTGCGAGCAAAAAAGTTGTACTTTTCGCTCTTAATACATAAATAACTATTTTCTACAACCGTCAAAATATGACACGGTTTGCGCATTACTGACAGTATGCAAACTGACACATATTTTCATTGTTATCTTTCTCGCACGTCGCCCATAGCAGCGTAAAAAAAAGTTACTGGTTGCCATAGGATACGTGCGACAAAGTCTTTCGCGCACGCCGTCAATACAGGGGTAGAAGAAAAGACCTGTGAAGCTTAATCATTTATAAAATCGTTAAAGATGTTCTATATTAGTGGCAGCTGGACTTTTATACCGTTGTAGAAAAAATATGTTTCCTAATTCTTGCGCAAAGTGTCTTTCGCGCACTTGACTGCTGAACGAACTCCGCTTCGCGTCGTTTGTGCAACGGCAGTCGCGTGCGCGGAAGTGTTACTTTGCGCACTTGTTAGGAAAATAACTATTTTCTACAACCGTCAAAATATGACCCGGTTCGCACATTACTTACAGTATGCAAACTGACACATATTTTCATTGTTATCTTTCTCGCACCTCGCCCATAGCAGCGTAAAAAAAAGTTACTGGTTGCCATAGGACATGTGCGACAAGTCTTTCGCGCACGCCGTCAATACAGGGGTAGCAGAAAAGAGCTGTGAAGCTTAATAATTTGTAAAATCTGGACTTTTATACCATTGTAGAAAAAATGTTGTTCCTTATTCTAGCGCAAAGTGTCTCTCGCGCACTTGACTGCTGCCCAAACTGCGCTTCGCGTCGTTCGTGCAACGGCAGTCGCGTGCGCGAAAGTGTTACTTTGCGCACTTGTTAGGAAAATAATTATTTTCGACTCGCGTGCGTGAAAGTTTACTTTTCCGCACGCATTTGAGTTCGGGAAGTTGTACTTTTCCGCACTTGTGCGGGAAGTTGTATTTTTCCGCACTAGTGCGGAAAATTAAAACACCTGTTTTTTTACTATTGTTAGTATGGAAGTACGTAATAAGAACCAGTAAAACTACCATGCTTTATAGTTGTCAGGAATGGTGGCATTAGGTGCTTGGTATACCATCATACTTACACCTGTAAGTATGATGGTTTTAAAAGTTCTTTATCTAGTTCATACTCGCGTCAAAAGAGAGCGTCCGTTCTTTCACTTTACCGCTTCTATAACAGATTTGACTCAATCTTTTCATTACAGCAGGTCATAAACGTCAGTGGCAGTGTCAGTGTCCCCAAGACAGCGTATGATCTGAATATTTCCAACGAACTTTTTAATTGTTCATTCGGTACTGATTATTTGTGTTATTCAGTTTTTTGTGTTATTGCAAATTGCTAAGTGTATACAAAATGTATTGACTGACTCTTACTTAACTTGTTTCTAAATCTGAGTACCCATTGTTTTTGTGAATTGTGGTTATATTGCCTTTATCTGTTAAGATGGTATTTGTGTGTTCCCTGCCGGATTGCAAAAATACCGGAAGAACCACGAAACTTCATTCGTTGCCTAAAAATCCTGATGTAAGTACTTAATAGCTATTTATGTAACCAGTTACGAAAAGTCCGATTTTGTGTAATGAATGAATGGATGAGGAAATTTGAATGAGTTACACAAAAAAGCTTTTCGTCACGTGTTCCATACAAGATTTTTTCTAATTTTGACTACAAATACCTACTTAGAGAAAGAGTTACTATTACTAAACCTCAGTATTTACTTTTAAACCACTTTGTATCTACTTAATACCGTAAAACTGTAGCAACGGTGTGACACAAGCGAAACCTGCAACTAGTGGTGAAACCAACTTTTCATCACCAGTTACGAAATATTTTACTTTTCGTAACTAGTTACGAAAAGTAGGGCGTTACGTCACTGTCATCAGTATTCGAAAGTGCCACTTTATATGTCAAAATTAGAAAAATGATTTTATCCTGATGGTTGATTAGACTCTAATACATTTAGAATAATTCATATACCACTCGCATAATTGTTATACATAAATGTTCCAAATTTTATTATAATCCGCTATTAAATTTCCAGATAAGACGAAAGTGGTGCCTAGCCCTCAACAGAACTGACTTGTTGAGTGTCTGCGACAAAAGGAAAAGAGACAAATTTAGGTTGTGTGACGATCATTTCTCAGAAGACTCTAAATTATTATATGCTCCCAATACTCGTCTCAGCATGCGCTGAATACTGATAGTGTTACAAAAAAATAAGATTTCAATACTAACGAGATGAGTTATACCTTTATGTCATTCACTTATTAATGGCAGCCAATTGGCGTTAGAAATTTGACTTTGGCATTTTTATCGTAGCATCTTAGCATGCGCAATTTTCTATATTTATAGGGCTACTAGGGTTAATATAGTACAGCGTGAGCCATCGAAAACGTACATGTCTTGCACTGGCTCTACGCTGCGGTAATAAAACTGAGGATAACCTATGGGTCCGTGGTCTGGTGACCAGCGGTGAACATGCTATGTGCTGAGGTTGGCCAGACTGCAGAGAACAGTGTGCTAAGCCATTATTTTTTTATGGCAAACTTGTAGTGGGTTGTAGCTCATCATCAGCGCTTAATTCGTCTTGAAGAAAATTATCAAAACCTAGAGCCAACCTAGTCTAGAAACAATTTCTTCCTTGGACCTTATTCTTAACACTATTTGCAAAGGTTGAAAATTACATGTAGAAGACACTAAACTGAAAGGGCACTAGGGTTTAAAATCTTGTCAGATCACAAATACAGGGTTATTCAAATTCGCCGCGCATCATTGGGATAATGCCTCAGAGAAATCGAAACGTCGGATCACAAACTGAATAAAACCGCCTTGTAGAGCAGAAAAAGTGCATACAAAAATGCGCCATTTATTTTAAAACGACTCTCCAAATAAATTCACAAAATAGAAAAACGATTCTCGTAAATTTCGTTTTCTTTTCCGAATATCTTCGGAAGCAGGCAAATTTTTGGAAATTTTATAATGTTAATACTATCTGCACCAAATGCACAACTTTGCCTTAATTTAACCGAATCAGTATCTCTAGACGAGATCTCAGTGACGTCGACATCAATGTCCTTTCAATGAAGTTAAACGTTATTTATTGTGCTCAAAAACCTATAAAATATGTTCGCGTAATAATGTAAGAGCCCTAGCTAATGATCTAGGAACACAAACAAAAAAATTATGATTCAAAATGAATCAACTCATTGCGAAG
Source organism: Taphrorychus bicolor (assembly GCA_951812265.1). Classification (NCBI taxonomy): domain Eukaryota; kingdom Metazoa; phylum Arthropoda; class Insecta; order Coleoptera; family Curculionidae; genus Taphrorychus; species Taphrorychus bicolor. Next base: position 16,197,434 of record OX638297.1, read on the forward strand.
AAACACGTCTAGTTCTTTGCAAGGAGGTTAACTAACAATCAACAATCAGTAAAAAATAAATGCAAAAGCTTTAACCCTTAAAGGGGGTGTCAACCCTTAAATTTTTGCAAATGCGAATGAGGGTTAGTAGTAGTAGTAAATATTAAACAATGGGCCGAAGCCTGCGACAGGCCTTAGAGGCCCTTTTCATAGTTCCCCGGTCCACCCATCGCTACTCCACCAGGGCCCTCATTCCCTCCAGAAGGAGAGTATCCCGTCCCATTTCAGAGTCGGAAGCTCTTCCCGATGAAGAAAAGCGACTCTAAGTGTCCTATGACTTGCCATAGGTGGATGCAGTCGCACCCATCTATCGCACACTATCAGAAAGTGCTATGACGACTCTTCACCTGCTCCACAATGGGTGTAGAGTGGATGGTCAGCCATTCCTAGGAGGTGCATGTACCTGTTAAGCCTGAAGTGTCCAGCAAGGATTCCTGTAAGGTCTCCCAGGCACTGCCGGCTTCTCCCAAGAAGCCACAAGGCCTTGGATCTATCCGGATTAGGGCAGGTTTCCTTGGTCTGTCTACATATTCCTCTCTGTGTTTAGTTTGTCCTTGTACTCTCCCATGCCACTCATTCAGAGTGTGAGAGACCTACCTTTTACTTACTCTTAGACATGGCTATGGTCCAGTAAAGCTTGTCTGGGAACCACGCTTGGCCGATTCGTCGGCAAGCTTGTTCCCCATCGATGCCCCTATGTCCAGGAACTCATTCCAGAGTTACCCTTTTTGTTTTGCTGTAACTCTAGAGCATCCCTGCAGTCCTGAACGAGCTTTGAACTCGTTCCACTAATGCAGATTGCTCGCGGAACCGCCTGACTGTTACCCTGCTCCCTGTCTGACTGCTGTTCGTGTGGCCAACTCGAGTATTACAAGCACCTCCGCCTGGAAAACTGTCGTGTGGCTTCCCCAAGGCAAAGCCCTCGGCCACTACATGGTCTGCTTTGTATATTCTGGCTTCTGACGACTGTGTATTAGCCATTCTTGATCCGTCCGAGGTATGGTATACCTGATTATTCTCAGAAGGTTGCTGCAGCAGGTCTTCCTTGAATTCGTCCCTTGTTGGGATGTTTATCAACAAATGACTGTTTCAGTCTCAGCTGATCGTGTGGGCGCCCCTCCTGCGACAGGACAATCGGGATGTCCCGCTGAATGAGACTGGCGATCTGCGTGTGACCACTTTCCATAGCTGTATCCTTCCACTGTCCGCAGCAATCCATTCTCCTGCAGAAGGCATTGAGTGCTGCTCCGGGTGTTGTTCTGAATATACTGCCATAACGGGTTTATGGCTTAGCACACTGTTCTCTGCAGTCTGGCCAACCTCAGCACATAGCATGTTCACCGCTGGTCACCAGACCACGGACCCATAGGTTATCCTCGGTTTTATTACCGCAGCGTAGAGCCAGTGCAAGACATGTACGTTTTCGATGGCTCACGCTGTACTATATTAACCCTAGTAGCCCTATAAATATAGAAAATTGCGCATGCTAAGATGCTACGATAAAAATGCCAAAGTCAAATTTCTAACGCCAATTGGCTGCCATTAATAAGTGAATGACATAAAGGTATAACTCATCTCGTTAGTATTGAAATCTTATTTTTTTGTAACACTATCAGTATTCAGCGCATGCTGAGACGAGTATTGGGAGCATATAATAATTTAGAGTCTTCTGAGAAATGATCGTCACACAACCTAAATTTGTCTCTTTTCCTTTTGTCGCAGACACTCAACAAGTCAGTTCTGTTGAGGGCTAGGCACCACTTTCGTCTTATCTGGAAATTTAATAGCGGATTATAATAAAATTTGGAACATTTATGTATAACAATTATGCGAGTGGTATATGAATTATTCTAAATGTATTAGAGTCTAATCAACCATCAGGATAAAATCATTTTTCTAATAAAAAAATAATAAATCTTAATCACAAAGTATATAAACCCTTTTCTTCCTCACCGTTCACTCTTCCATTTTTCAGCACTTAGCACACAAAAAAAGAATTAGGAAATAAATCTCTCTGAACAGGTATCAAGCAGGATAACGGAAAAATATGTTTTACCTTTCGCCCTTGGGGGCTCAAAAGAGCCCTTAGAATCCCAGATAATTTTTTATCTCATTTGTTTCATGTTGCACGCGAGGTGCGGGTATATCTCCTTAATTCACTATAATGTGATCCTGTATTCCTCGACTGTTCAAATTCGAAAGAGACCGCTAACGCAAGTTTATTTCTTGGACTCAGCCTGACATTGAGAGACCTGAAGACCTGGCAAATAACTGTTGATTTAAGGCTTACGGTTGATAATCAAAGTCTTCTGGAGTAGGCCCAGTCAATAGAGTCTAAACTGACTGAGGGAAAACAATCACCCAAGAGCACGGATTGGCTAAACTCAGAGGGAAGTGATGGGACGTATTTCGAATCGAGATCCTTTTATGTCAAACGGTTAACAACATGGATAGCCGCAGAGGTCGATAACCACGCGAATCGTAGAGAATCACGTGTGACATAACTGTTCTAATGTTATATGTCATCCACTTTAATACAACAGAGTTCCGGCTGCGGAACTAAAAAAAAAGTTGAAACCAGACTAGCCCGTCTAAAACGGAGCAGGCCCTGATATCCTGCTTCGTCTCACCTGCAAGTTAGGACCTCTCAAAGAGAGCAAAAAATGGGACGTCTGACGCTGAAGCAATATTTATTGAGACATTGAGCAAGGATAACAAACACCTAACAGAAGAGTTTAAAAGTCTTGAGCAACTCTTGTCCAACACTGCCTGGTCTCAACGGTTGGTTTGGGGCCTGCTGGCGACCTTGATAAGCCGACATGAGCACCACTGACTTCGGCTGGACGAAGTCTTGATCCAGTTTGGGTTTCGAGCTGCCACTGGAACCCCGATAGAATTTTCAGCTTAATGTAGGAGATGTTATACGACTGAAATGAGCAAACAGGAGAAATCAAATGTGATGTTTGTAATTTATCCAAGACATTTGATTGTGTGGATAGGAATATTAGCCTTCGATTTACGGTTCTAGAAGTGTTAGATGGTTTAGGCCCTTTTTTGTGTTTGTGGGGGGAGAGGTATCCGAACCTGGCGACTGGTTTGTGGAGTGACCCAAAGGTTCGTAATGGGTCCATTTCTGTTCTTGCTATACATTAATGACTTGATGCACCCTAAAATCCATTGACGCTATTTGCTGACGACACTACAATTCTGTGGAGAGAAGCGTTTGTGGACATTCGTTTTTGACACTTAACGCTACCAAGATGCATGGGGTGTCGATAGGGATTCTATGCTGAAGGACATCCCGGTTAGTGAGCAGAGCATTTGGGACATCTTAAGTGCTGGGTCCTTGCGACTGCCGATTGAGTCCAAGTTGAGGCTTGATGAGCACATTACGGTTCTGAGATAATTACAACTTTCAAAAAACTCGATACCCACTAAGGGATAAAATGAAATAGAAGGAAACGTGCTTCAAATAGTATAAAAATTGATGTAAAACCAACAAAGATATGTAAGAATTTAATAAGACTGTACTTATTTTGCCCGGTTTTGTGTATACGGATTAGACGTTGCAGACAACTCTGAATGGAATCTTCAGTAGAGAAATATAGAGATGTCAGTATCTTGGAACTGCTATATTTTGGAACACCTCTGCTTCGAAAGAACAGGGTGGTCTTCTGAAATCTTGCGACGAAAAATTTCTAATATCATTTATCACTTTCCTAATAAAAAGTTCAAATTGTGTCTGTATGACGTCACATGTAGCCCTACTTGACGATTTACAAATAGTCTGTATGTATTTAAAAAATGTGAACTATGGTCTCTTCAAAAACTAAACAACGAAAAAAAAATATTAATTAAAACTAGTGACTAGGACTTTTTCACATATTTTCAGAGAGATATTGATTTTTGCACGTATTTTCTTAATTTTTACCTAGTCTACACCGCCTCACTCCTAGAATTTTGGAGATAGCGAAACAAAAGGATTACTTACTGACCTCTGAAAAAAAACTCTGAAAAACTGTCTTAAGTAGGATTTAGAGGATGGCTCCTCTAGTCGAATTTTAGTGACCAACATTATGTTAGTGCCCCTGCTGGGAACTCCTGCTGTGGAACTTGGGGGACAAATCGCTAAGTGAATATATTTCGCCTTGGTTGAGTCACATAATAAGTATGATTTGTTATTTTGGGGCTTGTGGGTCCGGACTCTCTTTGATTGGATTTTCGTTCATTATTTCTCATTATAGGGCTCCATTCCTTGAGATTGTCTTGACTCTATCCCTATGTAGACTTGAAATAGTTTGTACGATAAAAATGCATATTTCGTGTTTCCCTTTTCGTCGAATTGATATTTGTCAAAACCTTAGACGCCCGATTTCTCATTCCACTTGTGGGCAGTAAAACTTATCACCTATTGAGAAAACAACAACTGAAGAATTTTTGCGAAATAATAAAAAAAAACCTTTAAGTAGCCTCGAGTTGAGCACCAGACCTGTGGGTACGTGTAACATCTTGCTTCTCTATTTTTCTTGTTTCCATATTTTTCTTCAAAAGCTAAACTTTGTGACATATATTGTATAGGTTGAACTTTTCCTTCTGAAAACTGCAGGTGACTTTGTGTAACACAAACACGTTCTTTGTACTTATTTATTTTAAGGACTCAATTCTTCAAGCTTCAGTTAGACTTCTGATAACACTGTTTCTAAAAATAATCCTCATTTGTAGTACGTTGTATGCATGAGGCAGTGCACACGGGTTTCGAATTCTTCACCTCTCCCCCCTCCCCCAAAAATCGTAGGTGTGACCTGCATAAATTGATGAACACACTAACACAGAGAAACACGTGCCACCGAAATACTATCCGTCCCCTTTCCTACTTAAACTTTGTTCTTTTCAGTTTGCCCGAGAACTTATTTTCCTTTAAAGTAATTTTGCTCCTAAAAGCAACTTTCCGCTGCATGAGCCGGCATTCCTCACTTTACCTCCGAACAAAATAAAACAAACTTTATGAATTCGGTTGGAACCACGTTCCGTATTTCATCAGAAAGTCGGACACAGTATCAGCTGTCTATTGGTGTTGGTAGGTGAAAATGGAGTTGGAAATGTACGAATAAGGTATTATCATGTTTCATTTTAAATGAATGTATAGGAAGGTTTTGAGGAGGATGCTTATATAAAGTAGGGTAAAGAATAACCGTAAAGAACTAAACCGATCGACATTCAGGTCGTTTACTTTAATGATGAACATTATCTCCTTCACGCAACCAATGCATTAGGGCGAACATAATATTTATTTTATTAATATCGTTCGTGAAAATTGGATTCTAAAAATATATCGTCCTTCTGCATACTTATTTTCCGTACACTAAAAGACAGAAAATACCCACATTATTTACAAAAAAAAAAACAGTTATTATCTTTTTGTACTTCCGGTCCATCCCCTCCCTGTAAGGAGGGAGTAAAGTAGATCATTTAGTCCCAAGGGAATAAAGTAAATTTTTTACTCCCTAGGGAGTAAAGCGTTAGAAAAGCGCTATAATGTATAAACGAATTTTTATTTATTAAACTTATGAAAATTATTAGTAACGTGGGAACAATTGGAAAGATGAAACAAGCTATAAGTGTCTGCATTAGAAATATCGATAGACTGGGCAATAGCGAGCAATCCATCCGATAAAACTTGTAGTACAGCTAATCATATTTTGATAATTTATTTTGACATTTTTATGGGGTTTGGGACAGTTTTGGTATATTGTTATAATTGACAATTCAAATAAAAAAAATTAAATAATATTAATGAAGAATTTTATGTAAATTATTTTCTGCAAGTGCTAGCAAAATTCAGTAGCTAATACAGGTATCCAATTCGTAATGCTTGAAGTGTCCTAGGGATCTGCCACCTTCAAAGAAAACTAGACCAATCAGTCAGCGAGCTGTGATTCCTAGCCAAACTCTCAATTTTTTCAGGGTGTAGTCCTTTTTCAATTATTTCATGAGGGTGTTTTCACTACTCCAATTTCTTATATTTTGCAAGTTCACATAACCACTTAACTCAAAACCATGCCTCATCACTAAATATGGATTTTTGGAAAATGTTCTGGTTATTATCCCTAACAATACACCAATTTCAAAATTGCAGTCTTTGAGGGAAGTCAACTTCATGCAATTCTTGTACTTCTGTACGTGAAGCGATATGGGTACACTTGCAGATCTTTATGTAAAATTGCATGGATGGCACCTACAGAAAGGCATATTTGTTGGTGTAACTGTACTGTACAGGTGTATTTTGCATTATTTCTTGTGCATCTGTAACCACTTCATCGGTATGTTTCTTGTGAGATCCACTGTTTGGTCTTCTTTGTAGACTACCTGCCTCTAGCTGTATACACTTCTAGAACATGTTCCCAAGTTTTCTTGAACTTTAGCAAGCATATAGATCAGAGCAAAGTTTGAAAATTCAGCCTGGTAATCCTCTATTTAGTTTCGAATAGAATAAACCCATTTGCCATTCACTTTGATTTTAGTTCGATAGTAGCTCTTCAACATAAAAACTTTATGTTTTAAGGCGAAAGCCACGTTGTCATAGGAATGAAAATTACCGTTTTTAGCAAAATTTTCTTGGTATAACTAGAAAACTACAACAAAAATGTGGGAAACGGGAAAGTTTACCAACAAGGATATAAAAGCAAGACAAGATGGCCGCTAATAACGTGAAGCACTGAAAGCTGATTGGACAGTGGCAATGACAGATCTGTTTTGATGGCGAGTTAAACGACGCACTTTTATAACTCTCTTTCTGTCAAAAAATTATAGCTGGCTAGATGAAATTTTATAATGAACACCCGGTATATTAAAGTATGTACTCTGCTGAACATCGTCCCCAGACACTATAGGTACGAATCTCGGCCATCTGTCTGTGGGAAGCGACAAATTCGGCTTGATTTCACTTCGCATATATCTCGCATTACCCAGTGGAACCACCTGCCGTCGTCCGATGTCGCCACTTGCATATATGCACAGTGCCTTGAGCAATAGAGGAGACCAAGTTATACTTGAACTCGTATTTTTATCAGATTTGAGGTATACCATACTGATGAGAGCGAAACCGGTCTATGGTTTCTCTGCCTGATAGAGAAATGAGTTTGATACTCAGTATAGGTACGAATCTTGGTTATCTGTCTGTGAAAACTGACAACTTCGGCAGAAAACTGACTTGGTTTCACTTCACATATATTAAAGTATGTTGTAGTAAAGTTTTCATAAAAATAAGTTTCGTAACTTCGTCAGTAAAAATTTAATGTTTGGGGCCTCCACTAAAAAACATTAATCTGGTTTATATTCAAAATATTTGACTTTTTAAGTTGTTAACCTTTGGTTTTCCTTTTCAGCAAAGCTGATAATTTAGGAAATTTGCCAATGTCAATGTTATTTTTTACGCTCAGCATGCTCTTCAACATCGAGAAGTGCGCCCAAAGTGTTGCAGGGCTATATTTCTTAGACTGTTCTTGAAATTATATCAACAATGCATTTTCAATTACATTTTCGACACGCCGGCCGGTCAGAACACCATTGAAGGAATGCTTCACACTGTTTTTGATAGACCTTCTTCAACTTTTTGGGCAAGATTTGCTGTACCACATCTTCTATTACTTTTTTTTATATCAAATCCGCCATTGGAACACTCCATTTAAAGAACTTAAAATGTCAAATTGAGACTGATTGAACTTAGTTTGCTTCCTTTATCAGTGTCATAGATTTTAATTATGGCAAGGCACTTAATTTTTTTCATAGCATTTTTAATTTTTGGTTACATTTGGTTTAGGTATGCGATGTTTTGAATTATTGTTTGGAAACTGATTCGAAAAAGTGATTTAGTTTCCGGTTCAAGTTCAAAAAGTAGCGTTTACAGCACGGTACTAAAGAGTCATTACTTCCCTCGAGTAGCTGTTCTCGAATAACAATCTCTTCTCTCAGGTGAAATGACTCACTTTAGTCCCTTGATTTGGACTTGTTTCACTGATTTTCACTCTATTTCAATTTAAATCGAAAATATTGGCAGATACACAATGAAACCTGGATCTTATATTATTTAGATTGAAAATCAGACTGGTCCTTATAACAAAATTTTTTTCTGCCATTTGTACAAAACTTCCGCCGTGCAGAAAGTTACACACCGAAGGAAACAACACAGCCATGGTTGCTATTAATCAAAAATTCCAAGCTCTCTTTATATTCTGAACGAATAAAGGTTCCCTCCACAGCATTGTTATACGAAAACATAAAATGAACGTGAAAGAGATATTATTATGTTCTGTTTGAAAGCAAATTCGTATTTGGTATATATTTAGACAAAAACCGAGGGAGTATTGCTTAGGCTTGCGTGATGAAACAATTTACTTTTCTTAGAAAACTAGTTGTATCAATTACAGAAGGGATGTGGCCTTCTTCTAACAATGATTTGACTCTATTGCAAAAGTTTATTATACAACAGAACGCCTGTACAATGTGAAATGTCAGCATAAATAAGTGCTTGTGACATTTTTTTAATACATAAAAAGAACGGAAATAAATTAAAATAGTTAAATAGAAATTATGCTTATTAATTTGGTGCAAATTTTTTTTTTAATGGCATTGATAAAGCATATATATAGAAAACCATCTAACCGAGAATTTAATATGTTGAACACCTCTTAATCACTATGTTGTGCAGATTGTTATTTTTAGCTGCGTGTTTAACGTGTCTCATGTGTAATGTAAGTCTGTATTGCTATTATTAGACCCTTAAAATAACAGTTTAGTTAATGTGAAGAAAATTTTCTTGAAAAATAATTAAAAAATAATAATTTGTGGATAAAATGGTGAAGGTATTTAATTAGTTATTGACTTCTTGTGCTCCATATCTTTTGACTGTTGCTCAGATTCATTTCGGGGAACTTTGGAATCCTACTTAAGGTAGCAGTTTTTCTGTGTTTTTTTAGAGAGGTTAGAGATTAATTCAGTTGTCAAGGCTTATTTATTGTTGCTGTCTCCGTTGTAACAGTGAGGTGTAAATTAGATTCAAATTAGGAAAGTAGGTGCAAAATCACCATCTCTCTGAAAAAGTATTATAGAAAAGCTTTACACACTCATTTTAATTATTTTTTTTAAGGGATTAGTTTCTGAGAGACTATAGATCACATTTTAATTGCATCTTCAAATTCAAATTCAAATTATTTAATATCCAAATGACACACGGTGCAAGGAGTTCCTAGATACCTTACAAAACCTGTTCAACATTTACCAATAAGCAGACAAACAAAAAATATTGTCAAATAAATACACATTACACAATTACATATGCAATTAAAATGAAACCCTATCACTAAGAAACTCGTCAATAGTATAATAGCACCTATCTATTAAAAACAACTTAAGAGCATTCTTATATGTTATATTTCCCGTGGTATTCCTTACAGAGGCCAGTAGACTATTAAACATTTTAGGTCCTATTCTCATTATAAAATTCTTAGGTATATTCAGCCTACTCTATGCCAATGTGAAGTCTATGACGAGTACCGTAGTTGTGTAGTATATCCACAAAGAACTATTTTTAAAAACAAACAAACGTATTTCAAAAATGGCTACGCAGGGCAGTGTTAAGCATATGTCACAGCACTTGCTCTGATGGTGCTGGCGTGCGTAACGTGTGATGTGTATCATGGATGTAATTTTGTTTATTGACGTCATCCTTTGTAGCCGAGTATGGCCCTGAAGAAGACGTAAAATTAAACGTCGAAACGTTGGCCTTTATTCAAACGACGAGGGAGTTTTATTTGTCCTAAACCTACAAAACCATTACATCTATTAATAAAGATCAGAAACAATACGGGACCCAGCACAGAACCCTGTGGTACTCCCAAATCAACGTCACGTTCCCTTGAGAGTACCAATCGCACCGACCCCACTGACCGACTCGTCACATCCACATATTGCCTACGCTCTCTAAAAAATGAAGAGGACCAGTCCAATACAACACCTCTAATCCCATACGCCCCCAATCTGCGCAAAACCGCATCATGGTCGACGCAATCGAAAGCCACTCGAAACAACTCAGATTGCAGAAAATATCAACAGGATGCTCGCCAGTATTTAGACTCTCTAAGGAAGCTCATTACTGCAATCATGGTAGTAGATCTTCCGGAAATAAAACCATGCTGCTGAGTCACCAATATGTTATTAGTATTCAAGTAAAGCAATAGTCTGTCCAGCATGGCATATGCAAAATCTTCGATAAAATGAAGTCAGTGCCACCGGCCGATAGTTCTGAGCCAAGAAAGGATCCCTTTTTTTATAGATGGGAATTATCTTGCTTAATTTAAGGCTTGAAGGGAATATGCCTGTTTGGAATGATAAGTTAATTAGGTGCGTCAAAGGTCATATACAAGATACCGCACTCTGTTTAAAAATGTTCAGAATAATACCATCAGGTCCCTTATTGTTCTTTAAATTCCCTCTAATAATACCAGAAATTTGTTCTTCTGTGAAAGGTCGAACGCTCATACTATTCAAGAAACTGCTCTCCGCCTGTCGGAATACGAGTCTGTAATTTTTTAAGAGTTTTATTTTTTCGGCAATAAACTTGGGAGTGTCCACAAACAAATCATTGAAATGTCATTCCACCCTCAGAGGATTATCAATTAAATCTTCATCATTCATTGACATAGAAACCAACCTATTATGCTATTTAACCTGAACTTTTGAACAGCCTGTGATAGAATCTAAAAGCACTATGAGACAATGTTTTAAGGTGGTAGACAATGATCTACTATTAAGCGAAACATCTTATTGGGCTTCCATTGTCTTTATTGAGTTTTTTACACGACGTTTCGAGCAGTAGAATCTGCTCGTTTTTAAGTGCAACTGAGCATTAAGCTCGAGGCTACTTGCTTATGTACTAACACAGATAACCACGCCCACCATTCCTATTGGCCGGATCGGCTCCACAGTCGCGCGTCAAGCGACTAGCATTCGTCCGCCGCATAAACGGATGCCATACCGTTGATGCGGCCATATAAACCCAAAGTCTGGCTTCGGTATGTCGATGACACCTTTATTGTATGGGACGGAAATGACAGGCAGTTGCAAGAGTTCCTGAATCATTTAAATAGTATAAGACCAACTATAAAATTCATAATGAAAAGTGGAAATAACTACTGCCTGCCATTTCTAGATGTACTGGTGAGTAAATCGGAGAGTCATATAACAACTTCTATTTACCGTAAGCCCACGCACACGGGGCATTACCTGAACTTCCTTTCAAACCATCATGCATCAGCAAAAAATGGAATAATTAAAACTTTATATAGGCGTGCCGTAACAATATGCAACGACAAAAAATCTATAAATTTGGAACTTCAAAATATTAAACAGGATTTGATGAAAAATGGTTATACGGAAGAGACTATCTTCAGGGCTTTTACGGAATACATCATCTTCTTATTATACCAAACATAAAAGGAACTTCAGAGAAACTTCGGCGCATCGCGAAATAGTACAACATACGAACGGTTTTCAAAACCGAAAATACATTAAGAAGCGTACTTACTAAAACAAAACCGGAAAATTCAAATCAGCAAAAATTGTATATATCAGGTCCCGTGTGAATGTGGCATGTCGTACATAGGAGAAACCAAGCGTCATTTGCATATATGAGTTCGGGAACACAGAACTCATACGATAAGAGGAGAAACATCAAAACCGGGAATTGCAGAGCACGCTTGGTCCAAACGCTATAATATTAAGTGGTCGGAAGCCAAAATTGTGCATAGGGAACTGCACTGGAAGAAACGAAAATCTAAGAAAACAGTCTTCATTGGAAGCAATGAGGGCGTCTTTAGTAAACCAAATTGCGAGTTTTTTCGGTCTATTCGGCATCCGTTGATACGGCGGAGGAGTACTGGTCACTTGACGCGCGACGGTGGCGACGATCCGGCCAATAGGAATGGTGGGCGTGGTTAGCTGTATTAGTACATAAACAAGTAGCCTCGAGCTGAATGCTCAGTTTTACTTGAAAAAGAGCAGAGATTCCATTGCTCGGAACATCGTGTAAAAAAGTCAATAAAGACAATGGAAGTCCAAGTTGTTTCGCTTAACTCTATGAGACAACTTAGTGTGTAACTGTTGTAACTGCTGTAACTTAGTGTGTAGCTTTATGTGTCCGAAACGTTTCTTTTTCAATCCATAATAATTCACCCATCGGGAAGGGAATTGAAAGGAAGTGCAAGTTTTGTTTACCAAAGCAATAAAAAGTTTAATCAAGAGACATTACCATTTCGTTTACTTGCCAGAAGTGTCAGTGAAGTGTCACTGAGCACCTGTGTTTGAAAGAGTGAAATTAGTACCATAAGTAGACTTTTTTTTTAAATGCACCAATGCACATTCTAAAGGTTCCTAAAATTCGACCACTAAAAATATCTATCTCGCAACTATTAAACCTGCCAGGACTTTGGTGGGAGGTGAAAGAGGCATCAAAAAGAACAAAAAACCGTTGGATTAACTCCAATCGGTCCACTCCTTCTAAGGTTACTGGCAGTCAAAATTGAAAACTGAAAAAAAGTGGAAATACCTCCAAAAATAATTGACTAAATAGGGGGCCTTTGGTAAATTTTCAAAAAATTATGCAATTTTGTTTTTTTGCTGTTTTTTGCTCTGAACGAGGGAATTTCGATCCCCTATGAATGTAACAAACATAATAAGAGTGAAATTAGACTTACAAATTTAACTAATTAATTAGATTAGAGAAAGGAGAAAGTTTTAAGTAGTATGCGGCCAGTTATATTACCTTCAACGACGTTGCCCCTCATATACGGTACATTGCAAATATCTTGGACAGAGCCTGGGGAACTGTGTATGATATATCGGTTTCGCAAATTTTGCAAGGTATCGTTTTTTTTTTTAATTAAAAGGTTTTTGTACTTTTTTGTAAATTTAAAGATGGCGCTCTTGGCAAGTTTTTAGTAGAGTGCCTGTAATGAGAGTGTGGCCATAAGGACTTGTCCGCCATGTTTTTTCCAAGATTAACATTGTTCTTATGGGCGAAAGCCTTCAAATGATTTTTTTCTGACAAACGATGAACTATAATTCTTCCTTCCTACTAATAAGTAAACGCTTTAGTTCAAGATACATTATGAGCAATTGAGAAGTGTTGAAGAATTCACAAATTCCCACAACAAACCCTTTTAAATACAGGTAATTTTTGAATATCCCGCCACTTTTAGACGACGTTTATCCATCATCGAGTTGACGTACTGAGTACTGACAGCCGACAGAATTCTAAATTTCCCGAATTTCCGAAGTGACCATGAAGAGTTTTAGAGTATTAGAGTATTCTTGTGCTTAAATTCATATTGAGGAAACAAAGGACGGGTATATTCCCAGGGAGTAGTAGGGCCATAACCCGAAAATGCATCAAAATACTATATACCATATATGTCAATCTGACCATTGACTTCTGACTTTGGAAAAAACATGGCTGCACCAATAGAAAACGATACCACCTTATGGCCACACTCTCATTACAGGCACTCTAGTTTTTTAGCTCTTTTGGTTTTCGAGATACAGGATGAAATTGCAAAGTATTATTTTTGTCTTTTTAAGCATATCGAAGAAGTGAAAATGCAATTCTGAAGAGAATTCTTTTCGTAGAATCCATTGGCGTGGTCAGCTGTGAGTTATTAACAACTTCCGCTTTTCAGTTATGAAGAAAAATTTGTGTTTTTTTTTTAAGAGAACAGCGTGTATATTAGTTTTTATTCTCATTAGGCGTAGTTTACACTAACATTCACTATGACATTTTCTTGTGAAATTTCAGGTGCCACCAGAATTTTTGTAACCTTTTTATTTTTGAGACACGGGAAGAATTTGAAAAGTATTACTTTTGAGACATTCTCCGTATATCAGTTGTTTTTTTAAAATATATCGAAAAAGTGAACTTTTTAATAGATTAACCTACCCCTAGTAAAATGTGAGCCCCGTTATATAGGTACCTACATAATCAAAATCCAAATTATTAAAAAAATGCAAATTTGTCATGTTTGGCACTGACAGTGAAATCTACGAAACGACGTCCCATATACAGTATGTTTCTTTTAGGTTAGAACGTTAGAGCGTACGGACATAAATTTTTTCAAGGAAAATATCTCGATGGAAGATCTGGATGAATGCCAAAAAGAAGCAGGAGTTACTCTAGAGGAATTTTTAAAAAACAAAAGAAATCCTCAGTTCGAAATGAAGGGTGCATGTCTCCGAAGATGTGTGATGGCGAAAACCGGTACGATACGAGCCGATGGGACGATTGATTTGGACAAAACTAGGGTAAGAATGTTTTGATATTCGTTTCTTAACTAAATTTACAAATTGTTTTCTATTAACGAGCAATATCTGTCACAAAACGTTCTACAAATACCTCTTTTAAAATATTAGTGCCCACTTACGTGCTATGAATTTAATCAGTGAGCCTTTACTGTTTTTTTTTTATTGAATCCTAACATTTTTTGTAAAACAAAAATGTTTCAAACAAAGTTTACCGACTTAGATTTTTTGTTGTGGGATTAAATGGACGCCCTACGTGAGGCGCCAAATGCAATTTTGAAGTGGAATTACCCCTTTTAATTCTTCTCAATGAAATGATTTGCATTTAGTTTCCGTGCGGTTTAATATAAAAGTATTAAACTTTTAGCCACTTGTTCAGAAAATGAGGAAAACTGAAAACATCGACGAGATAATGGCGTGCTTAGGAAAAATTGAAAAAATTACCTCTTGTGAAGAAATGATTATAGCCGAAAAATGCTTCAAACACGACTAGATGATGTGAAATTTAAACTTACCTTATCAACATGTAAGATGATTACGATGTGAATTAACCATAAAAATACAAAATGCCCAATTCTTTGGTTGTTTAATATGAAGTTTCCAGTTCCCTTAGGTGCGACGTGTTTTGCTAAGGTTCTAAAGTAAATTTTATTAAAATATTCTGTCTGTGACGCAAACGCGGATAAAAAAATAGCTTTGCAAAAGTTGGAAACTTAATGATAACCGGCGAACGGATCCTAAAAATAGGATTTCACCCCGGACATCTAAATCTTATCAGCATGAAAATTCATGGAAAACAATTCGCTCCCGACTCGAGAGCGCCTTTTTGTTAAATTCTAGAAGAGGACATTTTGCTGAATTGTTAATGTTCTTTTATCTTTGGCACAGGTACCAAAAAGAACAGGTTCAATCTAGCGCTTTTCCTTCAAAGAAAAACTGTGCGCATAAAGCTGATTATTCACTGGCGTGAAATCGCGCATTTTATAAGCACTTTGCCAGTTGCGATGTGTTAATCATTTTATATGAGAATTCAATTAATAATCCTCAATATTATTACGCATTAAACAAAGACGTATTAGCTCTAATGGGTAATCAGTTTTAAAATTCTTTTTATACAGGGTGTTGCAGAAAAGTGCTGACAAATTTTAAGGAAGATGCCCCCTTTCGTAAACCCACTTTTTTGAGATACCGGATGTTAAAGAAATATCTTTGAAATTAAATTGTCATTAACTTTTCAATGAAAAGGATATCATGCAATCATACAATTAAAAAACTCATTTTTGCCTGTATTAATGTTAAGAAATGCGCTTGTTAATAAATAAAAATAATAAGAAAACATTATTTTTGTTTTACCCATGTTTTTCATCATAAAATACCATTTATCCACGACCATACTATAATAATCAATTATTCTTGTACATTCTCAAAATTAATGCTAACTTTATTCACTTGTGAATAATGAGTTGTCATGGTAATGAAACATGTCGTAAGCAACTGGCAACTGAAAAAGTAAACTGCCTTAAACATGAAATCGGTAGTTACCACTGGTTCACTCAAATAATTATCCTTCTGTTAGGATGTATTGAGACAATGTCTCTTTTTCACTAAAAGTTCCAGACGACCCCAAAATCTACGCCACTGGAAAATGAAAAAGCCCGCTTTAACACTCATAAAG
This sequence comes from Taphrorychus bicolor, assembly GCA_951812265.1. NCBI lineage: Eukaryota > Metazoa > Arthropoda > Insecta > Coleoptera > Curculionidae > Taphrorychus > Taphrorychus bicolor. Next base: position 16,213,494 of record OX638297.1, read on the forward strand.
TATGTCCAAATAATGGTAAACGTGTACAGGGTGGCCTCATTTGGGTGTTTTAAATGGAAAACTCCTAAACTAATAGGATTATTAAAAATCAAAAAGTCGATGCCGGGGTATTTTTTTGAGCTGAATTCATTGCCGCAAACAGAAATTTGCTATCGTCTTTTGTTTTCTTGCAATTGATGAAACTTCAATTTTCGCCATTTTCGAAAATACCTTGTAATTTTTTTATTAGTCTAGTTTGGTAAAAATGGTTTTTACGTTATTAAGGCACTTTTTTGAATAGATTACAATGATGATTTTTGAATGATAAACTCGTTGTTTTTTGAGTTATAATATAAACTTCTATTTTTTTAAATACAACCTATAACTTCTTTCTACTTTGGTAGAAAGAGAATTTTTTTCTCTTTAAAATGACGTATAACATGTTAGGTTTTATTTGAACTTATATACTTTTTTTAAGAAAAACTCCTTTTTGGAATAGTTGATCATGACGCGTGATGCGTTAAACGCATGACGCGTGACTGGATGACACTTTAGCTCTTGTGTGAGTTAGTGAGATATACAAATATCGCGTATCAAAACAGTGCATTCCCCCGATTCTCAGCGTCTGCTGACTAAACTTCTAAGTTGCTGGCGTCGACCGAACTTACCCAATAATTACACTTCTAACATGTTTTTTAAAACTTTGAATATCCCTGGTCTAACGACTACAACAGAAAGTTTTGTGGTTCTCTTATTATTTTTAGAATATTGGCATCATATAATCGTAATTTTAGTTCAAAAATATTTTCAAGTTAGCAGCAAATTTAAAGACGCAAAAACATAATTATTGAATTTCAAAACTAAACATCACAACAATAACAAGTTCAATTACTATTTTTGACAACTAAATATATTAGTTTTGTAAATAAATTGTGACACAGAAACGACAACTATTTTAAATAATGTAACAAACAATAAACTACAAAAGATGTTCAAAAGTTCCTCCGTTGTTATTGATACATAATTGGCACCTCCTCGAAACGCCTTGAATGGCATTTTGTACGTATCTGCAGATTTGAAATTGAATTTAAACAATTCAATAAATTGTTTTGAAATCGTTATGATGTCATTCGTGAGCCTATACAATTTATCTTTTAAGGGACCCCAAAAGAAAAAATCTAGAGGTGTCAAATATGGCAATCGCGGCGACCACTTGATAGGCCCTTTATTTCCTATCCATTTGTTGCCAAAGTTATCCGTCAAGAAATTTGAAGTAACCCGTGAGTTGGGGGCGGGTGCGCCATCTTGTTGCAGAAAATAGGAATTTCTATCATTTAACGGAATCTCGTCCATAAAAGCATCAATAAATGTGTGTCAATAATACCTCTATACAAGGGTGAAGTTAGGTTTGTATCATATATTCTATATGCGAGTTTTCTATTGTGAAATGATGAGGATTCTCGTCAGACCAGTGAAATTTGTTATTTTTGTTAAATATGCCAGCACTGCTAACATACGTCTCATCCATTAAAATAACTTTTTTATGAAATCTTGGATCTTCTTGTAATTGGCTTAAGTACCACCAACACCATATTAGTCTCTTTCCATGATCTTCGGGAAGGAGATCCTGTAAGGCTTAAAATTATTTTTCTTTAAAATGCCTAATGCCCCAAATCTTTAAGCTCCACACTCTGATTTAATTTGCCGACGGGACATTGAAGGATTTGCAACTACAGCTCCTACTACTGTTATCTTCTGCGTCTTACTGCTTCTTCATCCACAACATTATAGATTCTTCGGCTTGACCTCTTGCTTGATTGAAATTACGTTTTTTCGTTACGTCCTTATAAGGGTAAAACTTCTGAACGTTATTGAACTGTCTACGCTACGAGATCATTAAATTTCTCCAACCGCGGAATATCGGCAGTGACAGCTGCACAACAAGATGGCCGCGGCATCGGCATCAGAGCGTCATCGCGTCATGGCCTACAACTCCAAAAATAATTTTTTATCAAAAAAGTATATAAGTTCAAAGTAAAACCTAACATGTTATACGTCATTTTAAAGAGAAGAAAATTCTGTTTCTAATAAAGTAGAAAGAAGTTTAATTATTGCTTGTATTAAAAAAAATAAAAGTTTATGTTATAACTCAAAAAACAATAAGTTTATAAAAATCAAAAAACCATCATTGGAATCTATTCAAAAAAGTGCCATAATAATGTAGAAACCATTTTTACTAAACTAGACTAATAGAAAAATTACAAAGTATTTTCGAAAATGGCATACTATACTTTTTCTACGACTGCGATTTTGCTTTATGAATGATCATTAGTATTATAAAATATATGCAAGGCGTGTGCAAAGCAATCAGAAGCGTGTGCGTTTGCAATATTCGAATTTCAATGTTAGTTAGTAGTGCGCATTTGTTCATTTTTGAGGCGGTCATAGAAAAACGTATTTCTTTAACACATTTGTATCTCAAAAACGGTGCGTTTGCAAATAGCAATTTATAAGCTAAAGTTGGATCACTTGGTGTTCTCTATAACCTGAAGTTTGTCAGCACCTTTCTAAAATACACTGTATAAGAAAAACTCATTCAATGAGTTTTCTGGAGAAGCTCACAGATGTCACCACAATCGGCTTTGAAACGAGATAGATATCTAAAAACGTTAATGAGCGAAAGAAGGATGGGAATAAGTTGGTACTCCCACGTCACCCACCGATTTTGGTCACCATACATCAGGATGCTCGCCATCTATTAATGAGGCTTTGTATTAAGCAATTATTGGTTTGTATTGTAGTTGTACTAAAAATTGTTTTTAGTGTCTATAACAAAATATAATAAAAAAAGAATACAAAAAAATCAGATTTATTTTCAACCACATATGTAATGCTGATTATTCTGTCTTTTTAAAATCTTGGAAGTGTCTCATTACTGGTCTAGGACGGGAAGTAGTTACTTCCCGTCCTAGACCAGAACAGAGTTTTGATGGTTGCTATGGTATAGAGCAAAAACAACAATCAGGATTTCTGTAGTTTCCTGAAGTTTCTACGCTTTGTTTGCATGTGAATTACTGGTCTAAGTATCTACATAATATCCGTGCCACCCGTAAATCTACATATTACTTAATATGAGAGAATGATACAGCACTTTTAGCCTGTGTCTGATGTATAAAAGGCCCAAAAACTACTGTTATAGAGGTTAATCCTCTATAACTCAGCAAAAGAAATTCTGCAATACTGTCACTTCCCACAGACAATTGGCCGAGATTTCGAACCTATATTGTCTGGGGGCGACGCATAGTGCAAAGGAAAACCAAGTGCAATCATCAGAGCGTTACCTCCCAAGACGCGTTTCGCTCCCACTAGAGCTCGTCAGTTGGGTTCACTCTGATGATTGCACTTCCTTCCCGACAAATATCTAAATCGAAATGTCCACTCAACTACGGCAAGCCAGTTTCACTGGCGCCATCTCTTTTGTTGAGTGGGCATTTGTACTGCCCGTATTGCAGACACCGATCACGAATCGCTTCGTCGATCGATAAATGTGTCTGCATCCGTGGCAGTACTTCGGCTAACACCATACCGAAAGTATATAAGGAGTGGAAACAAAAAAGATTTCCGATTCTTGGCCTGTAAATATATATGAGAGAATGACACAGCACTTTTAGCCTGTGTCTGGTGTATAAAAGGCCCAAAAACTACTGTTATAGAGGTTAATCCTCTATAACTCAGCAAAAGAAATTCTGCAATACTGTTCGCAGTAGGTTCAAACTGTTCTGCAATAGGTTCGAAATCTCGGCCAATTGTCTGTGGGAAGTGACAGTATTGCAGAATTTCTTTTGCTGAGTTAATAGAGAATTAACCTCTATAACAGTAGTTTTTGGGCCTTTTATACACCAGACACAGGCTAAAAGTGCTGTGTCATTCTCTCATATATATTTACAGGCCAAGAATCGGAAATCTTTTTTTGTTTCCACTCCTTATATTACTTAATATTAATATTAATGTCGATTTACCTCCAAGCAATATTTTCTCTTTTTGTAGGAGGAGTAATAGTAGTAGTAGTAGTAGTGAACAATGGGGAGGGGGGTGTGGCTGAAGCCTTGCAATTAGGCCTTAGAGGCCCTTTTTGCAGTCCCTCGGTCCACCCATCCCTACTGCAACAGGGCCCTCATTCCCTCCACAAGTCGACCCCTCCCTCTAATGGAGAGTATCCCGTCCAGTTTCAGAATCGAAAGTTCCTCTCGATAAAGAAAAGCGACTTCAAGTGTCCTATGGCGCACTCGCGCCCACCTATAGCACACTCCCAAAAAGTGGTATGACGACTCTTCCTCTGCCACATAGTGGCAGTCGCGCCCAGGTATGACGACTCTTCCCCTGCTCCGCAGTGAGTGCAGAGTGGACTGTCAGCAATTCCTAGGAGGTGCATGTGCGAGTTTAGTCTGCAGTAAGGATTCCTACAAGGTCTCCCAGGCACTGCCGGCTTCTCCCAAGAAGCCACGAGGCTTTGGATCTTCCGGGTTAGAGTAGATTTCCTTGGTCTGTACATAGTCCTGATTGAGTCCAGTTTGTCCTTGTACTCTCCTATATCCACTCATGCAGAGTGTGAGACCCATTTACTTCCTCCTAGAGGGTTTGGTCCAGTAAAGCATGTCTGGGAACCACGCTTGGCCGATTCTTCGATCGGCTTATAACGTAAATAACTATTACGTTATAAGTCCGGTAAATATAGTTTTACAGTAGGAGTAAGAGGTTTCCGGACGAGGTGCTAGCCGAGTCTGGAATTTCGAAACGACTACTGTAATACGTTATCGGACGTATGATGTACAACATTTTACTTCATACTTATTAAAAACAGGAAAAAAATAATTTTATGCGCGACGAATATATTTTTGACAAATCCGCCAATTTGACAAATAGTTTCATTAGGGTATCCTGTACCGGTACCGGTGCAGGTACCGGTAGACATTACCATGGATACAATGGATTTGTAGAAGATGTGCCGGTACTCAGTACTGTAAAATTTCTTTACAATATCCAATCCTGTAATAGTTATTTACGTTATAAGTCCGGTAAATATAGTTTTATAGTAGGAGTAAGATGTTTCCGGACGAGGCGTTAGCCAAGTCTGGAATTTCGAAACGACTACTCTAACACGTTACCGGACGTATGATGTACAACATTTTACTTCATACTTATTAAAGACAGGAAAAAAATCATTTTATGCGCGGCGAACATATTTTTGACAAATCCGCCAATTTGACACATAGTTTCATTACGATATCCTGTACCGGTAGGTTTAGGTAGGTTACCATGGATATATACTCAATACTGTAAAATTTCTTTACGATACCCAATGCTGTAAAAAACCATTTACCGGATCAAAATCAAGTATGTAAAAGTGTTCTAAATGATACAGTATGAAGTAAAAAGCTATTTACCTGATTAAAATCAAGTACGTAAAATTGTCCTAAATGCTACAGTATGAACTAAAATAAATTACAATATGCACACATCCATTACAACTCAATACAATATATACCGATATTTTTCAGATGGTTTCTGGAATTTCTGGAATAGAATTAAATTTTGATTGAGATTAGAGTTTTAAATTGTGGATTTGGCATTTGAGTGAAGGTAGATTTGCTACTTTATATCACTATTTTGTAGCTAAATAAAATAGCTTTTATTTGGTAATCTTGTAGCCACATTGGCTAACGCAAGTTTTAGCAATCATTCTGGCGAGAAAAGCCACTAACTCACTGCAATAAAGGAGACTTTTATCCAGTAATAGTAGACAATTTTAGCAAGACAAGAAAACATAATGTTTACCAAATTTTAGTGAAAATATTTTAAACCAAAACATGGCGAAATTAAACCTGGAATATGACTTTACATTTTAGAAAAATTATAGATATAAAAAATGCTGCTTTTTCGCCAAATCTTGGCAATAAATAAACTTTTATGGTAAACTTTTTTGACCACAATTTATCTTACAGAAATGGCCAAATAATAATTATAATAATAAATAAACCAGGTTATTTTTACTATCAAATCTTGGCTTTTTATTAATTTAAATTTTTTTTTATCATTAATGCTCTCTCTTTGGATATTTAGTGCCTGTTCCGGAACCGTTAATTTGTTTTTATATGTTTCATATATTTTCTAATATTTTATTGTTCTCAATCTGTCGATCTTGAAGTGACTTAGGAACAACAACAATAATTAATGTAAATGCACTTGGACCTACAGAACTGTGCTCTCTCTGTCCTTCGGTGACCTTTAGTCAGTCAGTCAGTGAGCTAGTAAGCAATAAATCGTTCGCTGCTACTCAGCTCTCGGTCGTGTTCCGATAATTAATCCATTTATCGGACCAGTGACCAGGCAATACTCAGTATATCCAGACAGAGATCTGCATAAGAGGGCCCTCTTCAACGATTCAACGGATCATATAAAGTAGGAGTCCTTTATTATACGTCCTCGGGTTTACTAGAGTTATAATCGCTGATTTTGTTAATTCGCTTTATCACGTGCCTTTACGGCATTAGTGCCACTTGGAAACCGCCAGAGTGTGCATTTTTTTTGCATTACTGCTTACCTGCTTACTATGCATGGATGCATATGTTACCTTACCAACTTGATAAGTAAGATATAAAACCTTCTCATAGGGCAATATATTGTGTAATACCAACTAAAGACATTTATTCATACTTTGTAGAGATAAAAATATTGGTAGATTGAAAAAGACAAAAGACCGTTAGTGCATTCAAAATACACTGGAATACGCAATAATTTAATTGAAGTACGAGCATAGGATGAAACTTTTCCGGCCTTACAAAGAAAACATTGTCTGATTTTCTGCGGCGATCTGTTATAATAGATGAAACATGGGGTCATCACTTCACACCGAAAGCTAAAAAACAATAATAACAATGAACAGAAAAGCATGAACCGGTTCCAAAGAACGCCAAAACTTTACCATCAGACGGTAAGTTTTGGGGGTAATTTTTGCTGACTTCCAAATCGTAAAATGAGAGACCACAAGGTGATTAAATATAGAATAAAAAGCTCTTCAAATAAAACATTAAATATAAATTAATTAGGACCGTATTTGAAAAAACAAAGTTGATGATGGTTACATGAAAACGAAATTTGCTTTCTAATTTGATTTTTTAATTGCAAACATTCTAATTTGCTGCCTGCCTAACTTGAACTAACCACGGTAAAGACCGTTAAACATGTGCCTATAGAAGGTACTTTCACTTCTTTCTGAGCACTAACCGCAACGTGAGAAATTGTCAAAAATCGTATGTAAACAGTGTGATACGTTATTGAATTAAGCATAAAAGCCCTTCAAATAAAATATGAGACAAAATAATCAGGGTAGTATTTGAAAAAATGATGATGAATAGATTTAAATTTGCTGCATACCACGGTAGAGCCCGTTAAACCGTGGTACTTTCAAGACTTTTTGAGCATCCACCATAAAGTGACAGAAAGTGACAATAAGTTTAGTTTGCTAGTCGCATAACTTTGGAAGAATTGGAGGACAAATTTTATGAAAATATTAGCAGTTATTTGGAATCTTCGGTCCTATCTCTATGATTAAACCTGACTTGAAGCTACGATTTGTGAAAAAAAAAACGAATAAAGTGTGCCTTGATTTGCTTAAGAAAGGTGCACGAAAATACGAGAAGTAATGTAGAAATAGAGCAAAATCTAAAAGATCGTTAAAAAATGAGCCTAATTAGTACTTCCAAGAGAATTTTCAGGTTAATGCTCACTAGTTTTATACTGCCGCTTCGATTGCAAGTAACTCTATACTACGCATTAATGATGAGTATTTTAAAAAAATATCTATTTCAGCAACCAATCAGTGTCATAGATAAAAAAAATAGATAGAGATTCTTTTTCTGCTTTTCGAGCCCTATTAGAAGTGTCACGTTACACGTACACTAATCGAATACAATCCGATACCCATAAAACCATATCACCGCGATTGATTAAATTGTGGTAAAAATTGAAGTTTTATCGAATTCACACTCGCGATAAAAGCCTTTGGGAGTGGATTTTTTCGAATTTTATTAACACCATATTTCACTTTTTCCAATCCGGACCGCTAATTGAATCGCAGCACGCGCTTCATGTTAATTTCGCAAATTAGCATTTAAATTAAATAAAATACTGGGGAATAAAAGGTTAACTCTCTATTAAAAGGTGTCAGAATTTTAATGGAATTTTTTTCTCTGGATGATAGATGGTAGAATATATTCGAATTTCACAATTATTAGAAATGACGATTGATCTCGATTAACTTTTATCAGATTCTAAGAATATTAACTGACGTAACATTTTAAGTTAGGTTTTAGAGAAGAAAAAAAATTGGGCTTTTGAGAAACTTTATAAAATATAAAATAAAATTTTTGAGCTAATAGGCCAAGAAGGCAGGAGAGTCGTAGTTAAAAGAATATGCTAAATATGCGAATATAAATAATTTTAAATTAAACTTTAACAGGTCGAGGTAATGATGTAACCTTCAACTAGCACAACTTTAATGAAAGCTGCTCGATATCTGGTTGGGATGAGTTAGCTATGTAAAGGTTTTTTTTTGTTTTTGAAAAGTTGATAAAGGGTAGAAAAAATTGAGTGAAAAAGGATGAAACAAGGATTTAAAACGTTGAGTGAAAGTTTTAATTCAGTGTGAAAGTTTTAATTTAGTTTAAATAGTTAAAAAGAACTTTTAATGTTCCCATCAAATATCATTGTTAATAAAAATGTATACCAACGAGGTTATGAATACTTTAGAAATCTAGTAGAAAAATCCTGACTTTAGCAAAGGAAAGAAAGTCGATGACTTCTGCAGCTTCTAACTCCTAACCTAAAAAACAACTGACGGAATACCAAAGGGTTAAAAAGGGTCGACGCTGCGACCCACAAGCAATGAAAATAGAGTGGGTAATTTCCGCACTCTATTTTTTATCAAGACAATTTAAAATAATACTGACGAGATCCCAAGGGCTCAAACATGGAGTCAATCAATGCTGGATAAAGGGAATAGCGGTTTGGAGCAAATAACGAGGTAATAAAACATAATTAGTTCCATTCCTTCTATAATATTTATACTATGCACTATTCTGATATGGCGGAATGGAATGGAAAGAATTCGTAACGATGTGAAATATCAGTGACTTTATTATAAAAAAAAAATTTTTGGCGCTCACTTTGGGGCGAAAACGTGCAGGTTTGGAGCAAGTAACAAGGTAATACAATATAATTAGTACATAATTAGTAACAATAATTAGTTCCAATGCGCTCTTTAATATTTATATTGTTCATAATTCTGATAAGCAGGAACGGAACTGATCGAATTTGCAACGTTGTAAAATTTCTTTGACTTTTTTACGAAAAAAAAATAAAATGTTGACGCCCAATTTGGGGCCCCAAAATTGGTGGTGTGGAACAAATAATCAGTTCCATTCGCTCTTTAATATTCATATATTTCACAATTCTCATACGCAAGAATGGAAGAAATTCGTAATGATGAAAAATTCGAGTGATTTTTTTTAGAGATAAAAAAAATAAAATTTTTGCGCCCAATTTGGGCCCACCAAAAAGGGGGTGTAAAACAAATAATCAGTTCCATTCGGTCTTTAAAATTTATAGTTTTCATAATTCTGATATGCAAGAATGGAAGAAATTCGTAATGATGAAAAATTTGAATGATTTTTTTAGAAATAAAACAAATGCTTCCTTTACCTTGGAGCCAGAAAAGTGATGGTTTGAAGCAAGTAATGACATAATAGACGATAGTCGGTTTCAATCCGCTCTTTAATATTTATATTTTTCATAATTCTGATAGACAGGAACTGAACTGATCGAATGTGTAACGCTATAAAATTTCAGTGATTTTTTACGCAAAAAAAAATTTGGCGCCCAATTTGGGGCTACAAAAATGGTGGTGTGGGACAAATAATCAGTTCCATTCGCTCTTTAATATTCATATTTTTCATAATTCTGATAAGCAAGAATGGAAGGAATTCAGCAATTCAACATATAATCAGTTCCATTTGCTCTTTAAGATTCATATTTTTCGTAATTCTGTTACGCAAGAATGGATGAAATTTGTAATGATAAAAAATTCGAGTGATTTTTTTAAAGATAAAAAAAAATAAAATTTTGGCCCCCAATCCGCCACACCACAAACATTGTGATGTGGAACAAATAGTCAGCTCCACTCGCTCTTTAATATGTATATTTTTCATAATTCTGTTACGAAAGAATAGAAGGAATTCGTAGTGATGAAAAATTCCAGTGATTTTTTTAGCGATAAAATAAATGTTTCGTTTACCTTGGAGCCAGAAAAGCGATGGTTTGGAGCAAGTAATGCCATAATAGATGATAATCGGTTTCAATCCGCTCTTTAATATATATATTTTTCATAATTCTGATAGACAGAAACGGAACTGATCGAATGTGTAACGCTATAAAATTTCAGTGATTTTTTACGCAAAAAAAAATTTGGCGCCCAATTTGGGGCTACAAAAATTGTGGTGTGGGACAAATAATCAGTTCCATTCGCTCTTTAGTATTCATATTTTTCATAATTTTGATAAGCAAGAATTGAAGGAATTTGTGATGATGAAAAATTAGAGTTATTTTTTAATTTTTTAATTTTGGCGCCCACTTTGGGGCGAAAACGTGCAGGTTTGGAGCAAGTAACAAGGTAATACAACATAATTAGTTCCAATGCGCTATTTAATATTTATATTGTTCATAATTCTGATAGGCAGGAACGGAACTGATCGAATTTGCAACGCTGTAAAATTTCTTTGACTTTTTTACGAAAGAAAATTAAATTTTGGCGCCCAATTTGGGGCTTAAAAAATGGTGGTGTGGAACAAATAATCAGTTCCATTCGCTCTTTAATATTCATAGTTTTCACAATTCTCTACGCAAGAATGGAAGAAATTTGTAATGATGAAAAATTCGAGTGATTTTTTTAGAAATAAAAAAAATAAAATTTTGGCGCCCAATTTGCGGCCACAAACATTGTGATGTGGAACAAATAGTCAGGTCCACTCGCTCTTTAATATGTATATTTTTCATAATTCTGTTACGAAAGAATGGAAGAAATTCGTACTGATGAAAAATTCCAGTGATTTTTTTTAGCGATAAAATAAATGTTTTGTTTACCTTGGGGCCAGAAAAGTGATGGTTTGGAGCAAGTAACGACATAATAGAACATAGTCAGTTCCAAAGCATTCGTTCCGCTCTTTAATATTTATATCTTTCATAGTTCTGATAAGCAGAGATTGAAATGAACGAATTCGTAACGATGTGCAATTTCAGTGATTTGTTTACAAAAAAAAATATTTTTTTTGCCCACTTTGTGGTCAGAAATTTCAGTCAATTGCTGAAACTATAATCTGAAACAGATTTCAGGTTATAGTTTCAGCAATGTTCCAAAGTATAGAACAGCCAAGGTGAGACGGAAGTTGCTAGACATCACACATTTGTTGGGTTGAGTTGGCTTCGACAAAGGCTTGATAGTTTGAAGAAAGACAGAAAGGTAGAGTAAGAAAGAAAATCAAATAAGAAATTAAAAAGTTACAGGACTTTTAGGGTATGGTATAAACGGTCTTTCTTCCACAAGGGAAGCAGACAGGCTACTCCAGCAGCTCCTAACTCATCAGCATTTAAAAGTAGACCGGAAAACTAAAAAGTTTTAGGACTTTTAGGGTTTACATCGGACATCATTGCTAATAAAAGTATACACTGAAGTGGTTACGAATGCTTTAGGAAACTAGTAGCTTACTGGACCCGCAAGTCTGAGCTATAATATATCAATGCCACAAACTGTCTTTCTTCGGCAATGGAAACAGAGTAGGCAAGTCCACACGCTCATAACTCAACAGCTTTTAAGAATAAATATCGAGATACTAATGAATGAGTCAGCAAGGTCGACAACTTAGAACAATTCTGTAGAGATCCCAAAGGATCGGTCCAGTCGAACCTGGAAAATTTCAGGTTTCAGCTTCAACAATCTTACAAACTGAAGAACAGTAAAGATGATTTGAAAGCACCTCGATATCATACATTTGTTAGGTTGAGTTGGCTATGTCACAGTCTTAAGAGGTCAAAGTCAGAGTCAGTCAAAATTGCTGAAGGGCTGAAAGATAGAGTAAGAAAGAAAAGTTAAACAAGAAATTAAAAAGTTATAGAACTTTTAGAGTACAAACTGTCCTCTTCTATAACGGAAGGATGAGTAGGCGACTCCATCTGCTCCTAACTCAATAACATTTAAGACGATATTAATGGGATACCAAATCGACAGCAATGCTCGGCAAAAAAATAGAGGTGGTGATTTCTCCAACAACTCAGGCTGTATGATCTTAAGACAGGAAGTAAGACACAAAATTTTATGGCCCAATAGTTCCGGCCATTCTGACACCTTCTCAACCGACAATACTCAGGAAAAAGACCGGAGTATCATAGCTACGCATACCTTCACGGGTGGTAAATCGATTTTGTTTCACATTTATCAGACATTCGAGGATATAAATGCAAGGTATCGTCAACCAACTGCACCGGATAAAAGCAGTCCGGTATTCGTCCCTAAAACCCAAACCTGCCAACAATCTCACAGCCCCCGCTGCAGAGCAAACAACCTACTCATCCCCGCAAAATGTCCCAATGCAAGAATGACATACGAGGCATGCACTGAAAAGTAGGCCGACCTGGCCACTCCGTATGACACGTTATTCGTTAGGTTTCTAAGGATATATAAACCTCTGGAAAGCCTTCTGCATAGGGCATCCACATGTCTGGGCCAGAGCAGTCCCGGATCCAGCGTACCACTAAGAAACTTGGCTACCTGAGTATTAATCTCTAAGCCCCCCAAACTATGCAGAGTGAACACCACACCCACAGCTTTGTCGGCATTCAGCAAAAGCCTGTTGGAATTAAAGCAGTCCTTTGCAGCACTCAAAGCCTCCACATATTTGTCAATGCAGTCCCTCAGGGAGCTACTGGACAATGAAATGGCTGTATCATCAGCATACAGGTTGTATCTTGCAGAACGCTGGCCACTAGGGAGATCATTGATGTAGATCAAGAAGAGTATGGGACACAGAATAGACCACTGAGGGACACCGCATGTGACCCTAGGCTCACTTGACAACCTATCCTTGACTTTTTGATGTCTGTTCGAGAGATATGAACCAATTAAAAGTATACTAGAGTGACCGATGCTGGGGAAGGCCTTGCTCAGATCACAAAAGCAATCCTTCCCGTTATGGAACTCTTCCAACAAGTGTCTAGTCAAGTATAGTATACTGTCCTTTCTAGCGCCCTAAGGCCATATTGAGAGGGCGCAAGCAGCGTTTCTTTCAAAATATTCGGCGATCCTTGTGGCCTTGGATGTTTCCATCACTTTAGATAGTATTGGCAACAGTGAGATAGGTCGATAGTTTTCAGGAAGCGCAGAACCTATCTCCTTTCTTATTTTCGTATTCATCAATATGAAGAAAATTTAAGACAGATGATCGAAACGAGCGTTTCGGGTTTCAGTCGGTCATCTATATAGTGACAGTTTACGTTGGTAGATCGTGTACCGAAATAAAAACAATTAAAAACAATACTGTCGAGATCCTAAAGGGTCAAAACTAGAGAATCAAATAGAAAATCAAAAGAAAATCAGGTGACAGTTTACATTGCTAGATCGTGTGCTTACACCAAGACAATTTAAGGCAATACTGTCGAGATCCCAAAGGGTCAAAATTGGAGGGTTTCAGGGTTCAGTCAATCACCCAAATAGTGACATTACCTTGCTAGATCATGTACCTAAATCAGCACAATTTAAGATGATACAGAGCAGATCGGAAAGGGTCCCAACTGGGGGTTTTCAAGTTTTAGTCGATCACCCATAAGCAGTAAGCAATCATGTGACACTTTACGTTGCTAGATGGAGTACCTAAATAAAGACAATTTATGACGATACTGTCGAGATCCTAAATGGTCGAAAATGGAGGGTTTCAGGTTTAGGGTTTCAGTCTGGTCACCCAAACAGCCAGAATCAAAAAAAAATCAGGTGACAGTTTACATTGCTAGAGCGTGTGCTTACACCAAGATAACTTAAGACAATACTGACGAGATCCCAAAGGGTCAAGTTTGGAGGGTTTCAGTCAATTACCCAAATAGTGACATTACGTTGCTAGATCGTGTACCTAAATCAAGACAAATTAAGATAATACAGAACAGATCGAAAAGGGTCAAAACTGGAGGGTTACAAGGTTCAGTCAATCACCCAAGCGCAGTAAGCAATCACGTGACGCTTTACGTTGCTAGATCGTGTCCCTAAATAAAGATAATTTAAGACAATACTGCGACAATACTACTACAAACTTAAGGTTTCAATCGGTCATCCAAACAGCCAGAATCAAAAGAAAATCAGGTGACAGTTTACATTGCTTGATCGTGTGCTTACACCAACATAATTTAAGACAATACTGACGAGATCCCATATCACCCAAATAGAGACATTACGTTGCTACCTCGTGCACCTAAATAAAGACAATTTATGACAAGTACAGAGCAGATCGAAAAGAGTCAAAACTGGCGGGTTTTAGCTTCAGTTAATCACTCATACGCAGTAAGCAATCACGTGACACTTTACGTTGCTAGATCGTGTACCTAAATCAAGACAAATTAAGATAAAACAGAGTAGATCGAAAAGGGTCAAAACTGGAGGGTTTCAAGGTTCAGTCATCACCCAAGCGTAGTAAGCAATCATGTGACACTTTACGTTGCTAGATCATGTGCAGTATTGCCTATTTGGGTATGTGTCAATGTGAATATTTCTAAAAAATATCTTTTAAAGCGCGGTTATGATTTTGTTTTCGACTTCACTATTAAGTTTAATAATAGAATCTTTAGTTTGGCAATTCAGCAACAATCAATAGGAGAAATTAAAAATGTAGGTTGCAACGTTGTAATATCAGTTACGCACACAGACTCTATCGACTATCGACACAGACTATATCCCTTTTTTTTAATTTAGTTGAGCTAAAAGAAAAATATAGATGGAAGAATATAACCTGACATTTGAAATGAAATTTTAAGTGTACTTCCGGTGATTGTAAATTGGTCGATAGGTTGAGGTAGAGAGTGTCGTCATTTGTGGCCCTGGGTGTTCTTCTTACACTCAGGGATGACGTTCTAATGTGTCCCTGAAACTGGCGGGCCCCTAAGGTCGTCCCAGAATCTGAAGTTTTACTGGTGCCTATATTCACACCACTTTCTACGGTACTTAAGGGTTCTAAGTCATTGTTTGATAAATTATAATCAGATACGACGATTACAAAACGAAAAAAAACCAAAATTACTTAAATACTATACAACGGGATGCCAGCTAATTTTGTTTCGTAGATATCAGCAAACCACAAAGTTTATTTGATTTAAAATTAAATAATGTCACTTTTCCTATTATCATTGACAATATGGGCATTAACCGCCATTAATAAACCTCCATTTTTTAGAAAGCGCAATTTTCTAATTAAAATTACTAAACGAATAAAACTAACTTCTACTTTAAAAGAACCTATTACGCATCCACTTCCCTGACTCCGACGCGACAATAAAATTATGTTATTAATGACTTATTAAAAAAAAATAGAAACGCACCTTGTCATTTTCCGATCAACTGCTATGAATAGTAACGGGAATGAGTTCAATTCAAAACCTCCAAACTTCTATATTCTTGGCAGTTTCGATAGTGAGCCACAAAAGCTTTGCAATGAAGATCAATATATATGATTGTCCTTCAACTTTGTATAAAGCTGGTAACACTAATCTTATCAAGGATCTTTTTGACAAAACTCCAAAGTACCGTGTTAGTCTTGTGATGATCCTTCCGGTGAGTCGGTGATTGTAAAGAAAATGTCATCTCTTTTTTTGCCTTAATTTTGATATCATTAGATAGACAGCTTATGTTAAGATTAGCAGATTTAAGTAAAGAAATTCTTGGATGGTCGAGTTTTGTAAGAAAAAAATTGCAACGGAAATACATTACTCATACTTGGAAGTTGTTTCAATCTTCTTTTGTAGCCACAACACACATTACATTTATAAAATTCATGATTTTTCGATTTTTACCATAAATATTTAAGTTTCAAAGGTATATCATACATTCAAATTTTTATTTAACTTACAAATTTTGCATTGAACTAGTTGCTGGTCGTATGATTGATGAAGTTGGCAGGTAGCATATTAAAGATGAAGTTTGTGGACGTTTTTAAAGACAGTGTTGCTAAGTCCTATACTTGAAAATATTCGATTATTACAACTTAAAATTTAAATTAATTTTTTTTGATCATGTTAACTTCGGTTAGTTCAGCTTAGGTTTGGTCAGTTCAGGTTAGTCCAGTTCTAGCTTTCTTGATTAGGTTAGTTCAGTTACACTATTTACGTTTAGGTTAGGCTAGCTCAGGTTAGTTCAGTTCTACTCTTTATGATAGGGGTAGAGAATAATATAAAAAGCGGGCCTTAAGGCCCGCTTTTTCATTTTTAGAACAGGTTTTCCCCTGGTTAAGTTAGTTCGGTTAAACTTTTGACGTTTAGGTTAGGTTAGCTCAGGTTAGTTCAGTTCTAGTTTTCCTAGCACGCAATGTGGAGATTTTCGGCAGAATCTCTATTACTAACTGGATACAGAATCACAAGCTGAAAAAGTGAGACCACTGATGATTGATTCCGACATGCAAACGGACCAAATCAAACCTGACATGCTACGGATGAAAGAACAAGCAACTCAGACATACGAAGACGGGATGGAACCCGTGTAGATTCGAAAGGTGCATACCTTCGAGGAATTCGAACAGTTAGCTCAGAAAAAGTGGGATGAAGAAACTTTTACAAGTACAGAGGTCAAGGTAGGCAACCCTTTGGATACTAAAGCAGCTGTTATTAAAGTACTTCTGACAGGGCCAGATATTGATAAAGACAAAGGTATATACAAAGTGTACAGAAGTGCAAACCATGATAGATGATATCCAAGAGGGCATGAGACTCATCGAGCATAATTACAAAATAATTAAGTCTGGCGAGGAGCAACTAATAACAACCAGGGTGTATAGATTAAATCACAAGGGCGTAGAGCTGGATTTGTTCTCCAGCCTTCAAACTATTGCAAATGACAACCAAACCGCTACAAACATCGCATTGCATGCCAATAGTTATTTTCAACTGGACAGATTCAGGAAAATATGCGAGAGCATTTTTCATGACGCAAATACCTCCGTAACAATGTATACAAGGCCATCAGATATGATAGCGTATCGGAGAAAGAAGGAAGAGGTTTAGAAAAGGAGGAAGAGAAAAACAAATCGGTAAGACAAGGAAAACATATGCAATCATGGTAGACAACAAAGGGATACAAGGACAATTTACAAGAAGTAAAGGCAACACCACAAAATATCGAGGATAAAAAAAACATCATCGGCATTCGAAGCACAAAAGCAGGTATACTCCTTATTATCACGTAAAAAAATGAAGAAGCAGTTAAAAACATCCAGGAGACACTACGGGAAAAAATAGAGGGCAACATCTATAGGATGGGAAGAAACGAGGACCTCGAGATACTCCACCTGAAGGGCCTTGATGCAACAACGACCGTGGAAGATATTAAGATAAACATAACAAGACAGTTTTCAGGGGCCATCGAGCCCAACCTAAAGATATGACCTCTGAGACCAATGGCAAATAACTTACAAGCGGTCACCGTGACCTTAAAAAAATTATTAGCGACTGTCCTGTTAAGTAATAGATTTTTGAGGGTAGGCTTTGCTAGCTGCAGAGTAGAGAAACGAATAAATCTTAAGAGATGCTTAAAATATTGGAAGTACGATCATGCTACACAAAACAGCACAGGAAATACAGAGGACCTCTTAAAGAATTGTTATAAGTGTGGAAAGCTCGGGCGTACCATGAAGCAGTGCACAGAGACGACTATTGTCCTTTATGCAAAGAGAGCGATCACAAGGCAGGAAGCGGAAAATGCAACATTTTTAGAAGATGCTTGTCAATTGCAAGATAGGCGGACGAGAACATGAGCCATCTCTAGTCATGGAAAAATCCCTCGCAGTCTTACAGGTCAACCTCAATCGGTGCAAAGCGGCGCACGATCTGCTGCATCAAACCTGCACTGACAAAAAGATAGACGTAGTCATTGGGCAGGAACCAAATAAAAATGCTGCAAAGCATTTTACCTTCTGTGATAAAAATTCTGATGCTTTTATTCTAGTGTTAAATAACTTCCCAGTTATAAAGAGCCTCTGTGGAGTGGGCTATGTTTGCGTGGATTTGAAAGCTTTTGTCTTGGTGTGCTAAGACGCCACAAATTGCATCGGGAACCACAAATGATTGGGGGACTGTACTAGAAGAATGGCTGGCCTCAAATGATCTGATTGTGGTAAACAAGGGCGAAAGCCCAACCTTCAGGAATCCTAGAGGAAGCTCTGTAATTGATTTTACTGCAGCAACCATAGATGCGGCCCCAAAAATCTCCAAGTGGCGCGTGGAGGAATCAGAGGAAAACCTAAGTAATCATAATAACATCCATTTTACTCTAAATGCAGAGGCACATGTTAACTCAATAGTACACAATCAAAATGGATGGAAAATAACGGCGGACGTCTTTCAAAGATTACAGGAAGACCTCAAAATTCGAAAGTTAACCGCAAAGACACCTGAAGAACTCATCAGAGGCATAGCTGCTATATGCGACACTTTAGACATTTTAGAAAACCTGCTTACTGGTGGAATGAGTGCATCTCAAACAAAAGGCGGATCTGCATCGAAAAGAGAAGAAAACTGACACAGCTTCGATCAAGGACAAACTGCCCACAGCTAAACAGTGCTGTAGAGGATTACAAAACCGCCAGGAAGGAGCTAAGAAATGAGATAAACGCTAGTACGATCAAACACTGGAGGACCCTGTGCAATGAATTGGATGAGAACATTTGGGGGGATAGGCTATTAAGTACTTACCAACAAAATAGGGCGCGTGCGACAGATTCCGACCGACAAAATCAAGGAACAAATAGAACTGCTTTTCCCTGAAAGAGACAAGATCGACCGGGAAGTGGACACTATAAACAGCGACCAGATAGTATGTTTCAACGATGCTGACTTGCAAGGCGCTCTGAGACGAATAAAGTTAAAAAAAAGCCTCTGGTCCAGATGGTATTACAGCAGAAATAATGTACATGTGCTAGAAAAAACAATGAAACTTTCCTAGAAGTCTTTAATGGGTGCCTGAAGCGCGGAATTCTCCCCGAAATCTGGAAACAGGCAACAGTTGTGCTAATCGAGAAACCAAAAAAAGAGCCGACTAGTGCTATATCATACAGACCAATCTGCCTCATTGAAACGTTGGGAAAGCGTTTGGAAATTCTGATAAATGAACGAATGCTGAAAGAAATAGACGAGAAAGAGCTGCTGCCTAGAAATCAGTACGGATTTAGGACAGGCGCCTCAACGTTGCACGCCATTGATAGGGTGAATGCTATGTCAGAAAATATAAAGACAAATGCTGTAAAAATCAAGAGTTTTGCGCGATGTTACTGCTCGATGTTGAAAATGTTTTCAACACTGCTAACTGGGACTTGATCTTACAGACACTGAGACAAAAACATATGAGTGGTTACCTAATAAGGATGATAAAGTCTTATTTATCACGGAGAGGTATCCTTATGTCGAATGGACTAAAATTTCACATTTCTGGCGGTGTCCTGCAGGGGTCCAGTCTCGGTCCAGCACTGTGGAATCTTTTCTACGACCAGGTGCTGAGATTGGATGTCGAGGTCGGAGTTACACTGCTGGCGTATGCCGATGATCTCGCGGTAGTGGTTCGCACTGGGACACCCGACATGTTGGAGGAAAAAACCACAACCGTACTTTACGGTGCCTCGATATGGAAAGAAGCATTAAAGCACAAGAAATACCGAGACATCTTGACTAGAGTGAACAGAAGGCTTGCCCTTAGCGTGAGCGCTTCATACAGGACCGTATCGACGACTGCACTCGAGCTGATTTCCGACATGGTCCGGATCGATCTGTTGATCGAGGAGCGGTGTGCTACTATTGGGAAAAATGGGGAACAATACAGGGACGCTAGACAGAATACGGTAGACAAGTGGCAGGATAGATGGACTGGAGCAAAGGACGAATCATGGACTAGAACATTAATTCCAAATATACGATTGTGGCTAAATAGGAAGCACGGAGACTGTGATTTCTTCATGGCTGAGTTTTTAACAGGACATGGGTGCTTGCAATTTTATCTGAAGAGAATTCAGAAAACTGAGAACGAAAACTGTCTTTACTGCATTGCAGAGAAGGACGAAGTACAGCACACTTTCTTTGAGTGCGGGAGATGGATTACCGAAAGGGAAAAGTGCGAGGTGAGATCAGGGTGGATGTTGTGAAACAAACATCATCGAACTCATGGTGGGAAACGAAATAACGTGGGGGAAATTTATAACTTCATTAAAACGGTCCTGCAGACGAAGGAACAAGATGAAATAAATGTGCGCTAAAGCTCTCTGGAAGGAAATGAAGGAAATATAAAAAATTTACCATCCACCCCTCGAAGTAATGCCTGCCGGCTGTTCCGTGGGGATCTGGGATGAAAGAGAGGAAAGGGGTTTTTTAGTAGCATATAGCGCTGCTGAGTCCCACACTCCCAGGTCGCATAACAGCGAACCACAACATGCATGCTTTTACGACCAGGGGTGCGTAAAAGCATTTTTCCCCTGACATCTATAATAAAAAAAAAGTTTGTTTTCCTGGTTAGGTTAGTTCATTTACACTTTTGACATTTAGGTTAGGTAAGCTAAGGTTAGTTCAGTTCTACTCATTATGTTAAAATTAGCGAATTATAAGATATTACGAGTCGTTGCCGCAATGTCATTGGTGATATTCGCAAACGTTATGTGTTAAATTAATACCTCTTAAATTTTCCTAATATCAGTTATGTAATTTTCTTTTATTTTGTTTCTAGATGCGACCACATAATCTTATTGCACTTAATGATGAATTCCGACGTTTGGCATCACTGTAAATATATTTCTAACCCTACTGTCAGATTCAAAAGTTTTCGCATCAATTTTGTCAAATATTATAACAATTGTTTCTCAGTGAAAAATGGCTCATCCAAAAGTTTTTTTCTTTCAATCTGTTTTATAGACCGTAAGCTTAAGAAAAAAGAAAAAACCTTGAAAATCGAGATGACATAAACTTCACAAGCACCGAGGCCTGGAACACAGTCGTGTGAATCAAAATCTATTCAGTCCTCTACTCTCCGAAAAAATTTTAAAAAATTAAGACATATCTCATCTGCTGTCTGTCATTTTCATTTTTTGAGATTGCTGGTTGAATCACCGTTCAGGTACAACCCACAATCGACCTCTATACTCTGTATGGACTCTACCCAGTTTTATTCCAAATAAATTATAGAAAAGAAAAGCAAAAAAGGAGAAAAAATTATAGAACACGCAGAATATAAAAAAGTCCCTCTACTCAAATTCATCATGGGATTCGCAACAAGAGAGAGTAAAGTCGTAATTTTACAACTTGGGCCTGACGTCAAAAGGTATGAAAATTACGTACGTTGCATAGTTTAGCATACCTATTATCATAACATAACCAACATTAGACGAAAGCTGCCAAATAAAAGGCCGCAAACACAAGCAACTATTAAACTTGCGTAGCAAATACCTATTTTTTATCAAGTCTAAAAATCGAAATAAAAACTTTAAACTTTTTCCTATTTGATTTCAAAAACTAATGTTTTAGATAGGTGTACGAACTTTAGGATGGGTAAGATTCTATTAGAATTGTATATGATAAGTATCTACGTAAGAAAATAAATTGAAAAAAAAACCAAAGGACTGCAACTTTTTAGTGTATTTATGATTTTAGAATTATGGATGATGAAAATTACCTACTTACGTAATATAATAATGCAAAAAGCCATCTTTTGTCATTCTTGATTCGAGGAAAAATCGTAGCTAATTAATTAAGTAAAAGTAATAGTAAAAGTATAAAGTTAATAAACTCGGCTCAGGCAACCCTACCGGGTTTATCGGCGTGAATATTCTACTAACCTAAAAAATTATGAAGTTAATGTCAGTAACTAACTCTCTATTTATAACTAAATAAAATGTTTTATTTTTAAACTAAACTTACAACCATATATTTTTTACAATCTAATTCAATTAGGTCCTTAGAGGTGGAGAACGTGTTATACAAATAGCCCTAACTGCCTTGAAAATTGGAAACAATTGGATTGGATTAAAACTAATTAAAAAACGTGATATTAAATCGGACAGAATACCTATTCGGATAACAAAGTTATGAAGCAAAAATTAAATAGAACCAAAATAACCCAGTTTATGAAGAACAAAATTGGAGACATTATATAAGTTATGTTTGCAATGAACATAATTTAGTAAGTCTTTGACGAATTAGTTATTAAAGTAGAAAGTAAAAGAGCTGAGAAGGAAATAATTGAGATTGCAAGTAGTTACTAAGGTAGGTAAGTAAAATCCTCTCTAATAAATCTCTTCTTCCTCCAAGCCGTCCTCCGCAGTATCAAACCCGGAATCGGAATCATCGGAATGGTTCCCTGGCGAAATTATAAGCTGAACAACATTCGAGCAAGCAATAGTTTTCATTGCCTCTCATCCTTGATGACTTTGTTCACATGCTCAACATAGTTTTTCCAATTGTCCCCTGCTGTGAGTTGTCCTACAACATTGCTTCACGTAACCAGCACTTTCTTTACAGTCCCTTTTGAATTTTCAATTTGCTGATTGAATTGTCATAAATCCGTTTACATTGCGACCACATCGCGTTATACTGACAATGGTGGCAAACGTAGTATTTTATAGGTGATTGTGTTCTTGGGCATTCGGTCTGCACAAGAACACAATCACCTGTTCACACTAATCGGTCAAGAATACTGTCTGCTTTTTGTAGTATTTTATGTCCAGAAGGTTTCACGTACTCGTCCAATTCAAATTTCTTTTGTGGTAACGAATAGCCCAAATTTCGTCTTTCATAGCCAGTCAATTAATTTATATTTTGGCCAGAATTTGTTTGCAATTGGAGTGGTAAGAAACGTTATCCATAATAATTAAAGATCTTGGAGGTAAGCTTGGAACTCGCCGCGTTTTAAACCATTTTTCGAAATTGACTCTGGTCATAGAATCATGGTAATCACCCTTCTTGGAACCACTTTGAAAAATTAAACTGGTCCCTTTAAGAAAGCTGTGTTCATTGCCGGCGTTCACCACTATATGACGACACCTAAATATGATTTTTTTTAGATATTAATAAATACATTAAAAGAAACATTAACCACAAAGTTTCTAACAATTGCAAGATTGTTAGATTTTTTTCATTTAAACCCTATATACACCGAGATATACACTATGGCACCACTGAGTAAGGGCCGAAATAGAGCAAGTGAAGAATCCGCTTATTTCTTCAAGGAGTTGTCTTCGAAGGTTTGTAATGGTTACATATTCATTTCTTGCAAACGTACGGTAAATAATGTCTGGAATTTTGTTCTTCATAAAATCGGTTATTTTGGTTTTATTTACTTTTTGCTTCATAGACTTGTTAGCCAAATAAGCCTTGTCCATCTGAACACCACGTTATTTCATTCATTCTAACGTAGTTTTCCCATTTTTCAACGTATTTCAGGCTGTTTGTAACACGTTCGCACAATCGATTGGAACACCATTTGTTACTTGACTTTTCTCCATCTCCAAGAACGCCAAAACGTTATTTAGAATTAATAGCTGTGCTTGCTGATTGTAACGTTGTGGAGCTATTGATAATGTGGTTTTCAAAGTTTTTTGAGTTTTTGAGTTAAAACTTTTGACAAACATGTTTGACATATTCTATCTTTTGACAACAATCAATCAGGTAAAAGTACAGACATTTATTTAAGACCTGCCTTTAATTACTTTATTTTTCCTTTCATCCATTTTACATATGATAAACAAAGCAAGAAAAAAAGGTGAAGAGTCCAAGTTGTAAAATTAAGACTTTATCTCATTCCTATACACGTTCTCAAATAACCAT
Organism: Taphrorychus bicolor; assembly: GCA_951812265.1. Classification (NCBI taxonomy): domain Eukaryota; kingdom Metazoa; phylum Arthropoda; class Insecta; order Coleoptera; family Curculionidae; genus Taphrorychus; species Taphrorychus bicolor. The sequence continues at coordinate 16,237,623 of OX638297.1, forward strand.
AATCCCTCAGTAAGAATTAAACATTATGACAATGTCTGGACACCATTTTCCTAACTTCACTCGTAAAGGTTGACGTAGGAATTTCGTGTGTATTTTACAGAGTTAGATTATCCTTTTCCGTCCCCGCATTTGCAGTTCAAACAGTTTCAGTACTTGATTCACGGCAGAGTGACCCAACATTTCGATGTGGTTACTTTGTTCTTTGATTAACTCTGGCCGTTTTATGTTGGCTGCTAATCCATCTAGGAATTCCATTATTGCTCATTTCATCCACTGTTGGCACGGAGTGGAATTTACGTCGCCCTTTACAACTTTTAATCCTGTTATATCCTTAGGGAAATGTTCGCATACATTACAGCGGTAATGGAAAAAAAACTTTTTTTGCAAGGTTTTACAGGTCTTTTGTAAACAATTAGTACGTGTCCCACGATAATTTTTTGTGTTTTGACGTTTAGAAAAACAAAATTCCTGAATTCTTGTTAGGCATTACCATATTTTAATGAGGCTTGCTTTTTTGATCTAATTGAAATTCAATTTCCCCCATTTTCATTACCATATTTTCATAGTCGTTCGATGTAATTATCTAAACATTGTCAATACCACAATGAACACAATAGCTCGAGTAACGATCCGGGCTTTTACCTACGAGCTTTTAATGAATTCTACTCTATCGGCATAAACCCGAAAAAATGTAAACGATTGCACGCTTAAATGAACTTCGTTTTTCTATACTTTTTTGGTTTAATTTAATATCCCGTCGCGTTTAAAAAACTTCCAACTTTGGGAAATTTTTCACATATATCGGTTTTAAACCCTCCCGAGCCCGGGGTGTCTTTTCAATATGCGTCTCATTCATCAACGATGTCATATCAGATTGAGCCATCACATTTTGTCGACCTCTAACTTAGTTATCTTGGACGGGTAAATTGGCCAGAGGTCTATTCGGTACATTTCAAAGTTGAACGGTTTTCGGGTATAGTTTGATCATAAAATTGCGAAGTAAATTAAACGTTACATGTTCCAAGAGAAGGACTTTCAGAAAGACGAAAGAAGTGGTTTTAGTCATTTATGCGAAATTATGTCATTATTTGGTGGCACTCCAAGTATATGTGGCAATAATTTTTTTCATTAATCATTTAAACTTAATTTTTTTTAACCACAATATTGTGTTTTCAAATGTAGTTTGAAGTACGGCGTGTGAGATATTCTAGAGACAAAGCCGATAAAACAATTTTTTAATACAACTTTCCAGTCGTGCTAACTGAAGTCACGTACGCAGTTTTGCTTAATTCAATCGATCAAAGGTTGGAACACACCCAGTCTGATAAATCGACGATAAAAAAATATTAATCACATATTTGGACCGAAGATTACCTTAATTGACAATACTCTTAATGTAATTGGATAAATTATACAGGGTGACCTTTTTCTAGTTTAACGATGGTGATGTCGGTTATTTGAAGAGATACAAAAAAGGTTAAATTATGGCAAAGTTGCGCAATTAGAAATGTACAAAAATCACTTTCTCAAATTTCTAAAATTCCGACTGCTTTCGGATATGTCCCCAAAAAATCGAAATTTCGAAAAACGATTTTATTATTTTTAGCTTTGATTTAAAGTCATAATTAAAAAAAATTGTCGCTTTTTAATAGCCACTCTTCGAAGTGATATTTTCAAATTTTAAATCCAACATTTCGTTTTCATGCAACCATCATCAACTTCTCAGTACTATTCTAGATTTTTCATATCGGATAATTATTAATTCTACTAACTTTTAGGTTAGATTTTCCTGATTTTGTGATAGGATTGTTAAAATTTGTTGAAAAAGTGGGATCATGATCTTTTTGTCCCTTGCACGTTACAGACTTTTATATCGGGGATATATACAGGCTGGGTTGAATCTTCGCACACTATAAAGATTAAATGTTTGGATTGGTTGTTTGATTGGACCATCTGCACACCCACCACCAGTCAAAAACCAGTATTTAAAAAAATTAAGTTGAAGATATTTACATAAAACGAATAGTTGACCTTGGTAAAATTACCGCGTTGAAGAGAGCGCAAAGTGGCTATGAAGAAGTATCTATTATTTCCAACTATTAATTTAAATTAAAACTCAAAACAAAATAAAAACTTTTTTTAAAGACTGTGAAGGCTTTTGCGGCCGGTCAAAATACAATCGAAAGTGTCTTCAGTGCTTCGAAGCCGTGGTCCAATAGAATTTCTTCCTGACGTTTCGTCTACAACTGCGGCAGACATTATCAAAGGCGATGAGGCAATGGACGAAGTGATCTCCCGTGCTTTCAGAAGTTGACTGATTTGACTGTGAGGAGCTCCTTATTCCCTCGCCGCGGCGCACAGTGGTCTAAATGTAATAATTACGGGGACGTTAAGTGACAAACTTGTCTTTAAGGAATATTAATAATATGTATGATTTTATAAACAGAATAGATCCCACCTTAAGTGCGTATTGGTTTGATGGATCAGAATGCGATAAAATCGATGACAACGTAAACAAAACTTAAAATCTTTATTTATATAGGAATTGTTCTCGATAATTTTGTACTTCGTTTCGGTAGTTGTGTTGAGTTTATAATGTCGTGTTTTTTTTTAATATTATTCAGACGTGTCTGCTCATTCGTTACGTGGGTTTAGATACTTCCTTCGTAGCACTAATTTTGGTATAATTAATTTTCAAAAGTAGTATTCGCACTTTAAATAAAGTTTCAAGAATGGAAGATCCAGAAAAAAAATTACACTTTTCTTCACCGTGAAACTCAATCTATTTTAAAGGTAGTACTTCTGCCTAACTTGAACTAGCATATTGAGCTGCAGATAGGTGCGGTCTTGTGAGATTTTTTCTTATTTTTCTCTTTAAGTACTCTTTCGGGCGCGACTCGAAAATAATTATTTGGGCTTCTAAATGAAAATGTCTGGATGGGAAGTGGCAATTCTTTAGTACGCTACCTAAGAAGTGGCAGTTCCTTAGTAAACTGCCTAATGGAAATTAAAAAAATAAATATATACAGGGTGTCCAAGACAAAGATGTCTGGCATAGGGATCTCGTAAAGGGTAGGAGATAGGATTTCGGTTAAATAAATGAAAAATTTGGCATTTGGAGCTTAGTAAGATGATGTTTTAAAATTTGCGATATTTTGAGTCGTTCCGAAGTTACGCAAAAAAATGAAAATTTTAACTATTTTTTTTAACAGATAGTAATTTTATGGTTACATAAAAAATAAGAACACCTCATAGAGGCACTTTTTAACAGTCTTTCACATGGAATGCCAACAATTGAAATTCGACGTTTCGTTTATGAGTAACCATCAACAACTTACATACACTCTTGATTGTTTTCCATCTAATATTAGAAGAGCTTATTATTCTACATTCAACCATGTATCACACTTTATGGTTTAATTGATTAATTACCTAAATACCCATAAATGTGTATTTATTTTTTTTTATTTGCAGAGTTAGCAAACAAAAGCCAACTCATGGATAAAATTCGGTTTTTAAATTATTGGGAGGCCCGTACTAATAAATGTTTTGTTGATGATATACTGGTACACATTTTATTAAGTAAAAAAAAATAAATACAAAAATTAATATATTTAAGTATTTTCTATTATGGGACTGAGGCGTGGACCCTAATAAACGCCATGTGTAAAAAGCTGGAAGCTTTGGAAATGTAGACGTATCGTCGGATGTTAAAGATATTCTGAATGGTCGGAGTGCGTAATGTGCATGTGCTTGTAGTGATCCTGTTCGTTACTTTGTCGATGGATGGTAGACTAGTCCATCGGCGCTTTTCTCCCATTGTTTATTCCTGGCGCTCTACATTCTTTGGGCAGACGGCTTGCCCGTTCCAAATCAGCCGGTTCCGAAATTCTCTTGGCTCTCACGGACATAGTCTTTATGATTTCTTTCTTCTGTCTGGGGTGATGATTTGATCCGTTATTGAGATATCAGTCAGTATGTGTTGGTTTTCTATATACGGTGAGCGCAAGCTTCCCATTCGGCCTCCTTGATATTAAGGCATCCAGAAACGGTAGGCGACCTTCCTTTTCTATCTCCATAGTGAATTGAAATTTCTTAATGGGTACCATCGTGAAGAGCGACACAACATCCAAGCTAACGAGAGTTTCTCCTGCAGAAAAAGTCAAAGAATGCTGTTTTTCGACGAAATGAACGGAATCTTTTATAAAGCTGACAGTATTTTCTACTTTAGGTTGCAGCAGTTTTGTGAGATGTTTTGCGATTTCGTAGGTCAGGCATCCTATGGTGCACACGATCCGGTTTGTGGATCTTTGGCAAACCATACACACTTGTTGGCAAGGCTTTTGATTTTTTAAGCTTAGTCATTTCATCCGTTCAATGTCACATCATTGATTAAATTGTTGGTGGCCCTCAGAATCCGAAGGGTTGGATCACGAGTTAGCTTCTTGTAGATGGTGGGATCTAACAGTGTCCTGATTTTTCCTTCGTAATACGATGAATTACTACTGTTGCGTTTCCTTTAAACCATCACTGCATCGCGACGGCGGGGGAATAAATACTACGGAGCTCCCCATAGTCGAATCAGTCAACGTCGGGAAACACGGGAGATCACTACGCCCATTGCCTCATGGCCTTTGATAATGTCTGCCGCAGCTGAACACTAAACATCAGGAAGAAATTCCATTGAACCACTGCTTTAAAGGCCGGGAAAAAATTTAGATTGTATTTTTTTTTTATTTCGATTTTTTTGCGAATGTTTCCGAAACCAGTCGGAATGTTCGAAATTTGAGAAAGTCATTTTTGTAGACTTTTAATTGCAAAACTTTGCCTTATTTTAGTCTGCTCCGTATCTCTTCAAATAACCGAGATTCGCATGCTTAAAGTGGAAAATCGGTCACCGCGTATAGGTTAGTAATTTCAAAAAATAAATAAAAAAACTTATTTTGTTTCTCTGGACCTACGAGACCAAATTCACCAAACAATAGGCTAAAAAATTAACGAAAAATAGTAGAAAAGAAAATATTATAAAAAATAACCGTTTACAAATCACTAAAACCACACACACACACAAAACCACAATGAAAAGCCAAAAACAAACAATAAGATAGGAGGAAAATAAAACCGATTTGAAAAAAACATAGTTTTGTATAAAGAAATCCACAATATTTTAATACTAAAACAAACAGTTCAACAAAAACTAGAGGAGGAGAAGATTGACTTGACAATAAAAGGGAATAGAAAATCCTAGAGGATTCCAAAGTGTAAGAATATCGTGATACACATATTTCAAGAAAAGGTCCAGAAATTGTAAAGAAAGGATCAAAAACAAAACCCAAATAACTTACGAAAAATATTGAGTGGAGAACGCAAAGGACCAGAAAATAATCATCACTAGAATCGTAACTTGCACCGATGATCTTTGTACTGGCATAACACCAGTTTTGACGCTTCTAAAAAGGCCAAAAAATAAATTTGCAATGACGTTAAAAATAAGTCTTTGGTTTTATCTACTTTAAATGGAAGGAGATTCTCCTATTAAAGACCTTTAAATAAATTTAGAAGCAGGATAGGCGATAAAATACACGGCGGACAAAGCACATTTTTGTCCAATCAATTATTATTATTATTATTATTATTTCAGTAAAAATTATAAACAACCACTTTGTAGCCATCAACTTGTACGTTGCAACCCCTCTCGCATTAAATTAGACCACGCGGCGCGCCGCTTGAAACCACCCCCTTAGTACCGGTTATTTAAAACCCTAATTTATTATGTAGGCTTCGGGGCACAATAGGGGCGGCCCCACGTGCAATATTAATATTTTACTCGTTGCCATGAAACCCTAAGGCCCCCGGGGAATAGTATGTCAACGTTCAAAGTATATTAGGGGGCCGAGGACTATGAATTAAATAGCTAATGCGGTTTATTAAATAAAGTAATCCAGCTAGGGAGTTTTCTAAATTGCAATTACTTTAAAACTGACCTTGGAGAGAGTATTTGTTATTTCCATTCAAATTACCGAAAGAGAGGGTTGACATTAGACGACGTCCTAAAAGTTACCGAACACAGACGGAGGTATTGTAAATATGAAGTTGAAATATGGCTCCGGTAATGCGGCGGAGAGGAAAATAATTGCGGACTAGGAGAGTAATGGAAATCTCTGTTTAGAGGAAACAGTAAACTTAATAGTTCGCTAATGTTTGCCATTATTCTCAGAGGGGCTGGAGCCGAGAGGTGGCGCAAGAAATTTATAACGAAGTCGCTCAAAGGCATCAGATGAACTCGCATTGAAACAAAATATTCAAATTCGAGGTTCAGATATCTAGTTTCCTATTTTTCAGAAAGGTGGTCCATCTAATATGGCAACAAAAACATGGAAATAATACTTATAATTCTATATGTTACCGACTTATAAAATCATAACTAAAATCCAACTAAATATCGAAAAAGGAACTCTTTGTGATTGAAAATCTGCTATAAGCACATGGTTAAGTAACTTGGTAATGGTGCATGGCTATGAAATATGAAGGTAATAAAAGATTATTCTTGAACAGACATAAAGGGTTGAGCTTTTTGAAATTATTGATATTTTTTAAGTGCATATTTGTTTAGACAAAAAATGTTCTCATTTTCTTAAATCAATGGGGGAATAGTATTTTTAGATATTTGTGATTTAGAATTAAAAGAAATTTTATCAGAAATAACCATTCTACCTGGCTACAGCAGATTATAAGAAGTATTAACTAAGAGTACTGAATTAGGCAAATATTTCGATTTAGGTTAATTATTTTTCAATGATGCAAAGTAAACTCTGCTTAGACCAGATGGATTTTAAACTCAAGTGTCCTTATCTGGGATTAAAAAAAATATTAGAAATTTCCCTACATTTGGGTAATAGGTGCTGCAGAAACCTTGGTACACATTTGAGTTGAAAATAATAGAGCAACTTTATTCCACAGACCGCAGAGCATTTTGGTACAAATCAATAGAGGAACTCTATTGTTCTTGCTCCCAAAATTATGAATTGTTATTTGATAAAAATCCCCAGAAATTGATTTTAAAAATATCTTTGTGTCTAAAACATTCATCGCGATTTGAAAGCATTTTACTAATTTTTTTTCAAAATTGACATACCTTTAAAGACTAAGTAATGTAGGATGCAAATAACTGCTCTTACTAGTGAAAAAAAAATGTGTTATTGTTATTTGTAACTGAAAGTACTTAAGTTAACTGGGTCTACTTGTACGTAACTTTAAGAAAACTTGAGCATACCTAATCAATACCATAAAGCGATTTATTTATGTTAAATGTCTGTTTATGATGTAAGTTTTAAAATATTGGCATAGAAGATTAACTAGTAAACGCAAAACAAAGGCGCAAACAATTTTTAAATACAATACTTTAATTGAATAACATCCGATCTTAAATAGCTATTTATGTAACCAGTTACGAAAAGTCCGATTTTGTGTAACGAATGAATGTTTGCGGGACGAGCGCAGCGAGTTCCCGCAATTTGAATGAGATACACAAAAAAGGCTTTTCGTCACGTGTTTCATACAACATTTTTTCTAATTTTGACTACAAATACCTACTTAGAGAGAGACTATTATTATTAAACTTCAATATTTACTTTTAAACCACTTTGTATCTACTTAATACCGTAAAACTGTAGCAACGGTGTGCCACAACCGAGACCTGCAACTGGTGGTGACACGAACTTTTCATCATCAGTTACGAAAGATTTTACTTTTCGTAACTAGTTACGAAAAGTAGGACGTTACGTCACTGTCATCAGTATTGAAAAGTGACACTTTGTATGTCAAAATTAGAAAAAAGCATTTTGTTTAATGCTTCCAGTATACTCCGAAGCACCAGTTGAATTATTTAGTCTAATGTTTGCCATTTTTGTGGATGATTAAAAAAACAATGCAAAATGGTTAAAATTTGTTATAGATTTACGAATTTGTCTCAGTCATTATAATCTTAATTCTTTTACAGCTAATGGACGGGTTGTAACGGTCATTTTTTGCCATTAGTGTCACTTCTTAATTTTAATAATTAATGTACCTTAACGGTTTGCGTATATCTCTTTATTGAGTGAATGCCTCACACATTTGAATCACTCACTTTCACTTTCACTTTAGACTTATCGAGTTTTGCTTCGTTTTACCCTTGTTGCTCATTCACTGAAAGGGTGCCTTTTTCTTACCTACCAGCATCTTTGTTTACAATGCAACACATGCTGTGGCACTGCAGTTCCGAGTATGTTCCTGAGGGCTCGAATGGTCATTTTATTGTTCTTTCAGGACTCCTGATTTGTTATTGCATAAGAGTGACAGGATAAACAGCCTTTCCCTTGTTAATTTCATTATTTTCTATTTTGATTAAATTACAATCAAACCAAACTTCTCTTATAATTTTTATCTTTGCCGACCTTGAGAGTTTTGACGTCCTTCATTTTCAGTGTCACTTAATCACTCGCTAGAATGTGTTGGCTTTGCCCTTGTGCTAGCTTTAGGCAAGGATGCAGCAGTTTTGCGATTCCTATGTATCTTAAAGTGATCTCATTTTGGCGTACGTGACGTGACACCTTTTCTCCACTTTCTGCTACCTGGGCTAAAACTGATCGTCATCTTTGTCATGCGGCCTTTTCCCAAGTACGTCTATACGTATAGGACATTTCTTAGTGACCTTGAGGCCATAAGGCCAAAATATGGACACTCGGATCAGATTCACTATACGCATGTGCATGGGTTGTTGCGAAATCTCGAAATCTCGAAACGTACTTGGTTAAAATCACATACCTCCGTATTAAATAGCTTTCCGTCATACGCATTTACGTCGAGTAACCGGAGTATCTCGTGAGAGTATCGGCAACATTAGATGTCACGAATCACGAACCAAATTCTTTGGGCCTAGTTCGTGATTCGAGGAGAATAGGTGAATCTAACTACACGTGGGTCTAACTGTGCCACTTTCAAAAGGGCACTCATTTTTCAGAATGTGCAGAAATTGAAATATGAGAGGTATTGCGTTTCCTTCCCTTCCTTTTACAGTCGAAGGCCAGCAATGTCCTGTATGTTATGGAAGTATGTGCCTTTTTCCTACCTAAACTTCTGCATTACCAACTCGAAAATTTAAATTTGCTCATTTAATTTACCAAAAACGCTCTCAGGGAGCGCTCGTACCATTGAAAATCCTCGCTCTAATCCTCACTTTCCAGTTTGGGCGCCTTGTCGCCAAATGGGCGATATTAAGTTCACAAATGAGACCAAAAAGAAAAGATTGGCAACTGGCGAGTAGATGGGCCATTTTGCAACAAGTTATACGACTGTTGAGGATGAAAGAGTAATACAAATGTTTGAAGATGTAAGTGATATTCTATGTGTATCCTCTTTAAAATTACGTATAGATTGGTTAAATAAAATTATAAAAAAGTGCCTTAAATTTGTGCCCTTTTTCATCTTTTTATTAACCTTAAAAAAACATTTTAGAACTGAGTGTTGTATTGGTTAGAGTTGGAAGATCTGGCGATATTTGATCGACATACGTTATTTATTTTAGCGATTGCTCAACGTAAAAAACTGGCATCCCTTTGCGCAGCATAACGTAATTATTAGCATTTTTGGCTTGATGTTCTAGAGCAATAAGAAAGTATTTTTGTTACCTGTTAGCAAATTGCTTTAGAGTAGCAAACCGTAAATGCTAAAACAACAAATAAATGACAAATCTTAGTATTTACTTTGAAGTGTTTTATTCAAAATTTTTTGTCTACACGAAAGAGCTAGCAATTTACATCTGAAAAGACTCTCCTGTTTTACAGTTTTGGCCCACTTTTTTTTAGCAGTGGGCACCTAAAAAATGGCGGCGATATCCGCCGGAAGTATAAACTTAAAATTAGTCAACTTTTTTTTTCAAGAGCCTTTTCAATGGTTTTTTCAACTTTCAGTGGTGAAAATAAAATTAGATAATTGTATTTTTAACTAAAAGAAATGTGCAATAAAATTTCGCAAAAAAATTTAGTACAAATTTTTAAAAAGCATAGAAATCGCTTTTAAAAAATTTAGTGTTACTAGTGATGTCTAAAAATATAACTGAATTTTTGCATTTTAAACTTAAATTAGTCAACATTTTTTTTGTGATTTTTATGAAACTTTTACCCCCCCCCCCCCCTCCCCTTGTAAATGTTGCATCATTGTTTCAACTTTCAATGATGAAAATAAAATTTAGATATTTGTATTTTTTACTAGAAACAAAGTGCAATAAAATTGTAAAAATGTAATAAAGATTTTTGGAAAACGTAAAAATTGATTTTAAAAAAATTATTCACTAGTAATGTCGAAAAAATAAACTAAAAAATAAAACAGAATTTTTCCATTTTAAACTTACAAATAGTAAACTTTTTTTTTGTCATTTTATGTGTGACTTTTATAGAACTTTTACCCCCCTTGCAAATGTTCCATCATCCTCTCACTGAAGTTTTAAAGAGAATTTAAAAAAAGTTAAAGAGATAATTAAAAATAAATGACACTTTTTGCTCTCTTCATTTTTTTGCTCTCTCACAACATTTTAGAACTGAGTGTTGTGTTTTTCAGAGTTGGAAAATCTGGCGATATTTGGTCGACATACGTTATTTATTTTAGCGATTGCTCAAGGTAAAAAACTGGCAACCCTTTGCGCAGCATAACGTAATTATTAGCATTTTTGGCTTGATGTTCTAGAGCAATAAGAAAGTATTTTTGTTATCTGTTCGCAAATTGCTTTAGAGTAATAAACCGTAAATGCTAAAACAACAAATAAATGACAAATCTTAGTATTTACTTTGAAGTTTTTCATTCAAAATTTTTTTTGTCTACACGAAAGAGCTAGCAATTTACATCTGAAAAGGCTCTCCTGTTTTACAGTCTTGGCCCACTTTTTTTAGCAGTGGGCACCTAAAAAATGGCGGCGATATCCGCCGGAAGTATAAACTTAAAATTAGTCAACTTTTTTTTCCACTCTCAGTGGTCTTTTCAATGGTTTTTCCAACATTCAGTGGTGAAAATAAAATTAGATATTTGTATTTTTAACTAAAAGAAATGTGCAATAAAATTGTAAAAATTTAGTAAACATTTTTGAAAAACATAGAAATCGCTTTTAAAAATTTAGAGTCACTAGTTATGTCTAAAAATAAAATTGAATTTTTGCATTTTAAACTTAAAATTAGTCAACATTTTTTTTGTGATTTTTATTGAATTTTTACCCCCCCCCCCCTTGTAAATATTGCATCATTGTTTCAACTTTCAATGATGAAAATAAAATTTAGATATTTGTATTTTTAACTAAAAGAAATGTGCAAAAAATTATTCACTAGTAATGTCGGAAAAATAAACTAAAAATAAAACAGAATTTTTCCATTTTAAACTTACTTAAAATAATAATAAAGAGAATTTAAAAAAAGTTAAAGAGATAATTAAAAATAAATAACACTTTTTGCTCTCTTCAATGTGGTATTTTCGGGGGTAATACCACGAGAGATTTAAAATTACCGATATATTTTTACGATTGCATGTTTTCCACGAGACCTTTAAGACGAGTGAAATTTGCAAGGAAAACATGCCAGAGTGAAAAATTTCCTGATTCATTTTAAAGCTTGAGCGGTATTTAGTGAGATTATTTCTCGAATCAAATTAATATAGACAACGACATTGATTAAGGTTTAGGTTAGTGTAAGCGATAATACCACGTAGTCTAGACAACGTGGAATTACCGCTGTAATTTTTTGATAAACAACTCTCCTTATGGGAAAATGTATGCATGAGTAAAATAATCATATATAAAATCAGACGTTTCCCTTTTTCCTCCATCATTAAATTATTATTTTTTAAATACAGTCTAAGATTTTTTATATTGTATTCTGAATTTTCTTGCTCTTCATTTCAATTCAGCATGTATGTAGAATCAGAATTCAGAATTGATAATGGTTCCAGAAAAACGAAAAATCGGATTTTAAATAGGAGAGTAACACGTTAAATAGATGAAAAAGTAGCTACAAGTGTGATTTATTTTTAATTATCTCTTTAAATTAAGGCCAGAAAAAAACAAAAACTCTTTTCAAAATATTAATGTTTTGCGTACCTATATTTCCAATTTAACAACAACAAATTAAATAAGCGGAACACAAAAAGATCAAAGAAAAAAAAATAATGAGAAATGAAGTATACGAAAAATAACAGAAAACATTTTTTTATAAATAAAAAATATTAACAAATTTTATTAAAAAAAAATCAGAGTCATCGCAACAAACAGCGAACAAAAAATACGAGAAAAGACAATTTGAGAAGCAAATACATATAAGTTCATTAAAGAAATAAAGAAAATAGAATTAATGAGCCCAATAAGTCTAAAAATATGTCAAAAAAAGAAATAAACGAATAAAAATTATAAGTGAAAAAAAAACACTATATTAACTATAAATAAAAATAATAAATATAAAAAGACTGTACTAAGTAACTCTATGGAGTTTAAAACGCGATTTCTCCCCGACTCAAACGGAGTTTAAAAGTGTAAAATCCGAACTTTCTTTTTCCTCCCCTGTCAGGTAGTTACTCTATCGAGTTCAAAGTGGACACCTAAAAACTGGCGGCGATATCAGCTAGAAGTGACGTCACCTGACATCTTACGTCAAATAATTAGAAATCGTGATTCATCAATTGATATAAAGTAACGATAAAGTTACGTCGTGGGTACATGATGGACTTCCGGTCAGAAAAGGGACCATTCTTAGGGGAATATCGGTATTGGTTTGATCTGTCCGTATTTTCTAGGTGATTGTGGTCTTCACTTTACATTACCTAGCATTAGATACAAGACTAGACCTAGTAGATAGACTAAGAGAACGTCAAACGTCGATGTTATCATTTGAAATTGTTGGCCCTTGGTTCGCATTACTCTAGATACAGGAGATCCTCGAAAAATATTCGCATCAATTCAAAGCTCCCGCTTCGCTCACATCAAGGATAAAATGCTCCGAAATAGAGTGTTTTCGCTCGAATTGGCAACACTGCTGAACTTGCCACGGGAAGACCCAGGGCCAGCCGAGGTTCCGAGCAATGTTGTTAATTCGGGCAAAAACTCTCCAATTCGGTGCATTGCGTAGTTCCGCCGATGGCAGCAGCTGAGAAGTTTAGTCAGCGAACGCTGAAAATCGGCACCTGATTGGCCAATTTCAAGGTTCGCTGACTAAACCTCTCAGCTGCTGCCGTCGGCGGAACTTACGCATTCTTTAGTGCTAGGAAATGCGTACGTTCCGCCAACGGCAGCGGCTTAGAAGTTTAGTCAGCGAACGCTGAAAATCAGCACCTGATTGGCCAATTTCAGGGGTCGCTGACTAAACTTCTCAGCTGCTGCCATCGGCGGAACGTACGAATGAAATGCATAGAGAATGTTAATTTGTAAAGTGTAGACCAATGATCTAGAAGATACGGACAGAGCATACCAATACTCATATACCCCTAAAAATGGTCCCGTTTTTTGGCCAGCCATTTTTAAAGTACCCATGACGTAATTTTATCGTCACAGTACATCAAATGATGAATAACGATTTCTAATTATTTGACGTAAGATGTCAGGTGACGTCACTTCTGGCGTAGATCGCCGCCATTTTTTAGGTGTCCACTTTGAAGTTGGTAGAGTGCCTACCTGACAGGGGAGGAAAAGAAAATTTCGGGTTTTGTCGCGAAAGCAAAGCAGATCTTGCCTAAGCCGTCCTGTTTGGCGCAAATTCGTATTTTACATTTTTATACTTCGAGTCATAGGGAAATCGCGTTTTGAACTCGATAGAGTTACTTAATACAGCGTTTTTATAATTAATATTTTTACTTCTACTTAATATATATTTTTTTCCACATAATTTTTATTCGTATATTTCATTTTTTGACATATTTTTAGACTTACTGGGCATATTAATTTTATTTTATTTCTTTTTTAGTGTTCCTAAATTTTTTTTTCTTAAATTGTCTTATCTCGTGTTTTTTTTTTTACTCTACACGCAAAACTCTCTAAAACTCTCACTTGTTTTTGTAATATTTCCCAAATTTATTGTAGCCTTTCCACTTTTTGAATTAATATATTTTTTTAGAATATTTTGTGGTTATTGTTCTTATTTATTCTTTCTGTTTTTTTAACGCGCCTATATGTATTTCCTTCTCAAATTATCTTTTTTCCGTATTTTTTATTCTTTGTTTGTTGCGATAACTCTGTATTTTTTTGTAATAAAATTTGTTTATATTTTTTATTTGTAAAAAAGTTTTAGCTGTCATTTTTTGTTTAATTCAGTTCCCATTATTTTTTTCTTCGATCTTTTTGTTTTCCGCTCACTTAATTTGGTTTCATACTGCACATTTTTGTGTTTGTTGCTTTAATTTATTTTCCCGTGATATTTTGTAGTGTCAGAGCTATTTTTTCTTAAATCGCCTTTCAAACAGCTTTGTGCAACTAAAAGTCCATAAAAATAAATGACACTTATATCCACTTTTTTGTATATATAATTTGTTATTTTACTATTTAAAATCTGGCTTTTCGTTTTTATGGAACCATTATCAATTCTGCATTCTGATTGAAAATACATGCTGAATTGAAGTGAAGAGTTGCAAGGAAATTCAGAATAAAATATAAAAAATCCTAGACTGTATTTAAGAACTAATATGAAATGATGATGGATGAGAAAAGAAACGTCTGATTTTTAATATAAAAATACCACATTGAAAAGAGCAAAAAGTGTCATTTATTTTTAAATAACCCTTTAACGTTTTTTTTTTAATTCTCCTTGCAAACTTCAGTGAAAGGATGATGAGACATTTACAACGGGGGTAAAAGTTACACAAAGACAAAAAAATTTTTGACTAATTTTAAGTTTAAAATGGAAAAATTCTGCTTCATTTTTAGTCTTAGACACTAGTGACTCCAAATTTTTTAAAAGCGATTCCTACTACCTTTGGTCTCCTTCGTCTCCTGGAAGAAAATTTTTAATCTATTTTTTTATGCAACTTTTCAATTGAGTTGTAATTGAAATTGACTGAGTGTTGATTGAGAGCAAGACGATTTGGAACATAAGAACAAAAAATTGTTTGAAATGAAAGTATCTATTTTCGCACCACAACTTTCCAATAACCGTCATTTTACCTCTTCTACAAAAAACTGACATGTCTAAATTTTTCTGAGATATTTCCAATTATATGTTTCCATGCATCATGGACGCTATTGATTCATCAAACTCATACATTACGAGCCTAACCATGGGAACAATAAACTATTTCCCGGGAACCCGTTTGTTTACTCAGGCCCACAATATCAACAACTAGATATTCCACAATAACAACAATAAATATTCATACCTCTAAAAACATTTCGTGTAATTAATATGGCGACTAATTACTATGCTGTTTATGGAATTATTATAAAATATTGATTCGGTGACAAGGACCAGGAAGTGCACATAAAGTAATTACGATGGTTTATTATTTATAACGATGAAGGCTAAGAATTTTTAAATGTTTAAGTGTAAACAGTATATAGTAATATAATTATTACCAATTTAGTTAGTTTTACAACATGAAAGTAAAACTCTTCGGATGAACAAATTACTCAAAATATTAAATTCAGACACAAAAAACCCATAACTCAAAAATATAATTAATCTGTCTTGAGATAGTTAGTTTATAAGACAGCGAATTAATTTACTAGAAAAGACTATAATATGAGTTCTGTTTACAAAATAGAAATATTTTCACAAAATTAATAAGTTGCACTCTTTATGCGGAGGTGCACTAAAACTCCCTATAAAGTGGCAATGGTTCTATCAAAGTTTAGTTTAGTTTCTATCAATTTACAACGTTTTTGGGTGGCGGCTTTTAGAGAGCACTAAGAGTATTCTCATTTTTTGTTTTCTTTATAAGAATGTAAGTACGGAAATATTCTCACTGCCTACTAAAGAAGTCTGCTGAAAACGCTATTAGCAATGGTAACAAGATGATCAAAAATTATCTTCTCCGTCATGAAGTTAACAGACGGTCGTGTATTTTATAAGGTTTAAATATAAAGCTCTAGGTAAGATCTTTGACGAATGGGGATTAAAGACCCTTGTAAGAAGACAAGTTGACAAACTTAAATAGCAGCAAAAAATCGATTATGAATTTAAAAAGTTGACGTTATATATTTTTTTCATTTGTTATTCAAAAGGACCTAACCTAGCTGACCAGGAAGTCACCTGAGATGTGAATATAAGGGAGTAAATCGGTATACGTAAAGAGGTGACTAATATATGACCAATATTAAACGTCATCAATGTGACCGAAATGACTAAAATATGACCTTAAAAATATCACGTTTATTTTACTTGAAAATTTTGGTGATAAAAAAGAAAACCTTTTTGTCTGCAAAAAAACACTCTCTCATCTCATCTCTCTTTCCTTGGCTTTGCAGAGACGCAAAAGTGACGTACAAGACAGAAGTAATATAAAACATAAATGCCGTGACAGATGACGGACGACAGAACCGTGTGAATTTGTAACGGCTATTGGCGTTTTTCAGAAAGCCTCTGTACTATTTTGGAATTTTTTATATGTAATGCGTATGACGTCATTATGATGGGACTTATTGACGTTAACTGGTACGTTATTTATACGTCAATAAAAGAAGTGTATAGTTACTCCATGATATTTTTATACGCTTGATATACGTTATTTGTAAGAGTTTAAATGTGCGAATGTTATAAAAATAAATAGTTGATTTATTTAGTCGTAGTCATATACATAAAACAAAGATGCAAATGAAATTCTAACCCAATTGCAGAATTATACTAAGCTAATTTTACATCAGTCATCATAATTACAATAAAAACAGCTAATATTTGGACAATACATAGCTCCTCATGGATATTTTAAACCTATTTAAGCTTGTACATGTTTTCAATTCACCAGGCATAGAATTGAACTCATAGAGTCCCCTACACAAAACGTTACTGGCCATTTGTTCTGTATTACATCTATGTGACAATATAAAATCATCCCTGTTTCTGATGCCATAATCATAAACGCTACTAAAGTTGGTTGTTTTTTGACATATAGTGTGGTAGCAATTCATTTTTTAATTTATAGATAAACACAAATACGTTGTACATTATTCTTTGTTTCACTGATAATATACTAAGAACATTTAACATCGAATTTATTGGGGTATACCTATTACACTTAAGTATCACGCGCATTGCCCTATTCTGTACAATCTGCAATTCATTAATTGTGTAATTTGGCACACTGTAGAACAGTGTGCTGCAATAGTGCAAGTGAGGAGCAGCAATAGAATTATACAGTAAAAACTTGGTATACAATGATAAGTTCCTTCCAACTCTCGCCAAAAAATTTACTTTCCTTGAATATTTTCTATTTACATACTGCGCATGTGCTTGAAAGGTTAAATGGTTGTCAAAAATAACCCCCAGATATTTTATTTGTTTGTCAAAGCTTAACTGTTGGTTATTTAGCCTAATGTTTATACTATTATAATGTACTCTAGAGTCAGATGCTTCTTCCCAAAAATACAAAATTTTGACTTTTTTACATTAACACTTAAACTATTATTACAAAGCCATCTATACAAGTTGTTAATGTCATGATTAACATTGCGCTGTAATTGATTTATGCCCTGTCCTGTTAAATTAATCATTGTATCGTCTGCAAACAACTCAATTTTTGAATAATTCAATATCTTAACAATGTCATTAATATAGAGTATAAACAATAAGGGACCGAGCACCGTTCCTTGCGGAACTCCACGATTTAAATACATTGGGTCTGATATGCTATTTTTGAAACCACTTGGGTTCTATTATTTAAATAACCCTTAAACCATTACACAACTGTACCCTTAAAATCCATATTAAGCATTTTTTTAATCAATATGTCTCTATATATTGTTTCAAACGCGCTTCTGAAATCTAGAAATACGGCCAGCACATGGTTATTTCTATCGATATATTTACGAAATTCGTCACAGATATTAACAACTACAGTTTTACAGGAATGTGCTTGCCGAAATCCAGATTGGTTGGTCACTATTATTCGATGTGTGGCACAGTAGTTTTGAATTTGCTCTTTAACTGCCATTTCCAACAGTTTTTCATAAACCGGCACATTGTTAATCGGTCTGAACTCCGAGCACAGATTTGTGTTTGACACCTTTGGAACCGGCACAACTGTAGAGCACTTCCAATCCTCAGGAAACACACCACTTGCAAGCGATGCATTATCTATATCTAACATTCTGTTTGCAGTTACGTCAAGGATGTCCCTGAAGACCCTCGTTGATATACCACTCTCACCTCCTCCAAAATTTTCCATTGACTTAACGTGTTTCTTAAGATCACTCATAGTTACTTCTCTGAATTTATTCATTGATGATTACAGTACTGAAACGTTATTAGAAGTTTTTTCCAGGCTTGAGGCTCTATGAACTTCGGAAACAATCTGTTCTATGCTACAAAACAAAATACCGATTAAAATTATTGGCAATACACTTCTCATCACTAACTAGACCGTGTTCAAAGTTGATAGCATCCGGTAATGTTTGATTTTTTTCTGGAAGAAGCATTTTTAAACTCTTCCACAATTCATAAGAATGTTTCTTGTTGTTATCAATTTTTTCGACATAGAAATAATTTTTTTCCAATTTAATGTGCTTAGTAATGTTGTTTCTGATGGCTTTATAGTCATTCCATACGTCGTTGTTTTTTTCCTGGATTGCCCTGTTACACAAAGCATCCCTATCCTTCATCATATTTATGATGTCTGTTGTAATCCACTTCTTATTTACATATTTCAGTTTTATATCTATTTTATATTTGGGACACATTTGGTTTATTACATCTTTTATACTATCAATAAAGAAACCTGCCAAGACATTAACATCTGATATATTATTAGACCATGGAACTTCCAACGTGAAGTCCCTCAGAAACTCCATACGGTAACCACTCATTTTTCTTTTACATAGCGTTATGTACTGACTATCTGTGTCCTTTTCATTTAATTTTACTGTCAATATGTTATGATCACTTATTTTTGGGGTTAAATGAACTGAATTGGGCAGATACTTATTATTTGTGATTATGAAATCAATCTCAAATAAGAATAAGAATTTGTAATATGAAATCAATCTAGCGAAGTAACTATTTGAGTAAAACCTTTCATATAGACTTTTTTGCAAAAGTTTATCACCATAAAATGAGTCCTTAAGCAAATCAAAATTGAAGTCTCCCATAATTACATTTATTCCCTCGTAATCACTTACCCTTTCTAGATATTCAGTAAAGTAATCCACAAATCGTGCATTTTCCTTTTGGAGTGAATGATATAAAACAGTACAAAGATACCTTGATGAGCGGTAATAACTTCAACAGATAATAACCAAACAAAGTTCTCCAGGCACTGCTTAAACCGGATTCCACAATTTATACCGTTACGTATCAGTGCCATTACACCACTAGTCCGATTGTTTGTTGTCACACCCTGTTCAATTCTATAACCTTCAATATGTAGTTCGGATTCTTCCACGTCATCGGACGCACGAGTCTCTGATAACAATAACAATATGAGTTTCCATTCATTCATCAACACCATTAATTCGTCCTTGTTGTTTAGAAACCCCTGGCAATTGAGGTAGACAATAGAAGAATTAATCTCAGTATGAAAGTCTATTTGCTATTTTAAAAACTTTTTCCGTTGCAACTCCTCCACCCGTTTATAAGATTCACATTTAGTGACATCCCTTGTTGTATGGTTAGTATCCATATTCATGCCAAACCTGTGATTTGAATCAATACAATTTTTGCATCTGTTGGTATTACTCTTACAGTCTTTTGTATCATGGTCACTGTTACTACATTTGCCACAAATTTTGCTATCTTTGCATTCCTTTCTTACGTGGCCGTATCTACAGCAATTAAGGCATCGCACTACCCCATATTCGTTAAATACCTTACAGCGATTCCAACCAATATTCACTCTTTCTTTCGCCATAACAATGTCATATGTATCTGAATCCACCTCAAAAACCAGGTTAAACTTTTTATTTATAACATTTGTTTTCCTGAGTACTTTCATTTTCCATTCTTCACCATCACAATTTAAATCATTTTGTCTGGTAATTTTTTCTATAATATCTGTCTCACTATTAGCATGTTCACTTTCATTAATTCCAACAATTTTGATTCGATGATCATATATTTTAGGTCTATCCACATGGTACTGTTCTCCAAGTTTTTGCAGAATCTCACTTTGGACACTCTTTATTTCTTTCTTATTTCCACAGTTTAAAATAATTTCCCCAATTTTTGTGGAACGGCCCATCGATACTCCTGCCCCAATTTCAGTCGGGTTTACTTTTTTCCTTAGATCTTTAATTTTTTGCACTTCCTTCTGTTCACCCTTTTGTTTAACAACTAGGACTTTATTATTATTCTTGATACTTGAAGCATATGATTTCGGAATAGGTAAAACATACTTCTCAGTTGACTACCTTTTAATTAGTTCTGCAATTTCCTTTCTTAAATTAATGTTTTCCTCAATTAAGAGGTCAACTTTTTTATGCATTTCATTTGAGCTGCTTAACAAAGTTTCTAAAGTAGAATTTATCGTCTCAACCATATTCTTATCGACATAATTTTCTTCCACTCTACTCCTTTTCTCCTCCCTTGGCCGAACAAGCTTTGCGTCTCCACGTCTATTTCCTTGTATGAAAACCTCTCATATCATTATGGTTGTACACTGTATTATTGACTTTATATCCTCAAACACTTGCTTACGACAAAACCAAATTCATCTGCTTTATCAGTATTCGCATCGTCGTCCTTGGCCTCCGACATCGTGAACCACAAACAATTTTAGCTCCGGACGCAGCAAAAAAAAACCGTCGAATGTTTATATCGCAGGCAAAATGTTTTCGCTTCACCTTTGATTTATCAGATTAATATTCACATCTAACTTTTTATATTTGATACACAGATGAAGAGCACCAAAAAATGCACTCTGTGAAAAAATCAAAAATTTCTATCCACTACTTCCCACCAAAACTTCCACTTTTCAACGCAGCGATCCAAAACACCGTGAGGACGAGACTAGACTTCAAAAAATGTTTAAATATTTAAGTCAGAACAGTACATAGTAATATAATTAGTACCGATTTAGTTAGTTTTGCAACATAAAAATAAAACTCTTCGAATGAACAGATGACTCAAAATATTAAATTTATACACAAAAACACATAACTCAAAAATATAATTAAACTGTCTTGAGATAGTTAGTTTATAAGGCAGCGAATTAATTTGCTTGAAAATACTATAACATGAGATTACAAAATAGAAAAGTTTTCACAAAATTAATACCATAAGGATGACATATTTAGTTTTTTAATTCAGGTTACAAATTTTCCAAAAAAGTTTTTTTTTTCTAGCAGTAGTCACAAAACAAGTTTCGTCTATCATTAGAGGTATTTTGAAAATTTTTTCAAAGCATTCTGTTAACTATTTATTAGTTATATATAATTGTCCTTTGGTATAATGACAAACACGTTTCAAACACTAAAAATTACTAATAGCGGACAAATAGGAGTAACGGTACTTTCAATGTAAATTGCACTCTATATGCGGAGTTGCATTAAAGCTCCCTATAAAGTGACAATGATCCTATCAAAGTTTAGTTTAGTTTCAATTCCTATCAATTTAAAAAGTTTTCTGGTGGCGGCCAGTGCGGACTAAAAGGGCCTGCTGAAAACGCCATTAGCAATGGTAGCAAGATGATTGAAAATTCTCTTTTCTGTCACGAAGCTAACAGATGTGCGTGTATTATATAAAGTTTAGATAAAAAGCTCTAGGTAAGATCTTTGACGAATGGGGCCTTAAATATCCTTGTACGAAGACAAGTTGACAAACATAAATAACAGCAAAAAATCAGTTATGAATTTAAAAAGTTGACGTTACATTTTCCGTAAAATATACGGTTTCGTCGGAGAAATTAAAACATTGACAAGTTTTCAATGAATTCTGTCTCTTTGACAAGAAACAATATAACTTATAGAAAAATTAACTGGTTAATTCAAAAAAACACCTTCCGTAGGTATATAAAATTATCCACCAGCTGTCCAGGAATTCACCTAAGACGTGATTGTAAGGGCTTAAGCTTTATTCACGACCTGAAAATTAGCAGCCAAATTAGTCATTTTAATTACACTTCTTACGCAATTCCGGAAATTATAAAGTTGTAAATTTTGCTCATTCACAATATCCTAATTTTCCATCTAAATTTATTTGCTGCCACCTCGGGAAAAACCTTCGAAAGCTACCGAAATCGATAATGCAGGTATCTGAACTTGGTCATGCCCCCCAATACATGATATTTTACGTCAATTCTATGTTATACGTTAAGTAATTTATTACTCTTAGTCTTGAATTAGTACGTAAATTAACTCGAAACCTTGGCCCTTGCAAGCTCCTACGTTAAGTACTAATTCAAGTGTACGTTTAAGTTCTAATTTTAGAGTTTGTGAGTAATCTACAGTGCAAGCCTATGCCAATCTCTCGCGGTTAATTTGTATTACTAATTTTAAAGATAATTATGAGGTTGTGAATAAAGCTTTAAATTGGTATGTCTAAACAGGTGACTAATATAAGACCGATATTTAACGTCCTCAATGTGACCGGAAAGACTAAATATGACCTTAAAAATATCTTGTTTATTTCACTTGAAATTTTGGTGATAAAAATTCACCTTCTTGACTAGTCGATGACGTTTATTAAATGTGCAGAAAGCTTTTTT
Organism: Taphrorychus bicolor; assembly: GCA_951812265.1. Taxonomy (NCBI): domain Eukaryota; kingdom Metazoa; phylum Arthropoda; class Insecta; order Coleoptera; family Curculionidae; genus Taphrorychus; species Taphrorychus bicolor. The sequence goes on from OX638297.1 coordinate 16,260,471, forward strand.
ACATATTCAAAAAACACTGCGCTTTTTTATGTAACACACTAAAGTCTTAAAATAAGTTAGTAAAAACGGGGTGTAGAGTTCACTTGTCTATTCATAATTGATTAATCTCATTCCGCCTGCAAAAAGAAAAGCTTTTTGTCTGCAAAAATCTTTTCATCTCATCTCTCTCTCCTAGTCTTTGCAGAAACGCAAAAGTGAAGTACATGACAGAAGTGATATACAACATAACTACCGTGACAAATGACAGACGACAGAATCCTGTGAATCTGTAGCGGCTATTAGCGTTTTTCCGAAAGGATCTGTTCGACTTTGGTTATTTTACTCCCCATAACGGAACGTAGATCAGACGTTTTATGAACATGAAAAGACGTGACTTTGACGTATTGAATAATCATTTTATGAGATGTCATGCGTATGACGTCATTATGGTGGCACTTATTCACGAACTTTGGTACGTTATTTATACGTCGACGAAAGAGGTCCTATAGTCGGTCAATGACGTTTTTTATACGTTTGGTATAAAGGTTCAATAAAATAAAAAGTCAAAACTTGCTAGACTTGAAAAGCTCTCAGCGTCTTTAATATACAAAAAAATGTTATGGCATATTGAAAAACTATATTTCGTTAAACTCACGTTTTTTTTTAACTTAATATTGAAACGTCAGGAACAAGAAAAATGAGACATTAAAATTTGGGCTACTGAACTGAAAATAGGAATTTTTTAACCTTGGGTACGAGGTGCAGGAGAAATTGTTTACTGCCTAGAAACTGTCAATGTTTCGATATTTATTAAAGACTTCCTCAGGACTCTTTGTTTGTTGGTTTTCATTTTAAAGTATTGTAGTGATTGGTCAATCGACATTTCCTGAAACACCTTACGATATTTTTGCAAAAGTTTCATCCAATAACAATACAATTTATTTTCGTCATTGTTAAAGTTTACACAAACATTTCGGTTTTGAGGTAGTTATTACTAAAGGTCAGCGAGTTGGCCAACGGAGTAGTTTCTTTGAGCTCTCATATAACAAGACAATAAAAAAAGTTTTTGAGCTCAACTCTTAACGGATTAAAACAGGTGTGAAACCGGAATCTTAATATTATTTTATTTTTCCAGAAATGCTTCTCTACTGTTGGCAAAACCACTCACCTTAGCCGGTGCTCTCTCCACTTTTCTACATTTTATCGAAATATCTATGACACAGTAATAGTCGTTTACTATATTGTTCAAAAAACGACTTTACTCGTTCGAATAACACCTAAATATGAAAACGCATATTTTTTTGTATAAAAACACCGAATTTTCGCGCGAGTTTTCACCCTTCGGACAAATAAAGGGGCGAACCACTACGTGCGCGGGGGTCGACAACACTGGCTGTCGATGATCTCGTGACGGGACTCGTGTGAACAGCCCCTGATCCTGCGCCCTCTCCAAAGAACTCGTGGGATAGAACAGATGCGAACAGGTGAACGAGTGACGAATTTAATGAGCTACTGACTGAATGCCATTTTCAAATAGCTCGTCATCATTTAAATATTCTAACTCTTAGCTAAATTATTAACTAGCAAAACTATTTTTCTCAAAATTGGGATATAACAAAAGTTAGCAAGCCAATTGGAAACGACAATCAATCAGACCCAAGAACCCAAAAATGTCTCACGATAGCAAAAACAGATTATTGTGTTTGTGAAAGAAACGACAGGCCGACCAACTTTTGTATTAGTTTGGACAGAATGCTTGATGAAAAAAAACCTTAAGAGCGGATCGCTCTATCTATGTCCATCGCGAAAATTTATTTGAGCCATAACACCATAAACTTAAATCAACAATCTTGTTTTATTTCAAGGAGATTCATTCGTATTCAGTGCAGCTCTATAATGGCTAACGCGAATAGTCCTGTCGGAAGAGGAGGCTCTTATAATATAATAATTAAATTTATTTGGAAGTTTGAAAGTTTTAACGCGATATATTGTGTGTGTGTGCTTAACTCGGGTTTCTGTTGAATTTCAGATTGTGTCAAAGCGAGCAGGGAAGATATGGAACTGTAATTACCAGAATTGGTTATATATAATGAAAGTTATGTAGGCTGAAACTTTACTGGAATACTGTCACGCTCTACGGAAGCCTAATAACTTATTAGTAAGAAAAGAAGTCACAACTCTGCTTAAAGAAATGCTACTTACCAAAATAAGAGCCACCCAAGAGAAGCTTTTCCAGGGAGCTGAAAACTGCCTCGTCAAGTATTGGAAATCTAGAAACAGGAAACATTAAAAAAGTCCTTTTTTAAAGAGTACTCAAACTTACCTCAGCCCTCTGTTAATATATAAGAATTATATTATTTATATAAATAAATACAATTTGTTCGAAACCAAAAAATTCTAAATTTCTGATTGGGTCTGAGATTTGCGAAACCTCTGGCATTGGTTATAAAATTGAAGATATGCTTTTTTAAACGCCATTTATTTTGACTGTGTCCTTTGATTGTGTGATTTAAGATAAAACATTGTTCAACTGTAAGTGTGATTTGACTACAATATATGACTTTCTTTGGTGGGAGGTAAAAGAGAACGTCAAAAAGAAAAAGTAAGTTGGAAAAAAATGGAAACTGACAAAAACGGATTACGTTAAACTTTGCTCAATTTAGAAAAAATTGTGGAATATTTTTTTGTTGCCTTTTATCAGAATAAGACGATTGACCCTTGTAAAGGTAACAGACATAATAAGAGTGAAATTATTCCCATAAATAGACTTTTGTATAAATACCTCCAAAATACATTCTAAAAGTACCTAAAAATTATTAACCACTGAAGGGGTCTATCTCCCAAACTATTGAACCCACGTGATTTTCTTTGATGGGAAGCGAAGGGGACATCAAAAGAGACAAAAAAAACGTTGGATTCACTCCAATCGGTCCACTCGTTCTAATCGACCACTGAAGGGGTCTATCTCCCAAACTATTAAACCTACGGGACCTTCTTTGGAGGGAAGTGAAAGAAAACATCAAGAACAACAAAAAAACCTTGGATTCACTCTAAGCTGCCCATCCGTTCTCAGGTTACAGGCGAAAAAAGGGGTAATACTCCCATTTGGTCAATTTCGAAAAACATACCACGCCCTTGCTTCAGGGTGAGGTACGGAATAAATAAGAAATAAGAAGCAAAAAGCAAAAAGAAAACAAGTTTATCAAAGAGGTGTGAGTTGTCTAGTCGTCTGGCAAATTAAGTGTGCCCCAGATCAGATAATTCGAAAAGTGGGGTACTAGCGCCACTGAGTTTGACAGTAAAGCCAGAAACCCCCAAAAGTGTAATCTTGAACTCAACACCAAACCGAAATTACGTGGCCAATAGGTCAACTGGGCCAATAGGTCACGGCTAAAGGCAGTGACTTGGTGATCTTCGGCGGCTCTTGACAATGAGGTATGTTGCAGTGACAAGACTACTCGGTAGAATCCAGGAAAAAACCAGAAATCAAGGGAAAAAGCACTCGCTGAGGGTTTTTTACTATAAAAGAAAAAATATCCCGGCAACTGCGGCTCAGGAAAGGGTGGTGGTGGTGCCGGGTACCGATGCCGGAAATGGCCACGAGGCATTCAACCTGAGCGGTGGCAAAAGGCCGTCTGCCGCTTGAATAATGCCGAAGCAGTTAAACTGTTTCCTTTAAAGTAAACCAAAAGCTTAAAAAAAGTAGAGTTAAATATGGACATAGTCCTGAATTCGCCAAAATCCAAGGAAGTAGAGTTACGTTTAGTTAAGTTCAGGTAGGAAAAAAGACCACATGAAAAAGATGACGATCGATTTTAGGCCAGGTACCAGAAAGGGGGGGAGGGCAAGTGTTTGTCGTGTCACGTCATGTACGTCAAAACGAGATCACTTTAAGAAACATAGGAATCGCAAAACACCTGTAACCTTGTCTAATGCTAGCGCAAGGGCAGAGCCAAGACATTCCATCGAGTGATTGACATTTAAAATTAAGGACGACGTTACTGTCAACGTCGGCAAAGATAAAAATGATAAGAGAAGTTAGGTTTGATTGTTATTTAATAAAAATAGAAAATAATGAAATTAACAAGGGAAAGGCAGTTTATCCTCTCCCATCATGCAAAAACAAATCAGGAGACCTGAAAGAACAATAAAATAACCATTCAAGCCCTCAGGAATATACTCGAAACTGCGATGCCACAACATGTGTTGCAATGTAAACAATGACCCAGTAGGTAAGGCCAAAGGGTAACCAGACCTCAGTAGCAGCACAAAACCGAGAAAGTTCCATCAGTGAATGAACTGCAGAAGCAAAATGAGGCAAAATTTGATAAATACAAAAGTGAAAGTGAGTGATTCAAATGTGTAAGGCATTAACTCAAAAACGAGATATAAACAAACCGTTAAGGAACGTTAATTATTAAAATTAAGAGGTGACACTAGCAAAAAATGACCGTGACAAACATCTGGAATTTTTTTTTGCTGTTGAGGCGATTTTAATCCCTATGAGCGAAAGAAACAAAACGGTAGTGAAATGAGCCCACGTAGTCGACCACTGAAGGGGTCTATCTCTTAAACTATCGAATCTACGTGACATTCTTTGGTGGGAGTGAACGAAAACATAAGAACAACAAACAGAAGGAAAAAACCGTTGGATTCAATCCCATCGGTCTAAAATTTGCTGATTTTTGATTGGAACGTTGAACGAATCAAACACAATGCGAGCAAAAATTAACTACATAAGTAGAAAGTAGACAAAAATTCGACCACTGAAGGGGTCTATCTTCTAAACTATTGAACCCACATGACTTTCTTTGATGGGAAGTGAAAAGAACATCAAAAGGAACAAAAAACCGTTGGATTCAGTACAATCGGTCCACTGGTCCTAATTGACCACTGAAGGGGTCTATGTCCCAAACTATTAAACCTACCAGATCTTCTTTGGTGGAAAGTGAAAAAAAAAAACGTCAAAAAGAACAAAAAACGTTGAATTCACTTTAAACAGTCCACCAGTTCCAAGGTTGCAGGTGAAAAAAGGGAAATACTCCCAATTGTCGAAAAACATTTGGAATTTTTTTGTTGCTATTTTTGATAGGAATGAGGCGATGTTAACCCCCATGAGCGAAACAAACATAATGGTAGGGAAATGAGACCAACAAGTGTACTTTTTTCTAAATGCCTTCAAAAAATTGACCACTGAAGGGGTCTATCTCTTAATCTATAATTTACGTGACTTTTTTTGGTGGGAGTGAAAGAAAACATCAGAAGAAACAAAAAACCGTTGAGTTCACCTCCATCAGTCCACTCGGTGTAAAATTGAGAAACGGTAAAACTTGGAAATTGAAAAAGAAGGAAAGAATACTCCCACCTCTTCCCAATTTCGAAAAAGTGATTGTTAATTTTTTTTGCTGCTTTTTGATTGGAATGTTGAACGAATCAAACACAATGGGAGTAAAATTAACCTCATAAGTAAACTTTTTTCTAAATACCTCCAAGGTACATTCAATTCTCTCCAAAGTACCTAAAAATCGACCACTGAAGGGATCTATCTGCCAAAGTATTGAACCCACGTGACTTTTTTTGATGAGAAGTGAAGGTTCATCAAAACGAACAAAAGAACTGGTGGATTCCTTTTTTCTAAATGCCTACAAAACACATTCGAAAAGTACCTAAAAATCGACCACTGAAGGGGTCTATCTCTTAGACTATCGAACCTGCGTGACCTTCTTCAGTGGGAGTGAAAGAAAACATCAGAAGGAACAAAAAACCGTTGGGTTCACTCTCATCAGTTCACTCGATTAAAAATTACAAACGGTCAAACTTAGAAATTGAAAAAAAAGGAAGGAATTACACCTACTTTTGGTCAATTTCGACAAAAATAATGGTTAATTTTTTTTTTCTGATTTTTGAATGGAACGTTGAACGAATCAAACACAGTGGGAGTAAAATTAACGCCATAAGTAAACTTTTTTCTAAATACCTCCAAAGTATATTCTAAAAGTACCTCAAAATCGACCAGTGAAGGGGTCTATCTCCCAAACTATTGAACCCACGTGACTTTCTTTGATGGGAAGTGAAAGGATATAAAAAGTAACAAAAAACCGTTGGATTCACTCCAGTGGGTTCACGTGTTCTAATCGACCCGTGAAGGGGGTCTACCTCCCAAACTATTAAACCTAGGACTTTTTTGGTGAAAAGTGAGAGAAAACATCAAAAAGAAAAAAAAAACGTTGGATTCACTCTAATAAGCTAACCGTTCTGAAGTTACAGGCGAAAAAAGAGATAATACTCCCATTTGGTCAATTTCGAAAAGCATTTGAAATTTTCTTTGCTGTGTTTGATTCGATTGAGGCGATTTTAACCCCTTATGTGTACTACACCAAAAGTGTACTTTTTTCTAAATGGCTCCAAAAATCAACCACAGAAAGGGTGTATCTCTTAAATTATCGAACCTGCGTGCCTTTCTTTGGTAGGAATGAAAGAAAACATCAGAAGGAACAAAAAACCCATCAGTCCACTCGGTCTAAAATACAAACGATCAAACTTGGAAATTGAAAAAACGATAGGAATACCCCCACCTTTGATAAATTTCGAAAAAATGATAGTTAATTTTTTTTCCTGTTTTTTAATTGGAATGTTCAACGAACAAACACAATGGGAGTAAAATTAACCCCATAAGTAAACTTTTTTTCTAAATGTCTCCAGAGCACATTCTAAAAGAACCTACTTAAAAATCGACACACACAAAGGGCACGCATTTTCCAAACTATTGCACCTACGTGACTTTTTTTGATGGGAGGTGAATGAGAACATCAAAATGAATGAAAAACCGTTGGGCTCACTTGGGACTTTTTCTAAATGCCTCCAAAGCACATCCTAAAAGTACCTAAAAATCGACAACTGAAGGATTTTGTTAAAAAGAAGAAAAAGGTGACCTTAAAATAGCCTTGATGACATCATCAAAATTAGTAATATTGCTACCACTTCCACTTCGAAATCGAACAACTTCTATTTGAAACTTTGTCTCTAAAATTAATGGTTGTGCATATATTTGCATATCTCAAGCTAAATGGACCATCTTGCAGTATCTGCGCTTTGCCATAAAAAATACTACATACGGTGTTGGTCCATTTTTAGATTTTTTCCTTATGGTAGAGATACAGGAAATATTTTATTCACTTTTCTCAGTAATGTTTCTTTCACTTTTGCCTCCAGCTCCTGCAGTGACCTACCTACTGTGAGTATGGGCAAAACATATCATTGCTTACTTATTTCTGGACGACTTACCTGCAAGAGAAAGAAAAAAAACATCAATATCAGATTAACAATTTTACAAAAAAATCTAAATCAGGAAATAAAGTCTCGGTAAAACAATCCAGATAGAAGGATAGTCTGTATCCTCCACCACATTGTTTTCTTGTGGTTCAGAAATTTATTTATACAGTTTAAACTTTAGAAGAAATATTAAGGTCTTATTGACGTCAGGGCAGCAGGTCAACAATAATTTTAAATGTAGTCGTCAAGACTCACTTTTTTATAACAGGCCTTGGCTTAGGCTTCTCTACCATGCTGTTGTCAAAACTTACACGTATCCCAATATTTGCCAGCCTTAGCAATCTACAAGTAGCAAGATGAACGGTTTTAAAAGCCTGATATAGGGGGTGTTTATTTAAAAACGTCATCTAGGTAGATGTGAAATGTCAAAAGAAAAGGACGAAGGAACAAAAGTCCATTTACTTTGATTGATATTTTCTGTCAAAAATTCATAGCCTTCTAAATCACGTTTTCTTATAAACACCTCGTATTATAAAGTTAATTATTTTACTACATATCATGAATAGAAATCTAAAAGCTTATTCTTTGTTTGGTAGGTCCAAAACCCTACCCTTCAGCTCCACTCTCTTCTTCTTCATCAATTTCCTCGTCACTTTCGTCTTCGTTCTGGAACGTCTCTTGAGGCACTTGAATTGTATTACCGCTTTTTAGCGGTTCCACCGTCATCTTGACAAAAATGTAGAAATGCAGTTTTTGAAAAACCGTGTGCTTTGCGACGGCTCGAAAATTGTACTAGCTGAGGATCACTGTGCTTTCCTGAGCAGCAAAGTCCGCATTTTTTTTCCGGAAATCGAAAGACGGCCTTGCACGCGTCTCAACCAAATAAGATTAAAGGCTTTAATTCCGGCCGAATCCTGTTATAAAATGACAAATAACGCTCATCAATATTCTGCGGAGGCTTCGACGGGTAATCCCATTATACTTGTAATCTAACGAGCCCCGGCACTTGCCGCCTTAGGCTATTTTTGGGATTTAATCGCGTTTCGAAAATAATTACTCTCTCTTGCCCCCGATATCCCGGTGGCCATCATCATCCACCGCCTGACGCGTGAAAAGTGAAAATTTATCGTTCGTAAAATAAGTTTAATTGCTCGTCTCGCGATAGAAAGTCGGTCGGATTGGCTTTCAAAGTCCATCGATCAATCAAAATACTCAATTTCATTTCTAGTCGCCATTTTAGAAGGAAAATTCGTTAGATAATCAACCCTTCCTAGTCGAGTGTCTAAGTAGTAGTAGATTACGTCATTTGACATGTGCCCTTCACGGAAGGCAATAGCTTTGTTCCAACCCTCCAGGGAACCATTCCAGAACAAAATCCTTCTGGCCAACTCACTTGTAAAAAATTGAAATCGAAATTATTATTTTAGATTCTCAAAGAGATTCGGAAACCTTTAGGTTTGTCCAACCCTCGGTCCAACCTGCCAAGGAATCATCACACAACTCTTGCAGAACCACTCTGGGCAAACATATGGTCTATTTCGGTTTAAATTTATAATAGTGAGTTGTTAAGAATGATTTTTGCACTATTATGGAACGGTTTCTTGATCGGTTAGAACAAAGCTAATATGTGTGGTTTTTGCTTCAGACCGGTTCTGGTTCTTGTTGACAAAAAAAAATGAGACCAGCTGGTATTCAACCAATTAGATTTTTAAAAATTAGATGATGGCTGACGTCATCAGTACTATTGACCATTCCAGAATTATGTCATTTGACATGTATCCCACAAGGAAGGCAAGATGAGTCGTTTTAGTTTCACATCGGTTCTGGTTCTGATTGACATCAAAATGGCAGACCAATTAGATTTGTTGAAAGTCAGATGATCTGCTAGTTTTATGACAACACTGCATTCTTTCCATTTCCTCCTCTGCGCCTCTGACTTGTTACTAAACATCGAAATGCTTCGGGTTTGATTTTGATTCTTTTAAAGCAAGCAATAAAAAGCAATTAAAAGCACGGACGTGTTTTGTGACATTTCATGGTAAGTGCAACGAATTATTTAAAAATAGTTAGAATTTATTAGATTATTTATTAAACTTAGTTAGAATTTACTGATTGTGTGATGATTATTTGATCTAACTCTGGTAACCACCAGTATTATATTTCCAATAAAACATGTTTAAAATATGTAATGATTTTTTTATGATAAAATGCAAAGCTTGATATATTATAAATATGTAGAGACGTCAATAAATGGACTTCGGAAGACGTCTAAACGTCCGACCGACGTCAACCAAAGGACGTCTTGTGGATGCAACATGTAGCCGTCATTTGGACGTCCAAGCGTCTTTTGGCTCAATCTCATGTCGTCATTTAGACGTCCATACGACGTAGTGTGCTACATGGACAGAGGCTCCAGCTACCAGTAGTAGCTGAAGAAATGCAATTCTTACTATTTTTTTTTATACGTTATGTAGCTGCGATTATAAATCATACAAGGGCGAAAATATTGTTAATTAAATGCAATTTACAACAGAAAAACATAATTTTATTGAAGATATATCATCCTAAAAGTAGAAACAACATTCGAATTGTCATGATTTTTGTTCACTAATTCCATATAAACATAGAAAATTCTGTATGTTTGACTACATCGTTTGTATGCCTATCAAGTAGTTTGTCGAAATCAGGTATTCTGTAGTGGCAATGTAACAGTTATCATTGATCCTACGTCAACGAAAGTTGACAGGAATCAAAAACTGAAAAAAAAACAATGATATTGTATGTGATTATGTACAGAGCAAACAAATTCCACAAAATGATTTTTTGGCCGGAAATCCGCCAATTTTATAATACGCATGACAAAATTTTATCCTCAGAGCACATCAGTTATCGAATCGCCATTTCAAATTATTTGAGGTAAAGCCGTAGGGTTTTAAAATGCTAAATATCTCGAGAACGGTTTGGAATTTTTAAATCTGAACAAGACTATTGTTTTAATTGAGAAATGTAAGCTGAAAACGACCCTTGCAGTACAAACTGCAAGGCTTCATTTCAAAAAATAGCGAAATTAGTGGATATCTCGCGAACGGTTTGTGATTTTAGAATAGTAAAGGCCTCAAGAACGATTTGTAGTTTTAAGAATTCGAACACAAGGGCTAAAGCATTTTTTTGGAATCCACTGCCAAAAAGAGATTACAGAGAGTTAAAACTGTAAAAGAAGAAGGTCTCTCCAGTTGTAATATACTAACTCGTTAGAAAACACAGATTCCAAAAAAGATCCGAACTTAACACATGATGACATTTTAATGGATTTCCAAATCAATAATCAAATGAACAAATGAACAGAAACCTTGTTCATCAGGGGCCTTATTCTTAACTTACCCAGGAAATTATCGCATGTGAGATAATCATCAAAATGACACTGTTTCTTTTGCTAGAAGCATTAGTGAGAGGTCGATGACAAGTTTTTTATAATATACGGGGCGATCATTAGAAAACTTCATCTAGCCAGCTATGATATTTTGACAAAAAGAAAGAGAGTTATACGAGTACGTCGTAACTTGACTCGCCATCAAAACAGATTTGTCATTGCCACTGTCCAACCGCTTTCAGTGCTTCAACGTTATTAGCGGCCATCTTGTCTTTTCCCTATCCTTGTTGTTAAACTTTCCCGTTTCCCATATTTTTGTTGTAGTTTTGTAGTTTTATCAAGAAAATTGTTGCTAAAAACAGTAATTTTTATTGCTATACAATCTGTTTTGTGTTTGTACAACATGGCTTTCGCCTTAGAATATAAAGTTTTCATGCTGAAGAGCTATTATATCGAACTGAAATAAAAGTGGATGGCGAATGGGTTTATTCCATTCGAAACTGCATGGAGGGTTTCCAGTCCAAACTTTGGTGTGTTCTACAAGCAGTTCAAGAAAGCTTTGGAGCGTATAAAAGGACGCTAAGCACAGATGATGTGATTGTTTACAGAAACAGGTAGTTTACAACGAAGACCAGGCAGTGGATCTCACAAAAAACGTACCGATGAAGTACCGAAGTACCGAAAAATACAGGCAAAAGAAATAATGCAAAATGCACTTTGTACTTCTATATGACAGTTACACCATAAAATAGGCCTTTCCGTAGGTGCCACCCATGCAATTTTGTATAAAGATCTGCAAGTGTGAAGCAATACCGCTTCACACTAGTGCAAGAATTGCACGAAGCGCAAAGACTGCAATTGTGTAATTGCAGTCCCAATTGTCCCAAAAATCCATATTTAGTGAAGAGGCATGGTTTGAGTTAAGTGGTTTTGTGAAGTTGCAAAACATGAGAACTTGGAGTAGTGAAATCCCCATCAAATAATTGAAAAAGGACTACACAATGAAAACTATACAATGAAAACCTTGGGATGTGGGCAGGAATCGCAGCTCGTTGACTGATTGGTTCAATTTCCTTTGAAGGTCAGATCAATATAGGACGCTTCAAGTATCTAACATTATTTTATTTATTTATTTTTGTTCTGTTTTATTTATGTACTGTTTGTTTTATTTATGTATTCCGAACGGAAATTTTGGAACCATTTATCGAGCAACTGCACAATGACGAACTTATGCAGTTTCATTTCCAACAAGATGGAGCATCTCCCCATTGTACACAACAAACCATTAATTCTTTGCAGATATTTTTTGTTGATAGGCTTATTAGTTGATGAACTGAGGTATTATGGCCCGTAATTTAACACCCTGTGATTTCTTTATGTGGCCTTACTTAAAAACCAATAGATTTAAAACTCCTGTCGAAAATTTGTATAGTCTTCGACAACGAATACAACAGAAATTTATTAAAATTAACAATAACCCAGTCATGTTACAAAATGTCTTCACAAGCATTAGAAACAGGAGTTTAAATTGAATTGAACAAAGTTCCCAACATTTTGAACACCTTTTGAATACCACTGTCGCTTTGAATAAACAGGTTTTAACCAGCCAATTTGTTGATTTTAAACATGGTGGACAGCAATCCTCTAAACTATACTGATCTGACCATTAACCAAAATTGTTTACAATGATAAATAATTATATCATTGAAAACAATAGTACATTATTAAACGAGCGTTTTATGATAGCCATTATTCACTTAGAGGGACGTTTGCGTCACGAGCCGCAGGCGAGGGGCGCAAGTCTCCCGGGGGAATAATGGCCATAAAAAGCGAGTATAATACTATACTTTGTCCACAGCCATTGTCTAAAAATTACAAATTATAAAATTTTATAGGTAGTGTAAAGAAAATAATTGAAATATCAAAGTGACCCTCGCGTTTGACGGCAAAACCGGTGCCACCAGCGCATTTTTTAAGCTGCGGCATTTGATATTGCATTGTTGCCTACTCCTACTGGTTGCCAAGGCAACATATATAATTTAAATGGCGAGCGGGAATAATATCATTATTCCCGCTGTTTCAACGCATCTATCCCTTTGACGCTATATGAGCCCTATTTAACTTTTGTCAGCAAGCTGAATATCAGAATATTATTAAGAAAAAAATTTTAAACAAATTCAGTTTACAACTATAAATTAGGAATATGAAGCTGGATAACCGTGTATTATTTAGTAGCTATTGATGCAATTTATCAGACATTAAACTACTTTGTCATTATAAAAAAACTATTAGTATTTAGTAATGAACATGTGTAGTTACAATTCTATACTGATATGTTCTATACTGAATTATTATTTACTTTTAAAAGTAACTCAATTTCTGACTTCATAGTGATGCTGACAAAACATCTTAGTTATTTATACATTTGAATCACATTAAAACTGGCTTTCAGACCCAAAATGGTTTATGCATGTTTTAATTTTATAGGATACAAAGGATGGAAACACTGTCGGAGCGCATAAGAGTATGCAACCAGTAAAACGTTCGCAAACTGTGAACGCGTCTAAATTTGAAATTTTAACGGGCAAATAAAGACCGAAGTATTACACGACGTGCTTCAAAATAACAAATGCATATCATGGATGAAGCTTTGTAATGAACACCCCGTATGAAATAATGATCTTAAGGTCAGGTCTCTTAAGAAAAAGACCACTGAGGTGCGTTCGATATCCTCAGTTTGATTTTGTGGTTGGAGCACTATACAGTGCCAATCAAAAAGTAAAGGTGACAGTACCCAACTTTTAGCTTATTCAGGAGTGGGTGTTGTAACGTGAACCTTACAAAAATCTAAAACAACTCCACTTGGGGATATCTACATCATGAAAGATCTATCTGCATCATCAAATATATCTATTGAAGATAGACATGTTTGGTTGTGTTAAAACATCACACGGGTGGAATATTAAAAGATGGTCAATGGAGCGAAATTCCTGAAAAGGGTAAATTTTGGGCGTCAAAGGAAGCTCTATCGGTTTTCTAGAGTCTAGAGTATTTAATCTTAACATAAAGAAAAGTCTAAAAAAAATTGTTTTAGTTTCTTTGACGTAAAGTTCTACAATTTTTAGTTTCGGCAAATTTTTTGAATTCAATATTTCTGGAAATTACACTGAGGGCAATATAATTGAACGAATATCGTTGCAATAGAAATCTTTTTTTCGTAATCCAAAACTAAGCAAACTGTTTAAAATATATATAGTACTTGTGCCACGTAGAGAGCTAAGTTTTTAGCATTTCGTAAAAAAAAAGATACATGTTTTAGTATACTAGAGATTGAAGTTGAAGAAACAAAACCGGTATTTTTTTGCTTCCATTTTGCTTCCATAAACTTACTCGTTAGCGAGTTTCCGGTATTGTCTTCGCTGAAGGGATAGTGTGATGCCTTAATTAAAATTATTATTCAGTGAAAGCCTAGATCCCCGTGTAACCGGAATAGTATCAATTTAGGTGAGTAGACTGTTTTGCAAATTATACTAAGCCTCTAATTAACTTGGAACTAAAAATAACGTGTAGGCCTCTGAAATGCGACGCGATGAAACATAATTTTTTCGATCGATTGCGCTTTTTTTAGAAACACTTTAATATGGCAATTAAAATTTTAATTAGCAATGGAAGCATGTCTACACTGCACCTTGCCTTATTAGGTGAGTGTATAGAGGGAGCCCGTAAATTAGAGGTAAATACTTCAGTAAATAGGCGGTAATCTCATATAATTGTGAATATAATTGTGCACATTATTTCTGATTTTTGCTGTTTTTGTTTAAAATTAACTAAAAATAGATAAGAAAGATAGAGATAGGAAATAGCGAGTTAAGAAAACTGGCAAGTACCTAGAAAAATTGGAAAAAAAATAGGTATTAATAAAAAAATATATCTTTTTTCAAATCACCGGTCATAGCGTATTAAAAAAAAAAGCAACAGCAAAGAAGGAAAAAAAACAATAGACAAAGTAAGTTTTGCCAAACCAACAAAAAAAAAGTTGAACAAGAAAGACTCAAACTTGAATTTAAAATTCAAGCAACAAAAATAAAATTGAAATATCACAAAATAGGAAAATTAATTTGAAATTTGAAGGGGAAGATAAAACATGACAAGTAAACGAATAGGCAACAAGAAAAGGTCTAAATATTCGATACAACAGTGAAAGATATTTTAAAAAGCCAAAGTGAAATATGACAAGTTTGACACAACAAACTTACAATAAAATTTTAAAATAGAGATTAAACAACTAATTGAAATAAGAAGCACAGTTTGAGAAAGAAATGTTTCATAAAAGTAAGTAATTTTGTAGATCATCAATTACACCAAATATACTAAAATTTAGCAAGACGAAGTTGGACAAACTTTAACAAGAAATAGAACTAACAGAGTAAAACAAAACGGAATAAGAAGCACAAATATGACACAATTTTGCAGAAGTAAACCAAATGAAGAAACAAAGATGATCAATAAGCCAGAATAAAAAAAATATTAAAATATCCGCAAAATGTCAACCTTAAAGGCGAGAGATAAAAAGTTGGAGAGAAGTAGTTCAAGTTAAGATTGGCAAAAAACGCAGCAATAGCTGGCTCAAATAAACAATTGTTGAAAAAGAGAGAGATTTACAGAAAATAAGCATAACTAAAAATAACATATGTACAACAAAAAATACATTTTTAAAATATCAGAAAAGAAAGAAACAATTCAAATAAGATATATTAATTCAACAGTAAATAGTAACAATTAAACCAGTTAAAATAAAGGAAGATCTCGACTTAACATGGGCATCAGTTTTAATACACCTCGCCCATATTAAGGGCGAAGCTTTATTAAAACAACTAAGAATCTAATACAAATTATTATTACGTAATATCATAAAAAATACATCACCAAATAAATGAAAAATAAAAATAAAATAAGAAAATTTTCATTAATAGACCGAAAAAAAAGAGCTACCAGTCTGCTGGAATAAATAAAAGTTGAAAAATAGATATTCATAAAAATAAGAATGATAAAATATTAAAAATTCTAATTTAAAAAGGAATTAAGCTCATTGTAATGGTAAAATTATACAGGTCATTAAAATGTGATAGTTGAAAATCAAAAAGATTAAAATTAATTACTCAAAATATACAAAAAATTAGTTGCTCTCATAAGGAAGGAGGAAAAATCGAAAGAAACAAGCTAAAAAAATAAAGAAAGAAGGTAATCAAACCAAGGTAAAATTCTATCAAATTTAAATTTAAAAACGAGAGTTAAGAAACGAAAGTAAAGAAATTTGAACGTGAGGGGTTCAAAAACTCAAATTCAAAGAATAAAAGTAAAGAAAAAAATTTTGATGGAAAAATAAATTCAAAGAAATATAATCCCAGAAATATATTAGCTAAAACAAAATTAAGTAGGTAACAAAAATTAGGAAATATGCAACTGGAGGAACATTAGACAAGAAATAGTAATTATTTCCTGTTATTATTAAAACAATTTATGTATTAAGAGCGAAAAGTACAACTTCGCAATCACTCGAGAGCAAAAAAGTTACTTTTTGCTCGTAATGCATACAACGTTTTTTCTTCAAACGATCAATTTCAAATAATGTGAATCACAACTGAGCATAACTGAAAACACAATCTGAAAATTTAAATCAAAGTGACAATGACGTTTTTAATAATTGGTTGAGTGGTGGTAGTTGCTATTGACAGCAAGCGAAAACATCTTTTTCGCTTGCTGTCCTGGGCAACGCGCGGAAAAGTAAACTCACATTCTGATTCTCAAAAAAGGCTAGGTTCTCGTTTGTCAAATGAAAGCGTAAAATGAGTCATCATTTGGCGTTTTGTAGAAAAAAGATATTTATATATATATAGATGCAATTAAAGAAAATTGACCATTAAAAAGTATGGAACTGTAGATAGCGGGTGTAGGACAAATAAGAAGCTAGGCGTATTCACAACTGTAAAGTAGTTTCTTATTTGTCCTACACCCGCTATCTACAGTTCCATTGCATTAGAAAGGACACAAAGCACATACAATTAAAAAGTATGATTGAAACAAAAAATGTTGCAATGCAAAGGGTAGAAATAAATTAACTCTATCAAAAATATATAACTATCACGTCATCACGTAAAATAGGACAATTAAACAGAAAAACAATTAAAAGTGACAAAATAAAAACCGATAGGAAAGGATTGAGACAAAAGAAAATTATAAATACGAGAAATATTGGAAACTAAAATTAAAAGCTTTTCCTAACTTTGGAAAAGCTCAATATATAATGTTGCTGAAATTCATTAAAGTTTAAAATCGGTCAAAATCTTTTAGAAGGTTTAGAAAGTTTCGATATTTGATACTGCTTCTCTCCAACTTTTTACCGTGTCCGGTGTTAGTTTGCTCCGACGAGGGGCTCTGAATTGAGTAGGGGCTTTTCAACACTCCTTGTAAAACGCACTCGGGCGGGGAAGTCCTCAACCCCGACACGGCGCGTCCCAATGGCTGCTGGGGAACGTACCTGAAGATATGTAGGTCAGGTGTGAATAAGGCTCTGCTAAATAAACACCCGCGGATCAACTGAGGGCAGAAGCTATGTCATTACTAGATCAGAGCGACAGAGAAATGATCTCTGGAGCGGTCTGATACTGGAAAGTCACAGGCGGCAACCAAAGTACGGTTTAACCGACTGTGATACTGCGGTGCGGAAAGCAACGGAAAACTACCGCACTAGATAGATTATACCTTTCCCAAGATAATCACATGGCTGAAAATACAATAGTAATGGCCGTCAGTCCGGGGCACCCCTTCGGTGGGGAGACGGTGCGAAGAATCTCGCACAGCTGCCTCTAAAGTTAGAATAGCCATGATGATCAGAAACCTCCGAAAGAGAAGCTGAGATCAAGAAGAATGTGGAGTACAAAGCAATAATCTAACATTTGTTGTTTAAAAATTGTTATTAAAAAAATTTTAACTCTCGACTTCAAAGTAACAGTAAATAAAGGAAAAAAACTGCAACAAACTTCGAACCAAAACAGTACATCGTTTTGTGGTAAGTCATTGTTACCTTCACATTTCCTCCTTTTTTTTTCCTTTCTTGCCCTTTTGCCCCTTCCTAACCTATCACCATATGCAACGAAGGTTTCACTTTTGACGCTCTTTTGCTTTGAGTTACCGACTTTATTCTTTACTTTAATCATCCCTCAATACATTTATGTGTCAACCTTTTAATTTTGTACTTGTAGTAATCTTTATATATTTTTTTCACTTATTCCCTTATACCATTCCTTCCTGCTAGTGTACAAATATAGCTTTAAATTAAGTATTACGTATGTTGCAGTACTCTGATGAAGGCACCAATTTGTGTCGAAACGTCAAAATAAACATCGAAGTTAAAAGCACCCGCTGTAACTTATTTTAATAAAAAAAAAGGACCAGAACCCAAGATAACAACCAGCCATACAACCACAAGGGTCCAAGAATCTAGAAGCCTACGTGCCAACCATTGACCAGAGCAGGGGAAAAATGGTCTCTTAACCAAACGTAACTGCAACATATGGAAACCACACCACCCAACTGATGAAGCTGTCGGTAAACCTTAGCACAAAGATAGCAAATCTTAAAAACCGTAAAATTTTACTCCTAGGATGCAAAACAAAAAATCTCACACCCACCTTTTTAAACGTCAACGTTAACCACATATCATTTGCCTGTGAATTTCTCACAAAAAAATGTAATGAACACATACTACATAATTTCAGATTCAATACCTTAAATCTACTTATAACTGACACCACAAAACAACTAAACAAACTAACAAGAGACAGACAACACGTAAACTCCTCAATCAAAAGTACTGTCCCGCCAAATGTCTACAATGCCTTTTTTGAGAAAGAAAGACAAGGATTCGAAAATCTATTCGCTTCCATAAAAAAATTCCAACACAAAGAAATTCAACAATAACGTATTAAAATAACGTAACATCAAAACGTCCAATCTCCCTACAACTAATTGGACTGAAAATCTCAGCAACCACCAGCCAACGTTTTTCAAACCCTCAGTTTAGGCCCCAATTTCGCCCTACCCATAAAAAACCAAAAAGAAATTCCAGTAACTGACGTCATAGCTAATATCGAATCTGCCATATCCCGCTTACCAGCTCAAACAAAAGACAATATCAGATCGCCTTGCAGCAGTCACATACACACCCACAAAAACAAAGTCTCACAAAACACTGGACAACAAAACAATTTTAACCTACAACGCAACATAAATGAAACTAGACAGTTTCTGAAAAACCACCCTCAAATAATAGTCCTCAAACCAGACAAATCAAATAAGATCGTTGTCATGAACAGAACTGACTACGACAAAAAAATCTATGAGCTACTGGTAGACAAAACTACATACAAGGAAATGAAACACGACCCAACAAATAAATTTCAAAAAAGCAACAACGACTTAATAAAAAAATGGGAAAATATGGCCCACATATCCCCCAACAAAGGCCAAAGATCGAAAAATTTACAATCCCTTGCCTCCAAAAATTTACGGCCTCCCAAGATTACACAAGACCGACATACCACTCAGACCCATCGTCTCTTGTGTTCAATCACTTTTCGAAAAACTTTCAAAATTTCTAAAAAATATAATACGAAAAATAGTACATCAAAATGAATTTTATATCAAAGACTCTTGGCAGTTTAAAAACAAAATTTCTAACGTATCCTACCCCACAAATTACTCCCTAATATCCTTAGACGTAGTATCCATGTACACAAATATCCCTATCGAACTTGCCCTGGACCTCATAAAAAAACACTGGGACAAAATTAAACAACTCACGGACATTCCAATGCAGAACTTCTTAGAAGCAGTAGAACTAACCTTAAGTTCTACTTACTTCGTCTTCAATGACACTTGTTACAAACAGATCAATGGCTGTGCGATGGGCGCCTCCATCTCAAAAGTCATCGCACAATTAGTCCTCGAAGATCTCGAAACCACCGTAATTAACAACCTAACAGTAAAACTCCCCTTCTTCTTCCGCTATGTAGATGACTGCTTGCTCGCTGCTCCACAAAAATACGCTTAACACATATTGAACGAGTTCAACAAATACCCCCCAAAAAGTCAATTTACCCTAGAAATCGAACAAAATCAGCAAATCAATTTCCTAGACCTCACCCTCCATAATAGCAATGGCAAAGTAAGAACCTCATGGTACACGAAACCCACCTGGTCTGGCAGATACTTAAATTTCAATTCAAATCACCCTATTTCTCAAAAAAAGTCCGTCATAACCAGCCTTACCGACAGCGCAGTTGGCCTTTCCGATCCTGAATACCGAACCGATGCAATAAAAAAAGCAAAGTCCGCCCTAATAACAAACAACTACCCCTACAGCTTAATTAACACTATCTTTAAAAAAGAATACATACATTTTATAACAATTCAACCAGGCATATCAAAAAAAAAATACCGAAACAAACTATCTAACTATACCGTACATCCCTGGTCTTTCCGAAAAAATCCGCAATGCAGTTTCCAAAGAAAATATCCAAACCAGTTTTAAAGGACATAATTTACTTAACCAACATTTTACCAAACTAAAACCCAAAACTCCCACGGACAAAAAAAGCAACATCGTCTACGAAATACCCTGCCAAACAGGGAGCCCTGGCGTCTATATCGGGCAGACTAGCCAGTTCTTAAAAAAACCGCATTAATGGACACAAACACAACAAAAATAACCCTACAGCCCTAACCCACCACGCAAATGAACATCAGCATAATTTCGATTTTAAAAGAGCTAAAGTCCTAAAAACAGAAAAAAAACTAGAAAAAAAGGGAATTTCATGAAATGGTATTCATAAAGAAAAACAATAATTGCGTCAATGCAAAAACTGACACTGATGGCCTAAGTAAAATTTACTCCTACATACTGTAACTACCCTCTGCATAAAATCAGTAAATATATCAATATCCATATCGAATTATTCCTTTTACAACAAAAGTAGAGATAATAGGAGAGTAAACTCCTCATTTGAAACTCCTCCGCCAAAAAAACCTATGAGAGCAATAGCCTCCTCCTCCGAAAACCCATGAGAGCAATAGCCTCCTCCGAAAATCTATGAGAGCAAACTCCTCCTCCAAAAACATATGAGAGCAATAGCCTCCTCCTCCTCCGTCATCTCCACATACCCATCAATTGCCCCACCATAACAAAACCACCACCACAACAAAACCGCCACCACTACAAAAAACCCCACCACAAAACCACCACCACTACAAAAAACCCCACCACAAAAACCGCAACCAACATATACTTATACACAAGTGAAGACACACGTTGACATACCAACCGCAAGAGTTACGGTTATTGCAGCAGAAAAGTTTTGATTTCATTTTCACAAAATGTCGTTCTCTAAATTTGCTAGTCAAAATAATGATTACTTATCAAATAGTAAGAAAAATAATGTGAGTGGAACATCCAACAAAGTTTTAAATATTGTGAATACCAAGTTTTTTTATCTTAACAGCTCTTTCACAAAATTTGTTTTAGTTGGAATAAGTGTAAATGATTTTTCACCCAAAATAGTAATTGGTGGAAGAAATGGTTTCTACATGACTCTGAGTGAAGATGAGTGGATAAACTTTTGCAAGTATGAAGGTGTAATTGCAAACTACTTTTACTATTCCGGAGTTGATACGTCTGCCATTCAGTGTGGAAACATTACTTTAAGTTTTGAGAAAATTAATGATTTTCCAATTCTAAAAATTAACAAACCAGATTCTAATTATGTTTATCTTGGTCAAGAATCCATTGATAGCTTGTGGAAAATAAAAGATTTGATGGCATATAGAATTTCTATTATAAAAGAACAAAACTTTGAAAATTACTTTAATGTTTACAAAACAACGATGGTAAATCAAATAGGCGACTTGCTCACCAATGTTTATAATGTTTTAAATCCAACTGAAAATCCAAATAGTGAGAATGTCAGCACCATGTTGGAGTTTCTAATGTTATATCCAGAGGAGTTAGAAAACCGACTGCAGAAGCATGGAACAAAAAGAAAATATTATAAAGAAATATGTGACTATTAGTGAAAGTAGTAATAAACTACATGTGCTAGTGAAGTGGGACTTTGCATATAGACAAGCACGAAAAAGTGATTATCTTCAACTATATTGTGACAGACTTCGATTCGAAAAAAGAATTGCTAGCTGTAGTTACATAATTAATCCTATACTAAGTGAAGAGCATAGAAATAAAATATACCTAAGCTTATGTAATAAGAATTAATGTAATAAAACTATTATTCTTAATGACTTGTATTTTATTAAAACATATTACAAAACATTAGTTTTATCAATCCATGAATTATGTGATTTATCGAACCCTAACCACTTTACATACACCTTATTGCCTTTGCGTCTTAACACTTTCTCAACCAAATAGGCATCTGGATATTTAACATGTTGTAATTCTTCTTCATAGAAAGCACCTTCAATATTCTCATTTCGCTGATCTCTTAACAGATATGTTCTTGGATTGGTCAGTTTAACCCTCCTTACTTGAAAAACTTCAGTAGACCAATTTGGAGTATATCCCTTAGCAAAAGCTTCCCGTTGTTTGGAAATTCTTACAAAATCATTCAACTTAAATTTAGGTTGTTTTGGATCTAAGGTTTTCTTGTGAGTGTATACGTTTTTTAAAATAATTTTTTCATTTCTTTTATTAACATCTGAAGGTCTGTAGCCAGTAGTACTATGTTTTGTTTTATTATATTTATCCACAATTTGTTGTAATATTCCAAGCCATTTGTATGTACCTTGATTACTAAATCGTTTCCACATAATACTTTTTATAGTCCTATTTACACGTTCTACAACGCTTGCTTTTAAATTTGAAAATGTACTGTAATGATTTATTTTATATTTTTCCATAAGCTTCTCAAAATCTTTATTGTAAAATTCAGTACCTCTGTCCGTTTGCAAATTTTTCGGTGGTGTTTTTGTACTAATTATTATTTTCTCCATTGCCCTACTAACATCTTTAGCATTTTTTGATTTCACAGGTTCAACCCAAACATATTTAGAAAAAACATTAATAACAACTAGAATATACCTATTCCCTTTGTTAAATTTCGCATAAGGCTGCATTTCAACTAAATCCGCTTGAAATAGATCATTCAAACCCCTTACAATGACCCTCCTTCGAGAATAGTTTTTTCTTGCCAGTCTATGTATTTCATTTACTATTTGTTCTTTAATGTTTGTCATTATTTGTTGTATAATAATTCTTCAAAATTTTTAAAGAACGTTTTTAGATACTTTGTATAAAATTCAATCCACTCTTCGTCTTCAAAGTTTGTTGGTTTAGTTAAAGACTTATTTAGTTTTACAAGTTCTTTATATAAATAATTCAAAGAATCTAATGTTTCTGCTTTTAAGCATTGTGAGAATTTTATTCTAATACCATTCAACAACATTTCATGTTTTTTTATTACTAGTTCCATTAGTTTTTCAATATTTGCTATTTGTAAACGTACTTCCTTAAGCTCATTATTTTTGTTTTTATAAGTGTTTATGTTTTCTTTATTTTCTTTTAATTTTTGTTCTTCCACCTTAATTAAATTAATTTTTTCCAAAAGTTCGTCTGTTGTAATATCTTTAAACTTAGTGTTCAATAGTTCACGTAATTTCTCATCTTCTTCTTTAACGTGTTTTTTTAATGATTTAATATCTTCACCAAATTTGTCAATACCACTAACTACTTTTAATAACTCTTTTAATTTGTTATCTTCTTCTACTATAGATGATTTTAATGATTGAATATCAATATCAATTTGTTGCACTTTGGAGACCATTTCTGTATCTTCATTAATTGTTTTTATATTAATTTCATTTTTTAAAGCTAAAATATCTGCTGAAATATTTTCAAATTTGTCCTTCAGTTCAACAGTTAGTTCATTCATTTTCATTAAATCACCTTCAACTCTTACTTTCAACTCATTAAATTGATCAATATCATTTTTATGAATCATTAAATGTAGCGTTAAATTTCTTTCAATTTCTTTTATGTTTTTGTCAATTTCGCTATGAGTGTGGCCAAAATGCTTTACTTCTTCCTTAACTCTTTTGTATACGTCAGCAGCAAATGTCTCAAATTTCGTTTTAACATCGCTCTGTAGAGCACTTTTAATTTTAGATATGTCACTCTTTATATCTTTTAATTTATTTACTTCCATTTCTAAATTATTTTTGGAAACATTCAATTCACTTTGATAGTTTGTTATAGTTTTTATGTCATCTTCAATCATGAGTAATTTCTGTTGAAATTCTTCTTTTTTTGAGTTGCTATCTTCTAAGAGCTTTACTTTTTTCGCAACATTTTCAATAACTAGATTGTTTTCATTGATTTTAGTAACGTCAGTATTTGCTTTTTTAAGTTCACCTATTTCTGTTTCTAAATTATTTTGTATAGCTTCCACCTCATTTTGATGACTACTTATTGCTTTAATTTCCAATTCAATCGATTCTATTTTATTTTCAAGTTTTTGTTTTGAGGCGTCATCTTCTAGAAGCTTTAATTTTTTTGCAACATTTCCAATTTCTGCTCTGTTTTCATTAAGTCTTTTAGTTATGTTATTATTATTACTTAAGTTTTGGAAATTTTCTAGAATTTGAGCTTCAACATCTGCGATAATTGACTTTTCTAAATATGTTATATTTGGCTGTGCCCGCTTTGAAATATGACGTCCGAATTTATCCACAGTCATTTTTTTAATGAACAACAAATGCTTTTAGACTTTTCTATTTATAGTATAACCTTAGCCTCTTTTAATTCCTCTACAATAGATATAATTTCATTAGAATGAGCATTATTTCCTGCAACGGTAGAAGCTACTAGCAACCGCAGTCTGTCTACTAATTCATTGACATTATCCCAGTGTACATAATCAGTGTTCAATTGGTTTCTTTTTAAAGTTAACCCTTTTCCAGAAGCTGTTGCTCTTGTTGCTCTATATGGAGCTTTGGGCTTGCCAAAGGCTTCAGCCAATTTTTGCATCGCTGTAATTCTTGTTTTAGTAATTCCCTGTTTATGCAAATATGGTCCGATAATTTGTATATATTTGCTAGATGAGTTTCCCTGAACTTGTTCATTGGGATCATGGTTTCTTCGATATGCATGAGTTCTCGCCAAAATGTCCATATAATTATCTAAGTCTTCTTTCTTATAGGTGACAGGATGCTTTTTGAAAAGTAATTCATATAAACCTACTGTTCCATTATATGTTTTTCCTTCAACTTTAATATCTTTGCCTATTATGTCAACAGGTTTCTGCGTTGTACCCAAAAAAAATTTCTCTGTTTGAAGATCATGAACTATTCCATAGTTGTGATCAAACTTATGTTCTGTATCTCGTACTCCTTCATCAATATATGTTCTAGGTAATTCATGAAAATCTTGCAAATAATCTGCATATGAAGGTGTGGAAACATAATTTTGAATCGTTTTCTTAGTTTGTTCCAAAATGTCAGACAAGTTTAGATCTAACGTTGAACTAGATGGGTCACTAGTTTCAGCAATTACGTCTGTTTCTAATATTGACGGTAGTTGGCTGGCTTCAAAAAATGAAGGAATTGATGGTGTCAAAATCGGTGCTTTTTTCTTTTGTTTTGTCGGTGTAGATGTTTCAAAAATTTTTGATGGAGATTCAACTTCTTCCTTTGGTTCTACTTTTACTTGAAAAGGTTCAATATTTCCTATGGTAGAGAGTAGTTGATTAAGTGGTTGGGTAATTGGTTTATAAGATTGTTCTAGTTCTGATTGGGTCGAAGAGGCAGCCAATTTTAAACCACGATATTTGTCCTTGACTGCTTTTCTAGATTTTATCAATTCCCTAGCTACACGTTTGTCCATGTCAAATTAATTTTAAATGATGAAAAATTATGAAACAATTACTTTTATAGGTAAATGTAGGAATCAAATTTATTTCTATATCTGCCGTTGTTTATCTGACAGTCTTTGTCTATTACCAGAAATCCATAGGGCTCTTTCCAACAGTTGGAACAAATATTTTTAAACTGATCATACGTCATGTCCATGATGCAATGATCATTATAAATGTGCTTTATACTTGTTGAATCTTGTTTAAATAGTATTAATAAGTTTGAATTTTCCCTAATTAAACGTTTTAGAATGGAACTATACCCTTGGAAAATAAAGAAAACATCTGTGTTCCTATGTCTGCCATGTGTAAAAAAATCTCTAATAACATTCTGATTTTGTGATGGGATATCGTCAAAAATTATAATAGAATTGGGTTTTATTTCATGTGGTGAGATGATGTCTTCATCATTGTCATATTCCACATAGCCAATTTCTTTTATAGGTCCCAATAGATTTCTCAGATATTCATATTTTGGTTGATCTAAAGACTTTGAATATACATAGACATTTTCAAACCTAATACCGTTTGGATGTTCTAGCAGGGTGAGCATTACATTAGTTTTGCCACTGCCACTACAGCCTACTATCAAACATCTTTTTGATCCTCCTCCAAATAATTCACCATGCTTTTTAAACTGCCTTGAGAAAACTTTTTCATCATGATTCTTTACAGGCAGTGAGAAATTTTGTTTTTCAACCCTCATGTCTAACTAGTAGATTTGACTGAAGGTAAAAGTATTTATACCAGAGACATAATACATTCTGTCATAATAACATGATGACTTGTAGGAAGAAACGTATAAATAGAGCCGTCAAAACAGGTTCTGGTTTAGTAAATAAATTAGTTACTAAGCTTCCGTTTGAACTCCATATACCTGGATATAATTACTGCGGACCCGGAACAAAATTAGAGAAAAGATTAGAGCGTGGAGACATTGGAGTTAATCCATTGGATGCTGCTTGTCAAAAACATGATATAGCATACTCTCAGTCTGAGCAGTTATCAAAAAGACACGAGGCGGATAAAATTTTAGCAAACGAGGCTTGGGAAAGGGTGAAAGCTAAAGATTCTTCGATTGGAGAAAAAATCGCAGCATTGACAGTAGCTGGCGTCATGAGGGGCAAGAGAAAACTTGGAATGGGCTTAAAGAGGAAAAAAGTGGGAAAAAAGCGTGTTATTCGCCCTCCTAAGAAAATTGGAGGTTTTTTACCATTATTACTACCAATACTTGGTGCGATTGGAGCATTGGGTGGCGGGGCGGCTGGTATTGCTAAAGCAGTGAATGATGCTAAAGCAGCTAGAGAACAGTTGGAAGAATTGCATAGACATAATACAGCAATGGAAAATATGTCACAAGGCAAAGGTCTTTTTGTAAAACCCTTCAAAAGTGGCAAGGGGGTTTCCAAGGGAAAAGGATTATTTATTAAACCCTACAAAGGAGGTTCGGTTAAGAGGAAATCACAAAAAAAAAGAAACACCAAATAAATATTCCGAAAAGAGCGTTAACCAATGTAGAAATTCTAAATTATTCAAAAATGTTAAAAATTCCAAATTTTAGAGGAGTATTCATGCGTGATAATTTGCCAAACAAAATTAACTTTGTTGAGCGAGGAATTGTTAATTTAGATAGTGTGAAAAAAGAAGGAACCCATTGGATAGCTTACAACAAAAATAAAAGCAAAGTTATATATTTTGATAGCTATGGCAATTTAAAGCCTCCAAAAGAACTAATAAAATATTTTCAATCGAATGGCAACGTGACAATATTTTATACCTATGAAAATCAACAGAAATATAATTCAAATAATTGTGGGCAGCTGTCACTAAGATTTCTACAAACAGATATATAAGCCAATCACTGAAAGACTTATCAACATAATGTCTACAACTATTGCCATATCCGGAAATAGTTCCGTGTTATCTGCTGATTTTAATCCTCCCATTTACTTGGATGATGGAAGACAATATTACTTGGGTTTAGCGGATTTTGAAACTTTTATGACCATACCAAATATTGAACAAGGTCATAACAAAATATATATAGACAATAAAGTTATAGTTATTCCGGACGGAACTTATGATATTGCAGATTTAGACTCCTTTATTAAATCGAAAATTAAGGAAACGTTTCCAAACGAAGATGTTAATTTTCGATTACTTGCAAATACCAACACTCTTAAATGTAGTTTAGTTTGTAGCAAACCAGTCGATTTCACAAAGGAAGATTCAATAAGAAAGATATTGGGTTTTACAAGTAAAGTTATAGAAGCAAATACATTTGACATATCTGACAATGTAGCCAACATAACTAAAGTAAATGCCATATGCATTGATTGCAATATTTGTGTGGGATCCTTTAGTAATGGAAAACCAGTTCACATTATTCATCAATTCTATCCAACTGTACCACCAGGGTATAAAATAGTGGAATCTCCTTTACCTGTGTTATATTTTCCAGTCAGCGTCAAAACGATAAACAACATTACTGTTAAAATAGTTGATCAAGACGGAGATCTCATAAGTTTTAGAGGTGAAACTGTAACTGTCCGTTTACATTTAAAACCAAATAGTGAATAATATGGTGGTTAGATACAATAGAATACCCATAGTTACACTTTTAGATCAAAAACCCTATAAAAAGAAAACATCAACTCGAAAGCTCAGTATCAGAAAAAGCAGCAAGAGATTAACACGAGAAAATCGTCAATTCCTCACATCTCTTGGTTTTAAAGTTTTATAATGGACATTTTAAATGTTACTGAAAAACTATATGTAGATAATTCAATTGTTAGTTCTGAACTTCATACATATCAACCATACATCTCTTCAAAATTTGATTATAATGATGAAATTCGCATACCCATTCAAGAACTTGACGCCTACACTTTACCTACAGAAAGTTTACTTTATATCGAAGGCAAAGTAACTAACACTGAAGATAAATATACAAAAAAATTACGTTTTATTAACAACGGCATCACCTTTCTTTTTAGAGAGATTCGCTATGAATTAAACGGTATTACTATAGATTCTGTTAGAAATGTTGGTTTAGCTTCGACCCTCAAAGGATATCTCTCATACAACACAAATGAAAGCTTAAAATTGCAAAATGCTGGTTGGTTTCCTCACAGAAAGGAATCTGATCGAATTTTAGTTGACGATAAGGGAAATTTTTGTGTGTCTATACCATTAAAAATGTTGCTAGGATTTTTTGAAGACTACAAAAAAATAATCCTAAATATGAAACAGGAACTGGTTCTTATTAGGGCTAGTAATGATTTAGATGGAGTTATCTTTAAAGATGATGTAGAACCTCCTAGTCCCACTGTAGAAACACCAAAAGTGTCCTTTGATAAAATATATTGGAAAATGCCTCATATAACAGTAGATATTCCACAACAACTGGCTTTAACGAAAATATTAGAATCTAATAAAGAAATTTTGTTAGGTTTTAGAAGTTGGGAACTTGTAGAATATTCTTCACTATCGGAGAGTCTTAGACATACTTGGCCTGTAAAAACCACAAATAAACTTGAGGCTCCTCGTCATGTTGTTATCGCTTTTCAAGAAGACCGGAAAGGACAGATTAAAAAAGATATGAGTCAGTTTGATAATGTTGACCTAAGGAATATTAGAGTATTTTTAAATTCTGAGCGATATCCATATCATGACATGTTTTTGAATTTTAAAGAAAATAAATTTTCAACATTATATGAAATGTTTTCAAATTTCCGTCATTCATATTATGGAAATTCCATTGAACCTATTTTTACTCCAGAAAATTTTAAAAATATTTCTCCAATTACTCATATTGATTGTTCCCATCAGAAAGAGTCAATTCAAACTGGCTCCATTGTTATGAGGGTAGAATTCGAAACCAATACAGTCATTAAAAAAGATACTTCAGCGTTTTGTCTCATTTTGCATGATAAAGTTTTTAGTTACAATCCTCTCACAAAAATTGTAAAGCAACTGTAGTGCGCATGTTTTCTTCTATAAAAGAGAAAAACACCTTATTTAAGTATTCATTATGAGTTTAGAGCACCAAGTGGCAGACTTCTTCAAAAAATTAAATGTTTTAAAGAAGCAAATTCAAAATTATAGTGATCAGAAATTTTTGGTGAAAAAAATATCTCAGTTGAAACTATGAACATTATTCTTGACGTTCAAGGCTTTCGAATTGAAAACAATAAATTTATTGTAAAAGAATTAGCAGCATATGATGGTACAAGAACCAGTCACTATATTTTCAAGCCACCATTTCCAATAGATCATCTACCACCACACCTACACAAACAGGCAGTTTGGTTGATGAATAATCATCATTGTATAATGTGGAGTGAAGGCTTTACTCCCCTTCATAAATGCGGAGATATAATTAAAAGTTTATGTAGTAAAGCAGAACATGTGTATGTAAAAGGAGCAGAAAAAGCTGACTTTGTAAGACAGTATTCAACTAAGCCAATAATTGAACTGGATGAACAACCGGCTATAACACAACTGGATGCCAGCTGTTTTTACCATCAAAAATTATCATGTGTTTGTGCTTTATCTAATGTTTTTTATTTGTATGAACAAATTTTTATGTAATAAAACACTGAAATCTATAAATGTATTTTATTTATTAATAGGTATATTTTTATTACATAATGGATATATCAAAATATGTGGTCGGATGTGGTGCTCCAAGCTGGTCCCAGTCTGTCTTTCCAATGTAACAAAATAATTAAACATTTTAAAGATCATATCAGGAATTTAGGGCTTTAAATTTGTAATAGATGAATATTAAAATAATTGAAGTTAAAAATATAGTCAAACTTAATATTATATTAACAATCCAGGAAAAATAACATGAATTAAGCTCACTTTCTTGAAAATTCGTTTTATTGACAAGTCCTAAGGAAGAATAATTTTGCTTGTTGTGCGAATTGAAGTCAGTTATCCTAAACCAATTGGTATCAAAAATAGTCTTATTAGGATAATGATATAAGATTTTAAAAAAATCACTACTATTTTCATTTTTATTCATTTGATGTTTAAATACAATAGTATTATTGTTAATTAGTGCAACTCTCATAAAATGACAATTTTTGTCAAGTGTAATGTTTGTTTCATTCCCAAAACATACTTCACTTTGAGTAACATTTGGAGGATAATAAACAAATAAAGAATTTTGAATAATTGTGTACAATAATATAAATTGTGAGATTGGTAACATTATAACTGAAAATTAGAACCAACTGTATAGTTGAATTTCAAGATTTTAACTAAAAGCAAAACAACATTTAATCTGTTTAAATACCATTTAATAAGGGACATATAGTTCCTACACAAAAAATCAATTACAAAATCTTATTAATACACAATAGAAAAATATGATAACTACATATTACTTCGTAACAATTAAAAAATAACTTAACAATATTAAAAAGTATTTTGAAAAATAATGATGAATTAAAAAGTAATGGAAAGTAAATACAAAAAATTAAATACAAAACTTAAAAATACTGTGATGCATAAAAGCTTCAAACTGCATGTATTTGCATTTCTTAAACCATCAACTAGATCAAATATTTCTGTTTTAGTTAGCTTCAAGTCAATGTTATTTTTGTTCAAAAACAAACACTTATTGAAATCACAGTTCTTAGTATAGTGCTTAGTAAATTTATAATGTTCTTCAATGGGACAATCGTTCTGCAACCATTTGAATATTTCAATACCACAATAGGAACATCTGCAAGCATCATTAATTAATGTATAGTAGAAACCAGCCGCAGCCAACACTTGTGGTTTCACTTTACCATTCCATTTGGTGAAACTTGACAATCGTTCTTCATAAGTTTTGGGTTCATCAAAAGTTTCTAAACACATTTTGGAAATTTTGTAAAGTGTTAATAATGAAAGAACTGTTTGCTAAGAACTGAATCATGTGGTTGCGATTCTGGCTTTTAAGCGTCTCAGAATGAAAACCGGTTTAAAGAAAAATATTTAAATCGGGATGATCAGTACTCCATTGGTAAAATGGAATATCCTCGTGACCCCACGCAAGAGTGGTATAATTATTGGCAATTTTAAACCGTTTGTCATCTTCAGAAGTCAAAGCTAATTTGTTTATTTTTTCAGTATAAATGGTATGTAAATGAGATCGAAACACATACATAGAACAGAAACGTTTTGATTCTTTTTCTACAACATCTTTATAGTGTGTAAAATCCAACTGGTTTTTAATAGTACTTTTTTTCACTCCTTTTGCTTTCTTCATTAAACTAGTTTCTGTTTGTACGCAGTAGGCTTTTGCGCCTGTTCCGTAGAAAGATGTAATAATCTCACCAGCGTATTCATCTTTGAATTTCCCAACAACTGATTCTGTTACAGGCATATTATGCACATTGTTTTCTGAATAATTTGAAGTATCAAACTTGTGAATATTTTTTTTCATATCGTTATATGCATTATCGGTAGTAATTTCCAAAATGAATGAATCAGTATCTGTATACAAAAGTGAAACATTATCTCTATAAAGGGGCTTGAGAAAACTGTAGAGAAAATCATACATGACAGTTTTTGAGATATCTAAAATTGAGAAACCAACATAGATAGGTTTATTATAAGTAACTAGTGTCTTTTGCATTTGAATAGCAACTAAATTTTCAGAAAAAATTGTATAATCTTTAAAGTGTGGTTTGGCAATGAGATTTTCAGCTCCATCCTTTCTACCATTTTTTTCCCACTCTGTAACTAGTCTTACGTCAATTCTATTATCAACATTTTCCATAGTTTTACCGTAAATACTATTATTTGCTAATTTATAAGTGCTGCGATCAAATTCATTTTGAGATTCATTTCTTAACTTTGTATTCAAATCAATGTATTTTTTTAGCCATGCTGATTGAGAAAACTTTAAAACTCTATGAATTTTAGTTAATTTAAGTCCATGTTCAATACACTGCTTTAGTAATTGGTAGTGTATAATATATTTGGTTTTATTATGCAAATTAGGGATTAATTTTTTTGTTTTTGAATTTGAGGGTTTATACGTTTCCGGACAGAAAGGTAAATCATTATGATAGTCGTGTAAATCTGAAGGATAGTCTAAATCCACTTCCAAAACATAACCTATTGGAGAATTATTAGAAATTGTCATAATATTCAAATTTTCAATTTCTTCATTTGATAGCCAAGCAAAATTTCCTGTTGGAAGGTATTGTGACATTGCATAGCCATACAAGTTTGTTGCATCCAAATACATTATATACTTAGTTGGTTTTGAAGGATCATAAACTGACATAAACGGATTATTAGCTTCAGATTTTCTACAAATACATGAACTTACTCCCCCACGAACACTATTTTTAAAAAAATGTAACATATCTGGATCTGTTAATAGTTCCAATTCTATTTCAGTATATAACAAACAGGACTCCCATGATAATCCTGGAAAGGTATAAAAATGAGCAGGATCTAATTTATATGTTCGTAAACAGGTTTTTCTAAAATTCTCAAATATGTCTGCTAACAACAAAATATCTGAAAGTAAATAAATATCTGAGTAATGACCAATAGATTCACATTTAAATAAGTTCCAAACTGTTTGCGCCCTTTCATAGTCCTCATCAGAAATATGCTCATCTGTTAAACTGTTATAAAATTTTTCTTTATCTGGTAAAGTGTTCTCGTGTAGTTTACAATAATCATCAACATAATTGTATGGGAAAACCCCCTTTTGACGAATGAGTTTAAACTTCTCCTCATTATTAAAAATTTTTTTTATTTCTACACACTGTTCATCTTTTAACGTATTAGAAAGCTTTGATAATGAGAAAGGAAGAAATTGAAAAGAATCAAGGAATCTCAATGTAAAATTCTTCTTCTTGGTTTTCTGAGTCTTTTGATCAAAATAATTATCAACATGAATGTGTTTTTCAAATGAAATATACCTCTCCTTAGTTTGGGCAATAACTGACAATTGTTCTTTATTTTGACATAGCTCTTTTATAAATAGATGAGAATCATAATTTTTTAATCCGTGAAATACAACTGGAATAAAGTTTGGGATTTTAAAATTCAAATTACAAACTGAATGGGCGGGGCCTCTATAGCGTCCGCTAATGTGGCAATGGTCAAAAACTTTGTCATTATCAACAAATGGTTTGTCACAAATATGGCAAAGTGTGGCACAATGGTGATAGAAATGTTCTACCTCAGTCAAAGGTTTCATTTTTTTCGGTTTTTGAAGAAAATTTTGGTACAGCAATATAACATCTTTTTCTAATGTATTTATAAAAATATGATCACTATTTGGTCCTCTATATCGTTCAAATTTCGAAAAACTATCATCAAATGAGCATTTGATAAAATATGCAAATGAATATGGTATGTGTTCATATTGTCTTTCAGTGTATGAAGTATTTGGTGGCAGATCAGCAATGTCATCATTTAAAGGTTTTAGAATACATTCAAAATCAGCATATACAATAAAAGGAACTGTTATTTTTTTTTGAAAATTCACAAATTTTAATTTGTTTTCGTATGTCAAGTGTCCAAATTTGTCTACAATTAAACTTTCTGATGGAAGATTGATTCGAACATGACCACAATCATAACTATTATGACGAATTAAATTCTCTTGTGTTTGAAAATATTGTAGACAACCGTCACATAGATGCTTTTTACCATTATGTTTCGACATTTGACTTGAAACTAACCTCGACAAATCTTTTATATAACAGTAATGAAAGTTTCCTATATCGTTACCTATCAGCAATAAATTCACATGTTGATTTTTTCTTGTTTTTGAATAATAAAGGGGACCAACAACTTCATAATCAATAGATGTTTTTTTTTTTAAATCTTCAATTCCATAAATATTAATTGAAATATTATTTTGATTTTCGAATTTGTTGATATCCTTTAATGAAATTGGAAAGTCAATACCTGTTAAATTTAAAACTGATTGTGGGTGTGGGTAGGATGATGCTTCAGACTCAAGACCTGATGGTGTGTGAAGAGCTGCCACAATGGACCAGGCAAAGCAATAGTCATCATCGTTTCTAATGTTGATGATGGCTTTACGTTGTTTGATTGCTCGAGGAAGATCGATGAAAGATGATGCTCTCAGTGGGTTATACTTGTTGATGTTCACCTCAAGGTAAAGAAGATTGAAAAGAATCCAACCTGGGAATTAAAAAGATACATATAAATTTTATAAAAAAAAAAACAAAAATATAACTCACCTGAGTCTTTCTCTGCAAATTCATCTGCTTTTTTATCAATAATAGTACAGAATTGATCAATAGTCTCTTTCAAATCGGTAGCCTCACATATAACACGAAAAACAGTGTTAAATGATTTTACATCATAGTTTTCACTGGTTGGATTAAAGTAATATCCAAATAGTTCCATATTTATCTTCATGCATCTATGTTTCTGTAGCTCTTGATCCAATATGTGTAATATTTTTGTCTCCAAACTTTGGAAGTAATGTGGTATGTTGAGAAGTATTCCTTCAGTTGATAGTCTGTAGGTAATTATTCTTTCTTTGAAAGCTGAGTTAATAATTTGAACTCCTTTTTCCAACTTTGTCTTACACTTATTTCTGTGCAACGTTGAACGCAGATGCGCAGACCAATTATCACGTCTGATCTCCTTCTTACACTCTTGACAATGTATATCTATAACAATTAAAAATATTCCATTAGAAATACAATACCTATACTAAAATAAAATTTATTAGTTAGTTAATATAGTTAGTTAATAAGTAAAATAATTTTTATTAAGATTATTTCTCATAAAAATATGACTTGTTTTACCTGTTTTTTCTACAGACTTAGACCGCTGTGTTGATGGAAGGTTCTTGTTGCATGCCTTCTTGCTCCTTAAATGTCTTAGCAAATTGTCATTGCGAGAGAATTTTTTTTTACAAGTTATGCATTCCAACGCCATTTGTGAAACCTTTTGAAGAATAGATAGAATAAAATTAAGATATTATAAAATGCTTTTTTTAATTTTGCATACAAACATCCACCGCTTTATTAAATTTTTCAATGGCATATTCCCACTCTCGTTCATTTTCCTTCCTGATTTTGGTAATATTAAACAAATTTTGAAGAGCAGAACTCACGGATTTTAGAGAGGCCAATCTCTTTCTATTATTATTATTAACTTTAAATTGTTTTTTCAAAAGAAAAGAAAACTTCGGTTTTGAACTTGCTGCCTCCCCTTCTGAATCAGTAAAAGGTTCACTAATAGCAGAGGAGCCAAATAAATTTTCACTACTATCTTTTTCCAAGATAAGAGGAGATAAATGGGTATTAGGGGAACATTCGTTAAGGTTTTTGTTTAGTATGTATGTCGGTACTTCGTAATTGTCATCTATTAACATGTCACTATTGTCAGGTTGTTTGTTTGTTGTGTGTTTTCGACTTCTAGATTCTTGAATATCATTTTGTCTACTTGCCCCCGCTCCTTTTAAGTCACTGAAATGGGTGGGAGTTATCATATCGGAGCGACAAGACGAACTTGAAACAATAGGAGAGAAAGCAAAAGTTAAATTAAATTCTTGAATAGAACTTGGCTTCCTTGTTCCAGCTCTTTCTAAATGTCTAAAATGGTTGTCAATAATATCTGAGGGGCAAGGTGAAGTTGAAATAATTGGAGAGCAAGTAAAAGATAAATTAGTTTTTTGAATAGAATTTGCTTCAGCTGTTTCTAAATCACTAACATGTGAGTCAATATTATGAGAGGGACTGGGCGAAGGTGAAGTAATTGGAGATAAAGTGGGACAATAGGAAGACATATTATATGAATTAAAGTTATAACCAAACGGTGATTTTTGTCCGCATGGCACATCTTCATCAGATTTGTCGTTAAGTGTATCTGTAATTAGATCGTATTTGTTGTCACATAAAACTTTGACACTATTTGTCTGTGTTGTATTGGTCGATTGTCTGTATTGTAGATTTGTTTCGTTGGCCCAATTTTCCATTTGTGACAAACAGAATAGAGAGCCTGAAATGTCTGGTCCCGTAAGGGCTACGTCACATTTCAAAAGTTTGTCAAGTTCTTTGTCTACGTCAATTTCGTTATTGTCAGAATGAAGATATTTTGTGTCTAGAGGCATAGCTACATTGGGGCAATCGAGGGGGCTCAGGCTTGGGGCCATTGGGATCACTGGAGGATATATTCTGCTAGGGGGTGTGGTTTCTGTACCTCTGGGAGGGGGAGTGAGTCTCCTAATATCACTACTTCTATCAAGTCTAATGTTGGACAAAATAATAATTTTGGAAGAACTGGTGGATAGGGTAGAGGACATGGCAAAAAAGTAGATACAATAGAACAAAAAATAAATAAACAACTTACTTACACAAAACACAAAGACAAAATGCTCGACGACTTAGAAAGAAGGCCAACACTGCAACGAGATTGAGGACTGCATCAACGATCTGATACGTATAAAGCTACGAATCGAGATCTCACCTTATATACACTGCACCAAACTTTCTGTTTCGACCGTTTACCATAATTCTTATTATGCGGTGACCCACTTTCTCTCACGGTCTTCTTAATCACAAGGCTACCAGACGTAAGCTACTACATTGTAAACTTGACTCGGTTCGATCCTCCGTGTGAAAGCGAGAGTTGTTACGTTGCAGGTAGAAGGTCAGTGGCATCGATTTATATTGTCATGCTAAATAGGCACGTGAACTGCTATTTTATGTAAAATTTACTATTTTTGACTGGGCGTTAATTTATGTTTTAAATCTCTATTCTTTAAATGGGTATTTGATAGTCGTTATGTACCTCCCCGAAGGGTTTTCTGCTGATTTACTCACTGAATGAGGGCTTTCAAAAATCTGGGTGGGTTAATATTTAAAATAAGAAGATGGGATTCAAGTAAACTTCTATTTTCTGTGCCTTAAAATTACTCTAACTACTTTAATAAAATGATCAATATGAAAACAAACACCGTTATTCTTCACCGTACTTCAGGGGTACTTCTATGCGTACCCGTGGCTTCTCTTAGGACAACAAGGACTCTAGGATTACTTTCTTCCTTGTACTCAGACGATAACAAATTTTGGAAAACAATTCATTACTCTTTCGACAGGTGATCGTTCGTCTATCTGACGTAACGTCCCTTAAAAGTATCAACTCGAACTTCAAAATCTTGGAGTCTTGCCTATGTGCAAGCCATCGAGCAAGTTCTCGTCGCTAGCCCAAAAATCCTCGAGCTTACTTCTCTTTTCGTCAGCACTTTTTTCCAATGCATTGCAACGTTCTTTTCCATGACGTCAATCAGCGGTTCGAAGTACCCAGTTGTTGATCAAATTTATGATCTATGATTTATAAATTTGGGTCAACTATTCTTTGGTTACTAAACCGATCATCGTCCGACCATTTCTAAGCACACTGCAATTTTATGTCTTTTGCTCCTTTGTGACACTATTTATATTAATACTGTTTGATTGATTAGTATGTCTTAGTTCTTATAATACGATAAGTGTACGACTATTATGGGTTATTATAGTATAAGTCATTTACTTACTATTATTGCCGTCAAGTGGAGGTTGGTAATTTAACTTTGACGTTTTAGCATATCTTGATGACATGGGCAAGGGACATGGGCATAAAAAAAAAAAATGAAGGTTTCA
This sequence comes from Taphrorychus bicolor, assembly GCA_951812265.1. Classification (NCBI taxonomy): domain Eukaryota; kingdom Metazoa; phylum Arthropoda; class Insecta; order Coleoptera; family Curculionidae; genus Taphrorychus; species Taphrorychus bicolor. The sequence goes on from OX638297.1 coordinate 16,298,723, forward strand.
AAGGTAACTAGATGACAAAAATAAGTGAATGGGTAATAAGTCTTTTTAGAACTGTCAACCTCTGATTTTTTAAAAAAAAACTTAAAATTTTTCCTTTACGTTACGACGCTGGTTTGTGCCTTATTTAGGAACTGCAACCATCTGGTGCATCTGTAATCAAGGTTAATGCAATACGCATAAAAAAAACCCTTATGGTGCCTTGTCGCGTAACCTCCGTTTCTTCAGCCTTTAATCCACTTTTACTTTCTACAAAATTACTATTTAAGGCAAACCCCAACTCCATTGATTCAGTGTAATTCACACGACTTTTTTCGGTAAGTATATTTTGGTTTATTCTACTATGAGGTATTATGTTTATCATTTTTAACAGTTTTGCAAACATGGCGTCATTTTATGAAAGAGTTTTGGAAGGCTACGCCAACGAGTTAGAAGACTCGTTGGCACTGATGTACTCGAAAAAGGGAAGACGCCTATGGATCCCCAAGTAAGTTTTTTTCTTTTCCTGTTTTGTTTTAAAATTTGTACTTTGATACATGCGATTTGCGAAATTTCTTGTGCTAGTCGAATGTGCATGGTCTTGCAAAATAACTTTTTTATTATTTTTTCTAGTGTTATCAAATACGAGATCCGCTGGCAGGATCGCCTACGGAAAGGGATAAGACTTGTGAAGGAGTTCCTGGACGGCGGGCAAATCGAGGAGGCAGTCCTCATAAAAAAATTGGAGCACTTGAATCTCCTCGATTTGTTTCAATTTATATAACAATTGGGGAATAAAAGAAATCTTGAAGACATTTTTTTTTGTTTTATTTAGCCTCCCACACAGGACCGTTGTGTAAGTGTAAAACTTTTTCCTACCTCAAATCATTTTTTTTTTTCATACACTATTTGTTTTTGACCGTGCCAGTCTAGCCTGTCTTTTATTATAATCAGGATTACTTTTAGAATTTATTTTATTATTTATTATATTATTGAGTTGTTTTATTTTCAATAAATTTTTTTAAAAGATTCCTTAAAACTAATTCCTATACTTAATAACCTTTTCTCATTGTGACTATATAGTGATGTCTGATTACTTTCTTTGAAATTTCAATCAAATATGTATAACTTTTGAGACAATATGGACATTCTTTTAACATTGATGATGATAAACAACGTTCATCTGTCCATCTTGTAATACATTGCAAGCAAAATTTGTGATTACAACTATTTGGATAACAGACGTCATTCACTTCTTCAAAACAAATAATACAAGTCACTATGTCTTCTTCACTTTGTTGTTCCTTAGCTGCACATTCCATTTCAAAATCGTCTTCTTCACTTGGATAAGGTGGAGAGGAAAAGATGTTCGTATCTACAGTGATCAAGTTGGGAAACTGACTTGGCCTTGGTAAGTCTACATATGGATAAGGCGTAGACAAAAAACTGTCTGTATCTTCCATGCTCAAATCAAATAACTGATTATTTGTTAAGTCCAAATCTAATGATTCCAAATCTAATGGAGTCATCTCCGTTAATTGACTCATAGACAGATCTATAGGTAAATTTTCTTCAGCTGGTGGTGTCATCTCCATTAATTCCGACATGTAGAAGTCTTTGGGTAACAATTCTTCAACTAATGATGTCAAATGAACTAATTCACTCATATTTTCCAATAATATCTAAACTTGTTTGTATGCCAACGTGTGTCTTCACTTACATATAAGTATATGTTTGTTGGCGGTTTTGTAGTGGTGGTGGTTTTGTTATGGTGGGGCAATTGATGGGTATGTGGAGATGACGGAGGAGGAGGCTCTTGCTCTCATATGTTTTTTGGAGGAGGCTATTGCTCTCATGGGTTTTTTTGGCGGAGGAGTTTCAAATGAGGAGTTTACTCTCCTATTATCTCTACTAACAAAGTTCAAAAATTTCCCTAAAATTCATAGTTAGATTCCAAAACAATATAAACCAAACACCGAAAGCCACCAGTCAGCAGACCTACTTAATTAAAAACAATTAACCTTGCGATGTATGTGTCGCGTATGTGTCGAATCAAAACAGTACATCGTTTTATGGTAAGTCATTGTCCACCCTCATATTTCCTCCTTTTCTTACCTTTCTTACCCTTTTGCCCCTTCTTAACCTATCACCATATGCATCGTAGGGTTCACTTTTGACGCTCTTTTGCTTTAAGTTACCGACTTTATTCTTTACTTTAATTATCCCTCAATACGTTTATGTTTCAACATGTTATTTTGTACTTGTAGTAATCTTTATATATTTTTTTCCATTTATTACCTTATACCATTCCTTCCAGCTAGTGTACAAATATAACTTTAAATAAAGTTTTCCGTACGTTGTAGTACTCTGATGAAGGCACCAATTTGTGTCGAAACGTCAAAAAAAAACAACGAAGTTAGAAGCACCCGCTGTAACTTATTTTAATCAAAAAAAAGGACCAGAACCCAAGATAACAACCAGCCAGGAATATTAAAGTTAGGAGTCAGATTGCAACTAAATTAGCAACATTAAATGTGACAAAAAAGAAAGAAAAAACAAAGGTAGAACCAAATTTTTAACTATCAGAAGGATCGAAGAATAATAAAAAACAAGAAGTTAATAAGCGAAAAAGTTCTGATACGGCTACCTAACAATTTTTATCTTTCTGGCAACGTTGGTAGTAGTAATTTAGATCTAAATATTAAACATATTTTAATAAAAGCTCTAAAATCGCATACCTTCTGGAGTCACGTCTTCGGTGAGCTGTGAGGAGAACTGGTGATTTAGGGTCGACAATAGGAAATGCCTTTTTCGACTTTCCCGACGTCTTAGAATCATTCATGCTGAAACAATGAAAAACATATTAACCACATAATCAATATGCAGATAATTCAATGCATATTTCCCTATAGTCAAGAGCAGATAAACAAAATCCTATGATTTTGGTTACTTTTGACTTTGGTTTGCCACTCTTGCAAAACGGTTGTAGTAATTATTGCTGCCTGATTTCAATCCGCCTTTTACTACCTAAATATACAGTCTGTCCCACATCATCCCTCTTGATACATACAAGGTTTAGAAATAAGATATGCATTGAAAAAACTGGCATCAAGTGGAAACTTTATTTCTTTGTGAAAAACCTATAAGGGTGGCAATCAATCATAACAGCAATGTTGTATCTCCAATATATTTGGAAACGCCACCAGTGTATTTCTGTGAACGCACATCATCTCTTTTGACACCTAGAAGGGTTAGAACACAAAACATCCCCATATACAGAGTGATTCACGTTACTCGACACGGAAGATTATGGCTAAACTTTTAAATTTTAAAAAAGTTTTGTATATGGAATGGATGGGGGTCTATTGGAAGTACATTTTAAAATTATTGTCATTGCATATAGGTGGTCCCAAAAGTATAAAATTGATTAAAGTTGTATTTTTTTTAAATAAGACACCTAGTATATTAATGTATTTTCGGTACCTACGAACAAAAGTAAAGGTAGTTTTATTAAGGTTTATGGCATCTAAACCGTACCGTTCTTCAGATATTCGTGATTTTGTGAAAATGCAGCATCAAATTAAATGTTTAAAATCTCAGCACTTGGTTTATTTTCAACCACCAAAATTGGCTGGTGGGCTAACAGTACAGGGTATCCCATTTCCGGCACTTTTGCGGGGTATCTCCCTGATTTTTAAAGATAGAGGGTTGCGGTTTTCTCGACAGTGTGCTACTTTTTTGTGAAACTAAAGATGGCGCCAGCAGAATTTTTATAGCCCTTTTGGTTTTTGAGATACAGGGTGGAATTGAAAAGTATCGCTTTTGAGGCACCCCCCGCATCACAGTTATCTTTAAACTTATCCAAGAAGTTAAAACGCAATCTTAAATAATTTTTTCCGTAGAATCCAATGGCGTAGTCAGTTCTTTCCTAGCAACTTCAGTTTTTGAGTTACGAAGCAAATATATGTTTTTTTAAATGGAACACTCTGTATATTATTTTTCTAGTTTATTAGTCATAATGTGGGCTTTCCAAAAATATATAATTGTATGCAAATATTTTCAAAACAAAGCTCAGAATTTAAGATTTTCTTAAATTTTTATTTTTGTCCAATTCGTAAGTAGTAGGCTATGGCTAAAATATTATTAGGAACAAAATCGATGTAAGTAATAATTATTCTAATTTATAACATCTTCAAATTTAATACAAAAAATCTTTTTTAAATCTCAGTATCTCAGTTATTAGTTATTTATTACAGCATTCAACATAATTAAGTAAACAGTTTTTAAAGGTGGTTTTCAAAATGACGGCCATTTTCCTGTATGCAAAATTGGCACATTTTCGTTATTCTTCTAATCGCGTTAAAAAGAATCATAGGCCTTCTTTGCAAATTTTGGAAAGTTAAATTGATTGCCGCAAGAAGCTCCGCTCGAGACTGATACTGTGTTTTATAAACTTCATTTTGCATAAAACCCCATAAAAAAAAATCCAAAATTGAAAGATCGGGAGATCGAGGGGGCCACCTTACAGGTCCGTAGGTACCAATCCACCTTTGAGGAAAGTTATCGTCTAAAAATTCCCTTAAAAGGGCAGAGTTGTGGCTTGGGGCACCATCTTGTTGAAAAAAAACGGCATTATAAAGGGCCAAGGGAACATTTTCCATCAGTTCTGGAATAACTTCCTCAAGAATTTCTCGGTAACGATGCGCTGTCAGACCTCCTTCAATAATTCTGTAGACTATGCGTCTTCCAAAAATGAAACACGAGACTCCAACCCCAAAACGTCCTTGTTGTGCCCTCTCAAAAGTTAAATGGTGATTTTCTGTGGACCAATGTCTAGTATTATGGCGATTAAAAATTGCCGCACTTGAAAAATAACATTCATCGGACCAAATAACGAGTCCAAACCAAAAGATTCATCAGTATGGATTTGTTGTAAATACCATTGGCAAAACAACATTCTGCGCTCGGCATCGCCAGGGTGTAAACGTTGAACTATGTGGAATTTATAGGGGTGATACCTATATTTTTTCAAAATTCTCTGAGCATCAGACTTGGATACACCAGTTGCTTCCTCTATATGCTTGCAAGAAGATGAAGGCTTTGCTTCTACATAACCCAATACGTTTATCTCTTTTCTCTCTCTATCTTGTTTGGAGTATGAATTAGGCCTGGGCTGGACAAATGATCCGTGCTCTACTAGATTTGATTTAATTCGGGCAAATATGTCTGGGAAAGGTTGCCTTCTCTCTGGATATCTAATAATAGCAAAAACGACCCCTAAGATGGTATCCTAACCATAGCGTGCAAAATACTTTACCTTTGGAAATATACTTCCGAAGCTTCTTGGGGATTTTCATTAGATTGTATAAAACAAACCAACATATCATACTTCTCATAATTTTCGTAAACCGCCATTATTGTAACAAAATTAATTTAATTAGCAGCTAAATAGTAAAATAGAAACACCAAAACAACAAGCATATTACTAATAAAAACAAAGAGTGACAAAACCACAAAGTTTTTGACATATTGCCTTTTGTTTCAAATAAGCTAGCCATCTAGCCATAGCCTACTACCAACGAATTGGACAAAAATGAAAATTTAAGAAAATCTTAAATTCTGAGCTTCGTTTTGAAAACAATTGCATACAATTATATATTTTTAGAAATCCCACATTATGACTAATAAAATAAAAAGATAATATACGGGGTGTTCCATTTAAAAAAACATATATTTGCTTCGTAACTCAAAAACTGAAGTTGCTAGGAAAGAGCTAACAACGCCACTGGATTCCACGGAAAAAATTGTTTAAGAATGCGTTTTAACTTCTTCGATAAGTTTAAACATAACTGTAATACGGGGGGTGCCTCAAAAGCGATACTTTTCAATTCCACCCTGTATCTCAAAAACCAAAAGGGCTATAAAAATTCTGCTGGCGCCATCTTTAGTTTCACAAAAAAGTAGCACACTGTCGTGAAAACCGCAACCCTCTATCTTTAAAAATAAGGGAGATACCCCTCAAAAGTGCCGAAAATGGGATACCCTGTACATTGGATTTTTTGCGGTGTGTATTAAATATTAACTACTGTGCACCGAATGTTAATAAATGAACACCAAATTATTGCAAACTTCAAACAGTAATAACTTGTTTAATTTAAATTAGACACCCTGTATTTTATAGTATCATTAGATGCAGAATTTAGTTTCCTATCAAAACTATTAAACATTCCTATAGCTTGGTCTTTGCGTTTTCTTGGAAAATTGATTTTTTTTCTGAATTTGAGCTGACATAAACGAATTAAGTAATCTACTTTACCTGTTACAATACCTGATTTTAAGAAAGCAAAATTTATTATCATTAATACTGGGTATTCACTAGAAAACTTCATTTATGGGTATTCACTAGAAAACTTCATTTAGGGGGCTATAAAATTTTGACAGAAAAGGATGGCATAATAAAAGTAAATGGACTTTTGTTTCTCCATTCTTTTCCTTTGACATTTCACAACCAACTAGACGAAGTTTTCTAATGAATACCCCGTATTTGTCAGATATTAATTTATAAGTTACAAAATTATGATCATGAAGATTATTTAGCAGTCATCTGAATGTTAAAGTGTTTTTATTTAGCATAAAATATCAAATAAAACAACAAAACATTATATTACAAGAGTTCTTATAAAATTTAACATCTCTATTACAAAAAAATTAAGTGCAACAATAGTGGCAATTTGTAATACAATAAATAACAAGTCAACATAAGAGTAAAACAAACAAAAACAAACAGTTATAAAATTTGTTCAAAATGACGACCGTCTGATTCTAATCATAAACGTATTCGGTTTTTAAATCCTTCACTCACATTGCGTCACATATAGGGAGTTATGCTTCTGAAGGCCTCTCTGATTCGCTCCTTCATATTTTCTTTTGTGGTTGGTGGCGTATTATACACGATACTTTTCACATATCCCCATAAAAAGAAATCGGGAGGCATTATGTCAGGGGACCTTGGTGGCCAATGTTGTGCTCCATTCCTTCCAATCCATTGATTTTGGAAACGAACATTTAAGTGCCCCATCAATTTGCAGCCACATGGTTGTTCTTATATCTAGAGGAACTTCTTCCAGTAAAATTGGAAGCTGATTTCTCAAAAAATTTAGAAACGACATTCCCTTTAAATGTTTGTCAAAAAAATAAGGTCCAAACACATACTGTCCCATTATGCCCCCCCTCGCCCTCATACATTTACTGACCACCTATGTTGGTAACTATAAATTTATGGGGGTTAAAATCAGAATAATAATGGAAATTGTGTCGGTTAAAAGAACCATCGTTATGATAAGTACACTCATCACTTAATCGAACTGATTCAAAAAAATCTTTTTCTAACACCCACATACAAAAGTCCACGCCAAAAACGTTATCGGAGAGTTCTAGATGTAGTTGTATCTTATAGTCATGATATTTATGTTTTTGAAGAATCCTTGATACGCTTGCTTGGCTAATATTTAAGTTTTGTGCAATTTCTCGTTGTCCGAGTCTCGGTGTCCAGATTCTTGGTTTTCTGTAACTGGTCTCGTTTTTGCAGTCGTTTCATACTGACCACTACCAGTTTGCCTAAATTGATCCAACAGTCTTTCGAAAACGGCTCTATTCGGTCGAGTTCGGTTAGCAAACCTTTCAGCATAAACCCTTGATGCTAAAAGACAATTTTGCAAGCATTCTCCTAGAATGAAGATCATATCGACTCGTTCTTCTGTTGTGTAAACCAGCATTTTGATTAAATAAAAAAACTCCCTGTTAACCACCAATTATAACAGTAAAAAAAATTTTTAACTTTAAATTAATATGTGACAACTAGAAATAACAATAAATTTTGCTTTGTCAAAATCAGGTAACACCTGAACAGACCTGAACAGGTAAATTAGATTACTTCATTCGTTTATGTCAGCGCAATTTCAGAAAAAATCAATTTTCCACGAAAATGCAACTACCAAGCTATAGGAATGTTTAATAGTTTTTGATAGGAAACTAAATTCCGCATCTAATGATACTATAAAATACAGGGTGTCTAATTTAAATTAAACGAGTTATTACTGTTTGAAGTTTGCAATAATTTAGTGTTTATTTTTTTACATTTGAGACACAGTAGTTAATATTTAATACATACCGCAAAAAATTCAATGTACTAGTAGCCCACCAGCCAATTTCGGTGGTTGAAAAGAAGCCAAGGGCTGAGACTTTAAACATTAAATTTGATGCTGCATTTTCACAAAATCACGAATATCTGAAGAACGGTACGGTTTAGATGCCATAAACTACCTTTACTTTTGTCCGTAGATACCGAAAATACATTAATATACTAGGTGTTTCATTTAAAAAAATACAACTTTAATCAATTTTATACTTTTGGGACCACCTGTATACAATGACAATAATTTTAAAATGTACTTCCAATAGACCCTCATCCATTCCATATACAAAACTTTTTTAAAATCTAAAAGTTTAGCCATAGTCTTCCGTGTCGAATAACGTGAATCACCCTGTAGAAAGGAAAGCTCAAATGGAAAGCTCGGTTAACTGTTTTAAGTTTGCCTTCCTATTGTGCGAGAGCGCCACTAATGCTCAATTTTCAAAGGTTACACTTTTCTTCAAAAAATACCGTAAAACTGGGTTAAGTTGAAGGTGACAATGACGAGACACTGAAAATTCCTGTCTTTTTCAACTTGGCAGTACTCAAATTTTGGCACAAATTTCATTTAATTTCAATGATTTCGACTTGTTGGCAAAGATGTTGTTACTCGAGGATGATAAAAATCTTACTCCAGGTACTTTTCCTGTTTTATGTATGCCCAAAAGTAAAATTTATCAAATTTATAACGAATACCTATGCAAAATATACTTTATGAGATTTTCTAGTATTAGAAATTGGTATTCTATACTATCTATTATACAAGCACATGTATATATGATAAATAATATTGGTTCCTAATGTTAGCATGTTATTTCAGCAAAAAAATACATATTTACATCAACTACATTTGCAGAGAATATCAAAGAAAATAAAACTCTGAGGGACATTGATCGTAAATTAGAAAAACATGGATTTATCCATCAATAAATAAAGTGATTCTAGAAAACCATGGAAATGCATCTGATGAACCCAAAGCACACAGTTAACTTAACTCGCCTTCTTTCTCTGGCTATGCAATCCATCAAAAAAGATTTATTCCAGATACTCAAACATTAACAGGTATAATTGATACTCCATAAATGAGTGATTATGTAATATGGCACAGTATTTTAACATGAGAAATGTAATGATTATAATGTACTAGTGAACTAATTTTAGTAACATATTACGTGGTAAGTCTTGCAAGTTGTTACAATAATTTTAGGAGGTGACACACTAGGTGATTTTCTGTCTATACAGTGTGTCCCAAATTGGTCTTCCATGTATTGGGATCTCGGAAACTATAGGAGTTACGAAGTCGGCTAAATGGGGAAAGCTCTAGACAATTATGTTAGTAATATAATGACAAAAACGGGGTGGCTGTAATCAATCGGGTTTTTGATAAATTTTAAAAAAACCAAAATGGTGCATTTTTAAAAAACTGTTATAAATCCTTTATTTTAAAAGATAATCGAAATTACTGAAGAAACATTTTGAGCGGAATATACCTGTAAAAGTAAAATTTCGATACAACGTTTCGGTTTTCTGAAACCATCATCAGCATCTGTTTTTCTTATGACGGCCATATTGGATTTTTACACTTGTTTACAGGGGACAAGAAATGCGTTTCAATAATGTATATCAACCCTAGTAAGATTTTATAGTATTTTAAAAAATCAAGAAAAATATAGTTTTTACTATTAGGCCATGGATTGAACTTGACAGTAATATGTGTTTATTATCGCGAATGTTTAAAAACAATATCACAATGGCTGTAGAGGTCACAGAGGAATATTTGTTGAATGCAGATTTCTTAAAAATTAAGTTGGTACAGCTGGAAATTACTTAAAGTGAGGGAAATTTTTACATGCTGGAATTTCATTTCCAAGAAAGCAGAAATGTTCAAATTTCTAAAACTGACTACGAAGAAAATTATGCGGAACAAGGAACGACTTCAGCATGGTTTAAAACTATTCAAGTCTTGAAGTCTATAAACTTATTGAATTAAAAAAGAAAAATTTCTTACGTCAAAGCCAAGCACCTAAACGAAGAATACACGATAATGGCTCAACTGAAAAACAGAATGTTGCAATCGGACATAGAATTTCCGTTGGACCCACCGAACAATAAATTGCGATTGGAAAATTATGCTTGCAAAGCATTTTAAAATTATTCAAAAGACACTCGACGATGGCTACCAAAATCGATCTTCTCAGAGTGGTTTAAACGTTATCGCGGCCAATTTGAAATCTTTAGATACTGTCAAAGTAATTTGGTTAAATGGAAGCGGGACTAACGTTGAAGTATCCACATAAGTTACCTCATATTGTGTATTGGTACACATGGCTAATTCAAAAATTTTTCTTTTTCAATTGAGAGTAATATTCCGTTATCGTGTATTCCGCATTAAGGTACTTGGCTTTGAAGAAAGAAAATCTTTTTTAATTTAATAAATTTATAGACTTCAAAACTTGAATTGTTTTAAATTATGCCGAAGTCGTTCCTCGTTTAGGTTATTTTCCTTCGTAGTCAGTTTTTGGAATTTGAGTATTTCTGTTGGCTCGGAAATGAAGTTCCGGCATGTAAAAATTTCCCTTACTTTAAGTAATTTCCAGCTATTTCAATTTAATTTTTAAGAACTCTGCGTTCAACAAATATTGCTCTGTGAACTCTACAGCCATTGTGATATTGTTTTTAAGCATTCGTGATAAGAACCACATATTAATGTCAAGTTCAATCCATGGCCTACAGGTAAAAATTATATTTTTCTTGATTTTTTAAAATACTATAAAATTTTACTAGGGTTGTTATACATTGTTGAAACGCATTTCTTGTCCCCTGTAAACAGGTGTAAAAATCCAATCGGGCCGTCATAAGAAAAACAGAAGTTGATGATGGTTCCAGAAACGTTGTATCGAAATTTTACCTTTAGAGGTATATTCCACTCAAAAAGCTGTTTCAGAAATGTTTTGACAAATTTCGATTATCTTCTAAAATAAAGGAGTTATAACAGTTTTTTAAAAATGCACCATTTTGGTTTTCTCAAAATTTCTCAAAAACCCGCTTAGTTACAGCCACCCCGCTTTTATCATTACATTACTAACACAACTGTCTAGAACTTTCACCATTTAACCGACTTCGTAGCTCCTACAGTTTCCGAGATCCCAATACATGGAAGACCAATTTGGGACACACTATATAATCTAATACTACCTAGTAAGTGTTACTAAATTTGTAAAAAAATCGACATTTGAATTTATCTCTTTTCTCTGTTAGTACAAATATCATATTTATGGAATTATAGGTAACAAAGTCATTCTAGATTTTATTGCTTTAATAATTTAAATATTCCATTCACTCTTAATAGAAAAGTATAATAAATGTTTGTAAAAAAAAGGTTATTTGCCTTCTATACTTCAATAATTGTAAAAAAGCGCAGTTAAAGTTAAAAAACATTAAAATTTAATTAACACTGTTTCTTTCCTACGTATATGTTTTATTAAATTGACTCAAAACCACGTATTCTTAAATTATGTATTTCTAAAATTATGGTAAAATGCCAACTTGCAAGACATAGATAGTATATTTCTGTCCGTAGGAATTTAAAAGGGATGTTTGTGATTGCAGCAGAGTTCAGTGGCTTCTGTCCGCTGAAGCCACAAACATCACTTGTAAAATAGCAGTATTAAGTAAGTCGATAGTAGGGGGGTGTTCATTTGAAAACGACATTTAGTTGGCTGGGAAATGTGAAAAGAAAAGGATGGAAGAAGCCGAAAAAGAAGAAAAATGGGTAGGCGAATTTTTATTTAGTATTTAGATAAATAATAAGTTTTGCAGTTTTCGGGTATATTTGTATATTAAAAATATTTTTAATCGTTCACTTGGACGTAAGGGAATATCTAAATTGTAAGAAATATTTACATTTTAGTTAATGCCACAGCACTTATAATTTTTTTTTATTTCATATAATTTAAATTGTGCAGGATTATTGAGTTCAAAACCAAACACTCTTTGAAAGAAGGTTTCTAACAACATACAATTATAATTTTATAATCTATTAACTTTAGGTGTCAGGAAACCTTGGTACCATTATGATATGAATGATAGGTTAACAAAAATTAAGTATATTTTCGCTTCTTTCTGAGTGATTTTTGGAGGTTTCACTAATAGTACTTTTCTATGTTTTTAACTTTATGCTTTTCGTTCAAACAGTATAACTTAAAATAAGCTATAACTGAAAATGGGAACTGGTACATGAGTTCTACCAGGTGAAACCAGTAAAAAACTTTTTTATTTTTGCTTTGTACTTAACAGCAAATTTAAAAATATTTGGAAACATTTTTGATTTTTAAAGTTTAAGCAGGAGAAATTTTTCATTATTTATTTTGCAGTTGTAGGCTTTAATTTCCAATGGTTTTTTTTTTAATCCACGAAGAAAATTCATTTACTACACTTAAGTTTGTGCCACATAACTTTATAGTGTGTTAGGCACTTGAAGTTTTTGTAAAAAGTAGAATACCACACAATTTTGTTATTTTCAAGTATGTTTTAGAAAATAAAATTTAATTTCCACATACTAAAATACTGATAGCAACTTTATTTAAAATACTACTTATTTGTATCGCAATTTAAGTTAACTGGATTCAGGTTATAGTATTTATTTGCTTAATCTAGTAGCGACTCGAACTCATAGCAGATAAAAGAATATCTGTGTCACTTATCTTAATACTGCTAACTTCAATCGCAATATATAAGTACTAAATAGTCCGTAAACTATTAATACTATTAATAGTAGGTAGGCTACTAAATATAAATTGTTTAAGATCCTTCACTTCAAAAGCCTTTTAAAGTAGTTCTCTATAAAAACAATACCATAATTTATTTGATAGACCAGAAGGTTGTTTGAGCAGAAGAGATGTGCTTCAATATCTTATTATATATCTTTTTAAGCAAAAATGTTCTTATAAACTTGGCATATAATTAGAGTATATCCTACATAAAGCCTCTGCCGGACTATGTGTATAAAGGAACCTTTTTGTTTGGAATGAAATGTAGAATAACATATTGAATCACATGTATTTTCTTCTGAAACACATAATGGTGTCTTCAAAAAAGCGGAATAAAAAATGGTGAATGCGCCAGGATTTCTAAAAGTATGTTCTATATGGGGATGTTTTGTGGGTTAGAATTGAGACAATCCTTGAAAAAACGTGCAACAGATGAAATCTTTATTTTTTTGTGTAACCTATAGGGGTAGCAATCAACCACAATAACACCGTTGTATTCCCCACATATTTGGGAATATCACTAGTATTTTTCTGAGAACGCACATAATCCCTCTTGACACCTACAATGGTTAGAAATAAGACATACTTTGAAAAAACTTACATCAGGTGGAAACTTTTTTTTTGTGGAAAACCTATAGGGGTTGAAAACAACCACAATAGCATCGTTGTATTCCCAATATATTTGGCAACACCATTAGAATTTTTCTAAAAACGTACAGCATCCCTCTTGACATCTAGGCAATCAACCACAATAACACTTTTATGGGGGGGGGAAACTTTTTTTGTTGTGGAAAATCGATAGGGGTTGAAAACAACCACAATAGCATCGTTGTATTCCCAATATATTTGAGAACACCATTAGAATTTTTCTGAGAACGTACTGCATCCCGCTTGACATCTAGGCAATCAACCGCAGTTGTATTACCCAAATATTTGGGAATATCACTAGTATTTTTCTGAGAACGTACATAATCCCTCTTGACACCTACAATGGTTAGAAATAAGACATGCTTTGAAAAAACTTGCATCAGGTGGAAACTTTTTTTGTGGAAAACCTATAGGGGTTGAAAACAACCACAATAGCATTGTTGTATTTCCAATATATTTGGCAACACCATTAGAATTTTTCTGAGAACGTACAGCATCCCTCTTGACATCTAGGAGGGTGAGACATGAGACATGCTTTGAAAAAACATGCGTCAGGTGGAAACTTAATTTTTTTTTTAAACCTATAGAGGTGGTATTACCCACATATTTGGAAACACCACTAGTATTTTTCTAAGAACGCACATCACGCTTTTTGATACTTACACAGGTTAGGGCATACATAACCCTTTGTTTTCTGGTGTGCCCAGGGTGAGAACATTTAAATATTAATTATTTGCTCGCCTCCTACTGTTGCTGCCGTGAAGCCACGTTTAGAGGCGCGCACAACACATTTTCCCGCCAAAAAATCTATTGCTTCGATCGCGCGAGTCCCGTATTCGGTTAGTACGTTCTTGTACACACATTTACCATTATCTTGCACATTATTACCACGTTTTGTATTGTGGACAATGGTTATTTTTGACCATAGCTGCCAAGCTGTTTGTTTATTTGCTTCCTAAAGGGTTAGGAATTAGATCTTTAGGGATACCAAATTCTTATTCAATCGTGATACTAGTATTTTGATGCTGTTTTGATGGTGGGTTCAGGATGAGCACACTAGGACTTACACATGTGCTTTACTGCATGAGGTCGAGTTGACGGATTCTATAAATTTGGAAAATCTAAATCCAGATAAATTATTCGATTGGTTAGAGGAAATTCCACAGAACAATGTCAGTGAACTGGGTGATGTCAGTGAGGACGAAATTGCAGCGGAGGAGGAAATTCCAACAAATAATATCTTGTCAAACAGCAATGCTGCTTTTGACATTACAAATTACCTAGTTATTGTGACTATTGGTCCTCTAGGCCTGAACTAATAAGGGACCCTTTTATAAGTTCCGCCGTGGCCAGGAATCGATTTTCTTGGTTATTGAGTAACATTCATTTACATAACAACGCAATGCAACCAGGGAGAAGAGCCCTAAAATCATCAATCCATAGACAAATCATTAGATTCAAAGGTCGAAGCATGCTCAAGCAGTATATGCCTAACCAACCGATCAAAAGGGGATATAAGGTTTAGGTTCGGGCAGAAGATTCAGGATATATTTGCCAGTTTCAAATTTATACAGGAAAAGCGGGTCAAACTGCAGAAACAAAACTTGGCAGTAGAGGGGTTCAAGATCTTGCAAGAGACTTAGTTGGAAAGCGCTACCACATATATTTCGATAATTTTTTCAACTCTATTGAACGCCAAAAAGTTTTGAAGGCTGACCTGATTTACGATTGTGGGACGGTTAGAAAGAGGACGAAAAAACCTACCAACAGATATGGCTGCGGACAAAGGGTTGAAAGGGGTGAAAGCGACTGGCGGGTCATATATATTTAGGATCTCTAATGCCTAGTGCCTTCATGGTGAGCACTCCCTTCAAAAACAAAATCAGAAACAAAAATCAAAAATAAACCTCAACACAACATTTAGTTACCTCTAAACAACTAGTTTTTCCAAAAATATATACTCTTCTCTTGTGAAAGATAATTCCGGCCTCAAAGGGATAAGATATGCTTTGAAAAAACTTGCATCAGGTGGTGGAATTCCTTTGTAAGCACTTGACAATGTTAATAATATATGGGCAATCTTGTCCATTTCATTAACAGAAATGTCCGCTGCTATTGATTCACAAATTATGGCACCAAAATTTGTGAAATGCTAAAGAATGGTTTGCTCGCCATTAATCTTTAAGCTTAAAAGTTGCTTACGAAAAGCCAGTTGAGTCCTTTGCGGTTGCGTTGTCCTTCGCAAAACTAAGAAACGAGCCACTCAAATGTTCCACCCGTTGGCTCTTAGCAACAGAGTCTTTTTGCTTCCACTCATCTGAAACTTCTTCAAGTGTTTCGGTTCTTCTTCTTCACTGCTATAACATTCAGTTCTGTATAATAGTAATAGCTTCACTCGATATTTCCACACGGCATACTTTTCGCCCGCAAAGGGTTGAATATTAAGTTTCGCGATTTTAGACGATTCCATTTTTACTGAGTGGAATTTACGCGTTCGATTCCACCATTAATTTTCGGTTATAAGCATAAAGTCAATTAAAAGTGCCTGGGCCCATAACCTGTTGAATATGGGGTATCTCAAATGCAAAATGCAGCGGGTTGCTTATTGACCGCTCGACTGTATATTACTCTCACTAGATAGATTTTTAAAATGAAATCCTATCGCTTCGCCTTGGAAACACAAAAAAAGGGTTTGCTTTTGTATACAAACTATCTACGTGTGTTTACACATTTTAGTAAATAAGCAAATATAAGAGGAAGTTTCTGTCGTTCGATTTTTGTTCATTAAATATAAGGATAATTCAATAGGTCGAAACTTTATTTTTTTGTGGAAATCTGTAAGGGTACCAATCACTCACAATAGCACCGTTGTATTCCCAACATATTTGGAAACACCACTAGTATATTTCTGAAAACGCACATTATTCCACTTGACAGCCAGGAGGGCTAGAATTAAGACATGCCTTGAAAAAACGTGCAACAGCTGGAAACTTTTTTTTGTGAAAAACCTACCGAGGTGGAAATCAACACCAATGGCACCGTATCTCTAATCCAAAATCTACCTCTCTAATTGAATATTTTGCCTGGTTCCATAGATATTTAGTTTTTTTCCATAAAAGAGGTATCATTTAACACTGCGACTCCAATTTGTCCCATAATACAAATATTGATAAAAATTTCATATGGAATATAAAGACTATGCATAGGGCAAGCTAGACGTATAGGCGTAATAACTAAAAAGTTAGACAGACCTACAGTGGCAAACGGAAAGTTTTTTTTTTTAAATAGCGAAGTGATAATCGAATGCGTGATGTGGAACAAAATGTATGGACCATTTTGGAATTCTGATGGCTGGTTATTGCAGGTACTAATGATACCTCGGAATCTTTTCTGTCCTTCTTTATATCTTCATTACTTAAAAAAAAAGGTAGGTTTTTCTAAAAGTATAACATTTCAAGACCATAAGAAAAGCAAATGTCCTGCCCTATTCAATGAGCATTACAACAGTTTTGAATTGGACGTAGTCATCTGCAATCCATGGTTATGCCTAGTTGTTTAGATGTACAGGGTGAGCAACAAAACTGACATTAATCCTCACTTTTTTAATCTTTACATTCTGAATTCTGACTGAATGAAACTGAACTTCGAAAATTGTTTGTATTAAAAGAAACAGAGCGAATTAACCCAGAGTCGCAACTTTTAATTTGAATATGTACAGGAAGTACCGCCAATCTGAAGAATGGCGTATAACAACAAGATGTCCCACGTAAGGATGAATAACATAAGTGCCTTGGAAACACAAAAAGAAAGTTGAAAAAATAGGAAAAGCTTAGAACAATCTAAAGCTTAAAAAACTTAACAAACCGAAATGATGAGGTGTTTGTGGCTATAAAGTTACACACATCTATAGTGGCGAACAAAAAGTAATCTTTTTCAAACATTTTTTGCGATATTAAAAAAGTGGCATTTAATGCATGGGAAGTCATTCCCCAAGATTTTATTAGAAATCTGTTAGATAGTGTGCCAAGGCGAGTAGATGCAGTGCTGCACCCTCGTGGTGCTGCAATCAGGTACTAAAAAATATACCGGGTGTCGAGCACAACCCTGGACGTAGGAGATTAACATGGAAAATCGGTTTTTATTATTTTGCGCCTGTACGGTTGAATTTATTGAAAGACTTTTAAGAGTAAAGTTGTAGATCGTATGGTCAGCTACCATCCTGTGATTTTTTCAATACCCAAGTTTTGGCCGTTTTTTGGGAAAAACGCCTCGAAAAGTTCAAACATTTGAATTTGGCGCGTCACCCCCGCCATGATTTAAGAACATTGTCGTCATCTTTACCGTAAATTTTCACTGCATAATCACGTTAATTACTACATGACAGTCCCTCAAAATAAATAAGATAGGAAAATCGGTTCTGACTCTGAAATAAGAAATTATCATGTTTGCGACACTGCACATGCATGGCGGGGGTGACGCGCCAAATTCAAATTCTTGCACCTTTCGAGGCGTTTTTCCAAAAAAACAGCCAAAACTGAGGTATTAAAAAAATTACAGGATAATAGCTGACCATAAGCTCAACAACTTTACTCTTAAAAGTTTTTCTATCAAATCAACCGTACAGGCGCAAAACAATATAAACCGATTTCCCATGTTAATCTTTTATGTTCAGGGTTCTGCTGGGCACCCGGTAGACCCACAAACACATCAGATCATCATTCATCCAAAATTATCATTTAACAAAAAAATGCTTTTTATTATTGTTTCCATATTTTTAATATGCTGTTAATTTTGTTGCCTTGTTATTTTTAATACAATTTTGCTCTGATTAAAACTTTATCAGTGTCTTTTTATGATATTACAACTATACCTCTAAAAGGGTGGACATCCATTGCTTTGACTGTCAGCCGAGATGAATTGTTTCCAATGGATTTGGAATTATTCAAAGATTCTCGAACACAGTTGAAAGTCTTTAAGTTCTTAATAGTTATTTAACGAATTAGTGTATTAATGAAGGCGATTAATAATCGAGAAGGTTACAATACTTTTCCGTCGGCTGCCACTTGGTCATTCAATACATTCAAATCAAAATACTTAGTTTGAACATATATTTGAAATTCGTCCCCCTATATGTCAAGTACGATGACATTGATAGAATCAATGCAAAATCACATATGTCAGGTTTTTTCTATCCAATACCTATCAATCCGTAAAAAGATAAGAATTGAGTTTGTCTATCTCTCTCTGTCGAGTAAATGTCAAGTAAGACGACAATATACACACACGGTCGTGGTATTTACTCAGCAATGGGCTCAGTGTTTAGTTGATTTTGCATAGGTACAGATCAAATAGAAAACAATTGAATATAGAAGTAGTCAAGGCCTCAAAAATGTAGGTTGGAACCCGAAGATCAGCCCGGTTGCTAACTAATCCGCATGCGTCCTCTAAACAGTTAAGCTTTATTTTTGGCGACGTCGGGCCAATCAACGTTGGCAAAAGGAATTTCTCAGCCAAACAACATCGTCATAATTTTCGTGACGTAAAATGCAAAAGCGCTTGGTGTTAGTATAGAACCTTTTTCCTGATCATCGTACAATTTATAAAATTGTAAATCGTAAGCATCCAAAAAAATACAATTTTGGTTGTAAATTTTGGCTTTTTAGCAGCTTTAGTTTGTGTTGGTGTTGTTTTAATTTCAAATTTAAATTATTTCAATAGCCTTTCAGTTTATTGCTGTACTATTTTGCGTTTTTCTGCTGTTCTGTTAAGTTCTGTGCTATTAAATGATTACTTTAAACTTGAAACTGAAGATTCCGGAACCTTTCAACATTATTCTATTTGCAATTATTAACAAGCCCAAATATCCATAAAAAAAACGTGGATGCCACGAAGAAACAAAATTATAAACGTGCAATGCATAGTGTGAGATGCTGAAAAATCTCCAGTGGATGGAGTTTTCTTGGGGTGAGTAGATGTAGTATGTATTTACTTTTTTTTTAATACTTGTAGATTTGTATGTAGATAACTAAGGGATAACATCTTTATTGGCAATATTGCGTAACTAAAGGCTTTGGAAGAAATCTTCACAATTAAATAGATGCCGTCCTATAGCAACATCAGTACCTAGCATTTTTGCACTTTATTAAAAAGTCTATTTTTCAAAAATAAATATGAGAGAAAAAGGAATTTTCTCTCATATGTATCTAGTTGAATGAGTATCGGAAAAGTAGTTAGTTAGGTATTTAGGTAGCTACTTATATGATATGAAGTACTACCTATTTTTATTTTTACTTAAATGTTGTTGGTGTAGGTAATATACTACCAACTACCATAAACTTTGAACTCATATTTTGAACATGATAAGACCAATAATGGATTCCAACCCAGGAAATGATGAGGATTATAATTTAAGAAGTGTTGAAGCTTGTCATAAGAGTTATTTAATAGAATTGGAGGTAGCTAATAATTTTTTTTAATCTTTTCAGATTTCTATAGGATCCAGTGGTTAAGAATTCTTGCGTAGATTTTAGTGTTGGTTGTGGGGTTATGCATCTAGGAGAAATTGACTTCATCATCCGGAGCCACTTTATAGGCGAATGGCACTTTATGGCAGAAGACCTGGGAAAGAAAAAGTTGAGAAAATATGCTGCTCCCACTATTTTAAGTCCAGGTAATTAGAAATTATTATTTATGCAAAACTAATTTTTGTTTTTCTTCTAAATTTAGAACTACCTGTTAAATTTAACTGTTGGGTACTGATAGTTTTCCGAGCCTTACATGATGAAAGATTTAGATAGAGATCAGAAATAGTGACACAATATGTAGAGAAAAAAAAACATTGATTTATTTTTTTTAGCTATAAATGGTGGGTTTATTCATGAGAATAAAGAATAACGTTTAAGAATGAAAGAATGTCGGAAAGAATAAGATAATGGTTGGTTACGCATTAATCAAAACATGTGATTATTAAACAAATATTGCTTAATGCTTACCTAAGGATTAAGCTATCTTTCAACTTAAATGGTTTTATCTTTAAATAATAATGTAGGTAGGTTATTCCTAAGCTCATTCCTAAGTAAAACCATATGCTTATGCTTAAGGCCAAATTGTTATTCTGATGTATAAACAGCACAAAGTAATTTGTTCTGTAGACCCTATAGAGCATGTCATGCTTAGAATATTTTTCTTCTATGTATCAATTAAAGGTTCAATAACACTGATATTATATACCTAGAACATTTAGGTACATCCACAACCTACAGGATGATAGGATACTAGAAAATATTGACAAACAACACCATGGAGTTTGGGCAACATCAAGTGTCCTTCAGAGCATTTATGCAATTTTTGGCACTTCAACTTTAAATTTTATCTTTTCAAAACTCAAAGGATTTTATAAATGTTAGATTTTCGACCAACTTTGGAAAAACAACGTGAAGCAAAAGATACATTGCAGCATGGGCTTTCTTGTCCAAACTGTGTAACTTTTTTCCACAAGTTTTGTTGACATTCTGAGTGGTATCCTTATCATAAGACTTTGGAAACTATCAGTCCCTATTGCCAGACTCTGACCCTGGATATAATTTCCTATAACCTGGTATGAACTTTTGTAACATTAAAGGAAGAAATACAGGGTGATCGTTTGGAGTTTAACCATGGGGATCTTGGTTATTTGAAGAGATACAACGAAGGTTAAATTAGGGCAAAGTTGCGCAATTAGAAGTCTATAAAAGTTGTTTTGAAAACTAAACAAATTTTGAAAACTTCGGCTGGTTTTGGAAATATTCACAAAACGTTTTTATTTTTTCTAGCCTTAATTTAATGAGTTAATTAAAAACAATTTAACACTTCTTCATAGCCACTTTTTGCTTTCTTCAACGCGGTATTTTCAAATTTAAAATCCGACGTTTCATTTTCATGCAAACAACATTGCTTCAATTTCTTTTTTAGATACAGTCCTGTATTTTTTATATCAGATTCTGAATCTTCCTGTAACTCTGCAATAATTAATATGCAACGATTAATAATTATTTTTTTAATTTAATTAGAAAGAGCAAGTGCCTTAATAAAGCATTGCTCTTTCTAATTAAAATATGGTACTTATACAGACAATACAGTCAGATGAGGGAGTAAAGTTATTTATGTTCTATTTAAAATTATATAATATATATCTGTCAGTTTTTTGCTCCAGCATGGATAAGTCTTAATAGTTATTTTCATAGTTAAGTTTCATTTTCACAGTTAATAGTCACTAAGTTTTAATAGTTGTTTTCATTAACCGACCGCCCTTATCGCTTTGGCGGAATGTATGACCGTTAATATATTCATTTCCTGTCAATCTCTAGGTCCAAAATTCAAGTTTGATGAGTGTACAACCATTGACATGGAGGAACCGCAGAAGGCAAAATATGTTCGTCACAAGAGCGTCACATTATTTACAAAGGCAAAACAATTAAGAGGGTCCAAGACCCGAATAAAATCTTTGAGATCTCTTCTAATAGTTCTCAGGAAAAAGGAACTTCTATCTAATGAATCCATAGATCATCTACTGGAAAGATTGTTTTATTATATAATATGACAATAATAATTTATAATAATTATCATGTTAGCTCTACTTCAAAGCACAGATTGTTAAAACATAGATAATTTAAAAAAAATCTCAAAATCAGTTATTGAATACAGGATGTTAAAAAATTCATCAAATCATGGCCGGGTGAATCATAGCAGGTGTCTATGGTAAAGCTGCTGCGGATATTCCTTCTGAATTAATACCCGAATTGGGAAAACTTTGGAATGTTTGCACAAAAGGCTAAACCGTTACCTGCCCCGTGTCAACTTGACATTTTGTTTAACTGACATTTTATCAGAGACAGACGTGTTTTTTTTGTATGACGTCACAATTTATGACGTAATATTGAACCCTCACTGAACAGAGTATACGTCTATAGTCTGAATAATCATCTTGAGGAATTAGTCATAAATCGTGACGTGTCCTGTATATGACAGCACGTCGTAAATAAAATTTTTTTAGTTCAAAAATTTACCTACGATTTACCTTTAATTGCAACTTTATTTTTGGGTTATGTTTTTCTAAAGGATAATTTACATTCGTCGCATATTTAAGCTGGAGCTTCAGCGTGTTTGAATAAAACTTTGATTGGAAAACAGGTTTTTCTTTTTCAAAAAAAAAAAGAACACTTGCCTTTTGTGCTAACTATTAATTAACTTAAAGCTAGAATATTACTAAGCAACAAGTTCGAGAAATGTATTTGAACAAAAATGTGTATTCCAAAATCCTCAATGTTTAGATATATTATTAGATCTTGTTAGGTTTAATAATGTTTAATAAATGCCTTCACAAGGCATTTATAACACAATAGCAAAGCAAGGCTTTGCAGAAGTAATAAAGTAATAAATTATTATTCTCTAGAATATTGAATGTTAGGGCACAGAATAAAATATACAGAAGCCTCACTCTCTCAAGGTCGCAAAATAATGCATAACCTAAAGTTTGGATACCTTGGTGTAGCGTCATTCTGACATTTTGCAGTGGCGCAGTGAAAATAATTTAGCTTTAATTATATTTATTATTGGTAGGTAAGTTCTGGTAAAAGATGAGCATACAGTCCAATTTGCTAGATGCCTGTCAGTAAAATAAAAATTTCATATCTTATTCAGTCAAAAATTGTTTCCGAATCTAGCAATATATACTCTGTTCAGCGAGGGTTAAATATTACGTCATAAATTGTGACATCATCCAAAAAAACACGTCTGTCTCTGATAAAATATCAGTTGAACAAAATGTCAAGTTGACACGGGCAGATATCAGTTTAGCCTTTTGTGCAAACATTCCAAAATTTTCCCCATTTCGGGTATTAATTCAGAAGGAATATCCGCAGCAGCATTACCATAGATACCTGCTATGATTCATCCGGCCATGGATGTAGATCATAAGATATGGACAAAATCGGCCCAAGATATTCTGAGTACTTTTGTGTGCTTACTGTACCTAGTAGTGCTTACAACTTGCCTTGTAAAACCAATAAGCAGAAACACTTGTCGTCGGGTCACCAAACATATTTTCTCTTTTTTCGTTCGAATGTACCCTTTTCTGCGGAAAAAAAAACTGTTAGGCATTTATTGAATATTCATTCTTGAAATTTTTCTTACAATTTAATTAATGCAATATGTGATAATAAGACATGCAACATAAATAACTTAAATTGAGTACATAATCTAACTAAGTGTGGGCAATTTTTTTAAGACACCTAACCGCAGTTTTGCTTTTGTCTGTGTCGCAGCACCGTTCTTCCACATTTTTTCTTTAGTTGATTCAGTCAAACACCTCGCTAATTTTGATTAAAGTTTTATTCATTTCCACAGAAGCGGGTGGTTGTCCAGGAACAAGAGCTTCTTTTCAACAGTTCATAGTTCCTTCGGGACGTATGTTGATGGAATTTCTTCCGCTGCTTCATCGATTGTCGAAGTCCTTGTTTCTCGACTATCTTGGAAATTTTCTCCGGTTTTTCTTCACACAGTGGCTTCTTCTACATGATCCCTTAAAAGCGGTTCTTTCGTTTCTATATTTAGTTCTACAAAAGCTGGATTTCTAAATTTTGACGAAATTTTGACATTAAGCGTCAAACTGACTTTAGCTGGTGGTTTTATTATTAATAAGAACTACTAATACGCCTGTTTTTTTGCGATCTTTTTCTAATGAAATGAGATGAGTAATGTGACGTCATATTGAACCCTCGCTGAACAGAGTATAGATATAGCAAGTATGTATGTAAGGAAAAATGGCGGGAAGTTTTACCAGGTTAGCTGGAGTGGTGTGTGCAACTAAAAACTGTAATCATAAGCAGTACAACTCGAGTCAATCTTTCTTTCGATCTCCTCAAGATAGAAAAAGTAACTTCTGCAAATCGGGAAGATTTGTTTCGAAATTTGGATTCGCTTCATGGCAGCACTCTGCTTTGTGGGTCTCGTTTTGAAGACAGCATGTTCATCGTTGGCATGGTCAGATTGGAGATATTTGATGTAATCAAAAAGTTAAAAATAATTTAATTTTTGATAAATCTATAATTCAGATTACATTTAGCCTCATGATAGAACGTTTACGTTAACCACAACACAAGCGTTAACTTGAAATTTAACATTATTTCTGTTATAATTTACATATACCCTACGTTATAACAGCCCTGTTAGCCTAACATAACGTCTATGTTAACTTAAAGTAAATGTTCTATCATAAGGCTGATTATATCTACTATACTCGATACCCCCCGTACTTCTTCACTTGAGCTATGTTATAGCTGGTCAGCAGGTTACACAAATAGGTTAAGTTTAGGGTAACTTCATAATAAAATAAAATTATAAAAAAATGTTAGCACGCCTCTGAAATCAATACCAAGGTAGTCAAGGTAGAAAGGTGAATGTTTTTGAAAGATCAAAGGGACCGTCACTGAGTGG
Organism: Taphrorychus bicolor; assembly: GCA_951812265.1. Taxonomy (NCBI): domain Eukaryota; kingdom Metazoa; phylum Arthropoda; class Insecta; order Coleoptera; family Curculionidae; genus Taphrorychus; species Taphrorychus bicolor. The sequence goes on from OX638297.1 coordinate 16,323,779, forward strand.
GCTTTCTGTATATTGTATTCTGTGGTTAGGGTAGGTTAGCTTTAAGAGCGCCCTTATTCCTGTAAGCTTACTTGATAATTTTTCTTACTAAAGAAACTTGTAGGCTTCAAAAGATCAACTTAAATTATGGAATAATTCTAAAAGTTAAGCATCAGTTCTTTATTTAGGAAGGATTTAATTTGTTTAAGGTGATCTATGCAATAAATAACAGCAAACGCCTAAATTAGATAACTTGTGTTCACATACCAAGCACAGAAAAGCCGTTGTTCAATGGAATTTCTTTTTGACGTCTCGTTCACCTATGCGGCGGACATTAGTAAGGGCTGTGAGGAAATATACAAAGTTCTCCCTTGCGTCTCGAAATTGACTGATTCTGCATTCTGTAGGATGGCTCAACTTGGATCTACCGAAGGCGCAGATATTTTTGGTTAAAAAAAAATACTTGTTTTGATTGATGAATGCAGCATGCAGTTTTATTCGCCATTCATCCATTATCCAACCAATAGCGTCAATGCGGGTCAATGAGATACGTCATTTTCGATGTTGTTTTCGATTCGAAAATCAATCCTTTAGTTCTCTACTATACTACCCACGTGAACAATTTTTCAGGGCCGCAATTTCTCTTTCCCTTCTTTCTTATTGAAGTTGTTCTCGTGCTTGAATATCTCAATGGCTTCTCTGATTAGTTTAGGAATGCTGCTGTTAGTGTAAAATTATATCCACCTGGTTAAACAAAATATCGTGCGTTTAGAAAGAGAGCTTGCTCTGCTACTGCTGACTTTTGTGTTTGTCCCAGTTTGCAGTTCTTTTTGTGTTCTCTTATTTCCTAATCCATCGAACCTTGTAAACTCCGGGTACTGATAAATGATCCCTCTGGTCTTTGGTGGATCTCAGGCTCCGTTGTTTTGTGCTAGTCGGTTTAAAAACAGATAGTATCTATATCTTTGTAGATAAGTCAGAGGTAAAAGGGGTCTTCCTGCATCTTTCTCTTTCGTAAAATAATCTATTAAATTTAAAATAAAGTTCTGTTCCCGTTTAGAAAATCGCGTTTCCATTTTAAACGATAATAAAACGATGTGTCAGACTGATAATGAATCAATGTAATAGCTATTTATGTAACCAGTTACGAAAAGTCCGATTTTGTGTAACGAATGAATGTTTGCGGGACGAGCTCAGCGAGTTCCCGCAATTTGAATGAGATACACAAAAAAGGTTTTTCGTCACGTGTTTCATACAAGATTTTTTCTAATTTTGACTACAAATACCTACTTAGAGAGAGAATTATTATTATTAAACTTCAATATTTACTTCTAAACCACTTTGTATCTACTTAATACCGTAAAACTATAGCAACGGTGTGTCACAGCCGAAACCTGCAACTGGTGGTGACACCAACTTTTCATCACTAGTTACGAAAGATTTTACTTTTCGTTACTAGTTACGAAAAGTAGGACGTTACGTCACTGTCATCAGTATTGAAAAGTGACACTTTATATGTCAAAATTAGAAAAAAAATTTTTTTCGGCATTGTTAAGTGGCAGGTGGTACGCGACGTAAGATTATGACATAATTTTGCTATTTCATTCGGTACACATAAGTTAGTGAGAATGGAAAATTATGACGAAATTCCACAAGATGATTATTCAGACTTTAGCTTGCCCTATACATAGTCTTTATAGTCAATATGAAAATTTTATCAATATTTGTATTATGGGACAAATTGGAGTGCCAGTGTTAAATGATACCTCTTTTATGGAAAAAACTAAATATCTATGGAACCAAGCAAAATATCCAAAAAACAACAAACACGTCCCGAGGTATGACTTGTCTCCACATACTCCCGTAGCAAAAAATATTCTGAATTTTTTTTCCGCAAAATTATCTGCTCAAAGTTTTCTTGAACCCTGTATTAGGAAATCCGCAAAAAATATTAGAGAGTACATATACAGGGTGATTCACGTTATTCGACACGGAAGATTATGGCTAAACTTTTAGATTTTGAAAAAGTTTTGTATATGGAATGGATGAGAGTCTATTGGAAGTACATTTTAAAATTACTGTCAATGTCCCAAAATTATAAAATTGATTAAAGTTTTTTTTTTTAAATGAGACACCTAGTATATTAATGTATTTTCGGTATCTACGGACAAAAGTAAAGGTAGTTTTATTAAGGTTTATAGCATCTAAACCTTACCGTTCTTGAGATATTCGTGATTTTGTGAAAATGCAGCATCAAATTTAATGTTTAAAATCTCAGCACTTTTTTAACCACCGAAATTGGCTGGTGGGCTACTAGTACATTGAATTCTTTGCGGTATGTATTAAATATTAACTACTGTGTACCAAATGTAAAAAAATGAACGCTAAATTATTGCAAACTTCAAACAGTAATAACTCGTTTAATTTAAATTAGACACTATCATATATTATCATTAGATGCAGAATTTAGTTTCTTATCAAAAACTATTAAACATTCCTATAGCTTGGTCGTTGCATTTTCTTGGAAAATTGTTTTTTCTGAATTTGCGCTGACCTAAACGAATGTAGTAATCTAATTTACCTGTTCAGGTGTTACATGATTTTGACAAAGCAAAATTTATTGTCATTTCTAGTTGTCACATATTAATTTAAAGTTAAATATTTTTTTACTGTTAAAATTGGTGGTTAACAGGGCGTTTTTTATTTAATCAAAATGCTGGTTTACACAACAGAAGAACGAGTCGATATGATCTTGATTCTAGGAGAATGCTTGCAAAATTGTCTTTTAGCATCAAGGGTTTATGCTGAACAGTTTCCTAACCGAACTCGACCGAACAGAGCCGTTTTTGAAAGACTGTTGGTTCAATTTAGTTTTTGTTTGTTTTACTCTTATGTTGACTTGTTATTTATTGTATTTCAAATTGCAACTATTATTGCACTTAATTTTTTTGTAATAGAGATGCTAAATTTTATAAGAACTTTTGTAATATAATGTTTTATTGTTTTATTTGATATTTTATGCGAAATAAAGACACTTTAACATTCAGACGACTGCTAAATAATCTTCATGATCATAATTTTGTAACTTATAAATTAATATCTGACAAATACGGGGTGTTCATTAGAATAAAATATAATAGATATAATAGATAATAGAAAAATTCGTCTAGTTGGTTGTGAAATGTCAAAGGAAAAGAATGGAGAAACAAAAGTCCATTTACTTTCATTATGCCATCCTTTTCTGCCAAATCTGATAGCCTCCTAAATGAAGTTTTCTAGTGAACACCCAGTACTAATGATAATAAATTTTGCTTTCTCAAAATCAGGTATTGTAACAGGTAAAGTAGATTACTTAATTTGTTTATGTCAGCTCAAATTCAGAAAAAAATCAATTTTCCAAGAAAACGCAAAGACCAAGCCATAGGACTGTTTAATAGTTTTGATAGGAAACTAAATTCTGCATCTAATGATACTATAAAATACAGGGTGTCTAATTTAAATTAAACGAGTTATTACTGTTGGCCATAATTTGGTGTTCATTTATTGACATTCGGTGCACAAGTAGTTTGAACATTTAATTTGGTGCTGCATTTTCACAAAATCACGAATATCTGAAGAGCGGTGCCTACAGTTTAGAAGCCATAAACCTTAATAAAACTACCTTTACTTTTGTCCGTAGGTACCGAAAATACATTAAAATACTAGGTGTCTCATTTGAAAAAATACAACTTTAATCAATTTTATACTTTTGGGACCACCTGTATACAATGACAATAATTTTAAAATGTACTTCCAATAGACCCCTATCCATTCCATATACAAAACTTTTTTAAAATCTAAAAGTTTAGCCATAATCTTCCGTGTAGAGTAACATGAATCACCCTCTATATAGATATAGCAGTCTATACATGGAACTTACCAAAATGGCATCCCCAACGAAAATCGGTTGAGTGGCTTTAGAGATAGACAGTTTTAAATTTCATTCCAAATTTGGGGTGTATCGTTTCAAATGATTCTTAGTTTACTTTTAAGATCTACGGCAAAAATTGCATTTTTTTTATTCAACCTTGACATCATGGTGAATCATATAATTAGTGAGAGCTCTAATTAGGTGCCGCATTACCTAAATCCCCTATACCAAAGCATAACCACACTCACCTCTTCAGCGTCATAATTTCCTAAGAAATTATTAACTTTGAATTCACTTAAAAGGTTATAGTGTAAGTACACATCACACCTTACCGTCACTTCTTCTTAGGTTCGTTTCGTGCTTTAATACTGAAGCAGGCACTAATCGCAAAGCCGCATTGTAAAAGTACCGTTCAATCAAAAACATGTGGGTTCCTGTCTGCCCAGGCGGGACCATCTATTATAGCACCGTTGCCATGTTGCTAATATTTAAGAACAAAATTAAATTTTTGTTTTAAGTGTGGGTGGATTCAAACCCCTAAGTAGGTCAATCCTGAATAAAAATAAAATCCTTCCTCTTCTGCTTTGAAGGAGCTAATATCGACATTCCCGACCGAAAAACAAACTAAAAGAGCGCAATTTTACCGGATCCCCCATCTCGTTTCACACGATTTAAATGGCGCCCATATTAATCCCCGACAGACGAAGAGTTCTCGGCAATATTGCGGTACACTTATTGCCAGAGAAATCTAATTTCCTCCGACCACAGCAGAAGTGACATCACGTGCAAGAGACATCTTTCGTCTTTGAGAAATGCGTCCGTATATTAGAGATATTTACACGTTTTCCACGGGCATTAAGGTGGAGGAGGAGGCATAATCAATTGGCTCTCCTGGAGCAGAATGTTTTATCGCGAGTGCAGTATGGAATAATAGTGACTCCTTTAGAAAAAAGAGTAGATCTGGGTTTATTTAATACGTAAACTTAATTTGTTTTCATAACAACATACATAAACAATAACGACATATACCTCATTCACTTATTTTTGGCACCTTTGCAATCTTCATTTTTTTATCACTTTTTCGTTCTTCATCTCTTTTCGCACATGTTGAGAAGATATATGATAAAAATATCAAAGTCAGATTTCCAACACCTACTTGACGGCAATAATAAGTGAATTGTTTATATGTAAACAAATTTAAGTTTAAGACTAAAAAAAATGCTACACCGTAATAAGATTATCAGAACTGCCGACGTTTCGACGTTTATTGACGTCTTTCGTAAGGGTAAAAGCAACAAGAACCACATCATAAAGTTTAGAAAACTCAACTTAGTTTACCAACCAATTAGTAATCGACCTTCGTCAATTGCATCGGACGGGAGGTGTTGGGCGTGACGGCCGTCTCGCAACCAATGGCTGAAAAGGTAAAAAATTGGAAATTATCTGAGGACATTTCGATGTCGAAAAGGAATCTGAGGAACACAGACTGGGTAAAGTTCAAAGAGCTTTTAAGTCAGGCCATGGGTTGCAACAAGCGGCAGGTGCTCTCCACAGAGGAAATAGATAGTAGAAAGCCTCAACAGGTCCATTGGCCACTCTTACGAAGAATCGTGCCCACTCAGGAAACAGGGTACTCGTAGAGTTCAGTGGTGGAATGGCACGGTGGAGCGTCTTAAGTTAGTCGCCAGAAGGGCCTTCCACCGAGCTTCCAAAAGAGGTGCCTAGGAGTGGGATGGATACAACGAGGCCCGCAGATAGTTCAAAATAGTTACGGTAAAGTAAAAGAACGAGCTGGCGGAAATTCTGCGGAGAAATGGACTCCTCCCGGAATCGGCCAAGCTTGCCAAATTGCTGATCGCAGTAAGACGAAATCAACTAGGTACAATGAAGAAACAGGACGATACATGGATAGGAGACCAGGGAAAAACCCTAGAGCTTCTCCTGGATATCCACTTGCCCCGAGAAAATGGCGAGGTCGCTTCTTGCGAAGCGGGGTCTGGTTCAGGAGTATTGGACACTTGCAAAAGACCAACGAAGCCATTAGATGAGCGATGGGCGAATTCAGTCTCTGGAAGATCAGGAAATCGAGGTCGAGGGCGGCTGTCCACAAGGCAGCTGCTTATCACCTTGACTATGGTGTCTCTTAATGGATGGTCTTTAGGACAGGCTACAAGCCGAGGGGTTCAGTGCGCACGCGTGCGCAGACGACGGACTGGTCATGATACCAGGAAAGTTCGTTAGCAGCTTTTGTGATCGAATGCAAAGGACATGTAGAATAATAGAACAATGATGTACCGAGACGGGACTGTCAGCCAACCCTGGCCACACATAGCTTGTGCTCTACACCAAAAGAAGGAAAACTACAGGATGGTACTAAAGCCTGAAGCTAAGTGCCTGGGGTGACCATCGACAGCGGGCAGACCTGAAGTCACGTCGAAAAGGCATGCAATAAGGCAACAGCACTGACATGGCAATTACGCAGGGCAGTCGGCAGGAAGTGGGGTCTAAAGCCACACGTCCTTCACTGGCTCTACACTGCGGTATTCAGACCGAGGATAACCTATGGGCCGTGGTCTGGTGGCCAGCGGTGGACAAGGCATACTGTGTGCTGAGGTTGGCCACACTGCCGAGAACAGACAGCCTAGTCACAACGGGTGTTTTCAGAACAGCACCGGGAGCAGCACTCAATGTCTTACAAGGTCTACCTACCGGAGCTTCCAATCTGAGTTAAGAGGGAGGCGATAGCGTCCTGCAGGAGGATGGATTGCTGCGGCCAGTGGAAGGATACAGCTATGGGAAGTGGTCACACGCAGATCGCCAGCCTCATTTAGGGGGACATCCCGATTGTCATGTCGCAGGAGGGAGGGCCTCTCGATCATCTGAGACTAAAACAGCCATTTGGGATAAACATCCCTATAAGGGACGAATTCAAGAAAAACTGCATCAGCAAACTTCTGAAAATAATCAGGTATGGTATACAGACGGATCAAGAATGGCTAATACCCAGTCGTCAGGAGACGGAGTATACAAAGCAGGCCATGTAGAAGGCGAGGGCTTCGCCTTTGGAAACCACACGACGGTTTTCCAGGCGATGTATGCAATACTCGAGGTGGCCACACAAACAGAAGTCAGACAGGGAACAGAACAGAACAACTACATCTACTCCGAGAGTCAAGCTGGTTCACCACTGCAGGGATGCTCTAGAGTCACTGGCGGAAACAAAAAGGGTAACTCTGAGATGGGTCCTGGAAACAGAGGCATCGAGAGAAATGAGCGTACCGACGAATTGGCCAAGCGTGTTTTCCAGACTTGCTTTACTGGTGGAGCAGAGCCAAGTCTAGGAGTATGTAAAAGGTACGTCTCTCACTCTCTGAATAAGTGGGCATGGGAGAGTACAAGTACAAGCTGGACTCAGTCAGGAATATGTAGCCAGACCATAGAAATCTACCCTAACCCGGAAAGATCCAAGGCCTCGTGGCTTCTTGGCGGGCAGTGCCTGGGAGACCTTATAGGAATCCTTAGTGGACACTACAGACTAAACAGACAAATGCATGGGACAGAGTGATGTCGTCATACCACTTTCTGAGAGTGTGCCAGAGCTAGGCGCGACTTCGCCATAGGACACTTGTAGTCGCTTTTCTTGATCGAGGAGACCTTCCGACTCTGAAATTGGACGGGATACTCTCCGTCATTAGAGGGACTGGTTGACTCGTGGAGGGAATGAGGGCCCTGGTGGAGTAGGGATGCGTGGACCGAAGGACTGTAAAAAAGGCCTCTAAAGTATAGTCGCAAGGCTTCGGCCCCCTATTATTTACTACTACTACTACCACTACTACTAAGTATATAACTATTTTTTCAGTTCATATTCAATGATGAGTATCAAATTATGTCAAATTAAAATAGATCATTTTAGGTACGAATTTGTGGTCAAAGTTCTTTAACACAATTAGCAAAACTATCTTTTTGCGTTATTGTATTTATTTTTCTCACATTTTCTTAAAATAAGTTTTTAAGGACTTATGTGGCCTATTCTAATATTTTTTATATTGCCATATATCGATGAAGTTAACTTGTTTACAACAAAAAAATGTTTTGGTAATGTTATATAGTCTCTTAAAATTAAATGTTTCGATTGTATTGTTAGTTTTCTTGATGTTGTTTACACTACGTTGTAAAGCGGTAATAACGGCTTTTTTCCAAACATTGTTACTAGATAACCATTTAAGGGTTCCACATTTCTACAAGTTTTTACTTTCCTAATTAAGTTTTAATCGTTTCTGTAAGCATTTTAGACAACTGTGGTATGCCCACAGTTGCTTCGTTTTTTTTACTTAAACTCTTATCGCCGATGTTCTTAAAAAACCTTAACCTTTTACCACTGTTTTCTTAATCACGACTAACAGAATCAAAATATACACAAAAACAGAATGTCTCCTCAGTGGTTCTTTTGGACACTTTTTACAAATATTTTTATGCTGTTGGTTTAAACATATTTTTCAGTTTTGTCAAGTTAATCAGTTTTGTAAAGTTAAAACACAAAATCTATAACTTTACAAGCATTGTCATTTTTATAATATTTTATTACCATAAAAAATAAATTCTTTGTTTTATGAGTAACTACTCACATGTTTCAATAATTAGCATGGATAAATAAAGCAGTTTCAGATATTTTAAATAATTTTAATGCAATTCTGATGTCTATTAAAGGCTTAGTCGATTATCGTATTTTGAATTAAGGGTGTCTCTACCCCAGCTTGTGAAATTAAAAAGTTTGCAATTTTGGATTAATTAATGGAAAAAAGCCTTTATTATTAACGTCGTAATAACGACTTTTTTGTAACGTTGTAATTAGGTTAGGTTTTTTTATTCTTCAAATCCTTGGCTATTTTTAATTAGTTTCTGTAGACAGCCTAGGGGCCTGTGAGCATACCTCCATAATGTGCTTCTTTTTTCCCTTTATTTTCGTTTTACTACTTGCTGGTCCCGATCGAATAAAAGATAAGTGAGAAAACTGACACAAGTTCATATTGCTGATGTTTTAAAAAGAAAAATTTCTTTGCCTAGGTTAAACCCACACCAAAAGTAGAAAAACCACTATTTCTCTTCGTTGGTTCCTTTAGAACCCTCTAACCAATGTTTTTAAATCCATTTATAATTCTATCAGGTTAACGATGTATCTTTTCGTTGATTTATTTATTCTAACATACAGCTATAATATTTTTAATTTTAAAGCCTCTTGGTGACTTATGATTAATTGCTTGCTACTTGTTTGTAGCCTTGACAAAAGCGGAAATGTGGGGTTTGTATATTGTAATGTTGAATTTCTACGACATTCTTAACATTTTTGTGATACTTCATTTACATTAAACACACGACTTTAGTTTTATAAATTTGATGCCACGGCCTTATTTATGGTCTAAAAATACATTATATCTTTGATGTAAGAGTAACATACAGAATACATTAAATTTTTTCTATTATTTGTATTATTTTAACGCCTGTTTCCTATTAAATGCTTAGATTATATCTTATTTGAAATAATTTGTAAAAGTCATGATTTTAGGTTTTTAAAAATATGTAAATAGTAAGATATGTATAATATCATATAGGGTGTATATAAAAATAAAACCTCATAGCAAGTCATGGCATTAAAACTCTTGTCTGAGATAAGTTCATACAAAAATTTAAGTCGGAACCTTTTATGATAATTTCGACTTACAATTGTTTTTATGAAGTCATTTCAGACCCGCTATTCTAATTCCATGGCCTGCTTGAGGTTTTTTTTTAAATGATCGCACGGTACTTTTTTATAATACCTTACCCATATCGACGATATTTCCTCCATAAAAACATGTAGGTCGGTTACAATAATTGCTGCTCATTGCTGATGCTATTACACCATCCCATCTCGATAAAAACCATTTAGCTATTACTACAGCTAATTGGACATTATTCGTGGTATGATATATTATTATTCACTTTAGATCTATATAAAACCCATCAATTTATATATTTTCCAGGGATAGGAGACGGAAAGCTCCGGAACGCCTTTAAGCACTGCACAACCAAAAATTTGCATACACCTGTGGATAGTTTTCTTCCTGTCCTTCGACTATCTTTTATGGGGGAACCAGGAACCGAATTTTACGACCTAATTTTTTTCGCGTTAGTAAAACGGCTATAAAATAGCGACGGTGCCATTGTAAGCCGATGTTTACCGTAGAGGTTAAGTCGCGCACTGGTATATTTAGCCAGAGGAAAGCCTAGCACAGACTTTAAGTGTGTATCGGCGTGCCAAAAATAAACAAACCTGGATTACTACAAATGTAACTTTTATTTATGATGCTTGTTTTAATTTACCATAATCACACACTGGTAGTTTTCGCACCGGGACAGTTATTTGGGACTGCTAAAATTCCCACGCGTGCCCTTAATGTAGTTCACAATTGATTTAATTGCGAAATTTACAGGTAAGTAATTCTGGGAATATCACAGATAACTATTCGAACATAATAGTAAAAACAACCTTAGCTTTTGGCCCTCCGTACTTCATTGCCTAACTTCTCTCCCCCGCTATAATGCTGGGCTATTTCAAATATGGTTTTGCCTTCCGTCTCAGGTAGCAAAAAGTAAAGAGTCACCAACCCCACCAATGCCACGCTACTATAGAACCAGAACACCCCTGGCAGGGTGAGTCCATCCACCAGGTTTAAGAACGTCTTGTTAGCCAGGAACCCTATGAAGTAGCCGGTGGCCGCCGACAGCCCAATACCAGCATCCCTAATCTCGTTGTAGTAAATTTCTCCCATTAGGACCCATGGTAAGCTGTTCATCATGAGGAAGTTGAAGAAGCCCACTCCGGTGATAGAAAGCAGTGGCACCCAAGTGAGCGTAAGCTGCTGCTCTTCGGTTGTGACAATCTCTTCTTGGTAGTAGAGAATGCCATGCGAGAAGCTATAAGTACCAACAGTGAGGAAACAGGCAAAGATGCCTATAAGTGAAACGAAAGTAAGAAGCCTTTTGCCGAACACCCTCAAGAGAAAGGTGCACAAGCAAATTCCTAAGAGATTGGCACAACCGGTGATGATGGTGGCATAGTAGGGGCTTATAGGAACATTGAGTAAGTTAAAGATGACGACCGAGTAGGCCATTAGTGGGGTCAGCCCAAAATGACTGATGACGAACGCTACCAAAATTAACAAGTAAGGTTTTATAAAGCGGGCTTCCAAAAAGGGCTTCCAAGTCTCTTTACTGATGCACCACCGTTTTTCGGTTTCTTCCAACGTTATGTTGCTCTGAATCTCCTTAAACTCCTTTTCTACTTTGTCTGGAGTAGTCCATCCTAAAACGTACAACATATTTTACGGAACCACAGTTATGTGAGGCTCCTGTTCAAGACGCCACCACTGATGAAAATCTGAATGAGCACAACTGATGAATATTGATGAAAATGTTTTTAATAAAATTACCTCTAAACCAAGCCAAACTTTTCTGCGCATCTTCCACTCGTCCCTTGGTGAGCAACCAAAAGGGGGTTTCGGGAAGAAACATTATCATCAAGATGCCAACCAATGGTATTGAAGCGTTGATTAGAGAGGCTGTCCTCCAGGGTAGGAGCGTCCCCAATATGTAGGAGCACAGTATACCAATTGAACAAAATAGAGTAGAAGTTGATGCTAAGGCTCCGCGGAGGCTTGGCTCAGATATTTCGGTTGCATAACTTAAGGCCTAAAACAGAAATATCACTTGTTGATAATATCGTTTGTCTTTGGAGGTAACCAAAATTCAGTTAGGAGAATCCCACAATGAACAAAACCAATATTAATTTCATGCGTTAGTAGTTAAAGTATCACTTCTACAATGTCTAAAGGCCGTGTTTTAACGTGCTATTAAGACTCGTAACTACTAGTTAGGTTCGTAATGTTATAAGCTCTTGCTTTTTTTTAAACTCCGCCTTTAAACCCAACCCAATATAACCCTAACAGCGAATAATTAGATTTTACCCAACAAATATCCACTTATAGTCAACTTGTGGCACTCAAAATCAAGAAAGCAGTTAAAACAAGTCAATACTTTTTGTAATTAAAATATTTTTTCTAATTTTGACATATAAAGTGGTACTTTTCAATACTGATGACACTGACGTAACGTCCTACTTTTCGTAACTTGTTACGAAAAGTAAAATCTTTCGTAACTAGTGATGAAAAGTTGGTGCACCACCAGTTGCCGTTTTCGGTTGTGGCACACCGTTGCTACAGTTTTACGGTATTAAGTAGATACAAAGTGGCTTAAAAGTAAATATTGAAGATTAATAATAATAACTCTCTCTCTAAGTAGGTATTTGTAGTCAAAATTAGAAAAAAAATTTTTTCTAATTTTGACATATAAAGTGGCACTTTTCAATATTGATGACAGTGACGTAACGTCCTACTTTTCGTAACTAGTTACGAAAAGTAAAATCTTTAGTAACTGGTGATGAAAAGTTCGTTTCACCACCAGTTGCAGGTTTCGGTTGTGGCACACCGCTGCTACAGTTTTACGGTATTAAGTAGATACAAAGTGGTTTAAAAGTAAATATTGAAGTTGAATAATAATAACTCCCTCTCTAAGTAACTATTTGTAGTCAAAATTAGAAAAAATCTTGTATGAAACACGTGACGAAAAGCCTTTTTTGTGGGTCTCATTCAAATTGCGGGAACTCGCTGCGCTCGTCCCGCAAACATTCATTCGTTACACAAAATAGGACTTTTCGTAACTGGTTACATAAATAGCTATTATTTAAAGCTTTATCGAGGAAATTGATAGATATAATAACTCCACTTTCTTTTTAATTTCCACTATTCTATGATCACTCAAATTTTGGGCAGTCAGACAATTCCCAGACCCAATAAAAACAATCTTTAGGCATTTTTACACCCACTAAATTTGGATAATCCATTCGGCAAGCGGAAAACGTCTTATTCTCAACTTAAAAAGATTCTGCTCAAATCAATGTTTCTAGAAAACAGTCAGTGCTCATCAGATAACCTGAAGAGAAAACCCTATTAAATTAGAAAATACAATAAAATACGAAAACACTTCAACCGAGTCAATCAGCATCCAGGCGCAAGGGAGATCACTTCGCATGGGCGTCATTGCCTTTAATAATGTCCGTCGCAGTTGTGGACGAAGGTTCAAGAAGAATTTCCCTTAGACCAAGGCTTCATAACTTGAAAAAAACTTCAAAATATATTTTGACCAACTTTTCACAATCTGATAAATTTCTGAGTGTTGAGTGTGTTCTCGAAATTCTGGTATAACTTTCTGAGGTCATAAAAATAAACTTTAGAGAATAATGAAATTTCACAAAACTACTAAAATATTACACTTTCTTCTTTATATTAGAAAACCTGAAAATTGACCAAACAACAGAAACAAATCTTGATTTCTCTTGTCCTTGTATTAATAAAATTCTGAGCAAAATGCTAAAAAAAAGGATAAATACTGTTCTCGAAACTCTTAGATAAGTTTCTGAGAGAACTAAAAATAAATATCATAGAAAAAGTAAATTTCGTAAAACGATTAAAAATTACAATAAGTTCTTTCCATTAAGAAGACCTAAACAAGCAAGTGAAACTTGAATGAAATTCCGGGCAGGTCGGTCTTATTAGTAAATAAGGAATAGGTGTTCAGGCTGTTCTAGAAATTCTGAGATAGGTTTCTGAGGGCATAGAATACGAATAACGTTGAAAAGGGAAGTTGGCAGAACAATTAACAATTATACTTTTTTTCGTTACCCTCAGAAAACATGTAAATCGAAAACCAAGTAAGTGAAACAATTCTTGACTTTTCTCGTCCTAACAGTAATTAATTTCTGAGCAGATTGGTAATATTAGTAAATAAGAGAGAGATGCTCAGGTTGTTTTCAACATTCTGAGGTTAGTTTCTGTAAGCATAGAATATGAATAACATAAAGAAAGGAAATTCGCAGAACAATTCGCAGAACACCTGTTACACTTTCTTCTCTATCCTCAGAAAATCAAAAAATCGAACAAGCGAGTGAAACAATTTTTGCTTTTTATCGTTCTGGAAGTTTAATTAAAATCTGAGAAGATTGTTATTAGAAGTAAAGAAGGAATAAGTGCTCAGGCTGTTCTAGAAATTCTGAGATAGGTTTCTGAGGGCATAGAATATGAATAACGTAGAAAAAGAAAGTTGGCAAAACAATTAACAATTACACTTTTTTTCTTTGTCCTCAGAAAACATGTAAATCGAAAAACAAGTAAGTGAAACAATTTTTGATTTTTCTCCTCCTAACAGTAATTAATTTCTGAGCAGATTGGTATTATTAGTAAATAAGGAATAAGTGCTCAAGCTGTTTTCGAAATTCTTAGATAAATTCCTGAGAGCATAGAATCTGAATATCATAAAAAAGAAAAATTGGTAGAACGACTACAAAATTACATTTGTTTCCTTAACCTCAAAAAACCTGAAACTCGAACAATTGGTATTAATAGTAGATTGGTATTATTAGTAGATTGGTATTATTAGTAAATAAGAGAGAGATGCTCAGGTTGTTTTCAACATTCTGAGGTTAGTTTCTGTGAGCATAAAATATGAATAACATAAAGAAAGGAAATTCGCAGAACAATTCGCAGAACACCTGTTACACTTTCTTCTCTATCCTCAGAAAATCAAAAAATCGAACAAGCGAGTGAAACAATTCTTGCTTTTTATCGTTCTGGAAGTGTAATTAAAATCTGAGAAGATTGTTATTAGAAGTAAAGAAGGAATAAGTGCTCAGGCTGTTCTAGAAATTCTGAGATAGGTTTCTGAGGACATAGAATATGAATAACGTAGAAAAAGAAAGTTGGCAGAACAATTAACAATTACACTTTTTTCTTTACCCTCAGAAAACATGTAAATCGAAAAACAAGTAAGTGAAACAATTCTTGATTTTTCTCCTCCTAACAGTAATTAATTTCTGAGCAGATTGGTATTATAGTAAATAAGGAATAAGTGCTCAAGCTGTTTTCGAAATTCTTAGAAAAATTCCTGAGAGCATAGAATCTGAATATCATAAAAAAGAAAAATTGGTAGAACGACTACAAAACTACATTTGTTTCCTTAACCTCAAAAAACCTGAAACTCGAACAATTGGTATTATTAGTAGATTGGTATTATTAGTACATTGGTATTATTAGTAAATAAGAGAGAGATGCTCAGGTTGTTTTCAAGTTTATGAGGTTAGTTACTGTAAGCATAGAATATGAATAACATAAAGAAAGGAAATTCGCAGAACACCTGTTACACTTTCTTCTCTATCCTCAGAAAATCAAAAAACCGAACAAGCGAGTGAAACAATTCTTGCTTTTCATCGTTCTGGAAGTGTAATTAAATTCTGAGAAGATTGTTATTAGAAGTAAAGAAGGAATAAGTGCTCAGGCTGTTCTAGAAATTCTGAGATAAGTTTCTGAGGGCATAGAATTTGAATAACGTAGAAAAAGAAAGTTGGCAGAACAATTAACAATTACACTTTTTTTCTTTACCCTTAGAAAACATATAAATCGAAAAACAAGTAAGTGAAACAATTCTTGATTTTTCTCCTCCTAACAGTAATTAATTTCTGAGCAGATTGGTATTATTAGTAAATAAGGAATAAGTGGTCAAGCTGTTTTCGAAATTCTTAGATAAATTCCTGAGAGCATAGAATCTGAATATCATAAAAAACAAAATTGGTAGAACGACTACAAAATTACATTTGTTTCCTTAACCTCAAAAAACCTGAAACTCGAACAATTGGTATTATTAGTAGATTGGTATTATTAGTAGATTGGTATTATTAGTAAATAAGAGAGAGATGCTCAGGTTGTTTTCAAGATTCTGAGGTTAGTTTCTGTGAGCATAAAATATGAATAACATAAAGAAAGGAAATTCGCAGAACAATTCGCAGAACACCTGTTACACTTTCTTCTCTATCCTCAGAAAATCAAAAAATCGAACAAGCGAGTGAAACAATCCTTGCTTTTTATCGTTCTGGAAGTGTAATTAAAATCTGAGAAGATTGTTATTAGAAGTAAAGAAGGAATAAGTGCTCAGGCTGTTCTAGAAATTCTGAGATAAGTTTCTGAGGGCATAGAATTTGAATAACGTAGAAAAAGAAAGTTGGCAGAACAATTAACAATTACACTTTTTTTCTTTACCCTTAGAAAACATATAAATCGAAAAACAAGTAAGTGAAACAATTCTTGATTTTTCTCCTCCTAACAGTAATTAATTTCTGAGCAGATTGGTATTATTAGTAAATAAGGAATAAGTGGTCAAGCTGTTTTCGAAATTCTTAGATAAATTCCTGAGAGCATAGAATCTGAATATCATAAAAAAGAAAAATTGGTAGAACGATTACAAAATTACATTTGTTTCCTTAACCTCAAAAAAACCTGAAACTCGAACAATTGGTATTATTAGTAGATTGGTATTATTAGTAAATAAGAGAGAGATGCTCAGGTTGTTTTCAACATTCTGAGGTTAGTTTCTGTAAGCATAGAATATGAATAACATAAAGAAAGGAAATTCGCAGAACAATTCGCAGAACACCTGTTACACTTTCTTCTCTATCCTCAGAAAATCAAAAAATCGAACAAGCGAGTGAAACAATTTTTGCTTTTTATCGTTCTGGAAGTTTAATTAAAATCTGAGAAGATTGTTATTAGAAGTAAAGAAGGAATAAGTGCTCAGGCTGTTCTAGAAATTCTGAGATAGGTTTCTGAGGGCATAGAATATGAATAACGTAGAAAAAGAAAGTTGGCAAAACAATTAACAATTACACTTTTTTTCTTTGCCCTCAGAAAACATGTAAATCGAAAAACAAGTAAGTGAAACAATTTTTGATTTTTCTCCTCCTAACAGTAATTAATTTCTGAGCAGATTGGTATTATTAGTAAATAAGGAATAAGTGCTCAAGCTGTTTTCGAAATTCTTAGATAAATTCCTGAGAGCATAGAATCTGAATATAATAAAAAAGAAAAATTGGTAGAACGACTACAAAATTACATTTGTTTCCTTAACCTCAAAAAACCTGAAACTCGAACAATTGGTATTAATAGTAGATTGGTATTATTAGTAGATTGGTATTATTAGTAAATAAGAGAGAGATGCTCAGGTTGTTTTCAACATTCTGAGGTTAGTTTCTGTGAGCATAAAATATGAATAACATAAAGAAAGGAAATTCGCAGAACAATTCGCAGAACACCTGTTACACTTTCTTCTCTATCCTCAGAAAATCAAAAAATCGAACAAGCGAGTGAAACAATTCTTGCTTTTTATCGTTCTGGAAGTGTAATTAAAATCTGAGAAGATTGTTATTAGAAGTAAAGAAGGAATAAGTGCTCAGGCTGTTCTAGAAATTCTGAGATAGGTTTCTGAGGACATAGAATATGAATAACGTAGAAAAAGAAAGTTGGCAGAACAATTAACAATTACACTTTTTTCTTTACCCTCAGAAAACATGTAAATCGAAAAACAAGTAAGTGAAACAATTCTTGATTTTTCTCCTCCTAACAGTAATTAATTTCTGAGCAGATTGGTATTATTAGTAAATAAGGAATAAGTGCTCAAGCTGTTTTCGAAATTCTTAGATAAATTCCTGAGAGCATAGAATCTGAATATCATAAAAAAAAAATTGGTAGAACGACTACAAAATTACATTTGTTTCCTTAACCTCAAAAAAACCTGAAACTCAAACAATTGGTATTATTAGTAGATTGGTATTATTAGTAAATAAGAGAGAGATGCTCAGGTTGTTTTCAACTTTATGAGGTTAGTTACTGTAAGCATTAATGTATAGAATATGAATAACATAAAGAAAGGAAATTCGCAGAACAATTCGCAGAACACCTGTTACACTTTCTTCTCTATCCTCAGAAAATCAAAAAATCGAACAAGCGAGTGAAACAATTTTTGCTTTTTATCGTTCTGGAAGTTTAATTAAAATCTGAGAAGATTGTTATTAGAAGTAAAGAAGGAATAAGTGCTCAGGTTGTTCTAGAAATTCTGAGATAGGTTTCTGAGGGCATAGAATATGAATAACGTAGAAAAAGAAAGTTGGCAAAACAATTAACAATTACACTTTTTTTCTTTACCCTCAGAAAACATGTAAATCGAAAAACAAGTAAGTGAAACAATTTTTGATTTTTCTCCTCCTAACAGTAATTAATTTCTGAGCAGATTGGTATTATTAGTAAATAAGGAATAAGTGCTCGAGCTGTTTTCGAAATTCTTAGATAAATTCCTGAGAGCATAGAATCTGAATATCATAAAAAACAAAATTGGTAGAACGACTACAAAATTACATTTGTTTCCTTAACCTCAAAAAACCTGAAACTCGAACAATTGGTATTATTAGTAGATTGGTATTATTAGTAGATTGGTATTATTAGTAAATAAGAGAGAGATGCTCAGGTGGTTTCCAACATTCTGAGGTTAGTTTCTGTGAGCATAGAATATGAATAACATAAAGAAAGGAAATTCGCAGAACAATTCGCAGAACACCTGTTACACTTTCTTCTTTTTCCTCAGAAACGCTAAAAACCGAACAAGCGAGTAAAACAATTCTTGCTTTTTATCGTTCTGGAAGTGTAATTAAAATCTGACAAGATTGTTGTTAGAAGTAAAGAAGGAATAAGTGCTCAGGCTGTTCTAGAAATTCTGAGATAGGTTTCTGAGGGCATAGAATATGAATAACGTAGAAAAAGAAAGTTGGCAAAACAATTAACAATTACACTTTTTTTCTTTACCCTCAGAAAACATGTATATCGTAAAACAAGTAAGTGAAACAATTTTTTATTTTTCTCCTCCTAACAATAATTAATTTCTGAGCAGATTGGTATTATTAGTAAATAAGAAATAAGTGCTCAAGCTGTTTTCGAAATTCTTAGATAAATTCCTGAGAGCATAGAATCTGAATATCATAAAAAAGAAAAATTGGTAGAACGACTACAAAATTACATTTGTTTCCTTAACCTCAAAAAACCTGAAACTCGAACAATTGGTATTATTAGTAGATTGGTATTATTAGTAGATTGGTATTATTAGTAAATAAGAGAGAGATGCTCAGGTTGTTTTCAACATTCTGAGGGTAGTTTCTGTAAGCATAGAATATGAATAACATAAAGAAAGGAAATTCGCAGAACAATTCGCAGAACACCTGTTACACTTTCTTCTCTATCCTCAGAAAATCTAAAAATCGAACAAGCGAGTGAAACAATTCTTGCTTTTTATCGTTCTGGAAGTGTAATTAAAATCTGAGAAGATTGTTATTAGAAGTAAAGAAGGAATAAGTGCTCAGGCTGTTCTAGAAATTCTGAGATAGGTTTCTGAGGGCATAGAATATGAAAAACGTACAAAAAGAAAGTTGGCAGAACAATTAACAATTACACTTTTTTTCTTTACCCTCAGAAAACATGTAAATCGAAAAACAAGTAAGTGAAACAATTCTTGATTTTTCTCCTCCTAACAGTAATTAATTTCTGAGCAGATTGGTATTATTAGTAAATAAGGAATAAGTGCTCAGGCTGTTTTCGAAATTCTTAGATAAATTCCTGAGAGCATAGAATCTGAATATCATAAAAAAGAAAAATTGGTAGAACGACTACAAAATTACATTTCTTTCCTTAACCTCAAAAAACCTGAAACTCGAACAATTGGTATTATTAGTAGATTGGTATTATTAGTAAATAAGAGAGAGATGCTCAAGTTCTTTTCAGCATTCTGAGGTTAGTTTCTGTGAGCATAGAATATAAATAACCTAAAAAAAGGAAATTCGCAGAACCGTTCGCAGAACACCATTGTGAGATAAGTTTCTGAGAGCATATTAATGAATAACATAGAAAAAGAAAATTCACAGAACGATTAACAATTACACTTTCTTCTTTGCCATCAGACAATCTGGAAATCGAACAAGCTAATGAAACAATTCTTAATTCCTCTTGTCCTACAAGCTAATGAAGATTGGTATTATTAGTAGATAGGTGCTTAGGTTATTTGCGAAATTCTGTGAAGAGTTTCTGGAAGAATAGAATTCCAATATCATAGAGAATAGAAATTGGCTGATCGATCAACAATTACAACATGCAAGCGATACTTGATATTTCTCCTCCTAGTGGTAATCAAATTCTGAGCAGATTGAAATAATAGTAAATAAGAGATAGATGATCAGAATGTTCTTCAAATTCTGAAACAAGTTTCTGGGAGCATAGAATATAAATATAATAGAAAAACAAAATTTGCCAACGATTAGCATAGACACTTTCTTCTTTATTTTCAGAAAACCTGAAAATCGAACAGGCAAGTGAAGCAATTGTTGTTTTCTCTCTTCCTAGAATTATACAAATCCTGAGCAGATTGGTGTTAATAGTAAATTAAGGCTAGGTGCTCAGGCTGTTCTGACAATTCTCAGTGAGTTTCTGAGATCATAAAAAATTAATATTAGAGAAACAGGCAATTCGCAGCACGACTACAAAATTACACTTCCTTCTTTAATTCCTCAAACCTAAAAATCAAAAACGATCCTTGACTTCCCTCGTCCCAGTACTAATCGAGATCTCAGAAAATTGGTGTAATTGATAAATAATGAATAGGTGCTCAAGAGACCTAAGTACCTTCAGAAAACGAAAGTCAAACAAGTAAGTGAAGCAATTGTTAATTAATCTTCTCCTAGCAATAATCAAATTCTGAACAGAATTACGCTAAATAAAAGATAGGTACTCAGGCTATTGGCAAAATTCTGAGATAAGTTTTTGAGAGCAGAGAGGATATTAGAGAAACAAGCAATTCGCAGAAAATTCTAAAAATCGAACAAGGAATTGAAGCAATCTTTGACTTCTCTCGTCCCAGTGATAATCAAATCTGAGCAAATTGGCATAATTAATAAATAATGGGTAGAAGCTCAGGCTACCTAAGTACCTTCAGAAAACCTGAAAATCGAACAAGCAAGTGAAGTAATTGTTGACTCCTTTTATCTTACTAAAAATCAAATTAAGAGCATAATGGTATTAATAGTAAATATAGGATAGATGCTCAGGCTGTTCTCAAAATTCTGAGGTCTATTCTCTATTCTATCTATTCGCAGAACAACTACAAAATTACATGTCTTTCTTTACCTCAGAAAACCCAAAAATCGAACAAACAAGTCAAAAAAATTGCATTTGTTTACTCTCAAAAAACTTGAAAATTAAGCAACCAAATAAAACAATTTTTGATTTTTCTCCTTTTAGTGTAAATTACATTATGAGCAGATTGGTATTATTGCACTCAAAAAAGGCTTTAAGCTTAGACTGAAACTCTACCTTTTCGCTCTATTGCTCATCTGAAATAAGTATATACAACAAAATATATAATAGCAGCTGAGACATTTCCAGCATTCTTATGTGCTTTTCTGTATGTATACATCGCGAAAACATTTGACAGAAAATATCAGAAAACTCTTCACTTCTCATCCATCCAAGCTGACATAGTTTACCTTGAAGTTTAATTTTTTTTATTTTAACTCCATACTCATGTTTCGCTAAATATCAGTAGATCTTATGAAGTCGATTCCACCAATGAAGGTTCTGATTTAGTAATTATATATAGGGGATGAATTTAATTAATAAATTGGCTATAATAAAGTTGCTTTGTGTACCAAAAACTGAGGATTAAAATAGCTGAAAAAAAATGCGTTTACTGTGAGTTGAAACATTAAAAAGTATTTTTTAAAAGTTGCTACCAACTTGATTAGCGTTCTGTGAGTATTAGAGGTGACTTTGAACATTAAATTAACTAATGAATGAGTCCTTCATTGGAGGAACCAATAATCTTAAATACTTCTTTAATTAAATACAAATAACAAACGAACGAGATTGTCATTAAAAAATTTTAAGATTGCCGTGGGTAGTTACTATTCGAATAATGAACTAAAACGTACTTTCTTAATGAAAAACATCGACCTATCGAAATATTCAAAATAAGTTAAACAAATAATTGATATCAGTATAAGAATATTATAAATTCTAGATAAGAAATATTTCTAGCCTGCTCTGCTCATTTTCTTTTCTGTTTCTTTTAAAATAGTTACCCTCTAAGTAAAAGTTATTATGTAAGACTACTTACAGGTGACTCAGTTAATCCTCCACAAGTCCCCGCCATGACCAAGGCAAGGAATATGTACCAAGGCTTGATGGCTTCATAAATAAGCAAGAAGGCAACGAGGAAGGGCACGGAAAATATTATTAGAGATAGTTTCCTTCCAAGCTTAAGGGATAAAGTCCCTGATAAGATGCAGCCCACCGGGACACACAAATGGTTGAGTGAAGCTGAAAGTTTAAAACACATTAGGAAAAATAAATTGGTTGACTTCGAGATCTGCTTTAAAAAATCTACCTGCAGCTAAAAGCAATTATTTGTCGGTTAAGCGAGTATTCACTAAAACTTTTCGGTAAATTAATAATTTGGCTATAAGACCCATCAAAAAATTGTAGCACGGACGTCAAAGTTACAGTTAGTCAGGTTTTCTCCTTACCTATCCATGAAATTCCATCGGGAGTCAGCACTATTAATTCGTCCTGTCCCGACAAATTTGGTATTAAAATTGTAGCCATCCCTATGGACACTCCATATGTTAACAGGGCAAAGTTTTTAATTATGGCCCCAATTATTTGGGGAGCATACCTCCTAGACGTGGAGGTTGTTCTATAAACATATGTTTGAGTGTAATATAGAGTCTACTTATCTAATAATAATTAATAATATTCAAAATTTTCTTACCTTGTGTCCCTAATTTTTTCCATTATCCAAATCACAACACTAATTTCGTGATTTTTTACGCAACTGCTTGAAAAGGCAATTCAACTTATGATCAGACGTAAATACACTTTGTTTATCTTAAACTCGTTTATCTAGTTTACTGTTAATGAACGGTAGGATGAATGATTGTTATGACATTTAAACGACAACGTTGTATTGAGTTGGTAAGTCACAAGTTATTTCGCGTCACACACAAAAGTCTTAATATAGTAAAACAAGTCAAGAATCTTTGTTGAAATACAGGGCTTAACATGAAGAAGTGGTCATAAACCATCTTTGTTTGCCTGGTCCACTGTGTACATTTGTTTAGGCTTTGTTATCAGTTAAATTGCGAGCAATGTATACAACTTTCTTGTTTTTATAATTACTTTTTGTAGCATTATGTCTATCACTAGAGCAACAAATTGTATGTTATTAAGATTGCTATTCTTGTGTTCATATTGTAGCTATAATCTCTTTATTAACTATATTCTGTTAGCTAGAAATCTTAAAACTGTAATAAAGGAAACCGGTTTAAGAAAAAAACACACAGCATAAAAGTAATAAAACGTGACTTTTGTGCCTGATAAAAACAAAAACATTTATTACTTTTCCGTAGAAACTAACATAATTCTAAAATTTAAAATCACCTTGTCAAGTCGGCGTAAATAACAGTCTTGGAAGTAAAAATTACGATTTGCTGTCGGATAATAAACACTTTTGCTAAGGAAACTAACCGATTATGATAAAGCTAAATGTAATGGCATTTGTTCGTGCACAAAATTGTTGGTATTTCATACCTCCGCTGAAAACTAAAGCTCATACGATTTAACAACCACGTTTGAACCCGTTTATTATCGCTAGATCGCGTACCTTGAAAATGAAACTAATGTCATTTTTTTATAATAGTGCATTAACCAGAAGATTTCCGGAGATTTGAAAACATGATTACGTTTGTAATGATGCACAGTTTCTGATGGTTTTTATTTTATCATAACGTACTGTAAAGAACATGCGGTGGTTTCACTCAGTTAATGACGTGATGCTTTTAAAATACAGGCTCTCAATGTAACTTCTACGTATATGATAAGTATAAGTTATAATAGTGATAAGTTATAGTAGTAGTAGTGGTAGTAGTAGTAAACATTGGGGGACCGAAGCCTTGCGACTAGGCCTTAAAGGCCTTTTTCACAGTCCCCCGATCCACCCATCTCTACTCCGTCTGGGACCTCATTCCCTCCACGAGTCGACCCGTCCTTCTAATGAAGGAGACTATCCCGTCTCATCTCAGAGTTGGAAGCTTTTCTCTATGGAGGAAGGTGGCTTTCAGTGCTCTGTGGCGCAGTCGCGCCCACCTATAGTACACTCCCAGAAAGTGGCATTACGACTCTTCCCCTGCTGCACAGAGGGATTTGAAAATATGATTACGTTTGTAATGATGCTCAGTTTCTGATGGTTTTTATTTTATCTTAACGTACTGTAAAGAACATGCAGTGGTTTCACTTGGCTAATGCGGTGCCTTTAAAATATAGGCTATCAATATAACTTCTACGTTGATTAAAATAGTAGTAGTAGTAGTGGTAGTAGTAGTAAACATTGTTGGGACCGAAACCCTGCGACTAGGCCTTAAAGGTCCTTTTCACAGTCCCCCGATCCTCCCATCCCTAATCCTTCTCCCATCCATTCTCTCCACGAGTAGACCCGTCCCTCTAATGAAGGAGACTATCCCGGTAGGGATATCCGGAGGTATGACGGCTCTTCCCCTGCTGCACAGTGGGATTTGAAAACATGATTACGTTTGTAATGATGCTCAGTTTCTGATGGTTTTTATTTTATCTTAACGTACTGTAAAGAACATGCAGTAGTTTCACTTGGCTAATGCGGTGCCTTTAAAATATAGGCTATCAATATAACTTCTACGTTGATTAAAATAGTAGTAGTAGTGGTAGTAGTAGTAAACATTGTGGGGACCGAAACCTTGCCACTAGGCCTTAAAGGCCTAGTGGCAAGTAGTATACATTGTGGGGACCGAAACCTTGCCACTAGGCCTTAAAGGTCCTTTTCACAGTGCCCCGATCCTCCCATCCCTACTCCGTCTGGACCCTCATTCTCTCTACGAGTCGACCCGTCCCTCTAATGAAGGCGACTATCCCGTCCTATCTCAGAGTCGGAAGCTCTTCTCTATGGAGGAAGACGGCTCCCATTGCCCTGTGGAGCAGTCGCAGCCGTCTATAGTACACTCCCAGAAAGTGGTATGACGGCTCTTCCCCTACTCCACTGTGGGTGCAGAGTGGACTGTCCTAGGAGGTGCATGTGTGTAGTCTGCATCTACTGAGTATGAAATTATACGTATTGCGTATAAATTATAATGTGTTTTATGTTTGATGAATTAGTTTTGATGTGCTATTGCTTTTTTACCATGACTGCACCAAGCCGCATTTTACGATGATATCTCGAGTCCTGTTGAAGTTTAATGCTTAATTAGACGAAACGTTGACGAAGAGATAGTTCTATGTATATTTTGCTGCCTTATCCCAATTCCGCCAAATTCCCATACATCTTGATTTGATTCTGGGACACAATCTTCATTCAATTCCTGACTGTGTCGTTTGTCCTTGTCCTCTCCCATGCCCACTCATTTAGAGTGTAAGACACGTACCTATTGCTTACTCCTAGGTATGGCTCCGGTCCAGTAAAGCACGTCTAGGAAGTACACTTAGCCGATTCATCGGCGCTTTCTTTTCCTTCAATGCCCCTATGTCCAGGTTAGACCCATCCCAGAGTTATCCTTTTTCGAGCTGATAATGCTCTCGCCCTCTTCATGGCCTGCTTTGTATATTCCGGCTCCTGAAGGCTGTGATCAGCCATTCTTGATCCGTCTATATAACATACTTGATTATTCTCTGAAGGTTGCTGAAGCAGTTCTTCTTTGAATTCTTCTCTTCTTGCGACGTTTATCCCAAATAGCTGGTTTAGTTTCAGCCGATCGCAAGGGCGCCCCTCCTGAGACAGGACCATTGGGATGTTCCGCTGGATGAGGCTGGCGATCTGCGTGTGACCGCTTCCCGTGACTGTTTCCTTCCACTGGTCGCAGCAATCCATCCTTCTGCAGGAAGTCACCGCCTCCCTCTTCATCCAGATTGGAAGCTCCGGCAAACCCAGTAAGGCGTTGACAGCTGCTCCCGTTGTTGTTCTGAACTCACCCGTTGTGGCCAACCAGACTGTGCAGTTTGGCCGACCTCAACGCATAGCAGGCCCTGTCCACCGCTGGCCAACAGACCACGAACCCATAGGATATTCTCGGTCTGATGATTGCAGTGTAGAGCCAGTGCAGGACGTGTGGCTGTAGACCTCACTTCCTGCCCACTACCCTGCGCAGTTTCCAGTGAACGAAGTCCTGTAGTTTTCCTCTTTTTGATGCAGAGCACAAGCTCTGTCTTGCGAGGATTGACTGATTAGTCCCATCTCGGTACGCCATTGTTTTGTTATTCTGCATGCCCTTTGCACTGAATCCCTCCAAAGACGGTCCCTTGAGAGACACCATAATCGAGGTGATAGGCAGCTGCCTTGTGGACAGCCGCCGTCGACCTCGATTTCCCTCCGGTAATCTCCCAGAAAAGCCGTAACCCTACGATTGCGGAGCGCGGATCTGATCCAGCTTACCTATTGCCTTGGTGTCTCCCGGGCCTTAAGGGTCTCGCAGTTGTTGCTTGTTCTTGCTTTGTCAAATGCTCCCTCAATATCGTAAAAGAGTGCCAGCAGCACTTCTTTATTCGAGTATACATTCTCTATTTTATCCACAACAGAGTGAAGAGCCGTATCGGTCGACTTCCTTTTACTGTAGGCATGTTGATCTTTGTTTATTGGTTATCTTGCCAAAATTACCTCAATAATGTACCTACGTCTAACTTATGGGTCTAAACGATTTGGCGACATTGTAGTCACTTTTCTCACCTTTCAGTATGGAAACCGCGTTTATTTTATCCCATTGCCATGCTCGCGGTAAACACTCTGTTCAGCGATGGGAGCACATTCCTGACAGTCCTTCCTACAGCAATGCTGGCAATATACCTTCTGGTCCCGGTGCCTTAAATGGACTGAATTTGCCCACCGCATATCTAATAACTTCATAGGTCACTACTACCCTTGCAAGTATTCAGTCCACCAACACTGGAAACAGCTCCGGAGGAGCGGCCACGTCATTTTTTCCAAGGAAGTGGGTCTCCAGGATAATCTCTAGGGTCTCTGCTTGGTCTCCGGTCCAGGTTCCGTACTGTTTTTTCATTGTACCTAGTTGGTTTCCTCTTTCTGAGCTCAGCAATTTGGCGAGCTTAGCCGATTCCAGAAGGGAATCCATCTCTGTCCGCAGAATTTCGGCCAGCACGCTCTTTTGCTTTGCCTTAGCTCTTTTTTGAATTCTCTGCGGGCTTCGTTGTATCCATCCCACTCCTGCCGCACCCATTTTGGCAGCTCAATCTGGCCCTTCTAGCGTCTAACTTAAGACGCTCCAGCGTACCATTCCACAACGAAACTCTACGATCACCCTGCTTTCTAAGTGGGCACGACTGTTCAAAGGAGTGGCCAATGGACTCGTTGAGCCTCTCTACTTCGTCTATCTATCTGCTCTCCTGAAGAGCAACCGCGGGTCGTTGCAACCCATGGCCTGACCTAAAAGCTCATTGAACTTTATCCACTCTGTGGTGCTCAGGTTCCTTTTCGGCGGTGTATCTAGCCAGTCTGACTCAATTTCAAGTCCTATCGTACTGTGGCCGGACATCGAAATGTCTTCAGATATTCTCCAGTATTTTATTCTCTAGGCCATACGTTGCGAGACGACCGTCACGTCTATCACCTCCTGTTGGATGCGATTGACGAAGGTCGGCTCTATATTTCCGTTCGCCATCTCTATATTTTCCGATGAGAGGTAGTCCAGTACGGCATTACTTCTCGCATCTGTGTTGGTGCTGCCCCAAATAATGTTGTGTGTATTAGCGTCGCACCCTATTATGAACGGAAAATGCTTGCCTTTTGGATATCGCACTACCTTTACCAAATCTTCCATTGGAAGAGGTTGCACAGTGTCGTATGCAAGATATACACTACTTATAAGCATTTTAACTTTTTGTTGCATCACCTTATATTCTACGATCTCTGGTTTTTTTTTGATCCATGGTTTTTTTTAGACTTCACCTGAAGATCCTTGTACGTCAGAATGCAAGATCTTGCTGCTCCGTTGTCCGCCGGGCCGCCGAGTATGTTATTGCCGGCCGCCTGCAGACCCCTATCTTGCCCTGATAGAGATAAGTTTCCTGAATTAAAACTAGTACCCCTGTTTTACCGGCTATTACAAGGGCTAGCTCAGCTGCAGCGTCCCGGCTGTGTTGGAGGTTAATTTGACTTACCCGAACCATTTTATACAAAAGTTAGGGGAGACTTCCAGGTTACTTTTCCTGGTCTGGCGCCGGAGACCCCCTTCTCCGTCGATGGTCCAGGCTTGGTGGCTCTTACACGAACCGTCACCCTCCAAACAGAAGTGCTCAGCTCGTAAAACAAGAGCCACCCTGCTGTCCCAAGACGGCCTGCTAACCCTAAAGGTCAGGCGCTAGTTCCCTGTTTTGCCCTCTGTGAAGATGTGTTGCCATCTCCCAACGCCGAGCTCTGCGTTTTGAAGGTCGAGCAGCTCTCTCACCTCTTCGGCGTTTGTGAGGGTTTCTCAACGTGAAGCCGACCTCCACTGGCCATGTCTGATCCGTATCGCCAGGCCGTTCTTCATGATCACCGGACGGCAGCCATACAATAGCCAACTTCTTGACCCCTCGTTTTCCGCTGTGACCAGAATCCGGAATCCGTCAAGCCGGATTCCCGAAACCTCAAGGTCGGTCCTCTCTTTCCCTCATCACCCTACAGGCCTAACTCCCTGATTAGGTGTCCACGAATAAGCTCCGCTTCTGCAGGCGTCACCGCTCCGCCTCCACCCTCTCGGAAACGTAGAGCTTTTGGTTTTCGCTTTTGGTTAGCCGCGCTGTATGATTCCGCACCATTGTGACCATTGTGCCCCGCTCCTTACAGAAAGGTTGGATCCTGTCACCGTGCCGTAGCCGCGCAAAAGCGGCGACCGGTGGGTTCCTTCGCCCGGTTGGTTTGTAGTCACCCGCTTTAGCTTTTTGTTCTGCCTTCCTGGTGGGGTAACGTAACCAGGGTACCTGGTCTCTTCTCTATTTGCCTGGTGGTGCTGGGGGCTTATTAGCTCTGCATCCCTGGGGGGGGGGGGGGTATCCTGATTTCCAGCCTCCCGCCCAGCAGCAGGTGCGTCGATGGGACGTGGTAGGAGTGCAAGAGACGCTAAATGGGTGCAATTGCCTTGCAGCCCATTTACCGTCCCTTGCACTGGGTCCACCCTGCCTTTCGGTGGGCGGCAGGATGCCCTGGACCCTCGAACAACTCTCTATGAGCATCGACGTTTTGCCCTGGACAGCCTGCGTTTCACTGTCAGCAACTAGAGTAAACTCTCAGGGCGGCCCAGTCGGGGCCCCTGACTTTGTCCCTGGCTCAATCTTCCTCTTGGCCCTTAGCTCTTTCCTTTTCTCTTCAATGATAATAATAATAATAATAATCAATGGATGATTAGAGTCAAAGTATTGGCTATTAGTAAAATTTACCCAGATATTAGAAATAATAAGAATTGCTACACTATTGTCAGCTTTTAGTTCTTTTAGTTTTTTAGTTTTAGATCTTGTTTGGGCACAATTGTACGGTGTGTTCATTATAAAACTTCATCTAGCAGGCTATGAAATTTTGACAGAAAAGGATGACACAATGAAAGTGAATGGACTTTTCTTACTCCATCCTTTTCTTTTGACATTTCACAGCCAACTAGATGAAGTTTTATAATGAACACGGGGTATATTAATCAACAAGTCGATATATTACATCTGATGAGTTTTGGAACCTTTTTTTAGCAGTGGGTACTGAAGTGACTTGACGTCTTCCATCAAATCATTTGAAGCTGGGATTCGCCAAGTCAGTGATGTGCTCTGATGATGAAATTACGTCATAGACGCCTTAAAAATGGCGGCCAAAAAAACAGAACCATTTTCATAAAAATATTGGAATTTGTTGGCTCTATTCATATCTCTCAGTTATTGGTATTAATAGTATTGAGAAATTCAGAAATACCATATGTCCGAAAATTATATTAAACAAATGCAGAGGATGGTCCTACAAGAAAAATAAATGTTGCGTGTCTTATTAAAATCACAAATTATCAGAGCTACAAAGCTGTAAGTTAGGTTTTTACAACCATTTTTTGATACTTTATTATACTATGAAAACCGACGAGAATTGATCAATTAGGAAATAACCGCAACTAGAAAAAATATATAAAACTTTGAGATTATATGAAAATCGTTGAAAAATTTGAAACTAAAATTGGAAAATTAAAAAAATGAGTTGATTGCGTTTTTTTTTAACAAAAACACCCAGTTTTAATTTCGGATTTCGACACTATCGTTACTTCTAGATAGACCTTGCCAAATAAATCTAATCCTTATAGTCCAGTGTTTTTCGCAAAATGCAATCTCAAAAAGCATTTTTTGAGATCTTTCTTGATGGAGTATCATACGTAAAAAGTTGCCATTTAATATCATTTAGTAGGGATAGTAGGAAGGAATAGTTAATACATCATTTTGTTTTTGTTCCGGCTTATTCTGTTTTCCAAATATAGTCATTATAAGTGTTTAAATTGTCACCCTGAATGTAGATGACACTTTAAACGCGAACTCTTTTACAAGTTCGGTTTGAACCCTTGAATTGCAATATAAGTCAAGTGCGAAGTTAAATTCAGGAAAGGTTTAAACTGGATATGTAAATCGGAGACCCTTAGACAGAGTTCGTAGTTAAGCAATCATTATATTTTCCAAACTTTCGAAAACGCGACATTTTTACGTTTCATAGTCCAAAATTTAAAGCACAAAATATTGAGAAAATGTCCTTTTGCAATCATGGCTAAGATAATCCTTTCATTCCTATCAGAAACTTAATGTTTCGTAGCTAGCTACATTTAGCACTCCGCTGGACAAAGCTAAATTTTAAATTTACTGGTATTGATATACCAGTAAATATATATACCTTATTTCCTCGACATTCAACTTAACCCTCAAGTTATTAAGAAATTGCGTAAATGGCCACCCCGTACTTGTTTTACAAAAGCAATTTTGAGCTTTTGAAGCTCAAGAGAAGGCGGACCACATTGCAAACCAGTCTCCTATACGGGTACTCACCAATAACTCCTTGGGCTTATGGCCCTCTTGCACGACAGCACAGCCATCCTTAAGCATTGGGGATAACAATCGCACATCCTTAAATATTTCTAAAATGTTAAAAATCACTTTACACGACACTTCAACAAACCGAGCAAATCAACAATGATTATTACGCATAATCACGACACCCACGCTAGAATCGACACAGTACAACAAACAAATACATATTTACCAATTTATTTGCAAACAAAGTTAATACCCCATCGGAGGTAAATCTGCAAATGGTCAATGTATCAGGTAACCCACCGACCTTGATACACCTTCCTATGTTTAGCTTCTCATGTCAGGAGAGGAGGCGACGAGCGATCTTTTTTTCAGTCAAAATAAGTTTTGAATTGGTGTTAATGGGCTATGATTCAAGCAGAGCTGACGATGACGTAAAGAATCAAACCGTAAAAGGAACAATTTGCATTGTTTTCTTGGCCTCTTGTTAAGAACCACTTTCGCTTCTTTCTGCTGCGGTAATCTCCTGGAATCTGACGTCATTCATTGGGTTCTTATTAAGGCATTCGAATAATGATTAGCAAAAACGTTAAGTATAGTTCTTCTAAACTATGTCAAGTTTTAGCAAATCTAACAAACTAAGGATATGAAGAAAATGTGTAGGTATAGTCATGAGGTTACAAAGAATATAGTTGAATTTCTTCATGTAGTCCTTGACTGCTTAATGATGAAGCTGAGGCGAGAACTATTAAAACTATTACACTTGCCGGTGGCTAGACCTTGCACCCAATTTACAGATGTAATTACAAGGTGACGTTGCCCAGAAATAATAGTAATAATCGATTCACTTAAATTGGTTGAAAACTGTTAATTTTTAATGGACGTAAATTCCATTTTTGCGTATACCTTAATTATGGATTTTTTAAAGTGTTATTGGTATATTTGCATTCGATTTTCATTATGTAAAAAACCTCTTTAATATGTTTTTAATTAATGAAAATTTTGAAAAATAAACTTATTCAAAGCATCTCTCTCTGTTTTCTCTTATGTTTTTCTAAAAGATAAACAAGGAAATTAGTTCGTGACTTGTTGTGGGAGTAGTTGGGTAGGGTCAGACCAAGTTCAAATCAGTGTGCTAAAGGGGGGCTAAATGCACTATAAAGATAAGTAGTATGTTAATGGATACCTGTCGGGCCTAATCCTGAATCAGCTATTAAGTTTTGTAATTATATCATAAATCATCGCTATAGATTAAATTATTTCTGTTAAATAAAAAATATATTTAAAGTTTTGGGAGAAAAATATCAAAATATCCCTAGACATCATTCACGACCATGAACCTAGGTTCTTCAACAAACAAACAACTTAGGAGTTACTAGTAGCGCAGGATCATCTGCATATCAAGTTGTTTATAATTTTCCAATAATTACAATACATTCATCGACGTCATTTAAGGCTTTTTTAAACAATTTTGATAATATAATTTTAAATAGATAGGACGATGAATTCTCGCTTAATTTATAATTATTCTCTACATATATGCCGTCTCAAATTATTATGGACTGGGGTGTGCCATGGAAAACAGAAGTTTTGCACCTGTATAAATTTTTGACAATGACATTGAGTGAATTTCGTTTGTGACCCTAAACAGGTAATTTTGAGACAAGAAATATTTCTTAGTTTAAAAGCCAACCTTGGTTTAAAAGCAACATTTTCTGATGCTTTTAACTCGTGTTTTGCATTCAGCTTTGTTTATATATCCCAAACTCTGCATAGGTAGTCTAACATTGTTGCAATAGATACTTAATGTTTGGCAGTGTGGATTCGCTACAGGGGGAAATCTAACCTGAATTGAGTATTTAAAAGTAGGAGAGATATTTTGCCTTCGCCACTTTGTCCACACATTTTTGTTCCTACAATATCGACGGCTACGGCCTCCTCCCATATGTTCAACATCTTATCTTTAATAGTTACTGTATCATGGTTATTAGGTTCTAAACTTACTCTATTATCATTGTCAATATAATCATACAAACAAATGGCAAGTTTTTACGTTTAACGGTTACGAACGCTTAATTTACGGTAAACGATACACCATTGGAAAGAGTAGAGAAAATGTGTTACCTGGGCTGCAATATTAGTGATACATGGGATCATAGTTATGAAATAAGAACCCGAATTGAAAAATCCTGAAGCGCTTTTAACCGCCTTAAGAAAGCTCTTTGTAACCTGTCTCTTAATATCAATATATGCATAAGAATTCTCAGATGCTACGTCTTTAGTGTTCTCCTCTATGGAGTAGAAAGCTGGGGTCTTACTGAGGCTGCCACCAAACGCTTCGAAGCATTTGAAATGTGGTTGTACCGACGCATGCTACGGATCTCATACACATACCATACAACTAACATCACGATTCTCGAGAGGCTCAGAAAAGACAAGGAAATTATTACTAGCGCAAAGAATAGAAAACTGGCCTAGTTTGGCCACATTATACGTAATGACAAGTACCGTCTTCTACAATTAAACCTACAAGGCAAGAATGAGGGCAAGCGAGGCCCTGGACGCAGGCGTATATCCTGGCTGGCCAACCTTAAAAAATGGACTGGCCTAACAGCAACCGACTTATTCCGAGCTGCAGTGAATAGGATAAAATGGGCCAAAGTGGTCGCCAACATCATAAGAAGATAGGCATCTTTAGAAGAGAAGAAGAAGAATGAAATCATAAATATTTTTTCACATAATATTCATAATAACTAATACATAAACTGAAGATGTATTTAACTTTATTACCATACATCAAACCGACATTACCCCAATCGTTGAAATTCCGCGAATTGTGTGAATTCACACTCTCGATAATTCATTAGGAATAGAATAGTATATTGCTTAACAAGTGACGACAATGGCATTTTCTCTCGTAAGAGACAGTTTACCAACCGAGGCGAAGCCGAGTTTGGTAATGTTCTCGAGCGATAGAAAATGCTTTTTTGACGAGTAAAACACTATACTTTTTCTTCGACCATGCTGACGTTAATATATGATGAATCTCTATAAAGTGTTTCTTTCAAAAATTAAGGCCCATCATTGTCAACATGACACCTCGATTGTCAATGAGTTCAGTTTGGTCAAATTTCAACATTTTGAGTCACTTTTCTGAAGCCCGGGAAGACAAAATATACATGTTTTTGTATGATATCACCATTTTCCATAGTGTTTTATAAGATTAGACCAGTTGCGGCGATATACAGGCGAAATTAGAACAACTTACTTTCGTCACTAGAGACTAAACGTTATGGGATTTTCTCTCACTAGAGACGAAAGCTAAGTTTTCGGCTAGGGCAAGGTGTGACGAAAGTTGTTTATTTTTACATGATCGTAGAAAAAGATATTAATATGTCAATATGTCTACCTTATTACTTCTATCTTTTTACGAAAAAGGTGCTTCTGCATATTTCTTTAAGTGTCTATTAAGTTAGCACCAAACTACGATGATGTTCGGATATTCGAGCTTATATCAGTAGTCCTTTATTTACCAAAATTAATCAATAATCAATTATAATATCCTGGGGGATTTTTAACTTCCCTACCCATTTCATGATTTTGCTTCTTTATACTACAGATACTGCCTACTTATGGCAGGCTCAGTATTTTAAATGAAAACTTTTGATTAATTTGGCAACGTTTTACAAATAATTTAGACATTTGTCAAATTTGTAACCTCATAGACGATTCCAAGATTACGTCATTTGACATATGTTTGCCCCACAATGTCACTGTCAAACGAAACTTGAAAATCGATCTTTATCATCATGTTTCAGTTTTGATTTAAGATCTTTTTAACTACAAGTATCCCCTAAATTCTCTAAGCGGCCTAATCAACATCTGAAGTGTTGCTTTGAATTATGCCCTTATTGGAAATGTCTTATTTTTGTAATGTCGTTTATGTTCAAATGCGTACTGAATGAGATAATTGAAATACCGTTTCATTCTTTCGATTTCCTGATCTGCCTGGTTAGTGAACACTGAAAATGGAAATGCTTGGGTTTGAATTTCAAGCCTTAAAGGAAGCAAAAATGACTTAGTAAAAGACGTATTACCTGATATTTCATAACTGGTAAGTTCAAAAGTAATTATTCTTAAAAAGTATTTAGATAGGTATATCTGCAGATATACTGGAGCATACCTACTTATTTATGTTTAAAATTGTAGGAAAACCTGCATTGCCCTGAAAGGCAAACCCAAGCTGGTTGTTCAGCTAGAATTTCGGTTTTTGAAAGGAATTTTAGAAAAGCTAAGTGTGATCCAAACACAGGTATGATTTGTAAATAGAGTTTAGGTAACAAGTGTATTCCTATGTTGTTTCTTTTAGGCAAAGAAAGTTTTATACAATAATTTTAAGAGCCTAAAGTCAAAAGTTGTGTCAGCAAGGCAAACACATACTTTGATAATGAGGTAGTTTAATTTTAGTTTAAACTTAAACACACAAAATCTGATACTAACAATGAGCATTTTAGAAATAATTAGTTAACCAAAATCATGCCTTTCTACAGACCCTCCAAAAAGTTGTAGGTATGTAATTGGTTCTGATCCATACAGTATTGTTTGTTTATAGTTTTTCATTGTAAGAATGTCTAGCCACTTTTAAACATACTATCATATATATTATAGATATTTATACTGAAATAGTTTAAACATTTTATTTACTTTTAAACATACTACTATTTCGTTACATATTATCCTTTTATAAAAGTCCTGCTGAACTTGCCATTTAAATACTTATCTTCTAAATTCATCTTTAGTCCAACTACGTACAAGACATGTTTTTTTTTTCATCATAAGAAACTTCTGTGGACTTTTAAACATATTAAAATATTTTAAACATACTATCTGCTTTTAAACATACCACTATTTTTGTTTAAAGGTGGTAGACAATGATGTACTATTAAGCCAAACATCTTGGACTTCCATTGTCTTTATTGAGTATTTTTACATGACGTTTTGAGCAGGAATCTCTGCTCATTTTCAAGTGAGGCTGGAATCTCTGCTTGTTTCAGTTTCACTTGAAAACGAGCAGAGATTCCACTGCTCGAAATGTCGTGTAAAAAAACTCAATATAGACAATGGAAGTCCAAGATGTTTCCATAGCACTATTTTAGTACATATTGTCCTTTTATAAAAGTCCTGTTAAACTTACCATTTAAATACTTCTTTAAATCTGTCATTAGACCAACCACATAGAATCCTTTTACAAGACTTTCATGTCTTATTTCATATTTCATGTCTTGCAATCAAGAATTTGGTACATCGGCTGGAATAAAAGCATTACAAAAATATTTTATAATGTTTCAAGGAGGAGCTTTAATTGTTGTTGTCAAAGGTTGTAGCTAGCTAAGTGTGGCTTGGTGCTGGTTAAATTATAAACACTACTAAGTGGGGTTTTATAATGCCATTTTGGAGCTTCCGATCCGATTCTTTCTGAAGTTAGGACAGGGTGTCAAAGTTGTAAAATGTACACAAATTGTTTTTGGATATTAGGCAGGTAGGTATATTAACATTAAGTATAATATTTTCACTGTAAAATTATATGATACACAACATGTTTTTCTATGCAGTTCTGAGCATGTCAATAAAAGTGATATTAAGTAACAATTAATACAACCATAACAATACTGCAAATTTACACTAATAATATTAAATACAATAAACAGGTAGAGTATAATAGGTAAATACAAGTCATTCAATTTTTGTCATCTCATTATCTTTGAAATCCTCATTTTTTTAAAAACCTAAATATCTCCTTTCAGCACATGTTGAGAAAATACAATAAAAATGTCAAAGTCTAATTTCCAATTCTTACTTGATGTCAATAACAAGTGAATGACTTACATGTAACAGTAGGAGTTCAACAGAAAAGTTCAGGAAGAAGTTCTCAAGTTGGGTATGAATTTTTGACCCAAAAAGTTGGAGTAATAAAAGCATTTAGATAAAATGAATTTCACTCGAGTTGTCACCCCACTATTTTCTTTCAACAACTCAAAGAAAGAGATCTCTCACATTAAAATACAAGTGAAAATAATTTGCATTTTGCATTCATGCACTTTCTTATATCTGGAGTTACCTATGTACTTTTATGACAGTCATGTTAATTTTATAACATTTTCTGCCTCCTTTGCAACAAAATGTCTGCACTTGACCAACATATGTACATTTTTTTAGTTGGTGAGAGATTCCTTGATTCACAGCCCACTTGACTCTGTTAAACCACAACCTTGCCAATGAGGTTTATTGTGTTTATAGTATGTATCACATGTTCACACAGCACCTAAAACGAGAGGTAAATCAATTCATAAATTATGTTCAAATTCATTCCACTAAGTGTCAAGTAAAATTTCCTTGAATTACACTAAATATTACTAAATTCAATTAAATTTCACTAAATATTCTATGTGCCCACAATAAAACTCACCAGTAATTATACCTCTGGGGTAAATGACGCTCTGGGGTGAATTTTGAGAAAATCTATTAAGAAATTTAATTTATGTCACCATAAATTCTTCTGAATACCTACAACTAAATCTGCAAAGTGTGTACACCCAGTGATTCTAAACCTAACATAGTCTTGATAAGCACCTTTAATAAGAACTTTAATGAGAATTCTGATGGAATTGAAAAGTTATGTGGTTATGCTAATGCCCAGTTTTATAAAGTCAAGTTGTCCTGCCCTGAGTATGTATAAAATATAAGGAGAACACACAGCTGACAAATGGTTGAATTTCTGCCTGTATGGTTAAACTCAATTTGGTTCATTTTGTGACAGCAGGCCCTAAATTGATATATGAGAATTCAGAAACATATAGCTATTCACACCATTTGATGAATATGCTAGTCTTGAAGTTAAGACTGTAGGAAAAACTATAAAAAAACGCATAAGCTATAACTTTGGCTAAAGCAGTAGCTTGTTTAAATTGATCTTACCTTACTTAAAATTACATAAGCATCCTTGGTGACTTGTTTTGCATGGATCGAAAGAACTGCACCAGATTCATACAGTTTAAAAGCTTGTAGACTTTTATATGCTTTCAACTGCTGCTTAGTACCTACCTATAATAACTGTGCTTTAAAATAAAATAGTCTCCAAGATCCAGTAAGGTCACATTTGGCAAATCACAAATTGGGAAACTCAAATCTTGCGGCGAAAGGGAGTAAGGATCAATATTGTTTATAATTTCCACTTTCTGGTCATAAGGATACTTGACATCACGAGTAAGCTTGAAGTTATATTCACTTCTAAACATTTTCGGCACAAAAATTAGAAATAAACGACTTTTTCAAGAAGTTTCAATGTTCAAACCAACAAAATCGATGTTATTCAAATGTTTACACATCCAAATTAATAAACCGGCGGCGGGGTTGCCATTCTCACTATTTTTTTATACTTAAATTTATTTATGTTGTTTTAAAATCGGTAAGAGGAAAAATAATGTGAAAAAATGTAAATAACAACAGAAAAATATTCTTTTAATAAAAGATTTCTCACCCCAAAAGTACCAACAACATGTGAATTGTCATGATCCTTGTGGATCATTTCCGTATAAACACGGAAAGTTTCGTATGTTTGGCTACATGGTTTGTTTGACCCACAATAAAGTATGGCGGACCTAATCAAAAACAGCTGTTCTGGAATCGTCTATTGACTTGCCAAATTCACTCAATGTCATTGTCAAAAATTTATACAAGGGCATAACATCTGATTTCCATGGCACACCCCAGTCCATAATAATTTGAGACGGCATATAGACTATTGATTGTCGCCTAGGAGGATCAAATGACGTCGCAATATTCGATTGCAGATTCTTAATTATTCTAGTTGTAAGTACTCTATATTTGTCATCGTTTCTTGATATTTGAAGAATATTAATCAGTCGCTGATGAGACACTTTATCAAAGGTTTTCTCAAAATGGACAAACCACATACCTATTTTTCAGGGTGACCGTTTTTGAGTTTAACCATAGGGATCTCGGTTATTTGAAGAGGCACAAAGAAGTTTAAATTAGGGCAAAGCTATGCATTTAGAAGTTTTGTAAAAATAACGTTTTCGAATTTCAAAAATTCAAAAATCGAAATTTTGAAAAATATTTTTAATTCTTTCTAGTCTTAATTTAAAGCGATAGTTAAACATAATTGACACTTTTTACTCTTTTTAACGTGATATTTTCAAATTTTAAACCTGACGTTTCGTTTTCATGCAAACAACATCAACCTCAATTTTTTAAATATTCTGCTGGATTTTTTTATATCGGATTCTGAACCAGCTGGCTATTCTGAATCTGAAATAATAAAAAACTTCTTTTATACTTTTGTCGCAATGCCTTTCATTTTCGAAGTACAGGGTGTTTAAATCTTATGAAAAAAAATACACATTTTTTAATTCCTCCGAGATGACAAGTGTTAGCGCATTTATTTGTAGAAAGTGGACTGTATGAAATGGTTCAATCAATGCGCCACATTGAAGAAAGTAATAGCAATATTTATACTAAACAGCACACACAAGAAAGTAAGGGACACTTACCATATCATTTCCATGTGCTGGGATAAGGGGATCCCCTAATGGTCTTCGTTGGACTGGTACACAACGCGCTAATAAAACGGGGTTCCGTTCCCGAGATTAGTAAAAATGGTCGTTTTGGCAGTGATTCTACCTTATTGCCCGGTTCTAGGTATCTATCTTAGGTCGGACGTGGTATATGGTGCTGCCCATTAACAACCTTGTGTGCGTATGCGCGGTAAATCGAAACTTTTAAATAAAATAGAAATATTGCGCTAACATAACTGGCCCTCAAAACACATTGTGTTTTAATAGAGAGTAATTAGTACCAACATTAATAAGAAAGGAAAAAAAACGCCAGTAAATAAGTGCAAATAACAACACCTTTTCCCGTAAAACCCAAAAATAATGTAAAATTTCTCAAAATAATGAACAAACTGAAAAAGTGTTTCCAAAAAGAGTAAGAGAGAAAAAAAAATTAAGCAACAGGTAATCTACATAGTTTTACAACCGGCCGTTTGTATTGCCCATTTCCTGTCTTAACCGTGGCTACCCTAGTGCGACCGTCTCGCCCCAAATGTATTTCTGTAACTCTTCCGAGAGGCCACTTTAAAGGGGTCCTGGAGTCGATCTTCAAGAGAACCAAATCATTCACCTTGACCTCATCAACTGAGTTAAACCATTTCTTTCGCTGTTGCAGAGTATTCAGGTAATCTCTGGAATAGCGTCTCTAGAAGTCGGCGTGGAGCTTTTGAATCAGCTGCCAACGTGAGAGGCGATTTTCGTTAATTTCTCCCAATTCCGGGTCTGGAATGACAGGACTCAAAAGTCTTAGAGTTAAAAAATGAGCAGGAGTAAGTGGCTGTAAATCGTTAGGGTCAGCACTTTGTGTCCACAAAGGCCGCGAATTTAATACAGATTCAATCTGACAGAGAAATGTCGTAAATTCTTCAACTGTGAATCGTTGTTCTCCGACTACTCGTATTAGATGTGATTTTACCATCTTGACACAAGCTTCGGCAAGTCCATTGGAATGGGGTGCAGATGGAGGGCTAAAATGCCAACCAAAGGACATTTCCTCAGATACCTGTTCGGCTAACCTTCGGAATTGGTTGACGGCTCCAACAAAATTGGTACCATTGTCGCTATAGCATGCCTTAACGCTGCCTCGCCTAGCAATGAAGCGTCGAAAAGCTGCTAAAAAGCTTTCAGTGGAGAGTTCTTGAGTGAGCTCTGAGTGCGTTCCTTTAGTGGAAGTACAAACAAAAACACAAATAAATGCTTTGAACGCCGTAGCTCCCCGAGAACGGTGAGGTATAACGGAGAAGGGTCCACAAAAGTCAATCGCGACATGAGAGAAAGGCTTTATGCAAGTGACTCTATGAGACGGAAGGGGTCTCATTACAGGAGCAGGACAAATTTTAGGTTGAGCTCTAAAACATCGCACACAAGAAGATATCACCTTCTGAATGTATTTTCGTGCGGACAATATCCAAAACTGTTGAACGATTATGTTGTGTAGGGTCTTATGCCCGGGATGTAAGTGCTGTCTGTGAGCAGTCTCAATGATAAGGGTGGTTAACCGATGGGAACCCGGAAGTAGAAGAGGGTGCTTCGCTGAATATGGAAGATCGGATCTGTCCAGGCGTCCACCTACCCTAAGAAGTCCTTGAGAGTCAGTAAATATAGCTAACTTCCGCAACGGTTTCGATACTAACTTGGAGTTATTTATTTTTTGAATGATATCTGAAAAACAAGAAGTTTGCACATGCCTCACTAACAGCATCAAGCTAGCGTGAAGTTCACGGAGTGTAAGACGTCGAGTCGCTTTTCTCGGCGAAGGGGTCAAAAAATGGAGGCATAGAGCTAAAATTCTTTGAAGTTTAGGCAACGACGAATGTCGATTCAAAAGGTCACTCAAAGGAGAATTCTCGATTGTCGCAGTTAAAACAATCTTTCTTTCTTCCTGATTGACCAACGAAATATTTTCTGTAGATATGGTAAATTTGTCGTTTGGCCATTCTTCGGGAGGCCGGGATAAGAACGGCGGTCCTTTCCACCAAATATCTAGAGAAAGAAGTTGTGAAGAAAGCATTTCCCTGGATGCAGAATCAGCTGGGTTTAGGTCAGTTGGCACATGTCGCCAACAGTTTGCTGCAACAACATCCTGAATGTAGCTCACACGATTTACAACGAAAGTCTTCCAACAACTGGGAGAGGCTCTAAGCCACGTTAGAACCACTTGCGAATCAGACCATGCATACACGCCGTCAAAGGTGACGTGATCTTTATAGATGTCCTTTGCGAACGACAAAAGTTCAGCTAAGAGTTTGGCCCCTAACAATTCCAGTTTCGGAATGGAAAGTGACTTTAATGGTGCAACCTTACCCTTTGCACATACTAAGTAGGTCGAAATGGTATTCTCACTCTCAATGCGAAGATAAATTGATGCCCCATACCCTCGCTGCGAGGCGTCGCAAGATCCGTGCATTTCGCATCGATGAAAATGTTTGGGAATGATACAACGGGGGAGAGCAATATTTAAAAGAAGAGAGAGTTCGGATTTAAATTGTGTCCACGTTTCTACCAAGTTTTGGCTGGGAGTTTCGTCCCAATCAATCTTAGACAACCACAGACACTGCATTATATACTTCGCCAGAAGCAGGACCGGACATATCAAACCCAATGGGTCGAAAAATCGTATCTCACGCTTAGAACAGCCAGTTTTTGAGGTCTGGCATTTGTATGTGAATATGTCGGCGACAGGGTGCCATTGCAGCCCCAAAACTTTGAGAAATGGCGGTTCGTCCCTATCAAAGGACTGTGGCATTTGACAGTCGGACTCAGCTATGGAAGCTAATATCTCTGGGCAATTAGTAGCGCATTTTCTCAACTGAAATCGCGCACTAGCCAATAAAGAGATAAGCTCTTTCTGAATATCTAGCGCAAAGGCTACAGATGAGCATGTACCGATGATATCGTCAATGTATATTTGTGACTTTAACAACTTACTTGCTCGGGGATATTTTGTGTGCTCTAAATCGGCTAATTCGTTTATAATCCGCATGGCTAGATACGGGCTAATGCTGAGACCAAACGTAACTGTGTTCAAGGCATATTCATTTAGAGGCTCGTTAGGTGAAAATCTCCAAAGATTTTTTTGATAATTTCAATGGTGGGGAGTAACGAGAATATGTCTGAACATTTGCTTAATATCAGCAATGAAGACAACTGGATAAATCCGAAAAATAAGAAGGAGAGTAAATATGTCCTTTTGTAGTTTTGGCCCAGTAAGCAGAGTGTCATTCAGGCTAAATCCTTT
Source organism: Taphrorychus bicolor (assembly GCA_951812265.1). Taxonomy (NCBI): domain Eukaryota; kingdom Metazoa; phylum Arthropoda; class Insecta; order Coleoptera; family Curculionidae; genus Taphrorychus; species Taphrorychus bicolor. The sequence continues at coordinate 16,366,598 of OX638297.1, forward strand.
AGTACCTTTAGCCGAACCATCCCACACCACACGTAATTTTGTGCTAATGCTTTCTGGTTTTAAAACACAATGATGTGGCAAGTAACAGCCAGCGGAAGTGTTTGAGATACTTTTGGGAATCTGTGACATGTGGCCACTGTTAATATACTCCCTCATGAATTCACTATATGCATGATATAAGGGGGGATTTCTCAACAGTCGGTTCTCTAACGAGGAAAACCGACGAAAAGCCTGACAATAAGTGTCTCCCAAATCAGGTTCCGAAATCTTGAAATGAAGTGACACCACGAATCTACCTGATGCGTCCCTGGACACTGTTTCCCTAAAAATCGATTCACATTGCTGATCTTCAGGAGAAATTTAGATTTTTGTTGGCATTTGTTCGACTTCCCAGAACTTTGGAATGCTTATCTCAAGGGGAGCATGCGAAACAGCATAAAAAGAAACCGTTTCACTACTACTATTAAGGAGATTAACTCTGCCTAAAACAACCCAACCAAAGACCGTTTCAATTGCTGTTGGCTGGCCCTCAGTGGGTCCAACCTTCAGACTGGAGATCAAAGAAAGGCATATCAGAACAAAGTTTGGGCACTACGATAGCGTCGATCGCGTATTGTGTCCCTAACGTATTTTTTGGTTTAAGATGGCATTGAACCACACCTTTAGAAGAAAATGAAGTCATTTGGTTCAACCCGAATATGGATGTGGAAAAATGTCCTCTGGAAAGAGCGAGTCGTTTTACATACTTTTCGCTTATGAAATTTGATTGACTACCAGAATCGATCAGAATACGTATGGATTGATAGTTTCCAAATCCGTCAAGAATATGCGCAGTAGCAGTAGCGAGTAAAACTGTGCTATTTGAATTGAAAGTATTTGTTACAGTTGTTTTATTTGGATGAGCAATATCGGAATAATTAGGCTTAGACTCATCTTGCAAATGGCTCTCATCGCGTTTATGTTGGTTGGAGACTTGAGGTTGTCTAGCATCAGAGTTGTCTGAATGTAAGGAAGAATGGTGCTTATTTCGACACACACGGCACCGATAAGAAGATTTGCAATTCTGATCCGAATGCGAATGGTGTAAACAGTTCAAGCAGAGCTTACTTTGTGTTACATAATTTAGCCTTTCGTTCACGGTTTTCTGTAAAAATATGTAGCATTTAGAAAGGACATGGGAATGACCACACAAATAACATTTAACCTTGGAAGGCTTGGAATTTGATTCTTGATAAAGAGAAAATGGTGGTGTCTTATCATTTTTTTGATTTAAATATCCCTTTTAAGTGGAAGTTTTTGTTTGGGCGCCAAATGTTGAACAGGCTCGAGAGCTTTGCACTTCTTTTCGAGAAAGATATAAAGATCTTTATATTAAGGAATTTCAATGGTGCTAAATTTAACTTCAAACTGAGTGCGAGTGTAACATAAAATCCCATTGACTTGTGTCAAAACTGAGAGCGCTCAAGACTGCTAGTGATTCAGAAAATGTATTCAATAAGAGTCTCAAATCCTTACCGCCGCACTGCTTAATTGAAACCGTCATAATAGCAGCTAGTGCATTCGAAACAAGCAACCGTTTATTTTGGTAACGCTTGACAAGTTTGTCAAAGGCTGTATTATAATTTACATCGCTAATCTGAATTCCACTCAACAACCTCAAGGGCTCGTCTCCCAATGATGATAAGAGATATTGCATTTTTTCTACGTTTGACAATGTCGTATTGTGATGAATAATCTTCTTGAAAAGATCGTAGAATGTAGGCCATAACTTTTGATCTCCGCTGAAAGTAGGAATACTAATTTTTGGAAGTTTCACGCTAGCTTGTGCATTAGATATTACACTGGTATTTTGTAATGCATTTAAGGAAGTATTAGAAATTTTGCTATAAATAAGTTTGCAATTGTAATAGAATTCGTCAGTCGATTGTCTAATTTTATCTTGCATACTAAATTGAGCTTCGTCAGTTACTGTACCGATAATGTCGTTATGAAGGACTTCAAATTGATCATAGACTCTTTGAAGGTCACCATATCTAACTTCGAGCTGTGGAACAAGAGAAGGGTCTTTCTGCGCCTTTACAGCAATATTATAAGCCTCCGTAATAATATATATCCATATAAATACTTCTCTTAGCTTCCAGGCGCTTTAACTCGGCCATTTTTGTTTGTTTGAGCTAAAAAACAATTAATTGATAAATTTGCAAGTTATCAACTATCTAACTTAACGAAATGAGCGGCTGAATAAAATTGAAGACAAAAAGAGACAGTCAGGTGAGTAAGAAATCGAGTACTTATTTTGAAATGGAAGGAAAGTAAATAAGTATGTGTAATAAGTACCTGAAGCCCTATTGTTATCTTCAACCTTGCAAATCAGGTAGTTCAGTATTGTTTATCGACCCTTTTTTTGCTGGATTTCTCTTGGCGAGACGAGCACACGAGACCGCCGATAATTATGAAATGTGAATTTGAAGCTGAAATAAACGAATATTCACACAGGGCAATACGTCGATCATTCGAAGTTGTATGCGTACTATTTAGTTACTTGAAAATGAAATTAGAATTACTGTTATTATAAATTCGGTTCGAAGCGACCAAAATGTTAGCGCATTTATTTGTAGAAAGTGGACTGTATGAAATGGTTCAATCAATGCGCCACATTGAAGAAAGTAATAGCGATATTTATACTAAACAGCACACACAAGAAAATAAGGGACACTTACCATATCATTTCCATGTGCTGGGATAAGGGGATCCCCTAATGGTCTTCGTTGGACTGGTACACAACGCGCTAATAAAACGGGGTTCCGTTCCCGAGATTAGTAAAAATGGTCGTTTTGGCAGTGATTCTACCTTATTGCCCGGTTCTAGGTATCTATCTTAGGTCGGACGTCGTATATGGTGGTGCCCATTAACAACCTTGTGTGCGTATGCGCGGTAAATCGAAACTTTTAAATAAAAAAAAAAATATTGCGCTAACAACAAGATATAATAAAGCACTTTCAGTTTATAACAGTTGCTATCCGTACATTTTTAGCAAAAAAAAATTCTTTTAGATCTACCAATGGTATTAGTTACTTTGATACAATCTGTCTTTTTTTTAATGCTGTGCATAGTGGATTTTAATTTCTTGTCCCAAAAAGAAACAATAAACAAAAAGAAACTGAAGAGAGCCTTTTGGCTTGTAATTAGACCCGAAAATCAAAACTGATTGTTGTTTTTGAATAAACATTTTTTAAAGAAAACATCTTTTCTTTAAAAATACGTGGGACGATGTTAAGCACTAATAAAAATACAGCATTTTATTGTAAAAATGTGTAATAGCAACTATTATAAACTTCAAAAGTTCGTTTTAATATCTTAGGCCATCTCGGAGAAATTTAAAACTCTGTAATTTTTTTCATAAAATTTGAATACTCTGTATTAGAAAACGCAATAGATTTCGACAAAAGTGTATACAAACTTTTTTTTGTTGTTTCGATTTTCCCTGTTGATACGTTTCCCAACAATACGTAGAAAAAATTTCAAGAGGTGTGATTTTTCAGGCTTATTGTTCTATACTCTTCAGCTCAAACCCAATTTTTTGCCTGCTTCTCTAATTTCGTCCTTAGTAATTGCTGGACCACTTGTTCCTATTATATTGAAGCTAATGTTTACGCATTCTTATCTGGTTAATGTATTCTTCACTCAGTGAAATATTTCTTCTACGTAAACTTCCCAACGTTTTATTTTTGTCTCAACTATTTAGTTGAATCTTCCGTTTTTATTTCTTTCAACATTTTTATTTTTTATATTCCTGTTGGTTTTCTGATTTTTGTGGGAATTAAATGTATTGTTGCGAACTCGGGGTTCGATAATTCCAGTGTAACGATTTAACACGAAAACACTATTTATTTATTCCACAAATACACACGACTACAATTCGACTACTAACTAGCTCACTACTTAACACTTTATAGCCTTCTATTATCGCTTCGTACTTTAGCTTACTTATAGCTCGCTTAAAATAAGACTACTACTATCCTGCGCGCACTATGCGCCCTTTATATACAATCCTAAAATTACAGAAAAACCTAGAAACTTCTTTATAAGATTTCTTGAATAATCTCACATAAAAAAAAACGGTTGTAAACAACTGCCTTCTAGATTAAACCGAGCAATAAATCACTCGTGTCAGCCATGACGCAGCCCGGATAGGTCGCGAAGCTCCACCAACCAACACGCGTTGCCCCGCCTCCCATGCGGCGTTGCTGCGAATCGGAACATTGCCCTCCTCCTAAGGCTGTTCGTCCCGAACAGATAGAGTTCCATGGTATCGTGCTAATCGATCCAAATGAACGACCTTCATCTTTCACCTGGGGGTCCGCTGGATCCTATACACCACAACATTAATCTTCTTTATAATTGTATAAGGTCCTTCCCAATTTTGGATAAGTTTGGGCGACTTCCCCACCTTTCGCCGCGGATTGTATAGCCACACCAAATCACCATCCTGGAAGCCGCGGGAGTTAGCTAGTAAGTCATATCTTGCTTTGGCTCGATCACTGGATATCCGCTGTTTATTCCTGACTTGTTCATGAACATTGTTCAGCCTCTCCTTAAGCTCCTCCACAAAATTCTCAGAGCTGAGCGACTCTTTTTCTGGTGTTCCATAAATCAAATCCGCAGGAAGCCTCATTTCCCTTCCGAACATTACTCTCGCCGGAGTATAACCAGTGGCTTCATGCGTAGAGCCTCGATATGCCATCAACATGAGGGGTAGATGTTGGTCCCAATCACGCTGATGATCTGCCACCATTTTAGACAGGTAATGTTCCATGGTCCGATTAAATCTCTCTACCATCCCATCCGACTGTGGATGCAAAGGAGTTGTCCTGGTCTTGCGAATTCCGACAAGTTCCATGACCTTCTGGAAAACAGCCGATTCAAAATTTCGGCCCTGATTAGAATGAAGTTCGAGAGGGACTCCAAATCTGCAGAATATTTCATTTACTAGCACCGTAGCCACAGTCGTTGCTTCTTGATTAGGCAGGGCGTATGCTTCAGGCCATTTAGTGAAGTAATCCATGGCGACCAAGATGTATTTATTGCCCGACTCAGTCTGAGGAAACGGTCACGCGACATCAATTGCTATCCTCTCGAATGGAGCACCTACAGTGTACTGCACCATTCGGCCGCGTGATCTTGTTCGAGGTCCTTTTGTAGCACAACAAACTTCGCACTTGCGGCACCAAAATTCGACGTCTTCATGATAATTCACCCAGTAGAACCGCTCTTTAATTTTGGCCAAGGTTTTATTGACCCCAAAATGACCTCCACTTGTTCCGTTGTGCATTTCCTGTAGTACATCTGATTTTCTGCTATCAGGAACAACCAACTGACTGACTACGGACTTGCCATCCGGACTCTCCCACGCTCTCTTCAGTATTCCATTTTCTATTTTAAGAGAGTGCCACTGGGCCCATAGCGCCTTCAGGTTTGGACTTTTACCAGCGATTTCTTGCCATTCTGGTCTCTTGTCGTCAGTCTTTGCAGAGAGGATGGGTTCAATATCTGGATCATTCATTTGTTCTTCTCGAAGCGTCTGTGTGGTCCAGCCATCGTTTATTTCTACCGACGTTCTCCTTACCGAAGGAAGTCCCTCACGCTGCTCAGTTCTTTGACAATGCCGACAATCTTCTTTACAAGGCCGTCAAGACAATGCGTCGGCATTTCCGTGAGACCTTCCTGGTCGATGTTCAGTTTGGGTCTTCTGTCCTTTAATGCGTCCGGTCTCTGTAACACTTTTGCCACCCAAATTATTGGCCTTGACTTGATTGGTTGACTTGACTGATCCTGGGGGTCTTAACGGGCTCGATCAATTGCATCCTTACATTGACCGGTATTGGCTTTTCTTGGAATCTAGGGCGGTCCTGGTTTCCGCTCGGTCTTTTAAACAACGGTGACGGACTTCTTGCCCTATTACGGCAATTACTCTTGACGTGACCCAGTTTACCACAGTTAAAACATTTCATGCCCCGATTGCCTGTTGATAGGGGAGTTCTTCCCAACAGGGCTTGCATATTGACTGCGATATCCTTCAACGCTTTATGTAAACTTGCCATGGATTCAGCCATAGACGTATTCTCCTCTTCATCGCAAGTTGCCCTTCTTACACGTGGAGCTGAACTAGATGACACTCGTGACGCCTTGAATTCCAGGGCCCGAACTAGTGCCTCGCTGATATTCCTGGGCCTTACTAGACGTAAGTGGTATCTCATGTCACTATCTCGAACTCCTTCAATGAACCTTTCGGCGGCAAATTGCATTTGAAAAGATTCAGGGGCCGATGGATATGCCAGGTGAATGAGTCTGTCTATGTCCGCCTCAAATTCTTGTAAGGATTCACCTGACTTTTGCTGTCTCATCCTCAGCTGGGCCTGAAACACGGTTTCTTTGTGCTCATTTCCAAATCGTAGTTGCAGAGTGTGTACTAAAGCCGCATAATTACTTTGATCCGCTGCCGACAGAGATTGGAGTAACTCAGCCGCTTTTCCACGAAGTGCTACCACTAATGATGTAGCTTTCTGGGGCTCGGACCAAGCATTAGCTTTTGCAGCTGCCACAAACTGAGTTTTATAAATTTCCCATGCAGTAGTACCGTCATAATCGGGAGGCTTAATTTTAGCGTTGGGTGTGCTAAAACTCTCTGTAGATACGTTGTGGTCCTCAAGTTGTTCCCGGAATTTCTTTTCTAGCTCGAGAACCTTCTGGTTGACAGCTTCGAGTCCTTCATTAACGGATTGCATTATTCTTTCTTCCAATTGTTGCTCCCTAGATGCGAAATGGCTCACTAATTCTTCTTTAAACCGCTTCTGTTCTTCCTTTTGTTCTAGATGACGTCGCTCTTGTAGTTGATCACGTCTTTCTTGCTCCTCTTTTTGTTCGTTATAACGTTTCTCCTGTATTTGATCACGTTTTTCCTGTTCTTCCCTCTGTTGTTGAATAAGGGACAGCAGGACGGCAAGTTGATCCGCCATCGCTTGATGCTGGCTTCTGGTCACTGGCATAAACACGTAATGTCCGGCAATGAAGCACTCACTTACAGTTCAGTAATATTAGTCTTCAAATTCCCACTGGAATTCCACTTCTGACACCAATTGTTGCGAACTCGGGGTTCGATAATTCCAGTGTAACGATTTAACACCAAAAAAAAACACTATTTATTTATTCCACAAATACACACGACTACAATTCGACTACTAACTAGCTCACTACTTAACACTTTATAGCCTTCTATTATCGCTTCGTACTTTAGCTTACTTATAGCTCGCTTAAAATAAGACTACTACTATCCTGCGCGCTCTATGCGCCTTTTATATACAATCCTAAAATTACAGAAAAACCTAGAAACTTCTTTATAAGAATTCTTGAATAATCTCACATAAAAAAGTTGTAAACAACTGCCTTCTAGATTAAGCCAGCCAAGCAATAAATCACTCGTGTCAGCCATGACGCAGCGCGGATAGGTCGCGAAGCTCCACCAACCAACACGCTCCCATGCGTTGCCCCGCCTCCCATGCGGCGTTGCTGCGAATCGTAACAGTATCATGTGCCTCTCTTCTCATCCAAGCAATTTTTCATTGCCCTAGTAATTCTTTGTTTATTTCTTTATTTAATGTTTTGTATGCCTGTTCATTTTTAACTTCGTGTTTTCTTTTTTTCTGTAGTCAGACCTTTAATGTCATTGATTATCCACTTCTTACTTTTAGTAAGTTTTCAGATTCTTAAGGTGCCCATTCACATACAGTTTGCCTGCAGTTCTAAGACTGTACGATCTGGACTGAAGATATGAACTTTTGGAGGACACACACCATTCAGATAACTGAAACGATGAAACCTTCAGTTTTAAGACTGTCAGTTTTTGAACTGAAGGAAAACTGAGCTTTCGCCACACACACAAACATTTTATCAGTGCTAATCGAACGGTCCCGCTGGAGTGAAAAATGTTTTGTAATAATAATAATAGAAAACGAAAAATTGCGGCACTTCTTGTGCTATTATTATTGCAAGAGCCGATAACAAAGGCGAAAAAACGTTTTTGGGTAAAAGATTGGCTTTTACAACGCGATACTTTATCTCATATGAGATTGGTAAAAAAATTGAGAACTAGTGCAACAGACGACCTTCAAAATTACCTCAGAATGGATGACACCTGTTTTAAAGAACTCTTAAGCATGGTTAAGCCGTTAATATCAAAGAAAAATACAAAAATGAGAAAAGCAATTCCAGCCGAAGAACGATTGATAGTGACACTTCGATATCTGGCAACAGGAAGAACTTTGGAAGATTTGAAATTTTCAGCAATTATTTCTCCCCAAGCTCTCGGAAACATTATTCCAGAGACGTGTTATTGTATTTATAAGGCCCTCAAGAAAAAGTATTTAAAAGTAAGTAAAAAAATAGGCAATACCAACAATAAAATAATTATTGTACTAATTTATAGTCTTTAATATTAGGTAACAAAAAATACTAGGTATATTGTACCTATATTATCTCACAACGGTAGGTACATGCCAAAATGTTAAAGAAATTTAATGCAGTTCTATTTTTGAAAAGTTACAAATTCTGACAAATTCCCCCGGTAAACTTGCTGAGAATTCAGATTATTTTCCTGAGAATTCAGATTATTTTCGGTATGGAATGGGTCGGAAGATCCTGCTGAGTGTTCATAGTTGTAGGTTGTTTCATTTCCACTTAAAATGTTTTCTGCGGTAGTATAGATATTGGCTTGTTTGGGATTGGAATCTGGATAACTCAGCGAAGAATGACATGATTGAACTGATTGATTACCATTATTTGTACATGAAACAACATTACTGTAATCGTTTAATTTGTTTTGAATACCAAGAAGAATAATTTTATTTATTAAATGCTCCGCAAGAATTTTTTGATTATCATTCATTCTACGTAATTTGCAAGCTACATTATTTCCCATTGCATCATATTCATCTTGGTTCTGTGAATATAGGCTTTCACATGCTTTTTCGATTATGCTTTCCCTAGATCTTTTTATGCTTCTTCCATTGGTAGTTGTTGCTGTTCTGCTTGGAGTTCGAGATGGTGGTTGGGATGCTGAACTTCTGCTGGGAGTTCGAGATGGAGGGTCAATAACTATTGGGTTTTCAGGCACATCGAGTAATGACAAATTTGAATCTTCTTCCATCGTGGTAGCATTGTTATCCATTTCCGTTTCATCACGCTCGTTGTGTAACTCACTCTAAAACAATTTTTTTTGTTATTTATTAAAACAATTTTGCCTGGACTCTTAAATGCGTAATTTTTCATTTTAGTTTCCGGATACAGTTGAAGAATGGGAGAAAATTTCCCGAGACTATAACAGTAGATGGAATTTTCCTAATTGTGGGGGCTCGATCGACGGTAAACATATAAAGATAGTGAAACCGGCGAACAGTGGATCCTATTATTTTAATTATAAGGATTATTTTAGTACCGTTTTAATGGCCATCGTAGACGCAAATTATGAATTTATTTATGTAGATGTCGGCTGCAATGGACGAGTTTCGGACGGAGGCGTCATTGAAAATACAACGTTTAACGACAAGCTATTGGGAAAAGCATTGAAACTACCTTCTAATGATAGAACAATAAACAAAATGAATTTTGTTTTTGTAGCAGACGATGCATTTGCATTGCACGAAAATATTTTAAAACCGTTTCCTGAGAAAAACCTTAGTAAAGAGCAAAGGATATTTAATTATCGCCTAAGTCGAGCTCGTCGCACAGTGGAAAATGCTTTTGGAATTTTATCCAATAGATTTAGAGTGTTTCATACGGCAATTAATATGAAACCGGAAAAAATTGACAAAATAGTACTAGCGGCAGTAGTTCTACACAATTTTTTGAGGCGAAAGGCAAACAAGTACGTCCCTAAAAACTACGTAGATTTAGAAGTTTTAGATAGCGGTGACCTCGTAAAAGGCGACTGGCGCAATGGAATGGAGCTCGATGGTTTGAGGCCTATTTTGAATAGAAATTCATCACGCGAAGCTAAAGAAAACCGAGAGGTTTACAAGAATTATTTTTTGGGGTCAGGATCAGTACCATGGCAAGAAAATTTTTTATAAAAATAATGCCACTTTATGTTCTGTTTGTATTAATGTAAAACTTTATAATACATAATAATAGATTCGAGCATGTTTTAAATTTGTTCTTGAAGTTATGCATTGGGCCATTATCATATCTTTGACAGGTATGAATGACAAAAAAATAAATAAAAATATTTGATGGAAAGAAACTCACGTGTATTTTTGTAAATGGGGAAATTCGGATTTAACCTCAATTTGACATCAGTGATGTACATTGCTTGTACATCAGTGACGTCGTCACATGCTCAATATCACACCTCTAAAATCTTTCTACCATGAAAATCTAGCATGCTTTAACTTGTACTACGGTACCAATCGGTAAACGGAAGAAATAATAATAATTGCTTCCAGATTGACACAAACTATACTTTGCAAATTTTAAATCCATCAGTTACCGTACTTGAAATATTCTCGGGAAACCTATCCACTAAATAAATTCGAGTAAACTTACCTCAATTTCACTTTCTTCATCGCTCTGAGTATCATTTGAAACGGATGTTCGAGGCTCTTCTTGATCCGCCGTAAACAACAACAAGTTAAAATACCACAGCGTAGGTACATAAATGTTATCAGAGCCTTCACCTGATCGCTTTGATTTCCTCACTTTTTTCATTTCTTTTCGAAAAGCGCTTCGTAAATTATTAATTTTACTTTTAACAGAATGAACTGTTGCATTTGGATCTATTTTTTTATAATGCAATAATAATTTTTCGTAGGCTTTATTTTTTTCATGCCTATTTGAGTATGACTTACTCTTTACCTTCCAAAGGCAAGGCAATTGCCTATAAATATCAATAAACTCCGTTAAAAACGCTGTATTATTGCGTGACTCGGCGATTTCGCAAATATCAAAATCACGAAAACTTCCAACAAGTTTAAAGATGGGATCGTACGTTTTAAACTGAGGATTTTTGTCCATACACATCAGTCCGTCTGTAGGTTGAAGTGAACTGCGCGCTCAGACCTGTCGACGGCCTGTATGTGTATGGACAAATCTAAACTGACGATATGCAAATCGGCAGTTCTGGAATGCAGGCAAACTGTATGTGAATGGGCACCTTTAGGAGGTTCGCAGCAACGCCGCATGGGAGGCGGGGCAACGCATGGGAGCATGTTGGTTGGTGGAGCTTCGCGACCTATCCGCGCTGCGTCATGGCTGACACGAGTGATTTATTGCTCGTCTGGCTTAATCTAGAAGGCAGTTATTTACAACCGTTTTTTTTATGTGAGATTATTCAAGATTTCTTATAAAGAACTTTCTAGGTTTTTCTGTAATTTTAGGATTGTATATAAATGCGCATAGAGCGCGCAGAGGAGGATAGTCTTATTTTAATCGAGCTATAAGTAAGCTAAAGTTACGAAACGATATTAGAAGGCTATAAAGTGTTGAGTAGTGAGTTATTTAGTACACGAATTGTACATGTGTATATTTATGGGACAAATAAATAGTGTTTTCGTGTTGAATCGTTACACTGGAATTATTGAACCCCGAGTTCGCAACAATATTTTATTTCATACTTTTTTTATAATTTAGAAATTAAAAAAATAATTAAAAAATTACCACGTAAGAATTTGATTTATTGATATTTGGCGGTGTCTGCATTATTGTCACTGTCAAAATTCATAATTCGAGAGCTATAGCATAATGATTTATAGTTACGCTATTTATGGTACCAAAATAAACTTTTGGAAATATGTAGCCACTAGTTTTAAAACTTTATTATCACAAATTATGTTGTATTAAAATTATTGCCATATCATTGCATTGGAGTAGTACTCTCTCTTTATTCTAGGGTTGAATAAATCTCCATGTTTTTCTATTTTATTTTAATTTATATTTCCACTGAAAGAACGGATATAGCATTTCTTTGCCTTTTCAGTAATGTCATACTTTTTTAAAACAATAAAAATGATTGAATAATTTATCGAGAATACATTTTATGCACGGAGCATATTTTTGGAAAATCAGGGAAACTTTAATGGAAAAAAAAAATATTTTTTACATCTGAGGATGAATAAAAAACAATTAAGAGTTCAATACGTGACAGAAAGTAAGGCTCTTTCCAGATAAAGGATATTGTGGTATCTTGCGTTGTGTAAAATGAGGGAGTACTGTCCTCCTGTACGTGTTTCCTTGTGTAAGCAGACCTCCATGTTTTTTACTAAATTCTCCATTAAGCGTCCATTAACAGCCCTATTTCTATTAATAAATTAGTTGAGTACTATTATATCAAGTTTATTAAGTGGACACAATTTACAACAATCGTCTTGTTTGGGTTTCCAGCCACTACTTTGTACTCAAACTGAATATCAACTTTTTAAATCAATCATTTATTATCTTGGAGACTACGCGAAGTTGGAGTGTTGGAGTGCTAAATGACGCGTGAAACACCGTATATCATCGTGACGTATATTTTTATTTCTATTTGATACAGAGAAATTGAAAAAATATGAATGGGAAAAACAAAACACTTAGGAATGGGACTGGAGCTCAGTTAAATAATACTCGAAAAGCTAGAAGGAAGATACGGAATAGAAAAGATACAACTCCACAGTGGCCGCAGAGTGGACTGTCCACTATTCCTAGGAGGTGCATTGTCTGATGAAACTGCAGTGGCCAGTGAGGATTCCTATAAGGTCTCCCAGGCACTGTCGACTCCTCCCAAGTAGCGAAGAGACCTGGATCTATCCGGATTACGGTAAAATTTCTTGGTGTGGATACATATTCTTGACTGTGTCCAGTTTGTCCTTGTACTCTCCCATGCTCACTCATTTAGAGTGTGAGAGACGTATTACCGATTCACTTATTTTTGTCATCTTCTTCTTCATATGACGCCGTCTTCCTCCGAAAGTTGGCAATCCAACTGGGTATAATGGAATGGTGCGCGAAACTGCACCCCTGAATATCTCAATAGATGTTCGACCAAACCATCTTCTCAGATCCTTGAGCCACGAATTCTGCCGTCTGCCCACAGATATTTTGCCCTCGATCCTTCCCTCAATATTAAGACGGAGTAATTCATATCGCTCTCTTCTCAGGATGTGACCGATGTATTGCAGTTTTCTTTCTTTTATTGTTTTTAATGATTCTTTATATATAGTTTTATATATATTGTTATATATATTATATATTGTTTTTAATGATTCATCCGCCTGAGTACCTCTTCGTTGGTTATTCGGTCTATCCAGGATATGCGCAGAATACGTCAATATAAGTACATCTCGAATGCGTTGAAGGACCGGGAAGATATAGCAGCGTAGCATTAGCATGCGCAGCTGCAGACTCAGGTCACGGCAAGCAAAGGAGCTCCTCATTGATGCAAATGAGCGTCTGGCCTGTTGGAGCCTTGCAAGAATCTCGACTTTAGGATCATTGGTTTCGTTGACGAGCGCGCCAAGATATTTTGCGATAACTCGCGTTGTTAATTCTGAGGGTTGCTAGTTTTGGTGTCTTGGAGAACATAACAATCTTCGTCTTGGCAACGTTCATTTGTAGTCCGTGCTGCATGCTATGTTCGCCAACACGGTTCATCATGCTCTGAAGATGCGGCAGGCCGTCAGCAAGCACTACCGTATCATCAGCAAAGCGCATGTTGTTAACACAAATGACATTGATCATGATGCCCTCTCTCACATCCTCCAACGCTTCACTAAAAATCGCTTCGGAATATATATATTGAAAAGAAGGGGCGACAGATCACAACCCTGTCTCACTCCCCTCCGAATCTCCACCTCTTTAGATGTTTCGTCCTCTATTCTGACTGACTGCCGCCATCTAATTTCAATATAGTTGGGTGATAATGCGCAGGTCTCCCTCGTCATTTAGGATCTCGGCAAATCTCTGGTGCGAAACACAGTCGAACCCCTTACGGTAGCCAATAAAACATGCATATATATCGTGAAGAGTTTGAAGAACGTTGAGTGTGAAAAGAGCCTCACCTGTACCCATTCCGTTCCTAAATCCGAACTGCATGCTACCAATCTGTTCCTCGCATCTGGCATATAAACGTGTGTGGATGATACGGAAGAATACCTTGAGGACATGGAGCATCAAGCTAATCATGCGGCAGCCATTGCACTGGGAAGCATTCGGTTTTTTTGGATATGGTGATGAACGTCAATTTTAGCCAGTCCACTGGTATTCCTCCAGTCTGATATATTGAGTTAAAAAGAGAGGTGAGGAGGGCTAGGCCCTTCCCCTCCCGCATACGCAATGAGTTTGAGCGTTCCCGCGTGCACCTGGTCAGATCCCAGGGCCTTGTCGCTTTTTTGAAGCCTGATAGCGCGTATTACCTCCTCTTTCGTGACTCCAGGGCTAAACTCATTAACAGCGTCACCTTTAGGAGATTTTTTGGGTCGAACATCGTTAAAGAGGGTCTTCACATATTCCTCCCATCGTTTTCTCTTTTCCTCAGCACCCTTCCTGCATGTTGATTTTTTTCTGGAGATTGAACAGGTCGCGCTTATCTTGTAGTGTCGCGATTTTGTCATCTAGTCATAAGTTAGAAAAAATGTCAAAGTCAGATTTCCAACACCTACTTGACGACAATATAAGTGAATGGCTTATACCTATTACTTACTCCTAGACATGGCTCCGGTCCAGTAAAGCAAGTCTGGGAACCACGCTTGGCCGATTCATCGGCAGCTCGTTTCCCTCAATGCCCCTATGTCCAGGAACCAATTCCAGAGTTACTATTTTTGTTTCTGCCAGTGACTCTAGAGCATCCCTGCTGTCCTGAACGAGCTTTGAACTCGTTCTGTTCCTGCAGATGGCTCGTAGGGCCGCCTGACTATCGGAGTAGACAATTCTAAATCTAAGTATTTAGCAGATGCCGAACAATTTTGTAGTCAGCGCGTGACTTTAAGATCGTTCTCCACCAAAAAATTTGAGGTTATCAATAATTATTAGTTTTTACTAAACATTTATATAAAAACATGTGTTGTAGAAAAAATCTTGTGTGTAATTCGAGTGCAAAGTGACAATGCCGCTCTGTTGAAATAACCAAACTTCTCACTCAGAGCGGCACTTTGCGCTCTTTATACACAAATTGAAAACCGTTATAGATACAAGGTCGCTTAAATAGAAGTAAAGTTGCGTATTGGTCTGCTTAAAAATAATCCGAGTCAATGATATTTTAAATCGTCTAGGTCTACTATGTTGTGCGCGGCCGTTGTCAACTTTCGTTTTTCTTATGGTGGCAGTTTTGAAATTTTGCACTTTTAAAATCTCCGTAAAAAATGCTCTTCAAGCATGTATAACATCTTTATGTTCGGCCAAGAAAAATACTTAAAAATAACAAAATTAAGATTTTGTCGTATTGGTCAACTTCAGGTTAATTAGAAGAAGTTGTGTGTAGCTTACTAATAAAATTATTCAAAAGATTGTACAAGGTGAACTAAGAAACAATTAAAATAAAGAAACGAAATTAATAAGTGAAAAATAGTTTCTTACTATTTGCGGATTAAGTACGTCAACCGCTTCTGTAACAGCTGGCCTAAGTTCCTCTACGGTTTCGTAAGACCTTCGAACCCCATACAAAAAAAACGAGCAACGTTTAATTAGGGAACTTTGCGGGTCCACCTATCGCCAAATTCAGCATTCAGATAATAATCCGCCCATTATGATGTGGAGCACCGTCCTGCTGAAAAAACATGTTCTGTATGGTGGCTAGGGAAGTCCCATAATTTCTTCTGCTACTTTAGCTTGCAGGAGGTTCAAGTATCTCTCGAAACTTAAGTTCTCATTAAAAAAGTACGGGACAATCACATGTGTCCACAAATTTTAGCCACCCATAAATCCCCATCTAACTTGGTGCATACCCTGACGAACTTGCCGTGGATTTGCATTGGATCAGTAAACAGTATTCTTATGATTTAGGGTGATTTTTACAAGTTCAAGTAAAAGTTAAAAGATAAAACTCCAGATATAACCTACATTGCATTGTTTATCTGTCAGGTAAACTATGCAATGTACATCAAGTCTGGAGTTTTATCTTCAATCTGAAGTTTTACTTGAACTTGCAAAAGTCGCCCTAAATAATCCACACTTGGTAAATCGGCTCTCATCAGACCAGAGGACTTTCAAGGTAAAATTAGGTATTTGTTAGTTTTTTGAATGAATCATTGACAAAATTCCATTCTTCTAATATGATCACCATTCTGGAGCCCCAGGCTGGGATGCTCCTGCATCGACGATATTTATGAGGCTTTAAAATGGTACCCGTCATTGTGTTTTTTGTGTTTGTGTTGTGTGTTTGTTTGTGTTGAATTTGACGCAAAGAGGTATGAGGTGTTTCGACCACGCTTAGCAATAACAAATTTTCCTTATCTTCGTCTGGAGGTGTGTTCTTTATCTTAATAAAACTCCCGTAATTAATCAGATTATCTTGGAGACGTATAAACATAGCTCTGCCAGGTTGTCGTCTTTCTGGGTATTTATTAAAATACATTTCTTCAGCATTCGCATCATTTCTGTGACATAGAATAAAACACTGCAACTGTCATATTTCTCACAATTTGAAAAGTTATTTATTGTAAAATTTACAATTTTTTTAACTGCAGACACTTAATAGTGTCAATAAAGACTATGCTCTGATGGATAATAACAAATGACAAATCTAATCACACCGTGCCAAAATTTAATAGGAATATCCTAGCCACCTACGATGAAATGTTAATTTTGTTATTTTTAAGTGTTTTTCTTTGCCGAACATAAAGATGTTACACAGGGTTGAAGAGCATTTTTTACGGAGATTTTAACAGTGCAAAAATTCAATATGGCATTCATAGGAAAAACGAAACTTGACAACGGCCGCGCACAAGATAGTAGGCGTAAACAACTTTTCACCGAATTTTCGGAATCACCATACTTTGTAGATCCACCATTTTGTAGACCCCTAATCTGAAATTTTCATGACTGTAGCTCTTTTAATAAGTCAACTACTAGGGTTTTTCGAAAATGCACTTTTTTGGTTTTCACCCTGTATCATCGGAACGATATCGATATACAATATCATTGTCTCGGATTATTTTTAAGCAAACCAGTACGCAACTTTTCTTCGATTTAAGCGATCTTGTATCTCCAACGGTTTCCAATATCACCATGTACATCATTTTAAACTGGACACCCTGTATAATTCAAACTTAAACAAATCAGGTTTGCTATCCTGTTTAAACGTTTATATGTTGAAATTCCTTATAATCTCACCAGAATACATAACTAGAAACTACAATAAAGGTATTGAAACAAAACGTGTTTGACTGATTAGGGGATTATAGTCACGAGTAAGCATAATCGAGGAATTACCGATGTTGTAAATGATGGTGTACTTTCTCATCTCGATCTGAATGGTTGGCTAGTTCGATGCTAGCGCCTAGAGACAATTAATAAAAAGTTCGAAAAAATCCAAACTTGATTACTTATCTATCTATTTTAATAAAATCCATATCTAATCAACAATGTAATTAAAATTAGCAATCATTTTATTGTGTCATTAAAAAATCTTGAGATGCGTGATTTTGACGATAATAATGGGTACTCGAATATTTATAAGGTGATAAGATATTATTAGAATATCATGCCACAAGCTTCCATCATAAACCTCAGTTGGATCTGTATATTCCTTAAGTCATCAGTCGTTGAGTCGTTGCACACAATATTATGTGGGTTTCAGTTTCAACAACAGTATTTGCCCTAATAAGCGTGGCTGCAGCCGGTCCCACGAGGGCTGACGGTGACGTTTTCGAATTGTCAGTAGTGCATGTAAATGATTTCCATGCAAGGTACGATTATATGCTCTTATGTCTATCTTTTAAACTATTCTCATATGTTCCCTAGATTTGCAGAAATCAGTACTTCCGCTGGCAACTGCAATGACCCCACAACATGTATCGGTGGTTTCTCACGATTGTACGCTCTAATACAGAGCCTCCTTAAGGAGAAACCTAAGTCGCTACTTCTAAATGGAGGAGACAACTTTCAGGGGACATTATACTATTCTCTGGGAAAATGGAATATCACCCAGGACTTTATGAACAAACTACCCTTCGATGCCACAGTAAGCCAGAGCTTTGATTAGTTATTTTCTTTTTAATTATTATATCTTTAGGTGCTCGGAAACCACGAATTCGATGATGGGGTAGAAGGGGTAGTCCCCTTTATTAAAGCTCTACAAACCCCGGTAGTGACGGCGAAC
The DNA here is from genome assembly GCA_951812265.1 of Taphrorychus bicolor. Lineage (NCBI taxonomy): Eukaryota > Metazoa > Arthropoda > Insecta > Coleoptera > Curculionidae > Taphrorychus > Taphrorychus bicolor. The sequence continues at coordinate 16,384,938 of OX638297.1, forward strand.
ATCAATGACGCAGAAGAGCCGGACATTCAAGGAACTTATTCGAAAAGCGTTGTCGTGGAGAGGGACGGAAAGAAGATTGGAATAATTGGAGTAATTTATTCGAAAACTAACGTAGGTGAAGTGGAGATGATTAGATCCACTGATACTGATAGTGTAGCCATAGCTAATATCAATTGCAATATAATTATTTTGTAGACCATCGCTAGTACAGGAAGTTTGGTATTCTACCCTGAGTCATCAAGTGTTAATGCTGAGGCTGAACGATTGGTCAATGAGGAGGGAGTTTTCACTAATATAGTATTATCTCACTGTGGATATGATGTGGATCAAGAAATTGCTGCAAACGCTAGTGACAAGATTGGGCTGATTGTCGGGGCACATTCTCATACCTTCTTGTGGACTGGAGGTAAAATGAAGTCACTATAACAATTCCTTTTTATAAAGTGAGATTCAAAGATTATACTTCACTTAAAGTTTTCCGGGCAAACCCCCGACAAGCGACGAAACGTTAAAACTTTCATCATTGAGCTTTAGCGATAAGAACTTTCTGGCATCGATCCAACCGGATTCTTATTTAAACGTTCCTTTAAACAGGAAACTAAAACTTTAAGACAAAAACGCATTTTTTTTCTTTAGACAATCCACCAGGTCCAGACACTCCTGGAGGGCCTTACCCCACAATTATAAACAGCGAGAGGTCTGGGAAAGACGTCCTCATAGTGCAGGCCTCAGCCTATACGAAATATCTGGGGAATATCACCGTTTACTACGATAGTGAAGGAAATGTTGTCGACTATTCTGGCGCTCCCATTTACATAGAACATGACTTACCTAAAGGTAAGCAGAATTTTATCACTAAAAAATGCTCAAGCTTTCTAAGGAATCGTCAATTTCAGATGAAGATATCAATAAAGATTTAGAACCATGGGATGAAATTATTGACGCTGAAGGTTCAGTGGTGATTGGTTCGTCTCTGGTTAAATTGTCAAAAACTGGATGCTACTATAGCGAATGTACTTTGGGAAACTTTGTCACTGATGCGTTTGTTTTTGGGGTATAATAGTCATTTGCAAAAGAGACTCGGAAAATGTTACACTTATTTTACAGTATTCTCAAATAGCGCAAAATGGATCATGGACCAAGGCCGCCATTGCAGTAATCAATGCCGGAGGATTACGCACAGACGTTGAGATTGGAAGTGAGTCAATAGTTAAAAAGCAGTTTATTTTAAGCTGATTTATTCAAATGAATTCGAGGAAACTCGGCATTAGTCGAAACGTCGGCTAGTTTTTGTCGCTGGTAAAATTTTTCTGGTTGATCGTTTGTATTATTATAGACATCACTTATGGGGACATGGTCAACTCACAGCCATTCTCTAACACCATTGACTTTGGCCAGTTGCAAGGAAGATACATAAGGGAGGTACTGGAACAGTCAGCAGGAGCGTACGCCAATGGTAGAATTGTAGCAGATTTGAAGCTGCTTCAGGTTTCAGGTAAGAAGTTACGATAATTTCATGTTGGTGGGAAACTAATAGTTTGTCAGTTGAAGTATATGAGAGTATCGCCATCCTTTGCTTTTTAAACATTTAGTCAACGACGGGAATACTCTTGGAGCGGTTTAGAGCGGCGAATTTTTTTTTTTGAGAATTTCTCTTTATGAACTTCTTTAGTGCTGAAATACCTATCTACATTACACTGCCGTCCAAAATAAAAGAGAGGCATTTGCGGTATTCACTCAAATCAGATTCGGATGTTTTATATTTTATTTTGCGGATACGGCCGTAAAAAAAGTGGAAATTGATATGATTCTCGTCTGTAAAGATGTTGTAATATCATGTAAAACAAGTATAGTGCGTTTCATTCTTATAAAAACAATTGAATATAAGATCAGTCATGTCAGAAAAATTAATATATCAAACGAACTTACCAAGTGAAGTTCGATATTAATTATATGACTCCTTTCCCCGAGGATCAATATATATGGTAGTCCTTGCCTCGACTACTAGATGGCACACCTGATTCTAAAACCACAAAGTTCCCAGCTTTCCCGCTTCCCTTAAGTGGGGCTAGGTATCTAATATGAAATCGGCAACTAATATGAATTTCGCGGGATGGGATATAATCTTTGGGAGGGTTGATTGATCCTCGGGGAAAGGAGTCATATAATTAATATCGAACTTCACTTGGTAAGTTCGTTTGATATATTAATTATATTTCCTTTCCATTTTAGTTGCTTATTGTTTGTTTAGTTATTACATTTTCCCAAGTACATTTGTTATTACGAAACTCAATAGTAAAAAGAAAACCATTTGTTAATAAAAGTGCAAAAAAAATTGTATTATTAACATACTTCTCGATTTAAAAATGTTAAGGTATTTTGTTTTATATATTGTAAGGTAATTTGGGGGGGTTCTTTCTTTAAAGGATTACTATGAGGATTTTGCGTTATTTTAATTACCTAAAAGAAGTGTCTCGGGCGCCACCCTCTATGGGTTTTATGTGGTAGAGGGGCCACCGAAGAAATGCCTAACGGGTAAGCCTTTAAACAGTGGAGAATGAATCCCAGGATATTACTCTTAGAGGTGAAAGTCACACGATACGCGTTCAGTCCACCAACAGATTAAAAGATTTAGTAATCAAGATCGATAATTTATTATCACAGTATTTCCAACTAGACAGATAAGGAACGCTTGAACTTTATAATAAATCTACAGAAAGTCTAATTCGGAAAGAGAAGGGTATGGGTGAGGAAATCGGAGGAGAATATGGATAATAACGGTACGGAATGGGGCCCTGCTATCAAATGGCTAAATTACTAATTTGTAATACTCGAATAATCCCTAAATGCTTTGCTAATTTTAATTCCGATAGTGAGAGTTTGAGGAGCCCTACTAATGCCAGACACCTGTGTAATGTTTGTATGTGGGGCCCTACTACTGCCAGACACCCGTATAGTGAATGTTTTAGGAGCCCTACTACTGCCAGGCACCTGTGTAATATTTGTATGTGTGTGTGGGGCCCTACTACTGCTAGACACCCGTATAGTCAATGTTTTAGGAGCCCTACTACTGCCAGGCACCCGTGTAATGAATGGTTGAGGAGTCCTACTAATGCCAGACTCCCGTGTAGTGGTTGTGTGTGTGGGGCCCTACTACTGCCAGGCACCCGTGTAATGAATGGTTGAGGAGTCCTAGTAATGCCAGACCCCCGTGTAGTGATTGTGAGTGTGAATTTTGGTTAAACGGTATTCCTTACTTTTAGCTCTTTAGGGAGCTCTTTATCCTTTGGCTGCTAGCAATGGAATCCTCTCCGGCTGTCATGCTCCCGTCTTTTATATCCGTTCAACAATCCTAACAAGCCTACTGCCTAATTTTAGAAACTGGTTCTGTATTATCGGGTAGGGTTGCCAAACTATTTAATCCAACTAGACAGATTTAGCATTTGACAAATGACTGAAATTTAAAACTGACAACATTGAAATGCTAAATAACCAAAAACTATTAACCTTCTAATCTAAATTTGACGCCAAGTAGGTTACATGTAAACTGAACTAGTTAGGCCGTCGTCACATATATTTCCTTATTAAAAACCATTCCTCGGTCTCGAATTAAAGATAAATTTTAGTAACTTCGTTACAATATTAATATATTTTTGTCTAGGCATGTAACTAGTCCTTTAAAGGTCTATTATAATAATGGAAAAAAGTAGAGGAATCTTTAGTCCAACCCGCTTTTTTACGTATCGTCTCTAATTCTACTCCTTTCCTAAATGCTTCCGAGGTGGATGCATGACGAGTACTCTGTGACAAGAACTCCTCGTCTATACCACTTGACCGTAATGTGATTTTTATCCATCTACTTAAAGTTTGGGACGATGCCTGTTTATGAGGTCGCTTAAATGTTACAAAAAGATTGTCAATGTTTCCTCGTATGGAAGCAGTTCTTGTCAAATAGTAGTTAATTGTCTCGATAGCACACCTCTCTGGCCTTACATGTTTTTCTAAACACAGTAATGGATGAAATTTATTTCTATTAGTTGTATTTATCCTATGTGTAATCTTTATTTGTATAAAGTTGGTTCCAAATTTAATATTACTAAGTTTTATTAAGGATAAAGTTTGCACTCTGTGAGACGTAATAAGAGCCATAAGGGTTACCAGTTTAAAAGACAGGTCCCTTAAGGACAATTCTTCTAAGGGATATAATTTATCTAAATATTGGAGTACCACCTCTGGGTCCCAAGTGTATTCATACTTAGGTTTCAGAGGTCTTAGGTTCAATACGCCTTTAAAAAACTTTTTTATCTTGTAATCTCCTATTAAATTTGGATTAAGAATAAAGTTCAATGCGGCCCTCATGTTGTTCAATGTTCCAAAGCTTTTGCCCTTAGTACCTAAATGGTCCAGTGAGAAAATCTAACAGCAAACTTAGAGAAGGATTAAAAACATCAATTTTTTGTTTTTGACAAAATTGCCACCACACCGTCAATCCTGAATTATATTGCTTTAAGGTGCTGTCTGTTACTGAAGCTATTAAGATATTAATGGTATCTTCGGAAAGTCCCCTCTTTATGTATGCTTCCAGGATAAGATGCCTGCTACCAGGGAAAAGTTGCTTGTGGAGTGGGTGTGGTGTCCTGACAAGCAAAATTTCATTTGGTTTGAAAATAAGCATTTTCGAGCAAAGCATATTTTTGAACTCGGGGAACCATACCTGACTGGGCCAATATAGTGCAACTACTATGCCCCGAGCACAGTTTGTGTATATTTTTCTTAGGACTTTTGGTAACAAAGTAAAAGGGGGAGAAGCGTAAAAGAAATGACTGGACCATGACATAGAAAAAGCATCGACAGAGAAAGCTTCTGGGTCCCGAAACCAAGAAACAAAATTTTTACATTTCATATTAATTCGGCTTACGAATAGATCTATTTCCGGCTTTCCAAATTCATCACTTATTTCTTGGAAGACATGATCAGCTAAAGACCATTCGGTGTCATTATCTAAGTTTCGGGACTGCCAGTCAGCCTCCTTGTTATCTTCTGATCTTATATATGCAGCATAAATCCATATTTTTCTTTCTTCACACCATTCCCATATATTCCTAGCTAGCTTGTTCAGTTGTTGATGCTGATCTCCCCCCATTTTGTTTATGTATGCTATAGCCGTGGTGTTATCAATACGTAATAAGATTTCAATATTATTGGCATTTTTTGCAAAACATTTTAGCCCTGTGAACGCTGCAAGTAGTTCCAAATAATTTATGTGTTGAATAGATTCTTCTTTATTCCAAAGACCCCTAGCTTTTTCACCATTACAGGCAATGCCCCAGGCAGAAGGTGTTGCATCAGAAAAAAAATTCCATTTTAAATTTAAATAAGGGGAGTTTGCAAAAAGGTGTGTCTAGTCTTTTTATCCATGTAGCCATTTCTGTTTTTATTTCTTCGCTTATAAGTATTGAAGTGTCATAATTGTCATTATTTTTTAAGAGGGACAAATATTTGATTCTCTCAAATATTTTGGTGTAAACTGTCCCATATGGTATGGCTGGACAAACTGAGACTAGAACTCCACACAATTTTGCAAGTTCCCTTATTTTACAAGACATTCTTTTCATGAATGCTTCTAGATATGCTACTAATTTCTCTTTTCATTAGGTAGACCCAGGCCCATTCTTATAGAATCGAATTTAAATCCTAGAAACTTGCAGGTTTGCTTTGGGAGTAAACAACTTTTATCAAAATTAATGATGAAACCAACAGAAGTTAAAACTTTGCAAATTTCTTCCATGTCACTATAACATTTCTGAAAAGAAAAGAAATACCCCTCTTCCGAAAATGTGTGAGTATTGGTTTCATTAATTTTGTAAACACCCATGGCGCAGAGCATAACCCAAACGGCAAGCAGTTAAATTGATATAGTTGAGAATTATAATAAAATCTTAAGTATTTCCTAGAATCTTTATGAACTGGGACAAAAAAATAGGCTTCTTTCAAATCAATAATGGCCATGAAGGCTCCCTCAGGTAATATGTTACAAGCCATTTTTCGATCTTCTAATTTAAAATGTTCCTTTTGAACAAAAGTATTAAAATGCTTTAAGTTCAGGATAAACCTGTATTTTCCATCTGGTATTTTGCGAATAAAAATTGGAGAAATATATTGGTCCTTTTCATAGATACACAAAGATATAGCTCCAATTTCTAAGAGATGGTCTATGGATTCAGAGACATGTCTCTTTTCCTCCACAGACCAACCTTGTTCAAGAGGTGGAAAATTTTGTACAGGTTTTTGTAATAGAGGTATTTTATAAGCATCTAACCAGGAAATAACTAATTTATCACTACAATATTTTTTCCATTCATTTTTAAATTCTGTTAATTGGCCTGCAAATTTACCTACATTGTTATTTAACGACGACGCTTGTATCTCTCCTCCTGGTAATTTCGTGTTTTTTGTTGAGGTTGATTGTATTGCCTCTCGCGACGTGGAGGGAAGGATGTTTTCTTTTGCCCACCCCGTGTGTGCCCCTTGGATGCTAATCGGTAAAATACTCCTGTCTTCTGCTGTTCCACTCGAGGTAGGCTTCCCTTGTTTAAATGACTTGAAACTCTTGGAAGATTGCCCCTTACCATTAAGGCGGCACTATCTCTCTCTAGAGATTTGATTTCTTCCAGCTTTTCTCGGAGAGTCTCCCCAAATAACCATTCTCCTAGTTCTGAACTAAGTAGAACATTCTTGAAGCTTAGTTTTAATGCTTGTTTAAACCCAAATGATACTATGTTATTTTTCCTTTTCACTGAAAGGTTATGTTGAATGTTTGCAAGAATTTTTGCTGCGTCATTTAATATTTCAACATATTCTAGCTTCGAAGGCAGTTGTGTTTCCAACAATTTTGTTAGGACTGTCCCAATTCATTCTGGATAAGCAATATTTTTTGGTCTTGGTGACATGCAGATGAGGTTAAGTTTGTTCCCACTTCCGGATTGACCTTAGGAGCTCCTAAGTAGCAGTTTTCAGGATGAGAATGTTTTTCAAGTAGAATACTTTTTGTATCATCCCATTTTCAAGATTCTCTCCCACTGACTCGCTAACGTTTTCTGTAGTGTCCTTCCCCCAAAACTTTCAAAACTGAAGAGTCAAGTGCATCGCTTTCACCTAAAAGAAGAAACAACCACCCTAGTTTCTAATTTATTATTTGTTCCTAGCCCTTATACGCTCTTAGCCCTTATACACCATACGCTAAAAAAGGGGCCCAAACTTAAAGGAGGGTTTCAAAATTTTACAAGTTTGATCTCCCAGACATCTTTCTGCCAAGGGAATTAACGTCCCAACATTATTTCTGCAATTCACCTACGTGTTGGACAAATCGGTGATATTTTTTCCCTAGATGGCGGCACCGACAAACCCTGTAATCTTTTTAAGTCTGCCTCGAGATGGCGCCCCATCTCAGTTGTGTATTCCACAATGTGTGTACAATAGACTCGTAATATTCTAAAATAGAATATACTAGTAATTATAATTACTGTTCCTGTTAGGTTTGACCCCTAGGCTAAGAGTGTATATTTATTTTATTTTAGTTTTTATGGAACCCTCAGTACCTCATGAAATTATGATACATGTACTCACATTTATTATTATTTTTGCCCTTATTTTTGCCACCGTCTAGCTCGTCCCCCCTCCCCCCACCACGAGTACGGACCCTGTTTCCATTAATCCATCTAAACTATATGGGTATGGGCTGTTGCAACCTTCGTTTGATCCTTGATTCTCCACCATTTGCTGATCATCAGGATCCCTAGGATCTTGGGATTCGCTTGGATTAGTAGCCTGAAGAGAGGTACAAAATAGCGGGTCTGGGGGAGGCGACGACGGTGGGGGGCTTGTTGAGGGTGGCGGCGGAGGAATGCATAATGGGGAATCATGGGTAGATGAGTGTTTATTATCCTCCTGTCTTCGCCCGATGGTCCCGGTGCATCGGCGCCCTTTTTTTACACCTTTTTTAACTGCTTTCAAGCGGTGCTTCAATTGTTCTATAGACCTTAATATGTCTTCCTCTCCCAAAGAATCGAGAGAATCTTCAGACTCAGCACGTTTTCTTTTGTTCGACATGTTTTTGACTTAGAACCCGGTGAACCACTCGCGATGTAACTCACACGCGCGCACAGGCAAGAATGAAAAGGTATACCTAGCCCTACTTAAGGGAAGCGGGAAAGCTAGGAACTTTTTGGCTCTAGAATCAGGTGCGCCATCTAGTAGTCGAGGCAAGGACTACCATATATATTGACCCGAAGGGAAAGGAAATATAATAGTTATTTACATTATAAGTCCGGTAAATATAGTTTTACAGTAGGAGTAAGATGTTTCCGGACGAGGCGCTAGCCGAGTCTGGAATTTCGAAACGACTACTGTAAAACGTTACCGGACGTATGATGTACAACATTTTACTTCATACTTATTAAAAATAGGAAAAAAATAATTTAATGCGCGGCGAGTATATTTTTGAGAAATCCGCCAATTTGACAAATAGTTTCATTACGGTATCCTGTACCGGTACCGGTTTCCAGGTTACTATTGATACAATGGATTTATTGAAGATGTGCCGGTACTCAATACTGTAAAATTTCTTTACGATATCCAATCCTGTAAAAAGCTATTTACCGGATTAAAATCAAGTACGTAAAAGTGTCCTAAATGATACAGTATGAAGTAAAAGAATGCTAAAACTGCCGGGAACCCTTACAACAGTAGACTAGATATCCGGTGCGCATGCGCGAGTTCATGGACTGTGGGTTGCCAGCATTACCACTATTACAGAATTATCACTAAAATATCGAGATCACGTGACGATAAAGTATTAAGTATGTCCAAGAAAGTAAGAGTATACTTAATCATAACTTTAATTGAAAAAAAAAAGGATAGAAGTACTCTCAGAGCGCCGCTGAACCGTCACCCGAAAACACCATTCAAAATCTCGCGCATGCGCAGTTTGTATCAAACCTACTGTTGGCGTATTCCAATGCCTACTAAGGACGTTCTAATCCCTAACATGGGCTCCATAGGAGACTGGCCATATAGTTGTAGAAGGTATTTGGTTTCATTAACTTTGAAAAAAATTTTGATCAGCTGTAACTTTTTTGTTTTTAAATATATCGGAATGAAGCAAAAACCATATTGCATAGTTGACTAGCCAGTTTTTTCCTATTGGAAGAAAAAAACCAAAGACCAATGATTTCGAGAAATCTTAACTTTAATTATATTTTTTTTAATGAAACGCCCCGTATAAGTGTCGCGTGGTTTCGTAACATAAATGTGCCCACACATTTTCCGTACAGAATTTAGCAGTGTTTGTTTTCCGTTGTCTAATATAAGTTTAAAATGTACGGGCATGTTTACGTGACCTCCCATTTTAGGCATACCGAAAATGTGCGGGCACATTTATGTTACGAAACCACGCGACGCTTATACAGAGGCACACAATTTCTGCACAGAATTTAGCAGTGTTTAGATTTCGTTGTCTAATATAAGTCTGAAAATGTACGGGCACGTCTACGTGCCCTCTCATTTTCTGTACAGAACTTAGCAGTGTTTAGTTTTCGTTGTCTAATTTAAGTCTGAAAATGTAAAGGCACGTCTACGTGCCATCTCATTTTTAGGCACACCGAAAATGTATGAGCACGTAAACGTAACGTCTACTCGAAATCATTGGTCTTTTGTTTTTTTCTTCCAATAAGAAAAAACTTGCTAGTCAACTGTGCAGTATGGTTTTTGCTGTGATCCGATATATTTAAAAACTAAAAAGTTACAGCTGATCAGAATGTTATCAAAGTTAATGAAACGCACTGTACATACAGGGTGTCCCAAAACTCAACGTCCTCCCTTGGAGAGGTACATTCATATATTTTTTTTCCATAAAAGTCATGATAGGTCGAAAATTATAGATTTTGTACTAAAGTCATATTGTGATATTCTGGTAATGGGCTGGCTTATCACCTCTCCAAGGAATGACGTTGAGTTTTGGGACACCTTGTATATGCGCAAAACTCAAAATTTAAAATTTCTCCATTAACCGCTATTTTTATATTGAACAGTAAAATAAGTATACCGTTAGTACTACAGTACTACTCAAGGCACCTACTCATACAAATAAGTATAAGAACTCCATTTAGATAAAAATTTATTTTTATGATTTAAAATACTCTTTTAGGTCAAACTAGTTAAATCACAAAATTTATTTTTTCTCTGTAAAATTTCCCAGCACCTCTCAGACTCCTATTGTGATTACTTTTAAGAGCTATGATCGATATCTTGGAAGGTTTTTTGCGGGAATACCCGCGCCAATAAAACACAAAGACTTTAAAAGTTAATTGATTTTAAAATCATTGGCGTATATTGATAGTTAATAATGAAAAAAAAATAAAATTGTAGAAATAATAAAATAAAAAAGAAAACTGCTAACATAAAAGTCGATACGACATAATTTTTCGTAATTTTGAAAGCGTTTTAACTCAGAAACCACTTATGATAAATTCATTGTTTAAAAAAGCTCTGAAGGAACGTTTCTTCTAGAACTAACTACCTTGGGCAATCTTTAATTAAACCAGTTTTATCAATGTAATACGGTATAAAGCTTTAAAGTTGAACTCACTCCATTTGATTGGCGTTGGGTAGAAGAACATTTGCACTGGGGAATGGCAGAGTGGAACAATAATTGCATTTTTACAAATTAATGTAGATTTTTGTTGTATGCATCAAATGGACGTATTTTAGTGTTGAGAGGCCAGAATGAACGAAACCTGCAAAAGAAGATATAGAACCCAGAGGGCCATTTGGGGGTGAAAGTGTCAGCGTATGGGGAGGCGTAATGGGAAATGGAAAGACTGACTTAGTGGTTTTGATTGGTTTTAATTTTAACCTGAACTAACCTGAACGCAGTTAGATATCGATATTTGTGTATGAATTAAATTGTTATTCCCTTTGCTCAGAACTTTGGAGATGGTTTTATCTTAGTTGACGATAATGCATGGTCACACCGGGCTCAAATTGTTAATGAAGTTCTGAGAGAGAATAGCATCGAGGGCATGAATTGGCCTGCTAGGTCGCCCGATATGAATGTTATAAAGTGATGAGCAGAATGAAACTAAAACTGAAAGAAAGAGAGCAAGAATTTCAAAACTTGGATGAATTCGTAGTGGCACTTAGGGAGGAATGGGAAGCCATTCCCCAGGAGTTTATCAGAAATTTGGTGGAGACCATGCCAAGAAGGGCGGCTGAGGTAATGCGAGTTTTCGGTGGGCCCACACATTATTAAGTACATAAATTCGTAGATTTAGTTTACCTCATTAAATTTTTAAATTGCACTCGTATCTTATTCGAGACCGCAAAACAAACATCCCCAAAACCGTTCCGATATTTAGCAAACCTATTAAATAACACTTCACTTAAGTTAATAGTACATTTTTGAAGTTACAGCAAAGGAGCTGGGAAATCATTAACAGTGATGATGTCACAGAAGTAATATTAAAGTTTTGCGAAAACATCCGAAGCAATCTTTATGAACTAGAGTTCTACGTCACTAATTTTGTACTTAATGAGCTTTTAAATTTAGTTTATATCATCAAAATCGGGTAACCTACACTGCTATAACGAGCAAAAAATAAAAATACTTCAAACTTTTTGAAAATACCCTGTAACTTTATCTCGAGCATAAAAACAAAAACCGCCGAACATGTCCCGAGATATCTACCAAGCCTATAAAATGACATGACAAAGTTGGAAAGTTACGATTTACCGTAGATATCAAATAATGCAATCAGTTCAAATTTTACATTTTTGCGCCGTATCACAATGATAAAACTGGTTTAGTTAAAGATTGGTTCAGATAGTTAGTTCTAGAAGAAAAGTTCTTTCAGAGCCTTTTCAAAACTATGAATTTATCATAAATGATTTCTGAGATAAAGCGCCTTGAAAATTGCCAAAAATTAGGTCGTATCGATCTTTTTTGTTAGCAGTTTACTTTTTTATTTTATTATCTCTATACTATTATTTGTTTGTCATTATTAACTGTCAATATACGCCAATGATTTTCAAATCAATGAACTTTTAAAGTCTATTAGTTTTATTGGCGCGGGTATTCCCGCAAAACACAGTAATTTATAGAAAGGTGCAAAACTTTTTGTAAACGTCCCGTAACTCTTCTTGTCGACAAAAAAAAAACAAAAAACCGCAAAAAACGTCCCGAGATATCGATCACAGCTCTTAAATGTAATCACTAGAGGATTCTTAAAGTTAGGACACCCACCATGAAGTCGTAGTTAACCAAATATTGATCCGTCTTTTAAACATTTTTTTGCCGTTCTTGTACAACATTGTTCTTGCGTCTACGCCACTGATTTGTGAATCATATGTAACTCAATTCCGACTTTAAACTCGGAATTTAACTAAATTCCGACTTTGAACTCGGAATTTAACTAAATTCCGATTTTAAACTCGGAATTTAACTAAATTCCGACTTTGAACTCGGAATTTAACTAAATTCCGACTTTAAACTCGGAATTTAAGAAAAAAAATCTTGTTGGCCCTTCTACGCCTTCGTAAAATTCCGACTTTAAACTCGGAATTTAACTAAATTCCGACTTTAAACTCGGAATTTAACTAAAGTCCGACTTTGAACTCGGAATTTAAGAAAAAAAATCGTGTTGGCCCTTCTACGCCTTCGTAATATGGCACGCTTGTAATTCCCTAAGAACGTAACAAACTCAATTCGAATGAATTTAACCTCTAAAGAAGTTTTTATAAAAATGGTCAAAAAACGCGATTCTAAAAGTGCTTAAAAATCGACCTCCGAAGAGGTCTATCTCCGAAAATATGCACCTACAGAACTTCCGATGGTGGGAAGGGAAAGAGGACTTCAAGAAACAGATGGATTCACTCCGATCGATCGAGGCGTTCTCCAGTTACCGGCGGTCAAAGTTGAGTATTGATAAAAAAGTCGTAATTGCCCCCCTTACAATTCAAAAAAAAATCGGATTTTTTTTTCTTGTTTTTGATCAGACAGAGATTATGCTGGCAGTCTTCTGAACGTAACAAACTCAATTCGAATGAATTTAACCTCTAGAGAGTTTTTTTTTTTATTGGTGAAAAACGCGATTCTAGAAGTTGCTTAAAAATAGACCTCTGAAGAGGTCAATCTCCGAAAATATTGTACTGTTACGATTCGCAGCAACGCCGCATGGGAGGCGGGGCAACGCATGGGAGCGTGTTGGTTGGTGGAGCTTCGCGACCTATCCGCGCTACGCCATGGCTGACACGAGTGATTTATTGCTCGGCTGGCTTAATCTAGAAGGCAGTTGTTTACAACCGTTTTTTTTATGTGAGATTATTCAAGAATTCTTATAAAAAACTTTCTAGGTTTTTCTGTAATTTTAGGATTGTATATAAAAGGCGCATAGAGCGGCGGTTAGGAAGTAGTCGTATTTTAATCGAGCTATAAGTAAGCTAAAGTTACGAAGCGATAATAGAAGGCTATAAAGTGTTAAGTACTGAGTTATTTAGTAGTCGAGTGTATTTGTGGAATAAATAAATAGTGTTTTCGTATTAAATCGTTGCACTGGAATTTATGAACCCCGAGTTCGCAACAATTGGTGTCAGAAGTGCAATTCCAGTGGGAATTTGAGGACTAATATTGCTGAACTGTAAGTGAGTGCTTCATTGCCGGACACGTGTTTATGCCAGTGACCAGAAGCCAGCATCAAGCGATGGAGGATCAACTTGCCGCCCTGCTATCCCTTATGCAACAACAGAAGGAAGAGCAAGAAAGACGTTATGTAGAACAAAAAGAAGAGCAGGAAAAACGTTATAAGGAACAAAAAGAAGAACAGGAAAGACGTGATCAAGTACAGGAGCAACGTTATCAACACCAGAAGGAAGAGCAGGAAAGACGTTATCTAGAACAGAAAAAAGAGCTGGAAAAACGTGATCAAATACAGGAAAGACGTTATCTAGAGCAGAAGGAAGAGCAGGAAAGACGTTATCTAGAACAGAAGGAAGAGCAGGAAAAACGTGATCAAGCACAGGAGCGACGTCATCAACAACAGAAGCAAGAACAGGAACGGTTCAGAGAAGAATTAGTGACCCATCTCGCAGCTAGGGAGCAACAATTGGAAGAAAGAATAATGCAATCCGTTAACGGCGTTAACGAAGGACTCGAAGCTGTCAACCAGAGGGTTCTCGAGCTAGAAAAGAAATTCCGGGAACAACTTGAGGACGACAACGTGTCTACAGAGAGTTTTAGCACAGCCAACGCTAAAATTAAGCCTCCCGATTATGACGGTACTACTGCTTGGGAAATTTATAAAACTCAGTTTGAGGCAGCTGCAAAAGCTAATGGTTGGTCCGAGCCACAGAAAGCTACATCATTAGTGGTAGCACTTCGTGGAAAAGCGGCTGAGTTACTCCAATCTCTGCCGGCAGCGGATCAAAGTAATTATGCGGCTTTAGTGCACACTCTGCAACTACGATTTGGAAATGAGCACAAAGAAACCGTGTTCCAGGCCCAGCTGAGGATGAGACAGCAAAAGTCAGGTGAATCCTTACAAGAATTTGAGGCGGACATAGACAGACTCATTCACCTGGCATATCCATCGGCCCCTGAATCTTTTCAAATGCAATTTGCCGCCGAAAGGTTCATTGAGGGAGTTCGCGATAGTGACATGAGATACCACTTACGTCTAGTAAGGCCCAAGAATATCAGCGAGGCACTAGTTCGGGCCCTGGAATTCGAGGCGTCACGAGTGTCATCTAGTTCTTCTCCACGTGTAAGAATGGCCACTTGCGATGACGCGGGGGATACGTCTAGGGGTGAATCTATGGCAACTTTACATAAAGCGTTGAAAGATCTATCAGTCAATATCCAAGCCTTGTTGCAAAGACCTCCTCGATCAACAGGCAAACGGGGCATAAAATGTTTTAACTGCGGTAAACTGAGTCACGTCAAGAGTAACTGCCGTAATAGGGCAAGAAGTCCGTCGCCGTTGTTTAGAAGATCGAGCGGAAATCAAAACCGCCCTAGAATTCAAGAAAGTCCAATTCCTGTCAATGTAAGGGGGCAATTGACCGAGGCCGTTAAGACCCCCAGGATCAGTCAAGTCAATCAATCAAGTCAAGCCAATAATTTGGGTGGCAAAAGTGTTACAGAGACCGGACCCATTAAAGGACAGAAGACCCAAACTGAACATCGACCAGGAAGGTCTCACGGAAATGCCGATGCATTGTCTAGACGGCCATGTAACGAAGATAGTCAGCATAGTCAGAGAACTCAACATCGTGAGGGACATCCTTCTGTAAGGCGAACGTCGGTAGAAATAAACGATGGCTGGACCACACAGACGCTTCGAGAAGAACAAATGAATGATTCAGATATTGGACCCATCCTCTCTGCAAAGACTGACGACAAGAGACCAGAATGGCAAGAAATTGCTGGTAAAAGTCCAAACCTGAAGGCGCTCTGGGTCCAGTGGAACTCTCTTAGAATAGAAAATGGATTACTGAAGAGAGCGTGGGAGAGTCCGGATGGCAAGTCCATAGTCAGTCAGTTGGTTGTTCCTGGTAGCAGAAAATCAGATGTACTACAGGAAATGCACAACGGAACAAGCGGAGGCCATTTTGGGGTCAATAAAACATTGGCAAAAATTAAAGAGCGGTATTACTGGGTGAATTATCATGAAGACGTCGAATCTTGGTGCCGCAAATGTGAAGTTTGTTGTGCCACAAAAGGACCTCGAACAAGATCACGAGGCCGAATGGTGCAGTACACTGTAGGTGCTCCATTCGAGAGGGTAGCAATTGATGTCGCGGGACCGTTTCCTCAGACTGAGTCGGGCAATAAATACATCTTGGTCGCCATGGATTACTTCACTAAATGGCCTGAAGCATACGCCCTGCCTAATCAAGAAGCAACGACTGTGGCAACGGTGCTAGTAAATGAAATGTTCTGCAGATTTGGAGTCCCTCTCGAACTTCATTCTGATCAGGGCCGAAATTTTGAATCGGCTGTTTTCCAGAAGGTCATGGAACTTCTCGGAATTCGCAAGACCAGGACAACTCCTTTGCATCCACAGTCGGATGGGATGGTAGAGAGATTTAATCGGACCATGGAACATTACCTGTCTAAAATGGTGGCAGATCATCAGCGTGATTGGGACCAACATCTACCTCTCATGTTGATGGCATATCGAGGCTCTACGCATGAAGCCACTTATATACTCCGGCGAAAGTGATGTTCGGAAGGGAAATGAGGCTTCCTGCAGATTTGATGTATGGAACACCAGAAAAAGACTCTCTCAACTCTGAGAACTTTGTGGAGGAGCTCAAGGAGAGGCTGGACAATGTTCATGAACAAGTCAGGAATAAACTACGGATATCCAGTGATCGAGCCAAAGCAAGATATGACTTACTAGCTAACTCCCGCTTCTTCCAGGATGGTGATTTGGTGTGGCTATACAATCCGAGGCGAAAGGTGGGGAAGTCGCCCAAACTTAGCCAAAATTGGGAAGGACCTTATACAATTTTAAAGAAGATTAATGATGTGGTGTTTAGGATCCAGCGGACCCCTAGGTCAAAGATGAAGGTCGTTCATTTGGATCGATTAGCACGATACCATGGAACTCTATCTGTTCGGGACGAACAGCCTTAGGAGGAGGGCAATGTTACGATTCGCAGCAACGCCGCATGGGAGGCAGGGCAACGCATGGGAGCGTGTTGGTTGGTGGAGCTTCGCGACCTATCCGCGCTGCGCCATGGCTGACACGAGTGATTTATTGCTCGGCTGGCTTAATCTAGAAGGCAGTTGTTTACAACCGTTTTTTTATGTGAGATTATTCAAGAATTCTTATAAAGAACTTTCTAGGTTTTTCTGTAATTTTAGGATTGTATATAAAAGGCGCATAGAGCGGCGGTTAGGAAGTAGTCGTATTTTAATCGAGCTATAAGTAAGCTAAAGTTACGAAGCGATAATAGAAGGCTATAAAGTGTTAAGTACTGAGTTATTTAGTAGTCGAGTGTATTTGTGGAATAAATAAATAGTGTTTTCGTATTAAATCGTTGCACTGGAATTTATGAACCCCGAGTTCGCAACAGTACCTACGGAACTTTCGATGGTGCGAGGTGAAAAAGGACATCAAGAAAAGGTCGAGGCGTTCTCCGTTCTCAACACTCCGATCGGTCGAGGCGTTCTCAAGTTACAGGCGATCATTGAAGTTGTTACTGACTTTCTCAGTCAAAATGGTTAGGAGACAGCGGAAACTAACCGTTGTCCGGACATCGTGGAATTTCCGCTGAAATGTTTTGAAAATTACACTTCTTTTATGGGAAAATTTTTGCATAAGGAAAATATTCGTCAAAATTTGAAAAAAAAAAGTGGACGTGGCACCTCAAAAAAAATGTGCGCTATTTTTTCCTCCCCCCCCCCCCCCATCACAGAAAGCTGGATCTGACCCTGGGTTTACTTAACCGCCATGTTTATGGGATTGCCCTACAGAATTCATGACCATCTTAAGCTAAGACAAAAATCGATGTAAATGCGTCAAATCTTGTTGGGTACTCTAACGTAGATTGACGTGATAAAAGAATACAATAACCACAAAAATTGCTAAGAAATCACAAACGAGGCATGACAAAATTATAAAAAATAGCAACATTGAATAGAGTCTAATACCTAACTTTTGATGTCATGACCACTTATCAAGAAGTTAATTTTCATCAAAACTGAGTATCCGTTTTGAATTTTTTCACCTTTTGTCTCCTTACTCGATAATTTTTGTCCTGGATTTTCAAATTTCAGTCGGTTTTTCTGTTTTAGTTTAACTTTTAGTTCTAAAACCTAATAAAGCCACTAGGGCAAAACACAAGATTGCAAGTCCTATACATGCGTAACTTTGTTAGAAGACTTTTGTTTTTGTTTTCAGCGTCAGCTTGTGGTGTATAGATCATATATTGTTCTTTAAGATTTCCTACGTTTTTTGTCGCATTGTAAATACAGGGTGTTTCAGAAAGACGTTGTCAAATTTCAGGGGGTTATAGAGGACCTCAAATTATACACGTTTTGCTCATAAACTCAAACGAGAGAAAATGTTGGTATAAGTTTTTTGGTTATACAGGTTATCCCAGCCGAGCGTGGACCCCTAGAGTGGCTAGCGCCCCGGTTCAAAAGCATTATTTCAATAAGCATTTAATTAAAATGGGTAATTCTCGACTGGGACGCCCTGTATTTAAATACTGCACACCAATGTCATTACAATCATGATCAACGTGTTATTATAGGAGTCCATGTGGTTTACAACGTATCAAGGCCTGTGGGTGACAGAGTGATCGACTTAAAAGTTCGATGCCAAGAATGTGATGTCCCTATTTACGAAGAACTAGACGAGGACAAAATGTACAATATCGCAGTACCATCGTTTATAGTCGGAGGTATTATAATCACTCTAAAATCTGATGTGAGACTGTATGACATGACATGTTTTTTACACAGGTGGTGACGAATTTACTGCCCTCTCGAACAACATTCAAGATTTAGTCACCGGCCAGGTGGATCTGGATTTGTTGAGGTTGTACCTACAGTACAGGTCGCCAGTTTTCGCTGAAGAAGAGGATCGGATTGTCGTTGTTGGCGATGACGAGGTCGCTGCGACAGGTTTTGATTTGTGAACCATTTACAACCTTAATTAATAAAAATATCACTTTTATTTCGAAAAAGTGTTTCAATATAAAAGTTCTGTTTATTTATCTTTATAAACTATAGGTAAAATATAGACTATAGGTGTCGTGGTTGGTCCTAGGTGATGTCAATGAATGTCTCGGCTCGTTCGGAAAGACTGTCTCTCATCCCGAACGAGTTACGATATTCACCCCTTGAGTATCCAACTCTAGATCACACGATCTTTTTCCTGTAGCGCCGGGTTCTTTCAGGTTTGCGACGGATGAGGCCAGGGATAACGGAGAAGCATAATCTTGTCTACGAAAATCCGTTTTGGATTCGTCGTAAAACATACTAAAATATTTAAATCGAGAAAAAGAATTATTTAATTTTGACAATTCATTTCAAAGCAACATTCAAGCAACGTCAAAGCAAAGACGTATCCATGACGTATCAAAGTAAATTTAGAAAAAAAATTTATAAGTCTTTTTAATATTAAAACGGGATGCCAGATGTTTTTTTATGGATAAAACAACAAACCTTAAAACGCTGGGTTGTTTCACAGTACAGAAAATTTTGTTCTATAAATGCAAGGCAAAAGAAAATAGCTGAAGCACAAAGCTGTTACAACAAACCGTAGTAATTTCCACAACTTTCGTCAATATCCCTGTAAATATCCAAGAGATGATCTCTTCAGCCGGTACCAATAAAGTTTTAGGAATCCCAAACTGCAACTGTCCCTCCTCTGGACGACCTCTTCAGGTTCTTGAACCCCTAGGTTCGTCGTGCCGCTGACGTCGGTGTCGGAAATCCCTCTAGTATCGAAAGATTGGAATATCGCCTAATTCTCCTTTCTCGGAGCTCCTTAATTGGCTGATAAAATCGCCATTTATACTGTGGCACAATTTTCATTTTTTGATCTGACGTTCTCTCTCTTCATCTCAAATTGCCTTTTACCAGTTTTTTTTTTAACATTAACCAACGATAATTATTAATACAGGGACGAAAACCACGACATAGGTATATATATTAACAGTTTATGAAATATAAAAAAACTATCTAAATCTATGATGAACAATGGCTCTGTATAAATTGTGGCAAGGCATCTCGACGAATAGCGCAAGGCAAGTCGCAAAGGCGAGAATAAACCCAGTTTCCAATGAAGGTAACTGCACAATAAAAAAAACTTCAGTAGTTCATAAAACATCTTCAGATTCGATATCACCATCATAAAACTTTTGTATTCTTCAGCATGGCGTCTGATTCCTACGCTGTAGAAGAAAACCGGAAATTGCACCAAGTAGACCCCATAGGCAATTTTCGTGAATATTTGAAAGTACTTCCAAGTCAGCAAAGGAGCGAACCAACCTGGAATAAAATAATTGTCAATTGTTAATTATCAAATCGTTTTCTTTTTAGCGAAATTAAATTAATCTGTCGTTATTAATTTAAAGCAGAAAAAACAGAGGAACAAACCAAAACCTGACACTTCTTTATTTATTTTGAAAGTTAAAATCAGAAGCAAGTCAAGTATTCTAATATATTTTAACTCACCTCCTATTCCAGTTTCAGCAGCATATATAATCCACCCAATCGCAATGCCCCAAGTGAAAGGGTAAACTGCACTGTATACTCCTGCTTCTAATGGATCATACTCATATGTTTTTACAGACATTTTAACCGGTGCAAACCATGTAATAAACCCAATCGTGTAGGCAAATGTCCATATGTAAAATCTATCACGCTGTTTAAAGAACGATCAAAATCAATGGTGCAAGATCGATGTTGTATAATTTCTTCTTACTTTTGATAGTGGTAACTTTTTAGGGTTCCTCAACAGCACAGCTAAAGTAACTCCTAGTAAATAAATGCTGGCTCGATTGGTAGGTAAAATGTAAGAAAAATCTGCGGTATCGAATAATCTGGATATTCTACAATTATTAATTAGCGTCTAATAAACACGAAAAACACACAGAAAACACCACACTTGGGTGGTCTGTGCGTATTAAAAATTATGTCTTACGAAATTCCAAAATGTACCACGTAACTAAGCTTATGAACGACGGTGTTTCGAAACCGCAATAAAGTTGATAATCCCGAGATACAAAACATCACTCCTAGACCAACTTTGCGATTTTTGAAAAAAATATAGAGAATTAGTGGCGTCACCAAAAAGAGCTGCATGTCAATACCAAGCTGATGTGTGTGCGTTAGACACTAAAAACCAAAACTAAGTACATTGAGAAAAACCGAAATATGTGTTTTATATGAGTACCATTTCTTTAAATCCAAAATAATTATGTACGAAAAAAATATTTCTCCACATATTTTTCTTACATAAGTTAGCATGATGGTCGATCACCACAGGCCAAAGGGGGCCAGACCCCAATGAAGGAAGAATGAAGGTGCAGAAAAGAATGATTGTAACCATTCCAGGCAGAATTCTAAAAAAGAAAATTTATTAATAGTTGATACAATTGCGTAGGAATTTACAACTGATGTTTGTGGCATCAACGGACGGAAGAAAAATAATTTATATTAAAGAAAAAGTAGGCCTTCAGCCGTATTTGAACCAGCGACCTTCTGTAAACCGGAGACCATAGGTCCGGTTTACAGAAAGTCGCCGGTTCAAATCCGCCTAAAGCCCTACTTTTTCTTTATTTTAAATTATTATTCTTCTGTCCGCTGAAACTACAAATATCACTTGAAAATTTATTAATAGTTTATTTTAGACACATTGACGGTGGAAAAAGTATTCTTTACTACATGAGCGTCTTGAATCAAAATAGTATAATTTTAAAAGACGCTAGTCAAGAGAAAAGGATAAAAGAACAAAAGTCCATTTACTTTGATTATGTTATCCTTTTCTGTCAAAAATGCATATAGCCTTCTAGATGACCTTTTCTAATAAGTCCATTGTTGTAATTAGCGTCCTTAAGTTGTAAGTTGTTGGTGAAGTTAGCAGGATTGGGACAAATAATGCACCTCTTCTTTATTCGAAAATGGCCGACACTTCGACTATTTATTTAGTCTTCTTCAGGGCTATTCTCACATAGAGAGGGTAGTCAGTTAAAAATCTATTCATGATGGTTAAAATAGCAAACTCCATTCGATTGTTCGGTGACCCTGGTATCTTAGGCTCGACAAACTACACATCCGCTGCAAGCATTTGCAACAAAATATTCGCAAATTTTTTACCTTTTTATTTTTTTACATTTTGACTACCCTCTCTAAGTGAGAATAGCTCTGAAGAAGACTAAATAAATAGTCGAAACGTCGGCCATTTTCGAATAAAAGAAGAGATGCATTATTTGCCCCAATCCTGCTAACTTCACCAACAACTTTTCTAATAAGCATAGACATTCAATGACTTAGCAGATATGGACAGCGCCAGCAAATGCCGATATTTCCCTAAAAGTGGCCCCCCATTTTGGCAAGAATTCCGTCGTTCAGGGTTCCCCTGACGTAATTTTCTCATCAGCATAAAGTCATATAAGCGTCATAGCAACTTAACGCCGGAAGATTGTTTATGGTTTTAGGTTGGAATTTAAGTTTTATAAAATTTTGGAACTAGAGCAGCTAAAGACTAGGAGCCCTAGCTAGGAGATGGATATAAGTTCGATACTTGATGGGATTAGAAATAAGAAATACTAAAAATAATGACATGATAGTGACTACTGTTTTGCAATAATTCGACATAAGACGTTATGTCGTCACCAAGACGTAACTTCCGCCGGAAGTCGTCATCAATTCAAAGGTTTCCACTGCAAAAAAGGGGGGCGGGGCAAAATTGTAAAACAGCATTATTCACAGGCGCTATAGACTAATAGCGTTTTCTTTTGGTAAAACCGAGCAGCACTAGTTGCGGATTTTTCTCTAAAAATGCCCCTCCTTTTTGTCCGGAGTCCGTCGCTTCAAAGGTTCCCCTGACGTAATTTTTTTGTCAACACACGTCAAACTGATGGTTGTCATAACAAATTAAAGACGCACCGGATATTGACTGTCCGCGATTGTGTTAAAAGTTCAGTTTTAGAAAATCTTGGAGCGAAGTCAACTAAGGACCAGGAGCCCTGTTAGCGCTTTAGCTAGGAAATGGATATGAGTTCGATATTCGATTGGATTGGAAATAAGAAATAAATGAAAATAACGACAGTGACAACTGTTTTGCAATAATTTGGCGTAAGACTTCATGACATCACCGAGACGTCACTTCCGGCGGAAGTCGTCAACAGTTCAAAGGTACCCACTGCTAAAAAAGGGGGCCAAAACTGTGGTACAGGAGGGTGTCTCGAGATTAGCTCGAATTGTAAACCATATTTAACAAAAGAAAACGCTATAAAACGTAACAAAGCTTGCAGTGTGATCAGAATGTGACCAGTGGATAAATAGCTCTGCACGGATCAGCTTTAGTAGATACCTTAAAATACGTATAGAGAGGAAGTAGGATACGACGCCGGCCTCTTTTACCAGTTTGCTCCAATCTGTCAAGTGTGAAAATGCCTGTGACGTAGCATTGGTATTGTAGCACATAAGAAAATTTTTATTAAAAATAATAATGGAACTAAATTACTATTTGTAACATTAGTAATTATACATAATATTATTAGCAAACATCGACTTACTATTAAATAAATAAAAATAATTGTCAATTAATAGTCGTTGATAACCCTGGGATTACATCTCCTACGCCACTGGAAAACCTGCTCAATAATTAAATAAAAAAACTGTCTACTAGTTAAGAGATCAGAAAAATATATCCCAAAATAGCATTATTGACTTCAGTGCGGTATATACTAAATAACATTTCGAAGATTTGGATGTAAAATTACTGGTTTTAGAATTATTTGAAATAATTTAATTTGTTGCTGTAAAACGCCATTATCTGTTTACCTGTGAAACGTAACTCCAGGCTCCTTTCTATAGCCGCTGCTTTTAAAACCGTAATCTGCACATCCCACCATTGTAAACAACACAATTATTTATATTAAAGTCTTGCAAAATGCAATTTATTGCAAAAAAACACATAGCCGAACGTTGGTTTTCGTTAAAGTAGCGGAGAATTGCGCGCGCGGATTCCATTAGTCTACCTATTCAAAGGTAGATACTAACTCTCAGAAAATGTAAACTATGGAATCCACGCTCGCAATTCTCCGCTATATGGGCAGCTGTTACAAAAAATGATGAGACGCCATGTTTAAGGCGAAAACCCAACATTTCGTTGGCTATGTGTTTTTCTGCAATAAATTGCATTTTGCAAGACTTTATATTATAAATAATTGTGTTGTTTACAACGGTGGAATGTGCAGATTACGGTTTTAAAAGCAGCGGCTATAGAAAGGAGCCTGGAGTTACGTTTCACAGGTAAACAGATAATGGCGTTTTTCAGCAACAATTAAATTATTTCAACTAACTCTAAAGCCAGTTATTTTACATTCAAATCTTCGAAATATCATTTAGTATATATACCGCAGTGAAGTCAATAATGCTATTTTGGGAAATATTTTTCTAATCCTGTAACTTGTAGACAGTTTTTTATTTAAATTTTTGATCATTTTTTCCAGGGGCGCAGGAGATGTAATCCCAGGGTTATCAACGACTATTAATTCACAATTATTTCTATTTATTTAAAAGTAAGTCGAAGTTTGCTAATAATGTTACGTATAATATTACTAATTTTACAAATAGTAATTTAGTTTCATTATTATTTTTAATAAAATATTTTCTTATGTGCTACAATACCAATGCTACGTTACTTTTTCACACTTGACAGATTGGAGCAAACTGGTAACAGACGCCGGCGTAGTATCCTACTTCCTCTGGTTTACATTTTCTAAGTACCAACTATTACAGATTTTTAAATTTTAACACCCTGTAGATCAGAATTACAAAAAAAGCGCTTGTTGTTGAAGGATCCATGTTAATATGCTCTATTCTGCTGTTGTTTATTTTGTTAAACCTTGAAGAATACTACCTGACTTCGAAGTTTGTAACCTTCTAGTAAAAATATCCCGTATTTTATGAGAAAAATAAATACTCAGACAATTGTCGTGGTCTTCCCCAATAATACAAAGTACAAAGTCTCATCTAGATTTCTGTCTATAACTGTCGGTGTCAACGCTGTCAGCTGTCAAAGTTGTCATCAGGATCCCCATCCCCACTTCCCACTCTTTCCAGATAAAGAATTTTCTTGTTTTTGTTTATGCTATTCTTTGATAATTTAAAATGTGAATAAAGTTTTAATTTCTAATATTTAAGTAGTTTTCACCACTTTTTATTGTACTTGACAGGTCTAGGCATCAAAATTAACAAATACAGCTATGCCCCCGACTATCCAAAACGGTCCCAGTCCGGTGGAGAAGCGACCAGAAAGGCCTGTAAAACCAGCTGATAAGAGGTAAGACTTTAAAAAAAAATCATATTTTTCGTTGAAAAATTTATCTTTTTGTGCTACAGATCCGACCTAATATGCAAAGTGAAATATTGCAACACTTTGCCAGACATTCCTTTCGACTTGAAGTTCATTTCGTACCCATTTGAATCCACTAGGTTTATACAGTACAATCCAACGTCTTTGGAACGAAATTATAGATACGAAGTCCTTACAGAACATGATTTGGGCGTTAATATTGACTTAATTAATAAGGATATTTATGCAGTGGAACCTGGTGTTCATTTAGGTAAGTTACATATCTTGCCTACCCCACATAAACTGCAAAAATTACAACAATTTGCCTGGTTTACACCTCTAGATTAACAATTAAACAAATCTTTCATTTACACTAAACATAATTAACCAAAGTTCAAAGTGAACTTATAGACGAACTCCTTTATATCTCCAATTTACAAGAAATATGAACATGTCCACCACAAAGAGCACTTTTAAAAATTAAGTGTAAATGAGAAGTGTAAAAGTAATTATTTTAAACATAATTAAAGTAAGTTTACTTTAATGGTTAATCCACCCAGAGATACAATATTCTCATTTAATTTGGCCTGAGATTTCATGCATTCAAGGGCTACTATTATCCGTCTGTTTCCATTCTGGTCAGTTGATGAGTCCTTCTCAAGCCATCTTTTTGTACTGGGGCCTTTTGTCTGAAATTGCAGTATATACTCACAGATATACAAGTACCAATATAGTACTTTATTTTAATTCTAGTTTTGTTTTGTATGAGAGTCTTCTCTGATTGAAAAAGGTAAACTCAACACATCTTGTTGCATTTTCTTAAATGTACAACTAGTATATCCATAGTTTGCATGGGATATGAGACATGGGATTATATGAGAGAGTAGAATAGAAAAATGTTCTACTTACCTATATATTTTGTTTGATTTCTATACTTTGTCAATTCTTTGTACTTTGTGCTTTTTACAAATAATTTGAAGTTTTATAAAAATTACGTAAGTCCTGAAAAAGAAGCCAAAAACTGCTGATGATCAACATGCCTAGTTACTTGATGGAAATGAACTGCGCATGCGCTAGACTTGAAAATTATTTGAAAGTTCCACATTGCCAACTTGTCGACATATCTGATGTCATGCTATTAGATAAATTAATAAAATCTTACTAAAATCACCAATAATTACCATTTTAGCATTTTTATGTTTATGCGGGATACACATTACGTATATCTTATATTATAACAGAACATATGATATTATAAAATTGATAAAATTCACAATAAATTGAATTTTTTAACACTCACAAACGGTACTAGAAATTACATCTGTCAACCTTGCATTTAACCCTACTTTTTGGGGATGCTTTCAAGTTTTCATATGTGAATCTTGTTCGTTCTTTGCTAAAGTTAAACTTTCAGTTTAGTGTTTGTTTAGTTTAATTTACTCAAATCATTAATCAGTCTGCATAAATACTGTTTGGTTTAATCTAATTCAACTTTGCTTGGCTGGGTATTCAGATGCGGCATCTTTTGTGCTGTGTTTACTGCTGCAGATTCAGGATTGTTCCTATTTCTGACTGAGATTTGTTTAGTATACCTAGGTATGTAAGTTTGTTCTGCAATTAAACAGATGTTCAGGGGTTTTGCCTGTATCCAGGCCCTCTACTAATGAGCTCCTATAGTAAGCCTATACCTAGTTCAGGTGTTTATTTTATGCCAAACTGTAGGCATATTGTGTGCCTGGTTTGTGACGCGCGAAGAGCCACAACTACCAGAAGTTTCTTTCATTATCGACTTTCGTTCCCACCAATAAACATGTCACATTTGGCATAACCTAAAAATTTGTAGAGGTCAGATTCAAAACGTCACTCATCCAACTAGCACGTGGTGCGCAGTGAATAGGTTTCGTGCAGCATGTGAACTGTCATCGAATTTGGTGGTAAATCAACCTCAAAAAATTACATTGACGTAAATGGAAAAAATCTGCCTTCATGCATATAAATCCGTTTTTCTTTAATATTTGTTAAGATATTTACCCTAAAACAAAAGTAAGTTGTTCTAAGCAGTACATTTCCCATATCCAGGTCGGAGCT